>CM069904.1:49665348-50865348 GCA_036172215.1 Camellia granthamiana | reverse complement strand
TTGAGAAAGAATTTCAACAAATAGAGAGAAAGAACAAGAGAGAGAGAGAAAGAAAGATTGCAACAGATCCTGGTTTGGTGTATTTTAACAAATAATAAAATTGAACAGATAAAAATAAATTAAAGATTGTGACTGGTTTGTTGAACAAATAAGAAATTTTGGATAGATATTTCAACAGATAAGAGATTAAAATTGAACTGATAATAAAATCTAGACAAAAATTTACACCGATAGGGAAAAAATTGAACAGACGTCAAAATTTTTTTAGATATAGACAAAAAAATTTATTAAACACTTAAATGTAAATTTGAACATATAGAAAAATAAATAAATTCAACAGATAAATTAATAAGTAAAATTGAAAACAAAACGTCTTTCAAAACAAACAAAATGACTTCTCACCAAATTATTTTATTCAATGCCAGCAGAGGACCATCAGAGGAGAAGACTTCATTGATCCTGACCCTTATAGAAAGTTTTTTCTTTTTTTTTTCAAGCACACAGATCTAATTCTTCCTCTTTTTCTTTTTATTCTTTTTTTTTTTTTGATTTGTTGATCTGTGTTGTTGTTGTATGATGAAAGAAATTGCAACAGATAGTTGTAAATGAACCAAAAAAATTTAAAAATTAAGCAGATAAAAATAATAAAAAAATTGAACAGATATATATATACTGGATTATTTTTGAAAAAGAATTTCTACAGATAAAGAGAAAGAACAAGAGAGAGAAAGAAAGATTGCAACAGATCCTGGTTTGTTGTATTTCAACAGATAATAAAATTCAACAGGTAAAAATAAAATGAAGATTGTGACTGGTTTGTTGAACAGATAAAAAATTTGGGATAGCGATTTGAACAGTAAGAGATTAGAATTGAACTGATAATAAAATCCAGACAAAAATTTGCACAAAGAGAGAAAAAAATTGAGCAGATAGTCAAAATTTTTGAATATATAGACAAAAAAAATAATTAAACACTTAAATGTAAATTTGAACATATAGAAAAAAAAATAAAAAATTCAACAAATAAATTAAGGAGTAAAATTAATAACAAAACGTCTTTCAAAACAAACAAAAGGACTTCTCACCAAATTATTTTACTCAATGCCTGCAGAGGACCATCGGAGAAGAAGACTCCATTGATCCTGATCCTTTTGGAAAGTTTTTTTTTTTTCCAAGCACACAGATCTAATTCCTCCTCTTTTTCTTTTTTTCTTTTTTTTTTTAAGTTGTTGATCTGTGTTGTTGTTGTATGATGAAACAAATTGCAACAGATTGTTGTAAATGAACCAAAAAAAATTAAAAATTAAGCAGACAAAAATAATAAAAAAATTGAACAGATATATATATACTGGATTATTTTTTAGAAAGAATTTCAAGAAATAAAGAGAAAGAACAAGAGAGAGAGAAAGAAAGATTGCAACAGATCCTGGTTTGGTGTATTTCAACAGATAATAAAATTCAACAGATAAAAATAAATTGAAGATTGTGACTGGTTTGTTGAATAGATAAGAAATTTGGGATAGATATTTGAACATATTAGAGATTAAAATTGAACTGATAATAAAATCTAGACGAAAAGTTACACAGATTGAGAAAAAAATTGAACAGATAGTCAAAAATTTTTGATATATAGACAAAAAAATAATAATGAAACACTGTAATGTAAATTTGAACATATAGAAAAAAAAATAAAAAATTCAACAAATAAATTAAGAAGTAAAATTGAAAACAAAACGGCTTTCAAAACAAACAAAAGGACTTCTCACCAAATTATTTTACGCAATGCCTGCAGAGGAACATCGGAGGAGAAGACTGTAACAACCCTCACCTTACTCTTGTCATACTTGCATACATTCATGTATGATCTTGACTTGTTATGTTGCATTAACAAATCTTGTCTTGTTTTACTCGGATGATTGCTTGCATGCTTTGTCATTGCCTGGTGTGTATTGCCGAAATCACCCAAAGCCTAGTCACCTTTGAACCCTTTTACACTTAGAACTATCTTGGAACCACACTGTTTGACCTTCATTTTCACCCTGGCATATTGGCCGAGATGTCGCTATCTAGGCCGAGGTGTTTATCACCAAGGCCGAGATGTGTATTATCTGGGCCGAGATGTTTATCCTTGAACCTAGAGATTTAGTTCCTGGATTGGTGCGACCTAGGCCGAGGTGTAGCACATCTAGGCCAAGGTGTGGCACAGCTTAGTCAAGTGTTGTCCTTCCAAGCCGATGTCATTGTTGCCGAAGCTTTGTCATTAGCCGAGATCATTACTTGCCGGAGTGTTTTGCCGTTTAGCTTGTTGAACACGCCTTGTCATAGCCCTGTCTTTTCAGTCAGATGCCTTTTTGAGAAAAGCCAATCCGCCGATGCCACGTGTCCCGGCAGAAAGTTAAGTCAGGGATTGTCGAGAAAACCTATCATTTTGTTCTATCAAACCTTGTCTTTAGAGAGAGAAGCTCTAGGGAGAAGAAGAAGAAGAAGATTTGAGTGAGAGAGTAGACTTCCGAGCTTGATCATTGGAGTTTAGACCGTTAGATACGAGTTTTGAGGTTAGAATCTTGATCTACTCTCGTTATTCTTATTGACCATCTAGCTGCATTGCACGATCGAGTCTGTTTTGCTTGCCATGCATTGATTTAAAGTTGGTTTTAGAAAGAGAAAATAGTATTCATGTGTTCTTCAAGAAAAGTCATGTTTTGATCCAAAAGCTCATGCCAAGATCCATGTTTTTGTGTTTGTTTCTATATGATCTTCTTGTATGGGTACCCAAGTCCATGGTTTCAAAACTCATAGCATGAAATCTCAGATTTTGTAATAACAAGTTATGATCTTTGCATTCATCTTCTTCATGTTCTTCATGTTCTTGAGCATAGGGAAACCCAGATTTTCCTGACTTCATTCCCTTGAATGTGGCCATCGGGACCTCACCTCGGCGAGGAGGTATGGGACCTCGGCCAATACCTGGTTAGTGCCCAGCATGTTTCCCCGAGATAAGAAACAGTGTTTGCCTTGTTTTGACTTAGTTTTGAAGAATGCCGAAATCATTTGTATATATGTAAAGCTCGTTTAAAAGTACATTCAATAAACTTGCCATGTGTTTGTTGGACTTGGACTTGCTTTGACCCCGATGTTTGAAGAACTAAGTGAGTGGTATTTTTAATAAAGATATGTTATAAAGCTTTGATAAAACCTTGTTTTGCCTTGTTTGGAAAGTAATTGCAAGCATGAATGATTATTCCTAGTTGAAATAAAAACTATCTTGTTTTGATGACATTTTGGAAGTCCGTACGTGCTAGGGGACTATAACCATTTGTAGCACAACTCTTGAAAGTCCGTATGTGCTAGGGGACTCTAAACTTTTGTAGCACCCTTGCTTGAGATATCTCGCTTGCCACCGACGGCCTTGTGCGGGTGGGTTTGTCTAATCGATTACGGATCGGTTATTCGCTTGTCTTGTCTTGCCTTGCCACCCGACGGTTTTACCGCGTGGGTTTGCTTGTTCGGAATGTCATCTCTTGTATTGTATTGATGCTAGTAAGCATTCCTTGAAGCTCGATAGATTCACTAGATGGACTTGATTTCGCACTGGTTATATTACGTCTTGTTTTGCTAAAGATCTTGAATATCAGTCATGCAAACCCCTTTATTACTTGTACCATTCACTGAGTATCCAAGCTCACCCTCTCTATATATATATGTAGGTGATGAGCAGGACGGCGACGACGCCTAGATGTGTTTAGCAAGCTTGTTTTGGATTCTTGACATGTCGGCTTTACTTGTTTCTTTACATCGGCAATGTTGTAATTACGTCGGCAATCTTGAAGATTATGCTTCTTGGCTTGTATTGATTGTATTTTGTACACGTCGGCTTGAGAAGCCTTTTGATCAAGATGAAAGATGTATTTTGTATTTAGCGACCGAGTGTAAAACCATGTTATGTATGCCATTACATTTAATCTATGCACAGCTCTTACGGACCACTTGTATTTTAATTTATCGCTTCCATATTTGTAAGCCCCCTATTTATACTGTAGTTGTGTGTGAATTCTTCCAAGAGGCCTTTGGTAATCTCGGATTACTGGCCATCATGGCACCATCCTACAAGGGGCGGGTTGGGGTCGTGACAAAGACTCCATTGATCCTGCTCCTTATGGATAGTTTTTTTTTCTTTTTTTCAAGCACACAGATCTAATTCCTCCTCTTTTTATTTATTTTTCTTTTTTTTTAAGTTGTTGATCTGTGTTGTTGTTGTATGATGAAACAAATTGCAACAGATAGTTGTAAATGAACCAAAAAAATTTAAAAATTAAGCAGATAAAAATAATAAAAAAAATTGAACAGATATATATGTATACTGGATTATTTTTGAGAAAGAATTTCAACAGATAGAGAGAAAGAACAAGAGAGAGAGAAAGAAAGATTGCAACAGATCCTAGTTTGGTGTATTTCAACAGATAATAAAATTGAACAGATAAAAATAAATTGAAGATTGTGACTGGTTTGTTGAACAGATAAGAAATTTTAGATAGATATTTGAATAGACAAGATATTAAAATTGAACTGATATTAAAATCTAGACAAAAATTTGCACAGATAGGGAAAAAATTGAACAGATAGTCAAAATTTTTGAATATATAGACAAAAAAAAAATAATTAAACACTTAAATGTAAATTTGAACATATAGAAAAAAATAAAAAATTCAACAAACAAATTAAAGAGTAAAATTGAAAACAAAACGTCTTTGAAAACAAACAAAAGGACTTCTCATCAAATTATTTTACTCAATGCCTGCAGAGGACTATCGGAGGAGAAGACTCCATTGATCCTGCTCCTTATGGAAAGTTTTTTTTTTTCAAGCACACAGATCTAATTCCTCATCTTTTTCTTTCTTTCTTTTTTTTTTAAGTTGTTGATCTGTGTTGTTGTTGTATGATGAAACAAATTGCAACAGATAGTTGTAAATAAACCAAAAAAAATAAATAAAAATTAAGCAGATAAAAATAATAAAAAAATTAAACAGATATATATATACTGGATTATTTTTGAGATAAAATTTCTACGGATCGAGAGAAAGAACAATAGAGAGAGAAAGATAGATTGCAATAGATCATGGTTTGGTGTATTTCAACAGATAATAAAATTGAACAGATAAAAATAAATTGAAGATTGTGACTGGTTTGTTGAACAGATAAGAAATTTGGGATAGATATTTGAACAAATAGGAGATTAAAATTGAACTGATAATAAAATCTAGACAAAAATTTGCACAGATGGGAAAAAAATTGAACAGATAGTCAAAAATTTTTGATATATAGACAAAAAAAAATAAATTAAACACTTAAATGTAAATTTGAACATATAGAAAAAAAATGAATTCAACAGATAAATTAAGGAGTAAAATTGAAAACAAAACGTCTTTCAAAACAAATAAAAGGACTTCTCACCAAATTATTTTACTCAATGCCTGCAGAGGACCATCGGAGGAGAAGACTCCATTGATCCTGATCCTTATGGAAAGTTTTTTTTTCTTTTCAAGCACACAGATCTAATTCCTCCTCTTTTTCTTTTTTTTTTTATTTTTTTTTAAGTTGTTGATCTGTGTTGTTGTTGTACGATGAAACAAATTGCAACAGATAGTTGTAAATGAACCAAAAAAATAAATAAAAATTAAGCAGATAAAAATAATAAAAAAATTTAACAGATATATATGTATACTGGATTATTTTTTAGAAAGAATTTCAACAGATAGAGAGAAAGAACAAGAGAGAGAGAAAAAAAGATTGCAACAGATCTTGGTTTGGTGTATTTCAACAGATAATAAAATTGAACAGATAAAAATAAATTGAAGATTGTATCTGGTTTGTTGAACTAATAATAAATTTTGGATAGATATTTGAACAGACATGAGATTAAAATTGAACTGATATTAAAATCTAGACAAAAATTTACACAGATAGGGAAAAAATTGAGCAGATAGTCAAAATTTTTTGAGATATAGACAAAAAAAAAATTATTAAACACTTAAATGTAAATTTGAACATATAGGAAAAAAAAATTCAACAGATAAATTAAGGAGTAAAATTTAAAACAAAACCTCTTTCAAAAAAAACAAAAGGACTTCTCACCAAATTATTTTACTCAATGCCTGCAGAGGACCATCGGAGGAGAAGACTCCATTGATCCTGCTCCTTATGGAAAGTTTTTTTTTTTTCAAGCACACAGATATAATTCCTCATCTTTTTTTTTTTTTTTTTAAGTTGTTGATCTGTGCTGTTGTTGTATGATGAAACAAATTGCAATAGATAGTTATAAATGAACCAAAAAAATATAAAAATTAAGCAGATAAAAATAATAAAAAAATTGAACAGATATATATATTGGATTATTTTTGAGAAAAAATTTCAGCAGATCGAGAGAAAGAACAAGAGAGAAAGAAAGATAGATTGCAACAGATCCTGGTTTGGTGTATTTCAATAGATAATAAAATTGAACAGATAAAAATAAATTGAAGATTGTGACTAGTTTGTTGAACAGATAAGAAATTTGGGATAGATATTTGAACAAATAAGAGATTAAAATTGAACTGATAATAAAATCTAGACAAAAATTTGCACAGATGGGGATAAAATTGAGCAGATAGTCAAAATTTTTTGATATATAGACAAAAAAAAAAATTAAACACTTAAATGTAAATTTGAACATATAGAAAAAAAAATTAAATTCAGCAGATAAATTAAGGAGTAAAATTGAAAACAAAACGTCTTTCAAAACAAACAAAAGGACTTCTCACCAAATTATTTTACTCAATGCCTGCAGAGGACCATCGGAGGAGAAGACTCCATTGATCCTGATCCTTGTGGAAAGTTTTTTTTTTTTTTTCAAGCACACAGATCTAATTCCTCATCTTTTTTTTTTTTTTTTTTTTTTAAGTTGTTGATCTGTGTTGTTATTGTATGATGAAACAAATTGCAATAGATAGTTGTAAATGAACCAAAAAAAAATAAATAAAAATTAAGCAGATAAAAGTAATAAAAAAATTGAACAGATATATATATACTGGATTATTTTTGAGAAAGAATTTCAACAGATAGAGAGAAAGAACAAGAGAGAGAGAAAGAAAGATTGCAATAGATCCTGGTTTGGTGTATTTCAACAGATAATAAAATTGAACAGGTAAAAATAAATTGAAGATTGTGACTGGTTTGTTGAACAGATAAGAAATTTTGGATAGATATTTGAACAGAGAAGAGATTAAAATTGAATTGATATTAAAATCTAGACAAAAATTTACACAGATAGGGAAAAAACTGAACAGATAGTCAAAATTTTTTTGAGATATAGACAAAAAAAAATTATTAAACACTTAAATGTAAATTTGAACATATAGAAAAAAAATTCAACAGATATATTAAGGAGTAAAATTGAAAACAAAATCTCTTTCAAAACAAACAAAAGTACTTCTCGCCAAACAAACAAAACCTCTTTTAAAAATAAATTGAAGATTGTGACTGGTTTGTTGAGCAGATAAGGAATTTTGGATAGATATTTGAACAGATATGTAACAACCCACATTCATGTCTTAGTCATGCTTGCATGCATTTATATGTTTTGCCATGTTAGGTTGCATTGCCAATCTTGCCTTGTTTTGTTTAAGTGTGTTGCATGTTTTGTCCCTTCTTTGCTGACCCCAAGCCTAAGTCGTGTTAAGCCTAAGTTATTCCAAGCCGAGGTCATCCTAAGCCTTGAACTATCTTGGAACCACTTTGATTGACCTCCACCTTCATCCTAGCATATTGGCCTAGATGATTATCATCTAGGCCGAGGTGCGTATCACCAAGGCTGAGATGTGTATTATCTAGGCCGAGATGCTATCCTTGAACCCAAGTGATCTTGTTCCTGGATTGGTGCTGTAACAGGTCCGCGCGGGAACTCACGCGTTACAGTTCGGACTCCCTTTTTTGTTTGTTGCGGTTCTTAATCTGAACCAAAGAGTCCAACTCTGGCAAATCGTTTTGAGAAAAACAGATTTTTTGAAAAGAAGTGCCAAACATGGACTGCTTTGCCAGATACAGAGTCGCCACCTAAATATTTTATTTTGAGGAAATTTAGGAAATCCTGACTCGGTGCCAAAGGCCACGTGTCCGTCATCACCAAAGTTACCTCGGCTCGGGAGCTTGGGTACGATTGGGGAAGGTCAGTTATGAGCACCCTTTCTCGCCCGGTCCGAAGACCGGCCTCTACTAACCGTGATATCCGATTTTGAAAACATTACATGTTCTTATTCCGGTTATTAGCCTAGAATTACTATGTTATACGCACAGCAAACAAGTATAGACTAGATTGCCTAATTTGGAAATAAGCATTGCATATCCGTTTGTTTTGGAAAACGCTTTGAGATTTGCTACTCGCAAGTAGGCTAAAATGCAGGTTTTGCCACCCTCAAGTGGGCTTTAGAAAAGATGGTTTTGCCACTATCCAGTGGGCTTAAAACTCACAGTTTTAATGCATTATTCCAATTTAGGTAATTCAACCTCCATCCACAGGCATTCAAGCAGTAATATCACATAAGTAGCTAGCCTCATGGTAATCATGCTATTATGACAACATTCACACGCATGCGATATGCTAAAGCACAAAAACTCACCTAGTACTCCAAGCTAAAACAGAAACTAGTTAGTAATCAATGCATGATCCTAGCTCATGTTAAGATGGCTAATGCAACACATGCAAGATGCAACTAGAATAGGCTTGGCTATCCTAAACATGGCATGTGAAATGCTACAAGTAACACGTATTCAATTTGGAAATTGAAATACAATGCAGTTAGCGTGATGTACCGAGCCCGGTGCATGTAAACAAATGCATGGATGCACGCATGCATTACATAAGGTATGCTAATTTAAATATGCCCTAGTCTACCATCATAAGCAGGTAAATAAAAGGGAAGAAATAAGTGGGGGTTGGAAGACATACACACACTCACCCACACTTATTACAAATTTGCTCTCACTCGGAGAGACCGAAAGAATATACAGGCCGAATAAATAATGCTAAATTACTTATTACAAAACTTCTAATCTGATTAAATTAAATGCAAAGATCAGATGGCCGCAACCCTGCCTTGGAATGCGTGTGATGATGCATGCTCGAGTCCGTCTCGCCCGGAAAACCCGTACCATGCCACTACTGCCTCTGTTAACACTGCCCTACTTCTCCAAAGACTGCAAAAGTCTTGGGATGTCTTCTATGCACGTTGTAGGATACCATCGGCTGAGGGGGGTGGCCACCGGCCCTGGTAAATGGCCATCGGCTGCTGTTGAAGTTATCGGCCACACACTAATGGCCGGTCGGCATTGTATGTTGCCGGTCGGCAAAATATTCCTGCAGAAAACAGTTTTGACAGCAACAGAGGACAGACAGTGCATGGCATGGAATTTTGAGCATATGTAAGCATGGCCATGCCCCCTATCATGTATGGGACTCAAAGAGGCATGGCCCTTGGTCCTTGGGCCACCAATTATACATTTTGATGCATGATGGCCTAAGGGGCCAAGATTGCAATTCAATGAATATGCATGCAACATACAAATGAAGACCAAGACCCTATCATGTCAAGGTCAAGGGCCTCGGTGACGGAGAGTTGAGATGTGTTTTGTCACTTGGAGTACAAACACCTCTCATCTCTCACACTTGGTTTGACACCCCAAACCAAGGAATGCAATGCATGTTATGCAAACATGGCTCAACAATGCATCCTAAGGCTAAGAAACAAGGCATGCCAAATGCAATGCAACCTATCATGGCAAGTATGCAATGCTAGACATGCAAGATGCAAATGCAATGTAAACAAGGACAATCATGCAAGAAACATGAGACAAGCATGCAATGGTGGACTTAAACCATAAAGGGGCAGACCTCAATCCACCCCAAAATAGTGGCCAAAAGTGCCTAAAACCATGGACAAAATGCTCAATAAGCATGCAAGTTAATGGGCCTAAAGCTAAAGCACAAAAGAGGGTACTCCACTACCACTAGCATGAACACTTATGGCATGTATTATACAAGCAAAAACAGAATTCTAGCATGCAAAAATACACCCAAACCCTCTGATATGGTAGCTCCAAAGTACCCTAAACATACAAGCATGCACAAGGCCTATTTCAAGGCACAAAAGAACAACCTTCCAAGGCATGAAAGTGATGACCAATGCAAGGATATAAGTATGGATTAGGGACTGAAATATAGCCTACAATGATGCCAAATCATGAGAAGGAGCTAAGTTAAGCATGCTAGTGATCTACACAACCAAGGCTTACAAGCCAAAATGCAAAGCAACTATACCAAGCATGCCAAACATGGCAAAATCAGTGGCCAACAGACCTAAAACATGGCAAAACAACACTAATACCTTCATGTAGTTAGGCTAATACATGCAAGAAACATGGCTTAAACACAAGATGCATTTCTATGCCAAATAGAGGAATGCAAAGCAAGTATGTTAAGCATGCAAAAGGGTACAAAGCCGACCAAAAACAGAGATGACATATGACCTAAATAACACCAAAAACCTCTGATATGTAGCCAAAAACAATCAAGCATGCATGTTGCCTTTTAAGCCAAAAACAAAGGCAAAAGAGGGACAAAGGGGAGAGGGGTGTCCCTCCCCTATACAAGACTTCAAACCACCTTCCTCACCACTGGAAATCCACTGGATTTCAGTGGTGAGAAGGCTGATATAACAAAGGCAAACAAAGCTTAAGGAAAGAGCACCAAAAGAGGCCAAACAAAGAGGGAGATTTTGCACTCAAACCACAAAGTGACCTTAATGAAAGTTCTAAAGCAAGAAAATATAAGACTTTTTTATGTTATTCACAAAGACAAAAACACAAAGCAAGGCAGGTAGAAAGCTAGTGCAAATTTGGGGAAACTAAAGTAAAGTAATTACCCTTGAAGAACCCTTGAAGAACAGTTGGTACAGCCCTCTTCTTCTGATAAAAAACAGTCCAAAACCTCAACAAACAACCCTCAAAGCTTCCCAATCTCGAGCTAAGGTGTAATGGTGTGTGTATTAGTGCAAAAGTAAGGTAAAAATGCACTATTTAGCCACAAAACACACACAAAGGGGGAGAGAGAGGGGAATATAGAGAGAAGGGATATATATCAGATGTATAGATATATGGAAGCTCTGGTTTTTCTATCAAAATGGCTAACCCCTTACAAAGGGAGAGGAAAGGTGCTTATATAGGCAAAACAAAGGGTTCTTGGCTTCTCCAATAAGCCAACTAAAAACGGCAAAGGGTGCAAAGGGCTCTTGGCTTCTTGGAGAAGCTAAGACAGCTGTCCAAGCTTCTCCAAGAAGCTTGGCCAAAAAGGGTCAACCTTCTAGAAGGTTTGGGGGTTCAAAGGGTCACAAGGGTCATCCCCGTGCATGGGGAGTGGTGCGGGTGCATTCCAGCTGGCACAGCTGGCATGCACCATGCCCCAAGAGGTGCAGAAGGGTCACCGGCCGGCCAAATAGGTCATCGTCACAATAAAGTGCCGGTCGGCCAAATATAGTGCCGACCGGCAATTGTTTTTAAGAAAACATTGCCGGTGGCACCCACAAATGGCCGGTGAAGGGTGGGGGGAGCCGGTGGAGTGTAGGGATGGCTAACAAGCCATTCCCTGCCCTCTAAGGCAAAAACACAAGTGTTTGGTGCCAAAACCAAACACGGAACAGTCGAGTTTGGAGATTCTGAGGCAAGGCATGTAGCCGAGACCTCTGGGAACTCCAAACGAACACAAACGTGGATGATCACCGGGTGTTCAAACGGTGACGTCCAAGTCTTGAGGACGGTCAAAAATGGGGTGTCTACAGGTGCGACCTAGACCAAGGTGTGGCACATCTAGGCCGAGGTGTGGCACAGCTAGGCCAAGTGTTCTCCTTCATAGCCGAGATCATTGTCACCTTACTTGCCGATGCCTTGTCCTTTGCCGGAGTGCCCTTGCCGCCAAGCTTGTTGTATACGCTTTGCCTTACACATGTCTTGTCTTTCAATCACCTTTTTGAAGAGAACCAACCCGGTAGCGCCACGTGTCCGAGCTGAGTGTTAAGTCAACCGGCAGAGAGAGAAATGTATCATTTGTTATGTCTTTGTTCTTGAGGAGACAGAAGCTCTAGGAAGAGAGGAAGAGAGTTCTTGAGAGAGGAGTAGACTTTCAAGCTTGATCCCTAGAGATCGAACCGTTAGATCCATGTTTTAAGGTTAGATTCTTGATCTGCTTATGTTGTTCTTATTGTTCATTTAGCTGCATTGCATGATCGAGCATGATTTGTAAGCCATGCATTGCTTTGAAGTTCGGTTTTAGAAAGAAAAAAGGATATTCATGTGTTCTTGAAGAAAAGTCATGATTTGATCCGAAAGCTTGCATGAAGATCCATGTTTTTGTGTTTGTTTTCCTATGATCTTCAAGTATGGGTGCCCAGGTCCATGTTTTCGAACTCATGGCATGAAATCCCAGATTTTGTATAAACAAGTTATGATTTTAGCATTCATGTTCTTCATGTTCATGTTCTTCATGTTCTTCATGTTCACCAAGAGGAAACCCAGATTTCCAGACTTCACTTCCCGAAGTGTAGTCGCCGAGACCACTTTTACCTAGACCTCACACTTAGGCCAAGCATTGTATCTCACCTTGGCCTACCTTGCATGATCACTTGCACCTTAGTTTGTCTTGCATGAATACCTCGGCAAGTAGCCGCACGCCGAAGCCTTGGTAACCATACCTCGGCCAAGAGGTGTGGGACCTCGGCCAAGAGGTGTGGGACCTCGGCAAAGACCTGGTTGGTACCCAGCATGTCTTCTTGACATGAAAAACAATGTTTTAACTCCCAGCATGTTTTCCCGAGATCATTTGCATTCATGTAAGACTTGTTTTGAGAACTACATTCAATAGACTTTGCCATGTGTTTGTAGGACTTGGACCTTTGCCTTGATCCCGACGTCCCAAGAACTAGGTGAGTGGTATTTCTAATAAAGCTATGTTATAAGTTTTGATAAAGCTTTGTTTTGCTTTGTTTTGACAAGTATTTGTTAAGCATGAATGATTACCTCTATTTTGTGTATCAAGTATAAGTTTCGTGTATCAAGTATAAGCTTTGTTTTGGATGACATTCTCGGGAAGTCCGTACGTGCCAGGGGACTTTAAGCATTTGTGGCACAAGTTGTAGTGACCCTCATCCCCGCCTTAGCCTTGTGCATGAGCATCTGCATGATTTTGTTTTACAAAGCTTGCATTAGTGAATTTTGACTTGTTTTACCTAGGGTAAGGTTCTTGTCTCGCTTTGCACTCATGTGAAATTACTTGTTAGCCTTGTTCCTTTCCTGGTGAGTCTAGCCGAGGTCATCTTGAGCCTAGTCACCTTTGAACCCTTTTTGCACTTAGAACTATCTTGAAACCACTTGGTTGACCTCCATCTTCACCTTGGCATGTTAGCCGAGATGGCGCTATCTGGGCCGAGGTGTTCAGAACCAAGGCCGAGGAGTGTATCATCTAGGCCGAGATATTTTGCGCTTAGTGATTTTGTTCCTGGGCAGGTATGACCTAGACCGAGGTATGGCACATCCAGGCCAAGATATGGCACAGCTTAGTCGAGTGTCGTCCTTTCTAGCCGATGTCATTGTCACCCTACTTGCCGAAGCTTTGTCCTAGCCGAGATCATCACTTGCCGGAGTGCCTTGCTGTGTAGCTTGTTAGATACGCTTTGTCATAGTCTTGTCTTGTCAATCTATCACCTTTTTTAGGAGAACCAACCAGTCATTGCCACGTGTCCGAACTGAGTGTTAAGTCAGCCGGTAGAGAGAGAAACCTATCATTTTGTATCAAATCTTGTCTTTTAGAGAGAGAGGCTCTAGGAAGAAGAAGAAGAGTTCTTGAGGGAGGATTAGAGTTCCAAGCTTGATCTTTGGGGTTTGAACCGTTAGATTCGAGTTTTGAGGTTAGAATCTTAACCTACTTAGATCTGTGTGCTTGAAAAAAAAAACTGTCCGTAAGAAGCAGGATCAATGGAGTCTTCTCCTCCGATGGTCCTCTGTAGGCATTGAGTAAAATAATTTAGTGAGAAGTCTTTTTTTTGTTTTGAAAGACGTTTTGTTTTCAATTTTACTCCTCAATTTATCTGTTGAATTTTTTTATTTTTTTTCTATATGTTCAAATTTACATTTAAGTATTTAATTATTTTTTTTGTTTATATATTCAAAAATCTTGACTATCTGTTGAATTTTTTTCTCTATCTGTGCAACTTTTTGTCTAGATTTTATTATCAGTTCAATTTTCATCTCTTATCTGTTCAAATATCTATCCAAAATTTCTTATCTGTTCAACAAACCAGTCACAATCTTCAATTTATTTTTATCTGTTCAATTTTATTTTCTGCTAAAATACACCAAACCAGGATCTGTTGCAATCTTTCTTTCTCTCTCTTGTTCTTTCTCTCTATCTGTTGAAATTCTTTCTAAAAAATAATGCAGTATATATATATCTGTTCAATTTTTTTATTATTTTTATCTGCTTAATTTTTATTTTTTTGGTTCATTTACAACTATCTGTTGCAATTTGTTTCATCATACAACAACAACACAAATCAACAACTTAAAAAAAAAGAGAGGAGGAATTAGATCGGTGTGCTTGAAAAAAAAAACTGTCCATAAGGAGCAGGATCAATGGAGTCTTCTCCTCCGATGGTCCTCTGCAGTCATTGGGTAAAATAATTTGGTGAGAAGTCCTTTTGTTTGTTTTGAAAGACGTTTTGTTCTCTATTTTACTCCTTAATTTATCTGTTGAATTTTTTTTTTTCTATATGTTCAAATTTACATTTAAGTATTTAATTATTTTTTTTTGTCTATATATTCAAAAAATTTGACTATCTGTTCAATTTTTTTCTCTGTCTGTGTAACTTTTTGTCTATATTTTATTTTCATTTCAATTTTAATCTCTTATCTGTTCAAATATCTATCCAAAATTTCTTATCTGTTCAACAAACCAGTCACAATCTTCATTTTATTTTTATCTATTCAATTTTATTATTTGTTGAAATTCACCAAACCCGGATCTGTAGCAATCTTTCTTTCTCTCTCTCTCTTGTTCTTTCTCTCTATCTGTTGAAATTCTTTCTCAAAAATAATCAGGTATATATATATATCTTTTCAATTTTTTTTATTATTTCTATCTGCTTTATTTTTATTTTTATTTTTGTTTATTTACAACTATCTGTTGCAATTTGTTTCATCATACAACCACAACACAGATCAACAACTTAAAAAAAAAAAGAAAAAAAAAGAAAAAGATGAGGAATTAGATCTGTGTGCTTGAAAAAAAAAACTGTCCGTAAAGAGCAGGATCAATCCAGTCTTTTCCTCTGATGGTCCTCTGCTGGCATTGAGTAAAATAATTTAGTGAGAAGTCATTTTGTTTGTTTTGAAAGACGTTTTGTTTCAATTTTACTCCTTAATTTATCTGTTGAATTTTTTCTTTTTTTTTCTATATGTTCAAATTTACATTTAAGTGATTAATTATTTTTTTTTGCTCTATATATTTAAAAATTTTGACTATCTGTTGAATTTTTTTCACTATCTGTGCAACTTTTTGTCTAGATTTTATTATCAGTTCAATTTTCATCTCTTATCTGTTGAAATATCTATCCAAATTTTCTTATCTGTTCAACAAACCAGTCACAATCTTCAATTTATTTTTATCTGTACAATTTTATTTTCTGTTGAAATACACCAAACCAGGATCTGTTGCAATCTTTCTTTCTCTCTCTCTCTTGTTCTTTCTCTCTATCTGTTGAAATTCTTTCTAAAAAATAATGCAGTATATATATCTGTTCAATTTTTTTATTATTTTTATCTACTTAATTTTTATTTTTTTTGGTTCATTTACAACTATCTGTTGCAATTTGTTTCACCATACAACAACAACACAGATCAACAACTTTAAAAAAAAAAAAAAGAAAAAAAAAGAGGTGGAATTAGATCGGTGTGCTTGAAAAAGAAAACTGTCCATAAGGAGCAGGATCAATGGAGTCTTCTCCTCCGATGGTCCTCTGCAGTCATTGGGTAAAATAATTTGTTGAGAAGTCATTTTGTTTGTTTTGAAAGACGTTTTATTTTTAATTTTACTCCTTAATTTATCTGTTGAATTTTTTCTTTTTTTTCTATATGTTCAAATTTAAATTAAGTGTTTAATTATTATTTTTTTGTCTATATATTCAAAAATTTGGACGATCTGTTCAATTTTTTTCTCTATCTGTGTAACTTTTGGTCTAGATTTTATTTTCAGTTCAATTTTAATTTCTTATCTGTTCAAATATCTATCCAAAATTTCTTATCTGTTCAACAAACCAGTCACAATCTTCATTTTATTTTTATCTATTCAATTTTATTATCTGTTGAAATACACCAAACCAGGATCTGTAGCAATCTTTCTTTCTCTCTCTCTCTCTCTTGTTCTTTCTCTCTATCTGTTGAAATTCTTTCTCAAAAATAATCAAGTATATATATATATCTTTTCTATTTTTTTTTATTATTTCTATCTGCTTAATTTTTATTTTTTTGGTTCGTTTACAACTATCTGTTGCAATTTGTTTCATAATACAACAACAACACAGATCAACAACTTAAAAAAAAAGAGAGTAGGAATTAGATCTGTGTGCTTGAAAAAAAAAAAACTGTCCATAAGGAGCAGGATCAATAGAGTCTTCTCCTCTGATGGTCCTCTGCAGTCATTGGGTAAAATAATTTGGTGAGAAGTCCTTTTGTTTGTTTTGAAAGATGTTTTGTTTTCAATTTTACTCCTTAATTTATCTGTTGAATTTTTTCTTTTTTTTCTATATGTTCAAATTTACATTAAGTGTTTAATTATTATTTTTTTGTCTGTATATTCAAAAATTTTGACTATTTGTTCAATTTTTTTCTCTATCTGTGTAACTTTTTGTCTAGATTTTATTTTCAGTTCAATTTTAATCTCTTAGTTGTTCAAATATCTATCCAAAATTTCTTATCTGTTCAACAAACCAGTCACAATCTTCATTTTATTTTTATCTATTCAATTTTATTATCTGTTGAAATACACCAAACCAGGATCTGTAGCAATCTTTCTTTCTCTCTCTCTTGTTCTTTCTCTCTATCTGTTGAAATTCTTTCTCAAAAATAATCAAGTATATATATATCTTTTCAATTTTTTTTATTATTTCTATTTGCTTAATTTTTTTTTTGTTCATTTACAACTATCTGTTGCAATTTGTTTCATCATACAACCACAACACAGATCAACAACTTAAAAAAAAAGAAAAAAAAAAGAAAAAGAGGAGGAAGTAGATCTGTGTGCTTGGAAAAAAAAAATTGTCCGTAAGGAGCAGGATCAATGGAGTCTTCTCCTCCAATGGTCCTCTGCAGGCATTGAGTAAAATAATTTAGTGAGAAGTCATTTTATTTGTTTTGAAAGACGTTTTGTCTTCAATTTTACTCCTTAATTTATATTTTGAATTTTTTTCTCTTTTTTTTTCTCTATATGTTCAAATTTACATTAAGTGTTTAATTATTATTTTTTTGTCTATATATTCAAAAATTTTGACTATCTGTTCAATTTTTTTCTCTATCTGTGCAACATTTTATCTTGATTTTATTATCAGTTTAATTTTAATCTCTTATCTGCACAAATATCTATCCCAAATTTCTTATCTGTTCGACAAACCAGTCAACATCTTCAATTTATTTTTATCCGTTCAATTTTATTATCTGTTGAAATACACCAAACCAGGATCTGTTGCAATCTCTCTTTCCCTCACTCTTGTTCTTTCCCTCTATTTGTTGAAATTCTTTCTCAAAAATAATCCAGTATATATATATCTGTTCAATTTTTTTATTATTTTTATCTGATTAGTTTTTAATTTTTTTTGGTTCATTTACAACTATCTGTTGCAATTTGTTTCATCATACAACAACAACACAGATCAACATCTTTAAAAAAAAAAAAAAGAAAGAAAAAGAGGAGGAATTAGATCTGTGTGCTTGAAAAAAAAATGTCCATAAGGAGCAGGATCAATGGAGTCTTCTACTCCGATGGTCCTCTGCTGGCATTGAGTAAAATAATTTGGTAAAAGTCCTTTTGTTTGTTTTAAAAGACGTTTTGTTTTCAATTTTACTCAATTTATCTATTGAATTTTTTTTTCTATATGTTTAAATTTTGTAACAACCCTCGTACTGATTACCGTTAAACCACTGAATTAAGTACTGATTACTGCTAATTGAGACTGATAATGACTGATAAGTGAACTGGATGACCTACTGAACAGACTGAATGAAATTGAAACTGAAACTGAATAAGTTTGTCTATTGAATTGTGTGTCGCATCTGTTTGATTGAGTGATTATCTGTTTGATTCATATGTTTAAACTGTTAATTGAAGGCCTTATCGGCGGCCGATTTAGAAATTGTTTAGTGTTTTGGAATCAGTAGAATTTCCCGGATTTAATGGTGTATTTATCTGAAAATGGATTAGGAATGATTAAATTAGATTTAAACAAGTTAATTGGAATGTTTGATTTAATTACGGAATTGCCACTTATAGTGGACTTTTGTTTAATATTATAATAGAGCCTTATACACTTGAATTGAAACATTTGATCAGCTCTTCTTCATGTTCACAACCGACCAAATTAGAAAATTAGAGAGAGAGTAAGAGAATTGGCTTGGTCTTGTAAATTTAACTTGAATCTTGAAGAATTGGAGCATATGTTGGCAAAATTAAACTCCTAGACTTGCAATTGAAGAACCTAGGTGAGAAATCTATCCTCCTAATTGTGTATTACACTTGTTCATGCATGTCTCATATCAAATTTAGTGGGTTAAGTCATGAAATTGTTCAAATATGTTGAATTAGAACTCCATTGTTGCATGCATGCTTGAATTGGTGCATTTTGGAGTGAATTCATGGAAGAGATGTACATGCATGCTCATGTTTTTATCAAAGACCATGTTTTCATTTTGTCTTCCATCTTTTGAGCTCAATTGAGCAAGGTTTGAAGATTGAAATTGGTTTAAAACTCATGCATTGCATGTTTACATATTGTTCTTGAAATTGGGTTTGAATTTTGGTTTAATTGACTCACCTTTGGGGCTTGAATTCATAAATTGGCTTTTGAAACTTGTTATATATTGAGTTGGGATGTATTCCCCAGAATTTGGGCCCAAGAGGTTGAGTTTTGGTGTATTGAATGCTTGGTTTGAGCTTGGAAGGCAAATCTGGAAATTCCAGATTTGGCTTCTTCGCTCGAGCGAAGGATTCCTCGCTCGAGCGACCAAGGTTTCCTCTGAGCCACGCTCGAGCGAAAGATTGGTGGCTCGAGCGTAAAAATCGAGCATCAAATACTTTCACTGTTCATGCAGATCGCTCGAGCGAAGGATTTCTCGCTCGAGCGAAGCCTTTGATTTTGGAAGCTCGCTCGAGCGAAGGAAGGCTCGCTCGAGCGAAGCTCTTATTTTCAGCAACGTTTGAAAAATGCCTTCGAATTGTATTTTTGCATCCTCATCCCATCCTAGGCATTCTTAGGCCTAGTTTAAGACATCTTAATGAGGATTTAGACATAGAACCACACCGAGGAATTTAGGGATTTAATTATCATCCTTCCAACTGTAAACTTAGTGTGTGTTCTATTCTGTTTACTGTTTAGGGTTGGCTCTCGGGGACGCGCTCTAGCTGCTATTAGCCCAATCTCTGTGAGTAACAGATTGTGTAAAGATATGTTCAAAATGGTTATATTTTGAATACTGAACCGAATTGTTTATTGAACTGATATTGTTTATCGAATGAATGTATGTCCTGTATTCTGAACTGTATTGTGGCATCCTTAGCACCCACTGTTATTGACTGTTACAGAGCTCTGTCGGTTTCCTTGTGAAACCATACTGTTTACTGAATGATTGGCCATCATTACTGTTGGGTCTGTCAAGACTCGGTCCTTTTGGACCTACTGTTATAGGCTATTGGATGTACCACATATGACTGTTTGACTGAAATACTGAAAGACTGAAATACTGTTTAATGAATTGTTTTCATTACTGTAAGGACATTCATTCATAACATCTTTACGCTTTATGTTATTCACTGGGCTTTAGCTCACTGTTTATATATATATGTAGGTTCTCAGCAGCCAGACCGGAGCTAGGAGCGTGGGTTAGTCCCCAGTTTTGTCAAGCCAGCCATTGTGCCTCACTGTGAGGTCCCGAGACGCCATGCCATGGCTTGGGGCGTTTTTGTCTTCCCCACTTGTCTCCTACTGTTTTGTACTGTTGTATAGACTGTCTACTGTTTTACTGCACTGTTATCGGGGATTGAGTTCCCGTACTGAATGTCCATAAATGATTGTATAGTCTGTACTGTGTTGAATGCATGAATGTATGAAAAATGTTTTTGGCATACAGATTATCACAGCTCAATGGACACTAGTCATTGACTGTATTGGCTTCCGCCAGGCCCTGAACTCTGTTCTATTGTATTACTGTACAGCAGGCCTTTGGTAATCTCGGATTACTGGCCAGTTACGGTGCTAAACCCATAGGGCCGGGTTTGGGTCGTGACAGAGTGGTATCAGAGCGATACTTAACCACGAGTTATACCGCACACACGTGTCCAAATGAGCTATAGGGTGTCCTAGAAAAGTAATTAGGGCATCTCATGAACTTGAAAAGTGTGTGCTTATGATTGACTGAATATATGTGAAAATGTTAAACTGTTTAAATGTATAACTGCTTATAATGATAACTGTTATAACTGCTTTATAGTGAAATGGATAATGCAAATGAAACTGAAGCATCATCCTCTGAGGCCAGAATGGCCAGACTTGAACAAATGATGGGACTTGTAATTGAAAGACTGGATCGACAACAGAACCAACAGCCACCTCCTCCTCCTCCTCCGGTTCAACCGGAACAGAATGCACCGAATGTACAGAATGTGAATGCAAATGAGGTGGACATCATTGCACTGACTCATAAGTTCAGTAAACTGAAACCGCCGTCCTTTCAGGGAGGCCTTGAGCCGTTAAAGGCTGAAGCTTGGGTCTTGGAGACTGAAAAGTTATTTGAAATGTTTCCGTGCTCTGAAGCTAATAAAGTACTGTTAGCAACCTTCACCTTTCAGGAAGAAGCCAGAAGGTGGTGGATGTTGACCCGTGAAGCAAATGCTATTATGACTTGGGCTCAGTTCAAGGAGTCCTTCTTTGAAAAGTATTTTCCTCAGTGCATCAGAGATAGAAAAGTAACTGAGTTTGAACAGCTAAGACAGGGCAAAACGTCTGTTGCCGAGTATGAGAAGCAATTTACCGAACTTGCTAGGTATGCACCACAAATGGTGGACACCGATTATAAGAAGGCCAGGAGATTTGAAGGTGGCCTTAGTGTTGCTATACAGGACCGCATAAATGTTTTGAAAATGCCAACTTATGTGGGTGTTCTCGACCGGGCATTAATGGCCGAGTCAAATATTGCAGCAGTGAAACAATCTGAAACACCAACCACTGAATGGCAAGGTAAAAGGCAGAATTTCAAATTCAAGAAAGGCAAGCACAACCCTGTAGCCAAGAAACAGAATACGGGGTCAACAACTAGCCCCAGCCAAGGGAGTGGGTTTACTCCACCCTGCTCCATATGTGGCAATAAGCACAAAGGGGTTTGCTACCAGATTTCAGGAGCTTGTTTCAGGTGTGGCAAGGTGGGCCACAGGATTAAAGACTGTCCCTCTGCCCCGCAAGCCAGTAGTAAAGCTGCACCAAGCGCATCAGCATCAAATGTAGCACCAAAGCCTAACCCCAAAGCTACCGGGAAAGAGCCTATGAGGCAGGGCCGAGTGTTCGCCCTAGTACCGGGAGACGTGCAAAACACTGAGACTGTTGTGTCAGGTATCCTCTCTATTTGTACTCAGAATGCATATGTATTGATTGATTTGGGGTCTACACATTCTTATGTGTCACATGCTTTTTCGCGTAAATTGAATAGACCCTTAGAACCTATGAATTACTTGCTAGCTGTATCATCACCTATTGGGGGATCCATGACATGTGCATATATGTATCCTGCTTGTGAGATTATTGTTGGGGATATGCATCTGTTTATCGATTTACTGCCGTTGAACATAGATCATTTTGATGTAATATTGGGGATGGATTGGTTACAAAAATATCATGCCACTATCGATTGTGTGACCAAACAAGTTGTTTTCCGTCCACCTGGTTTACCTGAATTTGTATTTAGTGGAGTTGGAGTAGTACCTCCTCCGTATTTGATCTCTTCTGTAAAGGCTGTCAAACTGATTAGAAAGGGGTGTAAGGGATATCTGTGTTCTGTACTGACTGTATCTGCTACTGATAATGTTAAAACTGATGTGAATTGCATTCCTATAGTTAGAGAATTCCCAGATGTATTTCTAGATGATCTACCAGGGGATTTGATTGACAAGGAGATTGAGTTTACTGTTGATGTAGTACCGGGTACACAACCGTTATCTAAAGCTCCCTACAGAATGGCTCCAACCGAACTGAAAGAACTGAAAGTACAATTGCAGGAACTGCTGGACAAGAAGTTTATCAGGCCTAGTACTTCACCGTGGGGTGCTCCTGTTTTATTTGTGAAGAAGAAAGATGGTTCACTGAGACTGTGCATTGATTATCGCGAACTGAACAAGGTAACTGTGAAAAATAAATATCCATTGCCGCGTATTGATGATTTGTTTGATCAGTTACAGGGTGCACAAGTGTTTCCCAAGATTGATCTTAGATCAGGGTATCACCAACTGAAAGTAAAACCGGAAGACATTGATAAAACTGCTTTTAGAACGAGGTATGGCCACTATGAATTTTTAGTTATGCCGTTCGGAGTCACGAATGCCCCAGCTGCATTTATGGACCTCATGAACATAATTTTTAAACCATACCTTGATGATTTCATTGTGGTATTCATTGATGACATATTGATATATTCTAAGACTGTAGAAGAACATGAACAGCATCTGAGACTTGCCCTGCAAACCTTAAGAGAACAGAAACTATATGCTAAATTGTCTAAATGTGAATTTTGGCTTGATCATGTGATGTTTTTAGGGCATGTTGTTAGCAAAGATAGAATTTCTGTTGATCCGCAGAAAGTTGAAGCTGTAGTAAACTGGCCTAGACCAACCAATGTGACTGAAGTCCGAAGCTTTTTGGGACTAGCCGGGTATTACAGAAGATTTGTCAAAGATTTCTCCAAAATTGCCTTACCACTAACTCAGTTGACACAGAAGGGGATATCATTTGACTGGACTGACCAGAGAGAATCAGCATTCCAGGAGTTGAAAACTAGACTTGTGACTGCACCAATTCTGACTCTACCTACAGGTACGGATGGTTATACTATTTTTAGTGATGCTTCTCATAAGGGTTTGGGATGTGTTTTAATGCAGAATGGGAGAGTTATTGCTTATGCTTCCCAACAGTTGAGACCGCATGAAAAGAACTACCCGACCCATGACTTAGAACTTGCCGCAGTAGTATTTGCATTGAAAATCTGGCGTCACTATTTGTATGGAGCAACATGTGAAGTGTATACTGACCACAAGAGCCTCAAGTACTTTTTCACACAGAAAGAACTGAATATGAGACAGCGGAGATGGCTTGAACTGATCAAAGATTATGACTTACAGATTTTGTACCATCCGGGAAAAGCCAACACCGTTGCCGATGCCTTGAGCCGAAAGTCAATTGCCAACTTAGCTTGTTTGCTTACCGGACAGAAAGAACTGCTTCATGATCTGGAAAAGTTTGAAATTGAAATTGTTTTGAAAGAACAAGGTGGAACCTTAGCTGCTATCACTGCTCAACCAGTCTTGATTGAGGAAATTAAAGAGAAACAACAGCTGGATGATTACTTGAAGAAAATCATTGAAGAAAGGGACTCAAAACCGAAACCGGGATTTAAATTTGACAACAATGTGTTGAAATTTCAAGAAAGACTGTGTGTACGAAATGACACTGAACTGAAAAGAAAAGTTCTGCATGAAAGCCACAATTCGAAGTTTTCGATTCACCCGGGGAATACGAAAATGTATCAAGACTTGAAACAGAATTTTTGGTGGCCAGGAATGAAGAAAGAAATTGCCGACTTTGTGTCAAAGTGTCTTCATTGCCAACAAGTCAAAGTGGAACATCAACGACCCGCAGGCCTACTGCAACCCTTATCCATACCAGAGTGGAAATGGGAGCATATCACGATGGATTTCATTGTTGGATTACCTCGCTCCAGGAAAGGTATGGACTCTATTTGGGTTATTGTTGATAGACTGACTAAATCTGCACACTTCCTACCTGTCAAGACAATTTATAATGCGGACAGATTGGCTGTTATCTATATTGATAAAATTGTTAGACTGCATGGAGTGCCCGTATCTATCGTTTCTGACAGGGATTCGAAGTTTACATCGAGGTTCTGGCAGAGCCTACAGACTGCATTGGGTACTGAATTGAGGCTGAGTAGTGCCTATCATCCTCAGACAGATGGACAGTCAGAAAGGACCATCCAGACTTTAGAAGATTCATTGAGAATGTGTGTCCTTGATTTTCAGGGAAACTGGGAAAGTCATTTGCCGTTGGCTGAATTCGCCTACAACAACAGTTACCATTCGAGCATTGGAATGGCGCCTTTCGAGGCATTGTATGGCAGAAAGTGTAGATCTCCAATTTGTTGGGCAGAAGTTGGAGATGGGCCGTTGCTTGGGCCCGAGATTGTGTATGAAACAACTGAAAAGATAAAACTGATACAGCAAAGACTGAAAACTGCACAGAGTAGACAGAAGAGTTATGCTGATGTTAGAAGACGAGACCGAGAATATGAAGTGGGTGATCACGTTTTTGTGAAAGTGACACCAATGAAAGGCCAGACTCGTTTTGGAGTCAAAGGCAAGTTAGCGCCGCGGTATGTCGGACCGTATCAGATTATTGAGAAAATCAATCCGGTGGCGTATCAAGTTTCGCTCCCTCCTGAAATGGAGCATATGCATAACGTCTTCCACATTTCGATGTTGAGAGACTATCTTCGGGATCCGTTTCATGTGATTGAGCCTACTCGGATAGTGCTTAGTGATGACTACACTTATGAGGAACGGCCTATACAGATTGTAAACCGACGGATCAAGAAACTGAGAAACAAAGAGATTCCGCTAGTGAAAGTTGACTGGCAGAACCATGGTGGCGTGTATGCCACTTGGGAAAGGGAAGATGACATGGCAAGAAGATATCCTGATTTGTTCCCACTGGATCCTGTTTTCTTCCAGACTGAAGGTAACTTGAGTTTAGAGGACTAAACTCCTTATAAGGAGGGGAGACTGTAACAACCCTCGTACTGATTACCGTTAAACCACTGAATTAAGTACTGATTACTGCTAATTGAGACTGATAATGACTGATAAGTGAACTGGATGAACTACTGAACAGACTGAATGAAATTGAAACTGAAACTGAATAAGTTTGTCTATTGAATTGTGTGTCGCATCTGTTTGATTGAGTGATTATCTGTTTGATTCATATGTTTAAACTGTTAATTGAAGGCCTTATCGGCGGCCGATTTAGAAATTGTTTAGTGTTTTGGAATCAGTAGAATTTCCCGGATTTAATGGTGTATTTATCTGAAAATGGATTAGGAATGATTAAATTAGATTTAAACAAGTTAATTGGAATGTTTGATTTAATTACGGAATTGCCACTTATAGTGGACTTTTGTTTAATATTATAATAGAGCCTTATACACTTGAATTGAAACATTTGATCAGCTCTTCTTCATGTTCACAACCGACCAAATTAGAAAATTAGAGAGAGAGTAAGAGAATTGGCTTGGTCTTGTAAATTTAACTTGAATCTTGAAGAATTGGAGCATATGTTGGCAAAATTAAACTCCTAGACTTGCAATTGAAGAACCTAGGTGAGAAATCTATCCTCCTAATTGTGTATTACACTTGTTCATGCATGTCTCATATCAAATTTAGTGGGTTAAGTCATGAAATTGTTCAAATATGTTGAATTAGAACTCCATTGTTGCATGCATGCTTGAATTGGTGCATTTTGGAGTGAATTCATGGAAGAGATGTACATGCATGCTCATGTTTTTATCAAAGACCATGTTTTCATTTTGTCTTCCATCTTTTGAGCTCAATTGAGCAAGGTTTGAAGATTGAAATTGGTTTAAAACTCATGCATTGCATGTTTACATATTGTTCTTGAAATTGGGTTTGAATTTTGGTTTAATTGACTCACCTTTGGGGCTTGAATTCATAAATTGGCTTTTGAAACTTGTTATATATTGAGTTGGGATGTATTCCCCAGAATTTGGGCCCAAGAGGTTGAGTTTTGGTGTATTGAATGCTTGGTTTGAGCTTGGAAGGCAAATCTGGAAATTCCAGATTTGGCTTCTTCGCTCGAGCGAAGGATTCCTCGCTCGAGCGACCAAGGTTTCCTCTGAGCCACGCTCGAGCGAAAGATTGGTGGCTCGAGCGTAAAAATCGAGCATCCAGTACTTTCACTGTTCATGCAGATCGCTCGAGCGAAGGATTTCTCGCTCGAGCGAAGCCTTTGATTTTGGAAGCTCGCTCGAGCGAAGGAAGGCTCGCTCGAGCGAAGCTCTTATTTTCAGCAACGTTTGAAAAATGCCTTCGAACTGTATTTTTGCATCCTCATCCCATCCTAGGCATTCTTAGGCCTAGTTTAAGACATCTTAATGAGGATTTAGACATAGAACCACACCGAGGAATTTAGGGATTTAATTATCATCCTTCCAACTGTAAACTTAGTGTGTGTTCTATTCTGTTTACTGTTTAGGGTTGGCTCTCGGGGACGCGCTCTAGCTGCTATTAGCCCAATCTCTGTGAGTAACAGATTGTGTAAAGATATGTTCAAAATGGTTATATTTTGAATACTGAACCGAATTGTTTATTGAACTGATATTGTTTATCGAATGAATGTATGTCCTGTATTCTGAACTGTATTGTGGCATCCTTAGCACCCACTGTTATTGACTGTTACAGAGCTCTGTCGGTTTCCTTGTGAAACCATACTGTTTACTGAATGATTGGCCATCATTACTGTTGGGTCTGTCAAGACTCGGTCCTTTTGGACCTACTGTTATAGGCTATTGGATGTACCACATATGACTGTTTGACTGAAATACTGTTTAATGAATTGTTTTCATTACTGTAAGGACATTCATTCATAACCTCTTTACGCTTTATGTTATTCACTGGGCTTTAGCTCACTGTTTATATATATATGTAGGTTCTCAGCAGCCAGATCGGAGCTAGGAGCGTGGGTTAGTCCCCAGTTTTGTCAAGCCAGCCATTGTGCCTCACTGTGAGGTCCCGAGACGCCATGCCATGGCTTGGGGTGTTTTTGTCTTCCCCACTTGTCTCCTACTGTTTTGTACTGTTGTATAGACTGTCTACTGTTTTACTGCACTGTTATCGGGGATTGAGTTCCCGTACTGAATGTCCGTAAATGATTGTATAGTCTGTACTGTGTTGAATGCATGAATGTATGAAAAATGTTTTTGGCATACAGATTATCACAGCTCAATGGACACTAGTCATTGACTGTATTGGCTTCCGCCAGGCCCTGAACTCTGTTCTATTGTATTACTGTACAGCAGGCCTTTGGTAATCTCGGATTACTGGCCAGTTACGGTGCTAAACCCATAGGGCCGGGTTTGGGTCGTGACAAATTTACATTTAAGTTTCTAATTTTTTTCTGTCTATATATCAAAAAATTTTGACTATCTGTTCAATTTTTTCCCTATCTGTGCAAATTCTTGTCTAGATTTTATTTTCAGTTCAATTTTAATCTCTTATCTGTTCAAATATCTATCCAAAAGTTCTTATCTGTTCAACAAACCAGTCACAATCTTCAATTTACTTTTATCTGTTTAATTTTATTATCTGTTGAAATACACCAAACCAAGATTTGTTGTAATCTTTCTTTCTCTCTCTCTTGTTCTTTCTCTATATCTGTTGAAATTCTTTCTAAAAAATAATCCAGTATATATATTTGTTCAATTTTTTTATTATTTTTATCTGCTTAATTTTTTTTTTTTGGTTCATTTACAAATATCTGTTGCAATTTGTTTCATCATACAACCACAACACAGAACAACAACTTAAAAAAAAGAAAAAAAAGAAGAAAAAGTGGTGGAATTAGATATGTGTGCTTGAAAAAAAAACTGTCCATAAGGAGCAGGATCAATGGAGTCTTCTCATCCGATGGTCCTCTGCAGGCATTGAGTAAAATAATTTGGTGAGAAGTCCTTTTTTTTGTTTTGAAAGACGTTTTATTTTCAATTTTACTCCTTAATTTATCTGTTGAATTTTTTATTTTTTCTCTATATGTTCAAATTCACATTTAAGTGTTTAATTACTTTTTTTTGTCTATATATTCAAAAATTTTGACTATCTGTTCAATTTTTTTCTCTATCTGTGTAAGTTTTTGTCTAGATTTTCTTATCAGTTCAGTTTTCATTTCTTATTTGTTCGAATATCTATCCAAAATTTCTTATCTGTTCAACAAACCAGTCTCAATCTTCAATTTATTTTTATCTGTTTAATTTTATTATCTGTTGCAATACACCAAACCAGGATCTGTTGCAATCTTTCTTTCTCTCTCTCTTGTTCTTTCTCTATATCTGTTGAAATTCTTTCTAAAAAATAATCCAGTATATATATTTGTTCAATTTTTTTATTATTTTTTATTTGCTTAATTTTTTTTTTGGTTCATTTACAAATATCTATTGCAATTTGTATCATCATACAACAACAACACAGATCAACAACTTAAAAAAAAAAAAAGATGAGGAATTAGATCTGTGTGCTTGAAAAAAAAAACTGTCCATAAGGAGCAAGATGAATGGAGTCTTCTCCTCCGATGGTCCTCTGCAGTCATTAGGTAAAATAATTTGGTGAGAAGTCCTTTTGTTTGTTTTGAAAGACGTTTTGTTTTCAATTTTACTCCTCAATTTATCTATTGAATTTTTTCTTTTTTTTTCTATATGTTCAAATTTACGTTAAGTGTTTAATTATTATTTTTTTGTCTATATATTCAAATATTTTGACTATCTGTTCAATTTGTTTCTCTATCTGTGTAACTTTTTGTCTAGATTTTATTTTCAGTTCAATTTTAATCTCTTATCTGTTCAAATATCTATCCAAAATTTCTTATCTGTTCAACAAACCAGTTACAATCTTCAATTTATTTTTATCTGTTCAATTTTATTATCTGTTGAAAGAAACCAAACCAAGATATGTTGCAATCTTTCTTTCTCTCTCTCCTGTTCTTTCTCTCTGTCTGTTGAAATTTTTTCTCAAAAATAATCTAGTATATATATATCTGTTCAATTTTTTTTATTATTTTTATCTGATTAATTTTTAATTTTTTTTGGTTCATTTACAACTATCTGTTGCAATTTGTTTCATCGTATAACAGCAACACAGATCAATAACTTTAAAAAAAAAAAAAGAAAGAAAAAGAGGAGGAATTAGATCTGTGTGCCTGAAAAAAAAATGTCCATAAGGAGCATGATCAAAGGAGTCTTCTACTCCGATGGTCCTCTGCTGGCATTGAGTAAAATAATTTGGTGAGAAGTCCTTTTGTTTGTTTTGAAAGACGTTTTGTTTTCAATTTTACTCCTTAATTTATCTGTTGAATTTTTTTTCTATATGTTCAAACTTACATTTAAGTGTTTAATTATTTTTTTTTGTCTATATATTCAAAAATTTTGACTATCTGTTCAATTTTTTTCACTATCTGTGCAACTTTTTGTCTAGATTTTATTATCAGTTCAATTTTAATCTCTTATCTGTTCAAATATCAATCCCAAATTTCTTATCTGTTCAACAAACCAGTCACAATCTTCATTTTATTTTTATCTGATCAATTTTATTATCTGTTGAAATACACCAAACCAGGATCTGTTGCAATCTTTCTCTCTCTCTCTCTCTCTTGTTCTTTCCCTCTATCTGTTGAAATTCTTTCTCAAAAATAATCTAGTATATATATATGTTCAATTTTTTTATTATTTTTATCTGATTAATTTTTAATTTTTTTTGGTTCATTTACAACTATTTGTTGCAATGTGTTTCATCATACAACAACGACACAGATCAACATCTTAAAAAAGAAAAAAGAAAAAAAGAAAAAGAGGAGGAATTAGATCTGTGTGCTTGAAAAAAAAAATGTCCATAAGGAGTAGGATCAATGGAGTCTTCTACTTCGATGGTCCTCTGCTGGCATTGAGTAAAGTAATTTGGTAAGAAGTCTTTTTGTCTGTTTTGAAAGACGTTTTGTTTTCAATTTTACTCCTTAATTTATTTGTTGAAATTTTTTTTTCTATATGTTCAAATTTACAGTTTATTGTTTAATTATTTTTTTTGTCTATATATCAAAAAAAATTTGACTATCTATTCAATTTTTTTCCTATCTGTGCAAATTCTTATCTAGATTTTATTTTCAGTTCAATTTTAATCTCTTATCTATTCAAATATCTATCCAAAATTTCTTATATGTTCAACAAACCAGTCACAATCTTCAATTTACTTTTATCTGTTCAATTTTGTTATCTGTTGAAATACACCAAACTAGGATCTGTTGCAATATTTCTTTCTCTCTCTCTTGTTCTTTTTCTCTATCTGTTGAAATTCTTTTTCAAAAACAATCCAACATATATATATATCTGTTCAATTTTTTTATTATTTCTATCTCCTTAATTTTTATTTTTATTTTTGGTTCATTTACAACTATCTGTTGCAATTTGTTTGATCATACAACCACAACACAGATCAACAACTTAAAAAAAAAAAAAAGAGGAGAAATTAGATCTGTGTGCTTGAAAAAAAAAACTGTCCATAAGGAGCAGGATCAATGGAGTCTTCTCCTCCGATGGTTCTCTGCAGGCATTGAGTAAAATAATTTGGTGAGAAGTCTTTTTTTTTGTTTTGAATGACGTTTTGTTTTCAATTTTAGTCCTTCATTTATCTGTTGAATTTTTTATTTATTTTTCTATATGTTCAAATTTACATTTAAGTGTTTAATTATTTTTGTTTTGTCTATATATTCAAAAAATTTGACTATCTGTTCAATTTTTTTCTCTATCTGTGCAACTTTTTGTCTAGATTTTATTATCAGTTCAATTTTCATCTCTTATCTGTTCAAATATCTATCACAAATTTCTTATCTGTTCAATAAACCAGTCACAATCTTCAATTTATTTTTATCTGTTCAATTTTATTATCTGTTGAAATACACCAGACCAGAATCTGTTGCAATCTTTCTTTCTCTCTCTCTTGTTCTTTCTCTCTATCTGTTGAAATTCTTTCTTAAAAATAATCCAGTATATAGATATCTGTTCAATTTTTTTATTATTTTGATCTGCTAATGTTTAGTTTTTTTTGGTTTATTTACAACTATCTGTTGCAATTTGTTTCATTATAATACAACATCACAGATCAACAACTTAAAAAAAAGAGAGAGGAGGAATTAGATCTGTGTGCTAGAAAAAAAAACTGTACATAAGGTGCAGGATCAATGGAGTCTTCTACTCCGATGGTCCTCTGCAGGCATTGAGTAAAATAATTTGGTGAGAAGTCCTTTTGTTTATTTTGAAAGACGTTTTGTTTTCAATTTTACTCCTTAATTTATCTGTTGAATTTTTTATTTTTTTTTCTATATGTTCAAATTTACATTTAAGTGCTTAATTATTATTTTTTTGTTTATATATTCAAAAATTTTGAGTATCTGTTCAATTTTTTTCTCTATCTGTGTAACTTTTTGTTAACCATTTTTGCTGGATAGAATCTAAGACATTTATCTGAGACTCAGGAGGTTGGACATTCAGAATATACCATAAAGAAAAAGGATACAAAACCTGAATTTCCTCAAGATACAAATAATACTGTAATTTATATTCCTGTATTTGGTTTTTATTATGAACTGTAAAATACCATTTTCTAAAATCTGAATACTTTGCCTGAAAAAAATCCTGATTTAGGATTTTACGATTTTCACTTCCTGGTGTAAAATCCATTTAAATCCTAAAATCCATATCACTGGCTGTAGGGCTATACTGGCCACGTTTGGAATCTTGCCTTACTGTATTAACAGGAGGTGGAATAGGTGGATCATAAACTCCATGAGGAATTTGTTGATCAGAGTATCGAACACCTCTCACAATCGGATCTGGATCAGACTCATTAGGCTCATTGGATGCTGGCCTAGAATAAGATCGCGAAGGATTTCCCTGAAATAGTGTATCTGGAGGCTCAGCAAAGGATTGACGAGAAGAGTCTGGGTAGTCTACCCGGTAAGGGTGATGGCTAGGAACATTCCTAAAACTAGCATTAGACATGCTTCTATGTAACTGAATAGGAGGTCTTTGGAATTGAAGATATACTTCTCCTTCGTGAGTCTGGATGATGTCATCTATATTGTGTCTTACAATAGGACGAGGAGGGACAGCATTGTTGATTTTCCATCGATCTGGGAAAGTTATTTTATCCCATTCTAAGAGTTTTGGGACAACAACCTGACTACTGTAGAGATTAGTGTCAATTAGCACAGTCTGGCCATCAACACCTTTTTTCCTAACATAAGGATTTAGAGTTGATAAAACTTTCAAATATATTCTGGAAATGACTGAAAAATTTGAGAACTTCAGGAATAACACGGAAAAACCAGGAATGAGTCCGGACAGGATTCATATAATAAAAAGCTTGATGGAAAGCGGTAATATAATCCCAGTAACTGAAACGGACTTCTTTAGAGCGAATGTCCAAGGAACGAGTTACATGAGGATGAATACCCCAAGCCTGGATAGGCATAATATACTGAATTGTGGCTTTACTGTAATTAATCGGACTAGCAGTGCGATCCGGTTGGGCTAAAGTATGCTGGAATTGTACCGACGCAAGTTCTGTAAGAATTTGCTCGTACATGTATCTGTAATGATCAAAATGCGGAGGGGCATTTTGAGTGGCGAGATAACGTTTCTTAATCTCCCACGGGTCAGTCATCCATTGAATGTCAGCAGAATCAATATAAAGAACTGTTTCTTCGGTAATTGTATTCTGGAAGTATGAAGTTTCTGGAGCAAGAAGGACATCCTTAGCGGATTTGCTAGAGGATTCCCCTTTATTACTATATTGGCCAAATAAGGACGGAAAATCTGAATGATAGGGGTTTGAACCCCGTCCTCGGCCCCTTCTGGCGGAGCCCCGCCCTCTAGACTGCATGAGATTTCTGCAAATACTCACGGGTTAAAAAATCAGGAAGGGAATTATGTTCACCCTTTATATGTTCAATTTCATAATCAAAGGCAGAAAGCGCAGATTGCCAAGAAGCAAAAATTTGTTTCTGAGCTAAATTTTCAACATCTTTTTTGAAAACTTGTTTGGTAGCAGAACAATCAACACGAATCAAAAATTCTTGATTTAACAAATCATCCTGGAACTTTAAAACACATTTAACAATTGCTAAACATTCTTTTTTAATTGTGGAGTATCGTTTGGCTGCATCATTCCAAACACCAGAATGAAAACGTAATAGTTCTTCTTTACTGGTTTTTGGATTGAATTGTTTTAGAATACCACCAAAACCTAAATCTGAAGCATCAGTTTCAACAATCTTTTTACAATCTGGACAAGGTAAACATAAGCAAGGTAAAGTCTTGACTCTAGACTTAATCTTTTTAACAGCATTTGTATGTTCTGGACCCCAAACAGGTGGGTTTTTGCGAAGACGAGTATAAAGGATGGCTGCATCAGTAGCAAGATTAGGATAATAATCATGTATATAATTTAAACTTCCTAAAAATCTTTGCAACTGGGTTTTATCTTTTATTTCATTGGGAAATTTGGAAGCAAATTCCATGCTGCGATCAATAGGTATAATAGTTCCATTATGAATATTATGACCTAGAAATCTAACAGTTGTCTGAAAAAGTTTCATTTTAGGAGCAGAAACAACAAGACCATTTCTGGAAATAACATGTTTAAAAATATTAAGATGTTTCATATGTTGATCTATTGAGGATGAAAAAATAAGAACATCATCAATATAACATATGGCAAATTCGGTATAAGGATTAAAAATGTCATTCATAATATGCTGAAATTCTGAAGGAGCATTTTTTAATCCAAATGGCATGACATTCCATTCGAAATGTCCAAAGGGTACTGTAAAAGCAGTCTTATATCGATCATTTTCTGCAATTTGAACTTGCCAGTAACCTGACTTCATATCAAATTTAGAAAATATCACAGCATCCTGTAGTCTATCCAAAAGATCTTTTTTGTTTGGGACTGGATATCTAATCCACTGTAAGGCTTCATTCAAAGGTTTGTAATTAATTACTAACCTAGGAACACCACGTTCAATTTCTGCATTTTTATTAACATAGAAAGCAGTACAGCTCCAAGGAGATCTACTGGATCTAATTAATTTTTTCTGGAGAAGAGTATTAATTTCAGTTTTACAAAGTTCCATATACTCTTTTTTCATTTGACTGGGGCGTGCTTTTGTAGGAATTTTTCTTTCATCAAAAGTAGGCTCATATGGCAATGAAACAATGTGTTTCTTGCGATCCCAAAAAGCATTGGGAACATCACTACAAATTTCTTCCTGGAATTCCTTTTCAAGCAATTTAATTTTTTGTTGAAAAGAGGTTTGCTGTAATCTTTGTTCTGTAGTTAAAAAACTAACTTCCTTTTGGAGAAAGTTAATTTGATTTTGTTTCAAAGAAACTAAATCAGTAATTTGATCTAATTCTTTAGTGTATGGTGAAGTGATAAATTCAAAAACAATATTTTGATTATCAAGATTTGTATGAATGCCAATTGTATCAATTTTAGTAATAGGCATTAAAAGGTTCAGAAAGGGAGTACCAAGAATTATGTTTTGTGCCATATTTTTGATTAAAACAAAAGAGGTTTTTAAACATAATCCTTGATTACAAATCAAAACTTCTGGAAGTTTGTAATCAATATACAAACTATTACCACTGGCGCTAGTCAAAGATTGACTTGTTTTCTGAAAATATTTGGTTGGAACCAATCCTTCCTGGATACAATTCATATCAGCACCACTGTCAACCAAAGCAATAGCATCACGAATAATATAATCTGGTTGAATCATGAACGTGATACGAATATACCATTTCTGAAAAGTAATTCTATTTAAAGACATCAAATATTCTGGATCTGTTTGTTCAACAGTTTTGTCTTTCTCTTGATCTTGTAATTTTTTATTAATCTTTTGTATTTCTGAATTAATAACAATATTAGAAGTCTGTAAATGTTTTATTTCTACCTTTAAAGAGTTAATTTCCATTTTTAATTCTTGGATAGAAACAGGTTTTTCTGGGCTAACAGGAGTTTGCATGCGAGAAAAAACTTCTTTCATGTGATAAACTTTTGGAACAATAACTTCTTCTTTTTTCTGTTTATAGCACATTTCTAGAAATTTCAATTTAATTTCTGGATCTTTAATACTATCTGCAATTTCTAACAAATTTTGTTCAGTATCAGTAAGAACATTAATACTGGGACCTCCAATATTAAGGCCATTCATTTCAACTATTGATTTCCAATAATTGACTTCATCTGAAACCTGATTAACTGAAGTTTTACAAGGGCAGGATTCATTTTCTGGACATTCATCATCTTCATCAGAAGTGGATGAATAAATGGCTGCTAATTCATTATCAGAAGGTGGTTCAGAAGATGAATCAGAGTCAGAAATTAACTGTAAAATCTTCTGTTGGACTTCTTCATCGAGTGCTAATTCATTAAGCTTAGATTGAATCTTAGCTCTACATTTATTAGCATAGTGACCTAATTGTCCACACTTATAACATTTAATACTGGATTTGTTTTTCTGAAAAGATTTTCCTTTAGATTTATATTTTGGTCTGGAAGTTTGAGGTTGAGGTTGTGTTCTAGAATACTTAGAATATTTTCGGGATTTTCTAAATGGCTTAGAATAATTTTTATGTTTCCTTTGCTTATGAATTTTTTGAGGATACTGGATCTGTGGATCATAAGCAAATTGTTCACAAAAATCACCTACCTCTTTTTTACCTATAAGATGCTGGTTTCTGAGTTGCTGCTGGAGTTTAAGATCATTACACAAAGCAAGACCTTCATCAGTTATTAAACTAACTAACTGACCATAAGTGTACTGGTAATATGGAATTTCAATGGAGCGATGTCGGTCGCGTAATCGTTTGCGAATTCTTTCGGCAAAAAGACTGGGAAGACCGTCAATGAACTTGGCTTTCCAATGTTCATTACTGCCATCAGTTCTCTGCATAACTTTCATCAGGAAAACATCTTTATACCAACAAAAATGAGATAAAGTGGGACATCTCAATTTCATTAGTAATTCTCTGTTGCGGTCTGCAACACCTACAGTACTACCAACAAAATTAGAAACGATGGTATTAACTAAGGTGTAAACAGCATCTTCTTCTTCTGTAGTAACAGGATCAGGAGTAGGATTAGTAGGGGTACGATCAGGAACTGTTGTGACAGTTTTGGTAGCAGAAAGGATCTCTAAACACTGGTTTGTAGTGAGATAGTTATCCCACCATCCTTTCAGCGCACCAGTGAAGCCACTGACAAGCATGCGGGCAACTTGGTGATCAGAATTACTATTTTGTTTGCAAACCGTAGCAAACATAAGCATGTGCTGGAGAAGTTCATATATTTGATATTCAGAAAGACCGTCAATATTCCATTCATAAATAGCAGTACTATTATAACTTTTTTGAGTCTGAAGGAAATCTTCTTCATAAAGAAGATCCATTGGAGTGGGTCGTGGATAATAAAAACGACTACTACCAGTTAGAGAAAACTTCTGGACTTTCGAGTTGTAATGGACTCGATTAACCGATGTAGGTTCAGATGGCTGAAAATTTTGCTGAATTTCAAGAATCTGAGGAAGAGTAAGATCTGGATAGGACTCAACAGGGGAGTCCGTACCGGGGTTAGTCAAATTATTAGTAGACAGCATTAAAATCTGGGATTTGCCAGATGAGGAAGGAGGCGGTTCACTAATTTTCAAAGTCCTAATTTGAGAAAGTAAAGTGTCCATGAAATCAGTATCTTCTCGGGATTTAAGTTTAAAATCTTTTAAAACAGGAGTAGGTTTGATTAGAACGGGCTCAGTAGGAGTAGGTGGTTTAGGTTCGAGTTTGCAGCTTTTCTTAACATGTGCTACCATTTCTTCAATCCTAGTAAGCTGCTTTCCTGCTGTTTGACAAAATAAATTAGTATAATTATTTTGTTTTAATACTGGATTTAAATCTTGTATTAATACAGGATCTTTATTCTGTGCTTTGTGAGGGATTTCAGAGAAGGCGGCAATTACCATAGGTTTACCATTGGCACCTGTCGATCCTGTAGGCTGGAGCTCCAAGGGTTGTGTTGGAGGATGAATGGAAGAAAGGGTTCTTCCATCAGTTGTTAACCATTTTTGCTGGATAGAATCTAAGACATTTATCTGAGACTCAGGAGGTTGGACATTCAGAATATACCATAAAGGAAAAGGATACAAAACTTGAATTTCCTCAAGATACAAATAATACTGTAATTTATATTCCTGTATTTGGTTTTTATTATGAACTGTAAAATACCATTTTCTAAAATCTGAATACTTTGCCTGAAAAAAATCCTGATTTAGGATTTTACAATTTTCACTTCCTGGTGTAAAATCCATTTAAATCCTAAAATCCATATCACTGGCTGTAGGGCTATACTGGCCACGTTTGGAATCTTGCCTTACTGTATTAACAGGAGGTGGAATAGGTGGATCATAAACTCCATGAGGAATTTGTTGATCAGAGTATCGAACACCTCTCACAATCGGATCTGGATCAGACTCATTAGGCTCATTGGATGCTGGCCTAGAATAAGATCGCGAAGGATTTCCCTGAAATAGTGTATCTGGAGGCTCAGCAAAGGATTGACGAGAAGAGTCTGGGTAGTCTACCCGGTAAGGGTGATGGCTAGGAACATTCCTAAAACTAGCATTAGACATGCTTCTATGTAACTGAATAGGAGGTCTTTGGAATTGAAGATATACTTCTCCTTCGTGAGTCTGGATGATGTCATCTATATTGTGTCTTACAATAGGACGAGGAGGGACAGCATTGTTGATTTTCCATCGATCTGGGAAAGTTATTTTATCCCATTCTAAGAGTTTTGGGACAGCAACCTGACTACTGTAGAGATTAGTGTCAATTAGCACAGTCTGGCCATCAACACCTTTTTTCCTAACATAAGGATTTAGAGTTGATAAAACTTTCAAATATATTCTGGAAATGACTGAAAAAGGTGGGGATCCTGGCATATACTTATATCCATGAGTAAGAATCCTGAATTCTAAAACTTTAGATAAGTTTTGGTCAGAAAGAGCAATACTAAGATTAGGATAAATATCAAAATGGACTGGACCATGAGACAAACTGGTTTCCATCGCTCCCATGAGTGATGCTCTCCAATTTAGACACCTACCATCTCGTAGTGTACATTGCATACTGGTATTTTGACCAAGAAGGGTCAATGGTTTCAAAGCAATCTGTACAAGACCTATATGCACATATTTATAATCTTTCTTTTTTATTGTTTTGAAAGACGTTTTGTTTTAAATTTTACTCCTTAATTTATCTGTTGAATTTTTTTTTCTTCTATATGCTCAAATTTACATTTAAGTGTTTAATTATTTTTTTTTATCTCTAGATTCTCTATCTGTGCAACTTTTTGTCTAGATTTTATTATCTGTTCAATTTTAATCTCTTATCTGTTCAAATATCGATCCCAAATTTCTTATCTGTTCAACAAACCAATAACAATCTTCAATTTATTTTTATCTGTTCAATTTTCTTATCTATTGAAATACACCAAACCAGGATCTGTTGCAATCTTTCTTTCTCTCTCTCTTGATCTTTCTCTCTATCTGTTGAAATTCTTTCTCAAAAATAATCCGGTATATATATGTTCAATTTTTTAATTATTTTTAACTGATTAATTTTTAATTTTTTTTTGGTTCATTTACAACTATCTGTTGCAATTTGTTTCAACATACAACAACAACACAGATCAACAACTTCAAAAAAAAAAAAAACAAGAAGAAAAAGATGAGGAATTAGATCGGTGTGCTTGAAAAAAAAAACTGTCCATAAGCAGCAGGATCAATGGAGTCTTCTCCTCCGATGGTCCTCTGTAGGCATTGAGTAAAATAATTTGGTGAGAAGTCCTTTTGTTTGTTTTGAAAGACGTTTTGTTTTCAATTTTAATACTGAATTTATCTGTTGAATTTTTTATTTTTTTTCTACATGTTCAAATCTACATTTAAGTGTTAAATTATTTTGTCTATATATTCAAAAATTTTGACAATCTGTTCAATTTTTTTCTCTATCTGTGAAACTTTTTGTCCTGATTTTATTATCAGTTCAATTTTCATTTCATATCTGTTCGAATATCTATTCCAAATTTCTTATCTATTCAACAAACAAGTCACAATCTTCAATTTATTTTTATCTGTTCAATTTTATTATCTATTGAAATACACCAAACCAGGATTTGTTGCAATCTTTCTTTCTCACTCTCTTGTTCTTTCTCTTTATCTATTGAAATTATTTCTCAGAAATAATCTAGTATATATATATATATATGTTCAATTTTTTTTATTATTTTTATCTGATTAATTTTTATTTTTTTTGGTTCAATTACAACTATCTGTTGCAATTTGTTTCATCATACAACAACATCACAGATCAACAACTTAAAAAAAAAAGATGAAGAATTAGATCTGTGTGCCTGAAAAAAAAAACTGTCGATAAGGAGCAGGATCAATGGAGTCTTCTCCTCCGATGGTCCTCTGCAGGCATTGAGTAAAATAATTTGGTGAGAAGTCCTTTTGTTTGTTTTGAAAGACGTTTTTATTTTCAATTTTAGTCCTTAATTTATCTGTTGAATTTTTTATTTTTTTTCTATATGTTCAAATTTACATTTAAGTGCTTAATTATTATTTTTTTGTCTATATATTCAAAAATTTTGACTATCTGTTCAATTTCTTTCTCTATCTGTGCAACTTTTTGTCTCGATTTTATTATCAGTTCAATTTTAATCTCTTATCTGTTTAAATATCTATCCTAAAATTCTTATCTGTTCAACAAACCAGTCACAATCTTCAATTTATTTTTATCTGTTCAATTTTATTATCTGTTGAAATACACCAAACCAGGATCTGTTGCAATCTTTCTTTCTCTCTCTCTCTTGGTCTTTCTCTCTATATGTTGAAATTCTTTCCCAAAAATAATCCAGTATATATATATCTGTTCAATTTTTTTATTATTTTTATCTGCTTAATTTTTATTTTTTTTGGTTCATTTACAACTATCTGTTGCAATTTGTTTCATCATACAACAACAACACAGATCAACAACTTAAAAAAAAAAAAGAAAAAGAAAAAGAAGAGGAATTATATATGTGTGCTTGAAAAAAAAAACTATCCATAAGATGCAGGATCAATGGAGTCTTCTCATCCGATGGTCTTCTGTAGGCATTGAGTAAAATAATTTGGTGAGAAGTCATTTTTTTTTTTTTTTTTGAAAGACGTTTTGTTTTCAATTTTACTCCTTAATTTATCTGTTGAATTTTGTTTTTTTTTTTTCTATATGTTCAAATTTACATTTAAGTGTGTAATTATTTTTTTTTAGTCTATATATTCAAAAAATTTGACTATCTGTTCAATTTTTTTCTCTATCTGTGCAACTTTTTGTCTATATTTTATTATCAGTTCAATTTTAATCTCTTATCTGTTCAAATATCTATCCCAAATTTCTTATCTGTTCAACAAACCAGTCACAATATTCAATTTATTTTTATCTGTTCAATTTTATTATCTGTTGAAATACACCAAATCAGGATCTGTTGCAATCTTTCTTTCTCTCTCTTTTGTTCTTTCTCTCTATCTGTTGAAATTCTTTCTCAAAAATAATACTATATATATATCTGTTCAATTTTTTTATTACTTTTATCTGCTTAATTTTTAATTTTTTTTGGTTCATTTACAACTATCTGTTGCAATTTGTTTCATCATACAACAACAATACAGATCAACAACTTGAAAAAAAAAAGAAAAAAAAGAAAAAGATGAGGAATTAGATCTGTGTGCTTGAAAAAAAAATGTCCATAAGGAGCTGGATCAATGGAGTCTTTTACTCCGATGGTACTGTGCTGGCATTGAGTAAAATAATTTGCTGAGAAGTCGTTTTGTTTGTTTTGAAAGACGTTTTGTTTCAATTTTACTCCTTAATTTATCTGTTGAATTTTTTTTTTCTATATGTTCAAATTTACATTTAAGTGTTTAATTATTTTTTTTTTGTCTATATATCAAAAAAATTTGACTATATGTTCAATTTTTTCCCTATCTACGCAAATTCTTGTCGAGATTTTATTTTCAGTTCAATTTTAATCTCTTATCTGTCAAATATCTATCCAAAATTTCTTATCTGTTCAACAAACCAGTCACGATCTTCAATTTACTTTTATCTGTTCAATTTTATTATCTGTTGAAATACACCAAAGCAGGATCTACTGCAATCTTTCTTTCTTTCCCTTGTTCTTTCTCTCTATCTGTTGAAATTCTTTCTAAAAAATAATCCAGTATATATATCTGTTCAATTTTTTTATTATTTCTATTTGCTTAATTTTTATTTTTTTTTTCGTTCGTTTACAACTATCTGTTGCAATTTGTTTCATCATACAACCACAACACAGATCAACAACTTTAAAAAAGAAAAAAAAAGAAAAAGAGGAGGAATTAGATCTGTGTGCTTAAAAAAAAACTGTCCATAAGGAGCAGGATCAATGGAGTCTTCTCCTCCGATGGTCCTCTGCAGGCATTAAGTAAAATAATTTGGTGAGAAGTCCTTTTGTATATTTTGAAAGACGTTTTATTTTCAATTTTACTCCTTAATTTATCTGTTAAATTTTTTTTTCTATATGTTCAAATTTATATTTAAGTGTTTAACTATTTTTTTTTGTCTATATATTCAAAAATTTTGACTATCTGTTCCATTTTTTTCTCTATCTGTGCAACTTTTCGTCTAGATTTTATTTTCAGTTCAATTTTCATCTCTTATTTGTTCAAATATCTATCCCAAATTTCTTACCTGTTCAACAAACCAGTCATAATCTTCAATTTATTTTTATCTGTTCAATTTTATTATCTGTTGAAATACACCAAACCAGGATCTGTTGCAATCTTTCTTTCTCTCTCTCTTGTTCTTTCTCTCTATCGGTTGAAATTCTTTCTCAAAAATAATCTAGTATATATATATCTGTTCAATTTTTTTATTATTTCTATCTGCTTAATTTTTATTTTTTTCGGTTCATTTACAACTATCTGTTGCAATTTGTTTCATCATACAACAACAACACAGATCAACAACTTAAAAAAAAAAAAAAAAAAAGAGGAGGAATTATCTCTGTGTGCTTGAAAAAAAAACTGTCCATAAGGAGCATGTCACGACCCCAAACCGCCCCTAGTAGTTTGGTGCCGAGATGGCCAGTAAATCCGAGATTCACCAAAGGCCTCTTACAAAAGTTCACACACAACAGAGTATATATATATAGGGGGCTTACACATGCGGAAGCGATAAAACAAAATACACGTGGTCCTTGAGAGCTGTGCATAGATCAAATGTGATGACATACAGAACATGACTACACTTCGGCAGCTAACAAAACAAACTTCAAGTTACATCCTGATCAAAAGGCTTCTCAGCCGACATATACAAAATACAACGATTACAAGCAAAGAAGCATAATTTTCAAGATCTGCCGACGTAAATACACACTGCCGAGGTAATCACAAAACAAGGCCGATATATGCAAAAATCCCAAAACAAGCTTTACAAGTACTTCTAGGCGTCGCCGCCGTCTTGCTCATCACCTACATATATATAAAGAGGGGTGAGCTTGGGAACTCAGTGAATGGTACTAGAAATAAAGGTTTGCATGAATAATAGCCGGAGTCTTTTCAAAACAAAGCATACCAAACCATTCAAGCGTTAGCCGAGGTTCCATCCAAAGCAAAACATAGCAAGTTATATCAAATCAAGAGATGAACCGTATTCATCTAGCAAGTCTTACAAGTCAAAGCATTTCCGAGATCATACAAGTAGTAGCCGAGGTCCTCCTCCAGGCAAATCATAACAAGCTGTATCAAGTCAAGGGGGTGAACCATATTCATCAAGCACAATCTTACCAAACCTGTTGCTCATGCGACTTAGGCCCGTAGCCCTTTTTCACTATCTCATGTCACTTAGGCCCGTAGCCCTTTTTGACCATCTTATGTGACTCAGGCCCGCAGCCCTTTTTCACCAAGCGGTGCTGCGAAAGTTTAAAGTCCTCTAGCACAAGGGACTGGTGTTACTTAGGCCCGTAGCCCGCTTTAACACTTATCTTTTCAAGAAAGGACCGTATCCTTTTTAACGAGATGGTACTGCGAAAGTTTAGAGTCCTCCAGTACAAGGGACTTTCTAAGGATATCAAAACAAGGCTCAAACTCATTACAAGGACATCATCAAGACAAGCTCATACTTACCCTTTTTAACTCTGAGTACTGCGAAAGTTTAACGTCCTCCAGCACAAGGGACTTTCAAGAATACCATCAAACAAGCTCATATTCATCACATCAAAATAGGCTAGTCATTCATGCGTAGCAAATACTTTTATCAAGCGAAACAAGCAAGATTTATCAAAAGCTTTATAACATAGCTTTATTAAAAGCACCACTCACCTCAGTCTTCAAGTGTAGGCTCAAGCAAAGATCAAAGTCCTACAATCACATGGCAAATCATATTCTCAAAACGAGCTTCGTATGCACATAAGGATCTCGGCACTCTCGCCGGATCCAAGTCAAAAGCAAAGCAAAGTATGTCAAGGGTCAAAATGCTGTTTTCCATCTCATGGAAACATACTGGGTACAATCCAGCCTAGCCGAGGTCCCACACCTCCTCGCCGAGGTGTGAACCCGATGGCCAAGTACAAAACGAAGTCGGGGAAAACCTGGGTTTCCCTTTGAAGAATGCTAAGGACAATTAATCAAGAACATCAAGAACATGCATGCTGGAATCATAACTTATATGCATTCAAAATCTGAGGTCCCATGCAAAGAGCTCAAAACATGGACCTGGGTTCCCGTACAAAAGCATGCAAGAACGAACACAAAAACATAGTTCTCGTTCCAAACTTTCGGATCAAAACAAGACTTTATTCAAGAACACATGAATATCATCTTTTTCATTCAAAACCAACTTCAAATCGTTGCATGGCATGCAAAACAAACTCAATCATGCAATGCAGCTAGATAACCAATAAGAACAAATCAAGTAGAGCAAGGATCTCACCTCAAGGCTCAAATCTAACGGTTTGATCTTCCAAGATCAAGCTCGAACTCCACTTCTCTCTCTAGAGTTCTCCCTTCAAACTTGAGAGCTTCTCTCTCTAAAACAAAACAAAGATTGAGACAAAATGATTTGTCTCTAAGGCTGTCGGCTGCTTAAAGCTTCAGCTCGGACACGTGTCGTCACCGGGTTGGCTCAGCCCAAAAGGTGACTGATTGATAAGACAAGTCTCTGACAAAGCGTATTCAGCACGCTTGCTAGCAAAACACATCGGCAAACAAGGACATCGGCCAAGGTCAAACCCTCGGCAAACTGGATAACAAAGACGTCGGCTAGGGAGGACGACGCTTGACTAAGCTGTACCACACCTTGGCCTGGGTGTGCCACATCTCGGCCTAGGTCATACCTGCCCCAGGTAAGGAGTACTAATGCAAAACATCTCGGCCTAGGCTCTAAGCACTCCGGCCCAAAGGGTGACATCTCGGCAAGCATGCCGAGGTGAAGGTGAAGATCAACCAAGGTTCCAAAACGATTCTAAGTATAAAAGTTCAAAAGTGAACTAATGCTCAAGGTGATCTCGGCCACAACCGAGCAAGGATCAAAATCGAGCAAGCAATACTTAAACATGGCAAGTCGAAACAAGATCAATAAGATTCATAATACATCAAGACAAGATCATACATAGATGTACGCAAGTATAGCTAAGTCGAGAATGAGGGTTGTTACAGAGCAGGTTCAAAGGAGTCTTCTCATCCGATGGTCCTCTGCAGGCATTGAGTAAAATAATTTGGTGAGAAGTCCTTTGGTTTGTTTTGAAAGACGTTTTGTTTTCAATTTACTCCTTAATTTATCTGTTGAATTTTTTTTTACTATATGTTCAAATTTACATTTAAGTGTGTAATTATTATTTTTTTGTCTATATATTCAAAAATTTTGACTATCTGTTCAATTTTTTTCTCTATCTGTGTAACTTTTTGTCTAGATTTTATTATCAGTTAAATTTTAATCTCTTATCTGTTCAAATATTTATCCCAAATTTCTTATCTGTTCAATATACCAGTCACAATCTTCAATTTATTTTTATCTGTTCAATTTTATTATCTGTTGAAATACACCAAACCAGGATCTGTTACAATCTTTCTTTCTCTCTCTCTTGTTCTTTCTCTCTATCTGTTGAAATTCTTTCCCAAAAATAATCCAGTATATGTATATATATATTTGTTCAATTTTCTTTTTTTATCTGCTTAATTTTTATTTTTTTTGGGTTCATTTACGAGTATCTGTTGCAATTTGTTTCATCATACAACAACAACACAGATCAAAAAAATAAAAATAAAAAGAGGAGGAATTAGATTTGTGTGCTTGAAAAAAAAAATTGTCCATAAGGACCGGATCAATGGAGTCTTCTACTCCGATGGTCCTCAGCAGGCATTGAGTAAAATAATTTGGTGAGAAGTCCTTTTGTTTGTTTTGAAAAACGTTTTGTTTTCAATTTAATCCTTAATTTATCTGTTGAATTTTTTATTTTTTTTTCTATATATTCAAATTTACATTTAAGTGTTTAATTATTATTTTTTTGTCCATATATCAAAAAAATTTGACTATCTGTTCAATTTTTTCCCTATCTGTGCAAATTTTGCTCTAGATTTTATTATCAATTCGATTTTAATCTCTTATCAGTTCAAATATCTATCCAAAATTTCTTATCTATTCAACGAACCAGTCACAATCTTCAATTTATTTTTATCTGTTCAATTTTATTATCTGTTGAAATACACCAAACCAGGATCTGTTGCAATCTTTCTTTCTCTCTCTCTTGTTCTTTCTCTCTATCTGTTGAAATTCTTTCTAAAAAATAATCCAGTATATACATATCTGTTCAATTTTTTATTATTTTTATCTGATTAATTTTATTTTTATTTTGATCATTTACAACTATTTGTTGCAATTTGTTTCATCATACGACAACAACACAGATTAACAACTTAAAAAAAAAAAAGAGGAGGAATTAGATCGGTGTGCTTGAAAAAAAAATGCCCATAACGAGTAGGATCAATGGAGTCTTCTACTCCGATGGTCCTCTGCTGGCATTGAGTAAAATAGTTTGGTGAGAAGTCCTTTTGCTCTTTTTGAAAGACGTTTTGTTTTCAATTTTACTCCTTAATTTATCTGTTGAATTTTTAATTTTTTTTCTATATGTTCAAATTTACATTTAAGTGTTTAATTATTTTTTTTATCTATATCTCAAAAAAATTTGACTATCTGTTCAATTTTTTTCTCTATCTGTGCAACTTTTTGTCTAGATTTTATTATTAATTCAATTTTAATCTCTTATCTATTCAAATATATATCCCAAATGTCTTATCTGTTCAACAAACCAGTCGCAATATTCAATTTATTTTTATCTGTTCAATTTTCTTATTTGTTGAAATACACCAAACCAGGATCTGTTGCAACCTTTCTTTCTCTCTCTCTTGTTCTTTCTCTCTATTTGTTGAAATAATTTCTCAAAAATAATCCAGTATATATATATCTGTTCAATTTTTTTTAATTATTTTTAACTGTTTAATTTTTATTTTTTTTGGTTCATTTACGACTATCTGTTGCAATTTGTTTCGTTATACGACAACAAAGATCAACAGCTTTAAAAAAAAAAAAAAAAAAAAAAGGAGGAATTAGATCTGCGTGCTTGAAAAAAAACTTTCCATAAGGAGCAGGATCAATGGAATCTTCTCCTCCGATGGTCTTCTGAAGGCATTGAGTAAAATAATTTGGTGAGTAGTCTTTTTTTATTATTTTGAAAGACGTTTTGTTTTCAATTTTACTCCTTAATTTTTCTTTTCAATTTTTTTTTCTTCTATATGCTCAAATTTACATTCAAGTATTTAATTATTTTTTTTTATCTATAGATTCTCTATCTGTGCAACTTTTTATCTAGATTTTATTATCTGTTCAATTTTAATCTCTTATCTGTTCAAATATCGATCCCAAATTTCTTATCTGTTCAACAAACCAGTCACAATCTTCAATTTATTTTTATCTGTTCAATTTTCTTATCTATTGAAATACACCAAACCAGGATCTGTTGCAATCTTTCTTTCTCTCTCTCTTGATCTTTCTCTCTATCTGTTGAAATTCTTTCTCAAAAATAATCCAGTATATATATGTTCAATTTTTTTATTATTTTTATTTGATTAATTTTTAATTTTTTTTGGTTCATTTGAAACTATCTGTTGCAATTTGTTTCAACATACAACAACAACCCAGATCAACAACTTCAAAAAAAAAAAACAAGAAGAAAAAGATGAGGAATTAGATCGGTGTGCTTGAAAAAAAAAACTGTCTATAAGCAGCAGGATCAATGGAGTCTTCTCCTCCGATGGTCCTCGGCAGGCACTGAGTAAAATAATTTGGTGAGAAGTCCTTTTGTTTGTTTTGAAAGACGTTTTGTTTTCAAATTTACTCCTTAATTTATTTGTTGAATTTTGTTTTTTTTTTCTTCTATATGTTCAAATTTACATTTAAGTGTGTAATTATTTTTTTTAGTCTATATATTCAAAAATTTTGACTATCTGTTCAATTTTTTTCTCTATCTGTGCAACTTTTTGTCTATATTTTATTATCAGTTCAATTTTAATCTCTTATCTGTTCAAATATCTATCCCAAATTTCTTATCTGTTCAACAAACCAGTCACAATCTTCAATTTATTTTTATCTGTTCAATTTTATTATCTGTTGAAATACACCAAACCAGGATCTGTTGCAATCTTTCTTTCACTCTCTCTTGTTCTTTCTCTCTATCTGTTGAAATTCTTTCTCAAAAATAATACTATATATATATATATCTGTTCAATTTTTTTATTATTTTTATCTGCTTAATTTTTAATTTTTTTTGGTTCATTTACAACTATCTGTTGCAATTTGTTTCATCATACAACAACAATACAGATCAACAACTTGAAGAAAAAAAAAAAAAGAAAGAAAAAGAGGAGGAATTAGGTCCGTGTGTTTGAAAAAAAAATGTCCATAAGGAGCTGGATCAATGGAGTCTTTTACTCCGATGGTTATGTGCTGGCATTGAGTAAAATAATTTGGTGAGAAGTCCTTTTGTTTGTTTTGAAAGATGTTTTGTTTCAATTTTACTCCTTAATTTATCTGTTGAATTTTTTTTCTATATGTTCAAATTTACATTTAAGTGTTTAATTATTTTTTTTTGTCTATATATCAAAAAAAATTTGACTATCTGTTCAATTTTTTCCCTATCTGCGCAAATTCTTGTCGAGATTTTATTTTCAGTTCAATTTTAATCTCTTATCTGTTCAAATATCTATCTAAAATTTCTTATCTGTTCAACAAACCAGTCACGATCTTCAATTTACTTTTATCTGTTCAATTTTATTATCTGTTGAAATACACCTAACCAGGATCTACTGCAATCTTTCTTTCTTTCCCTTGTTCTTTCTCTCTATCTATTGAAATTCTTTCTCAAAAATAATCCAGTATATATATATCTGTTCAATTTTTTTATTATTTCTATCTGCTTAATTTTTATTTTTTTTCGTTCGTTTACAACTATCTGTTGCAATTTGTTTCATCATATAACCACAACACAGATCAACAACTTAAAAAAAAAAAAGAAAAAGAGGAGGAATTAGATCTCTGTGCTTAAAAAAAAAAAATTGTCCATAAGGAGCAGGATCAATAGAGTCTTCTCCTCCGATGGTCCTCTGCAGGCATTAAGTAAAAAAATTTGGTGAGAAGTCCTTTTGTATGTTTTGAAAGACGTTTTGTTTTCAATTTTACTCCTTAATTTATTTGTTAAATTTTTTTTCTATATGTTCAAATTTACATTTAAGTGTTTAACTATTTTTTTTTTGTCTATATATTCAAAAATTTTGACTATCTGTTCCATTTTTTTTCTATCTGTGCAACTTTTTGTCTAGATTTTATTTTCAGTTCAATTTTCATCTCTTATCTGTTCAAATATCTACCCCAAATTTCTTACCTGTTCAACAAACCAGTCATAATCTTCAATTTATTTTTATCTGTTCAATTTTATTATCTGTTGAAACACACCAAACCAGGATCTGTTGCAATCTTTCTTTCTCTCTCTCTTGTTCTTTCTCTCTATCTGTTGAAATTCTTTCTCAAAAATAATACAGTATATATATCTGTTCAATTTTTTTATTATTTCTATCTGCTTAATGTTTATTTTTTTTGGTTCATTTACAACTATCTGTTGCAATTTGTTTCATCATACAACAACAACACAGATCAACAACTTAAAAAAAAAAAAAAAAAAAAAAAAGAGAAGGAATTAGATCTGTGTGCTTGAAAAAAAAAACTGTCCATAAGGAGCAGGATCAATGGAGTCTTCTCATCCGATGGTCCTCTGCAGGCATTGAGTAAAATAATTTGGTGAGAAGTCTTTTTGTTTGTTTTGAAAGACGTTTTGTTTTCAATTTTACTCCTTAATTTATCTGTTGAATTTTTTTTCTATATGTTCAAATTTACATTTTAGTGTGTAATTATTATTTTTTTGTCTATATATTCAAAAATTTTGACTATCTTTTCAATTTTTTTCTCTATCTGTGTAACTTAGATTTTATTATCAGTTAAATTTTAATCTCTTATCTGTTCCAATATTTATCCCAAATTTCTTATCTGTTCAATATACCAGTCACAATCTTCAATTTATTTTTATCTGTTCAATTTTATTATCTGTTGAAATACACCAAACCAGGATCTGTTACAATCTTTGTTTCTCTCTCTTGTTCTTTCTCTCTATCTGTTGAAATTCTTTCCCAAAAATAATCCAGTATATGTATATATATATCTGTTCAGTTTTTTTATTATTTTTATCTGCTTAATTTTTATTTTTTTTGGGTTCATTTACAAGTATCTGTTGCAATTTGTTTCATCATACAACAACAACACAGATCAAAAAAATAAAAATAAAAAGAGGAGGAATTAGATTTGTGTGCTTGAAAAAAAAATTTGTCCATAAAGAGCCGGATCAATGGAGTCTTTGTAACGCCCTCAAAATAATAACATCAAACCCAACGATAAAGACATGCGTTGATATAATGAAAGTCCACATTCTTCTATTGATTTGAATAATTCATTACAAAAGGTATTACATGTTAACAACAAAAGCAAGTGCCCTAAGGGCTTACAGCTTTCCAAGTTAACACTTGGTTACAAGAAAGAGCTCTTGCTCAAATACACATTAAGCCCTTGGCTTGAATCTACATGTAATACATCAAAAATAAATAGACAGCAAAAAGTCCGTCTGCCTCTAGCCTCCCAAGCTATGTCCTTGGAGGTGGCATGCTACCTGTACCTGAAAATGATGTTCCCATATAGGGTGAGCCACAGCCCAGTAGAAATATACTAAACCAGTTATGAATAATGACTAAAAGATTAACAGTTGATAGATGACCAACACTTTTACATTCTTTCATAACATAATACAATTCCAAGACATTCAAGTCTATGTTTCCTTTCATTTTCCATTTCTTTCCTTTCAATTCACAATTCATAACCTTGGCTCAGAACCTGGCCAAACAACTCATATGAGACAATGACTCATACTAAACACTTTTCATTCCATCATAGATAAACATTTTAGTTATATCAATACTTCCACAGATATGCATATTAGCTATATCACACTTCCAAAGATAAGCATATGAGCTCCGTCAATACATCACTAGATAAGCATATGAGCCCTATCTACGGAGTCCATCCCCTATCTTCTCCCACACAACACCCGGTTTAGAGGTCCATCCCCTATCTTCCCCTAAACCGTGGAGTACATCCCCTATCTCCTCCAACACACACAATGCATATAAACAATCATTATACACATCAATCAATACATACAATTAATGTATTCTTTCAATCGTCATACTCAATGACACATTCCACCGATTAGTTTTAGTTTGCCTAATCATCATGCATTGTCTACAACAATCACGACTATCCTCCACCGATAGCCCAAAGCAGTTATTTCTATACAGAAAATAAATGCAATAAATGGATATAATAATCAACATTTCAATTCGATGAGCGATAAACAATCCAACTACACCCTTTAATTCCATACATTCCCAATCTCAACATTTCCAACTCAATTCCTCATTTCTCACAATTAATTATACCAATTAATTAAACAATGTAATTAGGGCATTTTCCATAATTTGCATCTCAACCCTTAAGGTTCCATTTTCATCAATGATTCCACATTAATCTCGTTTCTCTATGCCATACATGCATTTAGGTTTATTTTAAATAACACCCCAACTTTTATAGAATTACATAAAAGCCCCAAACTTTCTCAAAATTACGCAACTACCCCCAACATATCAGAATGCCAAAATTTAAAGACAAAATCCATAAAGAAGAGTAGGATATCCCTACCTCGAAGTTGGAGCTCGAATGTAGAAGAGACCAAAACCAAAACGCTCCAAACACCAAACTATTTGGATCAAAACGACGCCCTCGACGATCAACAACTTTTTTGTAAAGGCCAAAGGCAAGGAACACCCTCTAACTAGATCAAACCCTAGAGAGAAGGGAGTTTCTAGATAGAGGAGCTCTCAAAATAACTTTTTAGAAGGTAAGAGAGAGAAAGGAAAGTGAAAAAGTGATTCAAAAATGCCTCAAAGTTGTCTGATATACGACAGGTCCGCTCGAGCGGAAAACAGAGCGCTCGAGCGTAAAGAACAAAAGACATGGTCCGCTCGAGCGCAAGAAGGTCCGCTCGAGCGCCAAGACACATGAATAAAGCACCTCCGCTCGAGCGTGAAAATCAGTCCGCTCGAGCGCAAGTTTCCCCCTCCCAGAACTCACACCAAAAATACACTGTCCGCTCGAGCGCCAACAATACCGCTCGAGCGCCACACGCTCGAGCACAGAAAACCCGCTCGAGCGCAGAAATCACACCTGCAGAAGTTTTGCAGGGACGCGAGATGCTGGAATGATGTAAACTCCGCTCGAGCGCAGAAACGTCCGCTCGAGCGTAAAGACCAAAAACTGAGCAACAAGAAATTTGTCCAAGGCTCAACCCACTCGCTCGAAACACGCCTAACACATCCTAAAATTCAAATAAAAGGAATTTAAAGGATGACCACAAGATAGACACAACTACCAATTCCCCGGAACAGAGTCCGGAATACAACTGAACAGTAAAGGGAATATCAGGATCGCTATAGTCTTCTACTCCGATGGTCCTCAGCAGGCATTGAGTAATATAATTTGGTGAGAAGTCCTTTTGTTTGTTTTGAAAAACGTTTTGTTTTCAATTTAATCCTTAATTTATCTGTTGAATTTTTTATTTTTTTTTCAATATGTTCAAATTTACATTTAAGTGTTTAATTATTATTTTTTTGTCTATATATCAAAAAAATTTGACTACCTGTTCAATTTTTTCCCTATCTGTGCAAATTTTGCTCTAGATTTTATTATCAATTCGATTTTAATCTCTTATCAGTTCAAATATCTATCCAAAATTTCTTATCTGTTCAACGAACCAGTCACAATCTTCAATTTATTTTTATCTGTTCAATTTTATTATCTGTTGAAATACACCAAACCAGGATCTGTTGCAATCTTTCTTTCTCTCTCTATCTTGTTCTTTCTCTCTATCTGTTAAAATTCTTTCTAAAAAATAATCCAGTATATACATATCTGTTCAATTTTTTTATTATTTTTATCTGATTAATTTTTTTTTTTGTTCATTTACAACTATCTGTTGCAATTTGTTTCATCATACGACAACAACACAGATTAACAACTTAAAAAAAAAAAAAAAAAAAAGAGGAGGAATTAGATTTGTGTGCATGAAAAAAAAAATGCCCATAAGGAGCAGGATCAATGGAGTCTTTTACTCCGATGGTCCTCTGCTGCCATTGAGTAAAATAATTTGGTAAGAAGTCCTTTTGTTTTTTTTGAAAGACCTTTTGTTTTCAATTTTACTCCTTAATTTATCTGTTGAATTTTTAATTTTTTTTCTATATGTTCAAATTTACATTTAAGTGTTTAATTATTTTTTTTATCTATATCTCAAAAAATTTTGACTATCTGTTCAATTTTTTTCTCTATCTGTGCAACTTTTTGTCTAGATTTTATTATTAATTCAATTTTAATCTCTTATCTGTTCAAATATATATCCCAAATTTCTTATCTGTTCAATTTTCTTATTTGTTGAAATACACCAAACCAGGATCTGTTGCAACCTTTCTTTCTCCCTCTCTTGTTCTTTCTCTCTATCTGTTGAAATAATTTCTAAAAAATAATCCAGTATATACATATATATATCTGTTCAATTTTTTTTTATCTGTTTAATTTTTATTTATTTTTTGGTTCATTTACGACTATCTGTTGCAATTTGTTTTATTATACAACAACACAGATCAACAACTTTAAAAAAAAAAAAAAAAAAAAAAAAAAAAAAAAAAGAGGAAGAATTAGATCTGCGTGCTTGAAAAAAAAAACTTTCCATAAGGAGCAGGATCAATGGAATCTTCTCCTCCGATGGTCCTCTGAAGGTATTGAGTAAAATAATTTGGTGAGTAGTCTTTTTTATTGTTTTGAAAGACGTTTTGTTTTCAATTTTACTCCTTAATTTATCTGTTGAATTTTTTTTCTTCTATATGCTCAAATTTACATTTAAGTGTTTAACTATTTTTTTTATCTATAGATTCTCTATCTGTGCAACTTTTTGTCTAGATTTTATTATCTGTTCAATTTTAATCTCTTATCTGTTCAAATATCGATCCCAAATTCTTATCTGTTCAACAAACCAGTCACAATCTTCAATTTATTTTTATCTGTTCAATTTTCTTATCTATTGAAATACACCAAATCAGGATCTGTTGCAATCTTTCTTTCTCTCTCTCTTGATCTTTCTCTCTATCTGTTGAAATTCTTTCTCAACAATAATCCAGTATATATATGTTCAATTTTTTTATTATTTTTATTTGATTAATTTTTAATTTTTTTGAGTTCATTTAAAACTATCTGTTGCAATTTGTTTCAACATACAACAACAACACAGATCAACAACTTCAAAAAAAAAAAAAAGAAGAAAAAGAGGAGGAATTAGATCGGTGTGCTTGAAAAAAAAAAAAAAAAACTGTCCATAAGCAGCAGGATCAATGGAGTCTTCTCCTCCGATGGTCCTCTGCAGGCATTAAGTAAAATAATTTGGTGAGAAGTCCTTTTGTTTGTTTTGAAAGACGTTTTGTTTTCAATTTTACTCCTTAATTTATCTGTTAAATTATTTATTTTTTTTCTACATGTTCAAATCTACATTTAATTTAAGTGTTAAATTATTTTGTCTATATATTCAAAAATTTTGACAATCTGTTCAATTTTTTTCTCTATCTGTGCAACTTCTTGTCCAGATTTTATTATCAGTTCAATTTTCATCTCATATCTGTTCAAATATCTATTCCAAATTTCTTATCTGTTCAACAAACAAGCCACAATCTTCAATTTATTTTTATCTGTTCAATTTTATTATCTATTGAAATACACCAAACCAGGATCTGTTGCAATCTTTCTTTCTCTCTCGCTTGTTCTTTCTCTTTATCTGTTGAAATTATTTCTCAAAAATAATATAGTATATATATATCTGTTCAATTTTTTTATTATTTTTATCTGATTAATTTTTATTTTTTTGGTTCATTTACAACTATCTGTTGCAATTTGTTTCATCATACAACAACATCACAGATCAACAACATAAAAAAAAAAAGATGAGGAATTAGATCAAGTTGCCTTAAAAAAAAACCATCCATAAGGAGTAGGATCAATGGAGTCTTCTCCTCTGATGGTCCTCTGCAAGCATTGAGTAAAATAATTTGATGAGAAGTCCTTTTGTTCGTTTTGAAAGACGTTTTTGTTTTCAATTTTAGTCCTTAATTTATCTGTTGAATTTTTTATTTATTTTTTCTATATATTCAAATTTACATTTAAGTGCTTAATTATTATTATTTTGTCTATATATTCAAAAATTTTGACTATCTGTTCAATTTTTTTCTCTATCTGTGTAACTTTTTGTCTAGATTTTATTACCAGTTCAATTTTAATCTCTTATCTGTTTAAATATCTATCCCAAAATTCTTATCTATTCAACAAACCAGTCACAATCTTCAATTTATTTTTATCTATTCAATTTTATTATCTGTTGAAATACACCAAACCAGGATCTGTTGCAATCTTTCTTTCTCTCTCTCCCTTGTTCTTTCTCTCTATCTGTTGAAATTCTTTCCCAAAAATAATCCAGTTTATGTATATCTGTTCAATTTTTTTATTATTTTTATCTGCTTATTTTTTATTTTTTTGGGTTCATTTACAACTATCTGTTGCAATTTGTTTCATCATACAACAACAACACAGATCAACAACTTAAAAAAAAAGAAAATGAAAAAGAAGAGGAATTAGATCTGTGTGCTTGAAAAAAAAAAACTATCCATAAGATGCAGGATCAATGGAGTCTTCTCATCCGATGGTCCTCTGTAGGCATTGAGTAAAATAATTTGGTGAGAAGTCTTTTTTTTTTTTTTTTTTTTGAAAGTCGTTTTGTTTTCAAATTTACTCCTTAATTTATCTGTTGAATTTTGTTTTTTTTTTTTCTACATGTTCAAATTTACATTTAAGTGTGTAATTATTTTTTTTAGTCTATATATTCAAAAATTTTAACTATCTGTTCAATTTTTTTCTCTATCTGTGCAACTTTTTGTCTATATTTTATTATCAGTTCAATTTTAATCTCTTATCTGTTCAAATATCTATCCCAAATTTCTTATCTGTTCAACAAACCAGTCATAATCTTCAATTTATTTTTCTCTGTTCAATTTTATTATATGTTGAAATACACCAAACCAGGATCTGTTGCAATCTTTCTTTCACTCTCTCTTCTTCTTTCTCTCTATCTGTTGAAATTCTTTCTCAAAAATAATACTATATATATATCTGTTCAATTTTTTTATTATTTTTATCTGCTTAATTTTTAATTTTTTTTTGGTTCATTTACAACTATCAGTTGCAATTTGCTTCATCATACAACAACAATACAGATCAACAACTTGAAAAAAAAAAAGAAAAAAAAAAGAGGAGGAATTAGATCTGTGTGCTTGAAAAAAAAATGTCCATAAGGAGCTGGATCAATGGAGTCTTTTACTCCGATGGTTCTATGCTGGCATTGAGTAAAATAATTTGGTGAGAAGTCCTTTCGTTTGTTTTGAAAGACGTTTTGTTTCAATTTTACTCCTTAATTTATCTGTTGAATTTTTTTTTCTATGTGTTCAAATTTACATTTAAGTGTTTAATTATTTTTTTTATCTATATATCAAAAAAATTTGACTATCTGTTCAATTTTTTTCCTATCTGCGCAAATTCTTGTCGAGATTTTATTTTCAGTTCAATTTTAATCTCGTATCTGTTCAAATATCGATCCAAAATTTCTTATCTGTTCAACAAACCAGTCACGATCTTCAATTTACTTTCATCTGTTCAATTTTATTATCTGTTGAAATACACCAAACCAGGATCTACGGCAATCTTTCTTTCTTTCCCTTATTCTTTCTCTCTATCTGTTGAAATTTTTTCTCAAAAATAATCCAGTATATATATATGTTCAATTTTTTTATTATTTCTATCTACTTAATTTTTATTTTTTTTTTCGTTCATTTACAACTATCTGTTGCAATTTGTTTCATCATACAACCACAACACAGATCAACAACTTTAAAAAAAAAAAAAGAAAAAGAGGAGGAATTAGATCTGTGTGCTTGAAAAAAAAAATTGTCCATAAGGAGCAGGATCAATGGAGTCTTCTCCTCCGATGGTCCTCTGCAGGCATTAAGTAAAATAATTTGGTGACAAGTCCTTTTGTATGTTTTGAAAGACGTTTTGTTTTCAATTTTACTCCTTAATTTATCTGTTAAATTTTTTTTTTCTATATTTTCAAATTTACATTTAAGTGTTTAACTATTTTTTTTTGTCTATATATTCAAAAATTTTGACTATTTGTTCCATTTTGTTCTCTATCTGTGCAACTTTTTGTCTAGATTTTATTTTCAGTTCAATTTTCATCTCTTATCTGTTCAAATATCTATCCCAAATTTCTTACCTGTTCAACAAACCAGTCATAATCTTCAATTTATTTTTATATGTTCAATTTTATTATCTGTTGAAATACACCAAACCAGGATCTGTTGCAATCTTTCTTTCTCTCTCTCTTGTTCTTTCTCTCTATCTGTTGAAATTCTTTCTCAAAAATAATCTAGTATATATATATATATCTGTTCAATTTTTTTATTATTTCTATCTGCTTAATTTTTATTTTTTTTTGTTCATTTACAACTATCTGTTGCAATTTGTTTCATCATACAACAGCAACACAGATCAACAACTTAAAAAAAAAAAAAAGAGGAGGAATTATCTCTGTGTGCTTGAAAAAAAAAAACTGTCCATAAGGAGCAGGATCAAAGGAGTCTTCTCATCCGATGGTCCTCTGCAGGCATTGAGTAAAATAATTTGGTGAGAAGTCCTTTTGTTTGTTTTGAAAGATGTTTTGTTTTCAATTTTACTCCTTAATTTATCTGTTGAATTTTTTTTTTCTATATGTTCAAATTTACATTTAAGTGTGTAATTATTATTTTTTTGTCTATATATTCAAAAATTTTGACTATCTATTCAATTTTTTTCTCTATCTGTGTAACTTTTTGTCTAGATTTTATTATCAGTTAAATTTTAATCTCTTATCTGTTCAAATATTTATCCCAAATTTCTTATCTGTTCAATATACCAGTCACAATCTTCAATTTATTTTTATCTGTTCAATTTTATTATTTGTTAAAATACACCAAACCAGGATCTGTTACAATCTTTCATTCTCTCTCTCTTGTTCTTTCTCTCTATCTGTTGAAATTCTTTCCAAAAAATAATCCAGTATATGTATATATATATCTGTTCAATTTTTTTATTATTTTTATCTGCTTAATTTTTATTTTTTTTTGGGTTCATTTACAAGTATCTGTTGCAATTTGTTTCATCATACAACAACAACACAGATCAAAAAAAAAAAAAAGAGGAGGAATTAGATTTGTGTGCTTGAAAAAAAAATTTGTCCATAAGGAGCCGGATCAATGAAGTCTTCTACTTCGATGGTCCTCAGCAGGCATTGAGTAAAATAATTTGGTGAGAAGTCCTTTTGTTTGTTTTGAAAAACGTTTTGTTTTCAATTTAATCCTTAATTTATCTGTTGAATTTTTTATTTATTTTTCTATATGTTCAAATTTACATTTAAGTGTTTAATTATTATTTTTTTGTCTATATATCAAAAAAAATTGACTATCTGTTCAATTTTTTCCCTATCTGTGCAAATTTTGCTCTAGATTTTATTATCAATTCGATTTTTATCTCTTATCTGTTCAAATATCTATCCAAAATTTCTTATCTGTTCAACGAACCAGTCACAATCTTCAATTTATTTTTATCTGTTCAATTTTATTATCTGTTGAAATACACCAAACCAGGATCTGTTGCAATCTTTCTTTCTCTCTCTCTTGTTCTTTCTCTCTATCTGTTGAAATTCTTTCTCAAAAATAATCCAGTATATACATATCTGTTCAATTTTATTATTATTTTTATCTGATTAATTTTTATTTATTTTTTTGTTCATTTACAACTATCTGTTGCAATTTGTTTCATCATACGACAACAACACAGATTAACAACTTTAAAAAAAAAAAAGATGAGGAATTAGATCTGTGTGCTTGAAAAAAAATGCCCATAAGGAGCAGGATCAATGGAGTCTTCTACTCTGATGGTCTTCTGCTGCCATTGAGTGAAATAATTTGGTGAGAAGTCCTTTTGTTTTTTTTTTTTGAAAGACCTTTTGTTTTCAATTTTACTCCTTAATTTATCTGTTGAATTTTTAATTTTTTTTCTATATGTTCAAATTTACATTTAAGTGTTTAATTATTTTTTTTTATCTATATCTCAAAAAATTTTAACTATCTGTTCAATTTTTTTCTCTATCTGCGCAACTTTTTGTCTAGATTTTATTATTAATTCAATTTTAATCTCTTATCTGTTCAAATATATATCCCAAATTTCTTATCTGTTCAACAAACCAGTTACAATATTCAATTTATTTTTATCTGTTCATTTTTCTTATTTGTTGAAATACACCAAACAAGGATCTGTTGCAACCTTTCTTTCTCTCTCTCTTGTTCTTTCTCTCTATCTGTTGAAATAATTTCTCAAAAATAATCCAGTATATATATCTGTTCAATTTTTTTATTATTTTTATCTGTTTAATTTTTATTTATTTTTGGTTCATTTACGACTATCTGTTGCAATTTGTTTCATTATATAACAACACAGATCAACAACTTTAAAAAAAAAAAAGAAAAAAAAAGTGGAGGAATTAGATCTGCGTGCTTGAAAAAAAAATTTCCATAAGGAGCAGGATCAATGGAATCTTCTCCTCCGATGGTCCTCTGAAGGCATTGAGTAAAATAATTTGGTGAGTAGTCTTTTTTATTGTTTTGAAAGACGTTTTGTAACGCCCCAACTTCCAGGCCGTTAAATAAATACAATATTACCACACAAATAGGATAGATAACCAAAACATCTTAATATACATATATGATCATTCGTTTATTTTCCATTGCAGGATTACAAGACATTGAAAACAAAAACAACTAGTCCAAGTCTTCAAATGAACCACCGCTCCAACACTTCAGCGTATTTGCCTTCGCAATAACTTTCACCATTATAACTGCTTCACCACCTGGCATGACACGCCATGAGCTTGGAATGCCCAGTAAAAACACACACATCCCCATATCTTCTATTAACCAATCAACCATACATAGGACAAATTGGGTAATATAACATGCAAAATTACAACAAGGTTCTATGAATTAGGAGTTTGCCTAGACATCTAGGATCCCCCAAAGAGATCCTTCTACCCAACCACAAGGCTGAACACCGGATTACTCAGACTCCTCTTTTTGTTGCTTTGCAGACCTTACCACCTATGCCCACCTCCTGGTTATTTACCAGTTAGTGACATTGATGGACCTCAAAAGGGACGGCCAAACAAGTGGGCTCGCTTACACCCAAATCGTGCCTAGGGCTTGCTTACACCCTGCACATACCATACCAAATCGTGCCTAGGGCTCGCTTACACCCTGCACATACCATACCAAAGGGCTCGCTTACACCCTGAAACCACCGCATAGAGTCTGAATATATCCGTGTCAGCCTAGGGGCTCGTTTAGACCGCTTGCGCAAGACTTAACTCATTTGGTTTTACGTCCATTCACATGTTTATTACATAAATCATTCTGAAGCACAAGGGTGAACGTCACCTACTACCAACCCCTTTCCATTTCCGATTTATTTAGATATTTTGCCAACAAGCTAGTCACATTCGGTAATTCGGCAATATAAAAGAGCATGAGACAAACATAAGAAATGAAATATAGTCCATGATAATCATACATAGGTATGGTAAGGCAAGAAAATAACATTAGGCATGCTTTAAAATACTTAGAGACAAACAACACAACAAAACACCATTTCCAGCACTGTTCGGTTCTGCAGGGCTAACAAGAACGCTTTGGTAAAAATACTTCTAGGTCAAATTAGGGGCTGAAATTGCACAGAACCAGTATTCAATCTGTCTAGTTTCAGTTCCAATTTTCAGAAGTTGCACAGACCCTCCAAACATTCATCTACAAACTATATTCGAAAACCTGTCCAGATTTGTCACCCTTTGGGGAAACTAACTTTTCTCTCAATCTAGCCGATGGTTTTCACTCAAATAAATTCCATTGGAAAGAGGACTCAAAATCCTAAATTTGTATAAAAGAACCAACCTGAGATGATTTTTCTGGAATTTTATAAAATTGTAAGAATTGGACTGTTTTTCAGAGACTCAGGACCAGATTTTTCAATAAATTATCCAAGCCCTAAAAACACACAATTAGGGGCTAATAAAATTTTCACAAGCTCTAAACACACCAAATATCCTACCATAAATTCAGATTTGAGAATTAAATAGATTTGATATTTATTTTAAATTAGGGAAATTGCAACAGTGCCTAATTTCACAAATTAGCAAGACAATGGCAATTGATCATACCCACACTTCAACATACACCAAAAACCCTTTTTACCATTAATTTGCAACACAAGAGGCATGCTAGACAATAGAAGGAGATGGTGAAAGAATTGGAGAAGACAAAGGAGGGGTATGTTCTTACCTTCAAGAATTCCTTCTCTTTTTCCCTTTCTTTTTTTTTTTTGTCTTCTTCTTCTTCTTACTTCTCTACTTCCCTTCCCTAGAGCCAACTCTCCCTCTCTCACCCTCTCCTTGGGCTTTAGAAAAAATATGGGAGTGGATTTGGACAAGCCCTCAATTTATATAATATAAGGTAGCTTAATGGCTAAGATAAGATAATTAAATATCTAGATATTTATTTTTATTTTATTTTATTTATTTATTTTTTTGTTTGTTATCCACCCAACTCTTCCATCAACATATTATATATATAAAAAACTATGTATATATTCACATAAATAATATTCTATTCAAATAAGTAATAAATATTCAAATAAATAATAAATAAAAGAATAGCAAAAATAAAAATAAAAATGAAATGTATGAATTAATTTAGAAACTAGGAGGTAAATAAATAAAAGCCAAGTGTTAGGGTATTTCCAAATATAAAAATGGCATTCTAGGATTTAATTATAATACAAAATAAAATATAGAAAAATTATTCTTTTTTGGACCATTTTGTAAAATTTTATAAAATTTGGGATTAAAATGTAATTAACCTAAGGCTTAGGGTATCAAGTGTAATTACCAAGAATTAGGGTCTCTACACGTTTTGCTTTCAATTTTACTCCTTAATTTATCTGTTGAATTTTTTTTTCTTCTATATGCTCAAATTTACATTTAAGTGTTTAATTATTTTTTTTATCTATAGATTCTCTATCTGTGCAACTTTTTGTCTAGATTTTATTATCTGTTCAATTTTAATCTCTTATCTGTTCAAATATCGATCCCAAATTTCTTATCTGTTCAACAAACTAGGCACAATCTTCAATTTATTTTTATCTGTTCAATTTTCTTATCTATTGAAATACACCAAACCAGGATCTGTTATAATCTTTCTTTTTCTCTCTCTTGATCTTTCTCTCTATCTGTTGAAATTCTTTCTTAAAAATAATTCTATATATATATGTTATATTTTTTTATTATTTTTATCTGATTAATTTTTAATTTTTTTTGGTTCATTTACAACTATCTGTTGCAATTTGTTTCAACATACAACAACACAGATCAACAACTTCAAAAAAAAAAAAAACAAGAAGAAAAAGAAGAGGAATTAGATCGGTGTGCTTGAAAAAAAAAACTGTCCATAAGTAGCAGGATCAATGGAGTCTTCTCCTCCGATGGTCCTCTATAGGCATTGAGTAAAATAATTTGGTGAGAAGTCCTTTTGTTTGTTTTGAAAGACGTTTTGTTTTCAATTTTATTCCTTAATTTATCTGTTGAATTTTTTATTTTTTTTCTACATGTTCAAATCTACATTTAAGTGTTAAATTATTTTGTCTATATATTCAAAAATTTTGACAATCTGTTCAATTTTTTTCTCTATCTGTGCAACTTTTTGTCCAGATTTTATTATCAGTTCAATTTTCATCTCATATCTGTTCAAATATCTATTCCAAATTTCTTATCTGTTCAACAAACAAGTCACAATCTTCAATTTATTTTCATCTGTTCAATTTTATTATCTCTTAAAATACACCAAACCAGGATCTGTTGCAATCTTTCTCTCTCTCTCTCTCTTGTTCTTTCTCTTTATCTGTTGAAATTATTTCTCAAAAATAATCTAGTATATATATCTGTTCAATTTTTTTATTATTATTATTGAATTAATTTTTATTTTTTTTGGTTCATTTACAACTATCTGTTGCAATTTGTTTCATTATACAACAACATCACAGATCAACAACTTTAAAAAAAAAAAAAAAAGATGAGGAATTAGATCTATGTGCCTGAAAAAAAAAACTATCCATAAGGAGCAGGATCAATGGAGTCTTCTCCTCCGATGGTCCTCTGCAGGCATTGAGTAAAATAATTTGGTGATAAGTCATTTTGTTCGTTTTGAAAGACGTTTTTGTTTTCAATTTTAGTCCTTAATTTATCTGTTGAATTTTTTATTTTTTTTTCTATATGTTCAAATTTACATTTAAGTGCTTAATTATTATTTTTTTGTCTATATATTCAAAAATTTTGACTATCTGTTCAATTTCTTTCTCTATCTGTGTAACTTTTTGTCTAGATTTTATTATCAGTTCAATTTTAATCTCTTATCTGTTTAAATATCTATCCCAAAATTCTTATCTGTTCAACAAACCAGTCACAATCTTCAATTTATTTTTATCTGTTGAATTTTATTATCTGTTGAAATGCACCAAACCAGGATCTGTTGCAATCTTTCTTTCTCTCTCTCCCTTGTTCTTTCTCTCTATCTGGTGAAATTCTTTCCCAAAAATAATCCAGTATATATATATCTGTTCAATTTTTTTATTATTTTTATCTGCTTAATTTTTATTTTTTTTGGTTCATTTACAACTATCTGTTGCAATTTGTTCCATCATACAACAACACAGATCAACAACTTAAAAAAAAAAGAAAAAGAAAAAGAAGAGGAATTAGATCTGTGTGCTTGAAAAAAAAAAAACTATCCATAAGATGCAGGATCAATGGAGTCTTCTCATCCGATGGTCCTCTGTAGGCATTGAGTAAAATAATTTGGTGAGAAGTCATTTTTTTTTGTTTTGAAAGACGTTTTGTTTTCAAATATACTCCTTAATTTATCTGTTGAATTTTGTTTTTTTTTTTTCCTAAATGTTCAAATTTACATTTAAGTGTGTAATTATTTTTTTTAGTCTATATATTGAAAAATTTTGAATATCTGTTCAATTTTTTTCTCTACGTGTGCAACTTTTTGTCTATATTTTATTATCAGTTCAATTTTAATCTCTTATCTGTTCAAATATCTATCCCAAATTTCTTATCTGTTCAACAAACCAGTCACAATCTTCTATTTATTTTTATCTGTTCAATTTTATTATCTGTTGAAATACACCAAACCAGGATCTGTTGCAATCTTTTTTTCTCTCTCTCTTTTTCTTTCTCTCTATCTGTTGAAATTCTTTCTCAAAAACAATACTATATATATCTGTTCAATTTTTTTTATTATTTTTATCTGATTAATTTTTAATTTTTTTTGGTTCATTTACAACTATCTATTGCAATTTGTTTCATCATACAACAACACAAATCAACAACTTTAAAAAAAGAAAAAGAAAAAGAGAAGGAATTAGATCTGTGTGCTTGAAAAAAAAACTATCCATAAAGAGCAGGATCAATGGAGTCTTCTACTCCGATGGTCCTCTGCAGTCATTGAGTAAAATAATTTGGTGAGAAGTCCTTTTGTTTGTTTTGAAAGACGTTTTGTTTTCAATTTTACTCCTTAATTTATCTGTTGCATTTTTTTTTCTCTATGTTCAAATTTACATTTAAGTGATTAATTAATATTTTTTTGTCCATATATTCAAAAATTTTGACTATCTGTTCAATTTTTTTCTCTATCTGTGTAACATTTTGTCTAGATTTTATTATCAGTTCAATTTTAATCTCTTATTTGTTCAAATATCTATCCCAAATTTCTAATTTGTTCAACAAACCTGTCATAATCTTCAATTTATTTTTATCTGTTCAATTTTATTATCTGTTGAAATACACCAAACCAGGATCTGTAGCAATCTTTTTTTCTCTCTCTTTTGTTCTTTCTCTTCATCTGTTGAAATTCTTTCTCAAAAATAATACTATATATATATCTGTTCACTTTTTTTATTATTTTTATCTGCTTAATTTTTATTTTTTTTGGTTCATTTACAACTATCTGTTGCAATTTGTTTCTTCATACAACAACAACACAAATCAACAACTTTAAATAAAAAAAAAAAAAGAGGAAGAATTAGATCTATGTGCTTGAAGAAAAAAAAACCTGTCCATAAGGTGCAGGATCAATGGAGTCTTCTCCTCCGATGGTCCTCTGCAGGCATTGAGTAAAATAATTTGGTGAGAAGTCCTTTTTTTTTTTTTTGGAAGACGTTTTGTTTTCAATTTTACTCCTTAATTTACCTGTTGAATTTTTTATTTTTATTTCTATATGTTCAAATTTACATTTAAGTGTTTAATTATTTTTTTTTTGTTTATATATTCAAAAATTTTGACTATCTGTTCAATTTTTTTCTCTATCTGTGCAACTTTTTGTCTAGATTTTATTATCAGTTCAATTTTAATCTCTTATCTGTTCAAATATCTATCCCAAATTTCTTATCTGTTCAACAAACCAGTCACAATCTTCAATTTATTGTTATCTGTTCAATTTTATTATCTGTTGAAATTCACAAAACCAGGATCTATTGCAATCTTTCTGTCTCTCTCTTGTTCTTTCTCTCTATCTGTTGAAATTCTTTCTCAAAAATAATCCAGTATATATATAGATATCTGTTCAATTTTTTTATTATTTTTATCGGATTAATTTTTAATTTGTTTTGGTTCATTTACAACTATCTGTTGCAATTTGTTTCATCATACAACAACAACACAGATCAACAACTTAAAAAAAGAAAGAAAGAAAGAAAAAGATGAGGAATTAGATCTGTGTGCTTGAAAGAAAAAATGTCCATAAGGAGCAGGATCAATGGAGTCTTCTACTCCGATGGTCCTCTGCTGGCATTGAGTAAAATAATTTGGTGAGAAGTCCTTTTGTTTGTTTTGAAAGACGTTTTGTTTTCAATTTTACTCCTCAATTTATCTGTTGAATTTTTTTTTCTTTATGTTCAAATTTACATTTAAGTGTTTAATTATTTTTTTTATCTATATATCAAAAAAATTTGACTATATGTTCAATTTTTTCCTTATCTGTGCAAATTCTTGTCTAGATTTTATTTTCAGTTCAATTTTAATCTCGTATCTGTTCAAATATCTATCTAAAATTTCTTATCTGTTCAACAAACTAGTCACAATCATCAATTTACTTTTATCTGTTCAAATATATTATCTATTGAAATACACCAAACCAGGATCTGTTGCAATATTTCTTTCTCTCATTTGTTGTTTCTCCTATCTGTTGAAATTCTTTCTCAAAAATAATCCAGTATATATATATCTGCTCAATTTTTTTATTATTTCTATCTGCTTTATTTTTATTTTTTTTGGTTCATTTACAACTAACTGTTGCAATTTGTTTCATCATACAACAACAACACAGATCAACAACTTAAAAAAAAATGAGGAGGAATTAGATCGGTGTGCTTCAAAAAAAAAAAACTGTCCATAAGGAGCAGGATCAATGGAGTCTTCTCCTCCGATGGTCCTCTGTAGTCATTGAGTAAAATAATTTGGTGAGATGTTCTTTTGTTTGTTTTGAAAGACGTTTTGTTTTCAATTTTACTCCTTAATTTATCAGTTGCATTTTTTATTTTTTTTTATATGTTTAAATTTGCATTTAAGTATTTAATAATTATTTTTTTGTCTATATGTTCAAAAACTTTGACTATCTGTTCAATTTTTTTTCTCTATCTGTGTAACTTTTTGTCTAGATTTTATTATCAGTTTAATTTTAATCTCTTATCCATTCAAATATCTATCCAAATTTCTTATCCGTTCAGCAAACCAGTCATAATCTTCAATTTATTTTTATTTATTCAATTTTATTATTTGTTGAAATACACCAAACCAAGATCTGTAGCAATCTTTCTTTCTCTCTCTCTCTCTTCTTCTTTCTCTCTATCTGTTGAAATTCTTTCTCAAAAATAATACTGTAAATATATATATTTATTCAATTTTTTTATTATTTTTATCTGCTTAATTTTTATTTTTTTTTTGTTCATTTACAACTATCTGTTGCAATTTGTTTCATCATACAACCACAACACTGACCAACAACTTAAAAAAAAAAAAAAAGTGGAGGAATTAGAACTGTGTGCTTAAAAAAAAAACTGTCCATAAGGAGCAGGATCAATGGAGTCTTCTCCTCCGATGGTCCTCTGCAGTCATTGAGTAAAACAATTTGGTGAGAAGTCCTTTTGTTTGTTTTGAAAGACGTTTTGTTTTCAATTTTACTCCTTAATTTATCTGTTGCATTTTTTTATTTTTTTTCTATATGTTCAAATTTACATTTAAATGTTTAATTATTATTTTTTGTCTATATATTCAAACATTTTGACTATCTATTCAGTTTTTTTCTCTATCTGTGTTATTTTTGTCTAGATTTTATTATCAGTTCAATTTTAATCTGTTATCTGTTCAAATATCTATCCTAAATTTCTTATCTGTTCAACAAACCTGTCACAATCTTCAATTTATTTTTATCTGTTCAATTTTATTATCTGTTGAAATACACCAAACCAGGATCTGTTGCAATCTTTCTTTCTCTCTCTCTTCTTCTTTCTCTCTATCTGTTAAAATTCTTTATCAAAAATAATACTGTATATATATCTGTTTAATTTTTTTATTATTTTTATTTGCTTAATTTTTATTTTTTTTTTGGTTCATTTACAACTATATGTTGCAATTTGTTTCATCATACAACAACAACACAGACCAACAACTTAAAAAAAAAAAAAAAAGTGGAGGAATTAGATCTGTGTGCTTGAAAAAAAAAACTGTCTATAAGGAGCAGGATCAATGGAGTCTTCTCCTCCGATGGTCCTCTGCAGTCATTGAGTAAAATAATTTGGTGAGAAGTCCTTTTGTTTGTTTTCAAAGACGTTTTGTTTTCAATTTTACTCCTTAATTTATCTGTTGAATTTTTGATTTTTTTTTCTATATGTTCAAATTTAAATTTAAGTGTATAATTTTTTTTTTTGTCTATATATTCAAAAATTTTCACTATCTGTTCAATTTTTTCTCTATCTGTGCAACTTTTTGTCTAGATTTTATTATCAGTTCAATTTTTATCTCTTATATGTTCAAATATCTATCACAAATTTCTTATCTGTTCAACAAACCAGTCACAATCTTCAATTTATTTTTATCTGTTCAATTTTATTATCTGTTGAAATACACCAAACCAGGATCTGTTGCAATCTTTCTTTCTCTCTCTATCTTGATCTTTCTCTCTAGCTGTTGAAATTCTTTTCCAAAAATAATCCAGTATATACATATCTGTTCAATTTTTTTATTATTTTTATCTGCTTAATTTTTATTTATTTTTGGTTCATTTACAACTATCTGTTGCAATTTGTTTCATCATACAACAACAACACAGATCAACAACATAAAAAAAAAAAAAAAGAAAGAAAGAAAAAGAGGAGGAATTAGATCTGTGTGCTTGAAAAAAAAATGTCCATAAGGAGCATGATCAATGGAGTCTTCTACTCCGATGGACCTCTCCTGGCATTGAGTAAAATAATTTGGTGAGAAGTCGTTTTGTTTGTTTTGAAAGACGTTTTGTTTTCAATTTTACTCCTTAATTTATCTGTTGCATTTTTTTTTCTCTATGTTCGAATTTACATTCAAGTGATTAATTATTATTTTTTTGTCTATATATTCAAAAATTTTGACCATCTGTTCAATTTTTTTCTCTATCTGTGTAACTTTTTGTCTAGATTTTATTATCAGTTCAATTTTAATCTCTTATCTGTTCAAATATCTATCTCAAATTTCTAATTTGTTCAACAAACCTGTCACAATCTTCAGTTTATTTTTATCTGTTTAATTTTATTATCTGTTGAAATACACCAAACCAAGATATGTAGCAAACTTTTTTTCTCTCTCTCTCTTGTTCTTTCTCTCTATCTGTTGAAATTCTTTCTCAAAAATAATACTATATATATATATATCTTTTCAATTTTTTTATTATTTTTATCTGCTTAATTATTATTATTTTTTTGGTTCATTTACAACTATCTGTTGTAATTTGTTTCATCATACAACTACAACACAGATCAACAACTTAAAAAAAAAAGGAAAGAAAGAAAAAGATGAGGAAATAGATCTGTGTTCTTGAAAAAAAAAATGTCCATATGGAGCAGGATCAATGGAGTCTTCTACTCCGATGGTCCTCTGCTGGCATTGAGAAAAATAATTTGGTGAGAAGACCTTTTTTTGTTTTGAAAGATGTTTTGTTTTCAATTTTACTCCTTAATTTATCTGTTAAATTTTTTTTATATATGTTCAAATTTACATTCAAGTGATTAATTATTTTTTTTTTGTCTATATATCAAAAAATTTTGACTATCAGTTCAATTTTTTCTCTATCTGTGCAAATTCTTGTCTAGATTTTACTTTCAGTTCAATTTTAATCTCTTATCTGTTCAAATATCTATCCCAAATTTCTTATCTGTTCAACAAACCAGTCACAATCTTCACATTACTTTTATCTGTTCAATTTTATTATCTGTTGAAATACACCAAACCAGGATCTGTTGCAATCTTTCTTTCTCTCTATCTGTTGAAATTCTTTCTCAAAAATAATCCAGTATATATATCTGTTCAATTTTTTTATTATTTCTATCTGCTTGATTTTTTTTTTGGTTCATTTACAACTATCTGTTGCAATTTGTTTCATCATACAACCACAACACAGATCAACAACTTAAAAAAAGAAAAAAAAAAGAAAAAGAGAAGGAGTTAGATCTGTGTGCTTGAAAAAAAAAAAACTGTCCATAAGGAGCAGGATCAATGGAGTCTTCTTTTCCGATTGTCCTCTGCAGGCATTGAGTAAAATAATTTGGAGAGAAGTCCTTTTGTTTGTTTTGAAAGACGTTTTGTTTTCAATTTTACTCCTTAATTTATCTGTTGAATTATTTATTTATTTTTCTATATGTTCAAATTTGCATTTAAGTGTTTAATTTTTTTTTTGTCTATATATTCAAAATTTGGACAATCTGTTCAATTTTTTTTTCTATCTGTGCAACTTTTTGTCTAGATTTTATTATCAATTCAATTTTCATCTCTTATCTGTTCAAATATCTATCCCAAATTTCTTATCTGTTCAACAAACCAGTCACAATCTTCAATTTATTTTTTTCTGTTCAATTTTATTATCTGTTGAAATACACCAAACCAAGATCTGTTGCAATCTTTCTTTCTCTCTCTCTTGTTCTTTCTCTCTATCTGTTGAAATTCTTTCTAAAAAATAATGCTATATATATATCTGTTCAATTTTTTTATTATTTTTTTCTGCTTAATTTTTAATTTTTTTTGTTCATTTACAACTATCTGTTGCAATTTGTTTCATCATACAACAACAACACAGATCAACAAAATTAAAAAAAAAAAAAGAGAGGAGGAATTAGATCTGTGTGCTTGAAAAAAACAAACTGTCCATAAAGAGCAGGATCAATGGAGTCTTCTCCTCCGATGGTCCTCTGCAGTCATTGAGTAAAATAATTTGGTGAGAAGTCCTTTTGTTTGTTTTGAAAGACGTTTTGTTTTCAATTTTACTCCTTAATTTATTTGTTGCATTTTTTTTTCTCTATATTCAAATTTACATTTAAGTGATTAATTATTATTTTTTTGTCTATATATTCAAAAATTTTGACTATCTATTCAATTTTTTTCTCTATCTGTGTAACTTTTTGTCCAGATTTTATTATCAGTTCAATTTTAATCTCTTATCTGTTCAAATATCTATCCCAAATTTCTAATTTGTTCAAAAAACCTGTCACAATCATCAATTTATTTTTATCTGTTCAATTTTATTATCTGTTGAAATACAGCAAACCAAGATCTGTAGCAATCTTTTTTTCTCTCTCTATTGTTATTTCTCTCTATCTATTGAAATTCTTTCTCAAAAATAATACTATATATATATATCTGTTCAATTTTTTAATTATTTTTATCTGCTTAATTTTTATTTATTTTTTGTTCATTTACAACTATCTGTTGCAATTTGTTTCATCATACGACAACAACACAGATTAACAACTGAAAAAAAAGAGGAGGAAATAGATCTGTGTGCTTGAAGAAAAAAAAAAACCTGTCCATAAGGTGCAGGATCAATGGAGTCTTCTCCTCCGATGGTCCTCTGCAGGCATTGAGTGAAATAATTTGGTGAGAAGTACTTGTTTTTTTTTTTTTGGAAGACGTTTTGTTTTCAATTTTACTCCTTAATTTATCTGTTGAATTTTTCATTTTTTTTTCTATATGTTCAAATTTACATTTAAGTGTTTAATTATTTTTTTTGTCATATATTCATAAATTTTGGCTATCTGTTCAATTTTTTTCTCTATCTGTGTAACTTTTTGTCTAGATTTTATTATCAGTTCAATTTTAATCTCTTATCTGTTCAAATATATATCCCAAATTTCTTATCTGTTCAACAAACCAGTCACAATCTTCAATTTATTTTTCTCTGTTCAATTTTATTATCTGTTGAAATTCGCCAAACCCGGATCTATTGCAATCTTACTTTCTCTCTCTCTTGTTCTTTCTCTCTATCTGTTGAAATTCTTTCTCAAAAATAATCCAGTATATATATATCGATTCAATTTTTTTATTATTTTTATCTGATTAATTTTTAATTTTTTGTGGTTCATTTACAACTATCTCTTGTAATTTGTTTCATCATACAACTACAACACAGATCAACAACTTAAAAAAAAAAAAAAAAAGAGAGAAAAAGAGGAGGAATTAGATCTGTGTGCTTGAAAAAAAAAATATCCATAAGGAGCAGGATCAATGGAGTCTTCTACTCCGATGGTCCTCTGCTGGCATTGAGTAAAATTATTTGGTGAGAAGTCCTTTTGTTGGTTTTGAAAGACGTTTTTTTTTTCAATTTTACTCCTTAATTTATCTGTTGAATTTTTTTTTTCTATATGTTCAAATTTACATTCAAGTGATTCATTATTATTTTTTTGTCTATATATCAAAAAATTTTGACTATCAGTTCAATTTTTTCCCTATCTGTGCAAATTCTTGTATAGATTTTATTTTTAGTTCAATTTTAATCTCTTATCTGTTCAAATATCTATCCAAAATTTCTTATCTGTTCAACAAACTAGTCACAATCTCAAATTTACTTTTATCTGTTCAATTTTATTATCTGTTGAAATACACCAAACCAGGATCTGTTGCAATCTTTCTTTCTCTCTCTTGTTCTTTCTCTCTATCTGTTGAAATTCTTTCTAAAAAATAATCCAGTATATATATCTGCTCAATTTTTTTATTATTTCTATCTGCTTAATTTTTATTTTTTTTTGGTTCATTTAAACCTATCTGTTGCAATTTGTTTCATCATACAACCACAACACAGATCAACAACTTAAAAAAAAAAGGTGGAGGAATTAGATCTGTGCGCCTGAAAAAAAAAAAAAATCCATGTGGAGCAGGATCAATGGAGTCTTCTTCTCCGATGGTCCTCTGCAGGCATTGAGTAAAATAATTTGGTGAGAAGTCCTTTTGTTTGTTTTGAAAAACGTTTTGTTTTTAATTTTACTCCTTAATTTATCTGTTGCATTTTTTATTTTATTTTTTTGTATATGTTCAAATTTGCATTTAAGTGTTTAATTATTACTTTTTTGTCTATATATTCAAAAATTTTGACTATCTGTTCAATTTTTTTCTCTATCTGTGTAACTTTTTGTCTAGATTTTATTATTAGTTTAATTTTAATCTCTTATCTGTTCAAATATCTATCCCAAATTTCTTATCTGTTCAACAAACCAGTCACAATCTTCAATTTATTTTTATCTGTTCAATTTTATTATCTGTTGAAATTCACCAAACCAGGATCAATTGCAAACTTTCTTTTGTCTCTCTCTTGTTCTTTCTCTCTATCTGTTGAAATTCTATCTAAAAAATAATCCAGTATATATATATCTGTTCAATTTTATTATTATTTTTATCTGCTTAATTTTTATTTATTTTTGGTTCATTTGCAACTATCTGTTGCAATTTGTTTCATCATACAACAATAACACAGATCAACAACTTTAAAAAAAAAAAAAAAAGAAGGAAAGAAAAAGATGAGGAATTAGATCTCTATGCTTGAAAAAAAAAATGTCCATAAGGAGCATGATCAATGGAGTCTTCTACTCCGATAGACCTCTGCTGGCATTGAGTAAAATAATTTGGTGAGAAGTCGTTTTGTTTGTTTTGAAAGACGTTTTGTTTTCAATTTTACTCCTTAATTTATCCGTTGCATTTTTTTTTTCTCTATGTTCGAATTTACATTTAAGTGATTAATTATTATTTTTTTGTCTATATATTCAAAAATTTTGACTATCTGTTCAATTTTTTTCTCTATCTGTGTAACGTTTTGTCTAGATTTTATTATCAGTTCAATTTTAATCTATTATCTGTTCAAATATCTATCTCAAATTTCTAATTTGTTCAACAAACCTGTCACAATCTTCAATTTATTTTTATCTGTTCAATTTTATTATCTGTTGAAATACACCAAACCAAGATATGTAGCAATCTTTTTTTTTTTCTCTCTCTCTTGTTCTTTCTCTCTATCTGTTTAAATTCTTTCTCAAAAATAATACTATATATATATCTGTTCAATTTTTTTTTATTATTTTTATCTGCTTAATTTTTATTTATTTTTGGTTCATTTACAACTATCTGTTGTAATTTGTTTCATCATACAACCACAACACAGATCAACAACTTAATAAATAAATAAAAAAAGAGGAGGAATTAGATCTGTGTGCTTGAAAAAAAAAAACTGTCCATAAGGAGCAGGATCAATGGAGTCTTCTTCTTCGATGGTCCTCTGCAGGCATTAAGTAAAATAATTTGGTGAGAAGTCATTTTGTTTGTTTTCAAAGACGTTTTGTTTTCAATTTTACTTCTTAATTTATCTGTTTTTTTTTTATTTTTTTCTATATGTTCAAATTTGCATTTAAGTGTTTAATTATTATTTTTTTGTCTATATATTCAAAATTTTGGATTATCTGTTTAATTTTTTTCTCTATCTGTGTAACTTTTTGTCTAGATTTTATTATCAGTTCAATTTTAATCCCTTATCTGCTCAAATATCTATCCCAAACTTCTTATCTGTTCAACAAACCTGTCACAATCTTCAATTTATTTTTATCTGTTCAATTTTATTATCTGTTGAAATACACCAAACCAGGATCTGTAGCAATCATTCTTTCTCTCTCTCTTGTTCTTTCTCTCTATCTGTTGAAATTCTTTCTCAAAAATAATACTGCAAATATATATATCTGTTTAATTTTTTTATTATTTTTATCTGCTTAATTTTTATTTTTTTTGTTCATTTACAACTATCTGTTGTAATTTGTTTCATCATACAACAACAACACTGACCAACAACTTAAAAAAAAAAAAGTGGAGGAATTAGAACTGTGTGCTTAAAAAAAAACTGTCCATAAGGAGCAGGATCAATGGAGTCTTCTCCTCCGATGGTCCTCTGCAGTCATTGAGTAAAATAATTTGGTGAGAAGTCCTTTTGTTTGTTTTGAAAGACGTTTTGTTTTCAATTTTACTTCTTAATTTATCTGTTGCATTTTTTATTTTTTTCTATATGTTCAAATTTACATTTAAGTGTTTAATTATTATTTTTTTGTCTATATACTCAAAAATTTTGACTATCTGTTCAATTTTTTTCTCTATCGGTGTAACTTTTGTCTAGATTTTATTATCAGTTCAATTTTAATCTCTTATCTGTTCAAAAATCTATCCAAAATTTCTTATCTGCTCAACAAACCTGTCACAATCTTCAATTTATTTTTATCTGTTCAATTTTATTTTCTGTTGAAATACACCAAACCAGGATCTGTAGCAATCTTTCTTTCTCTCTCTCTTGTTCTTTCTCTCTATCTGTTGAAATTCTTTCTCAAAAATAATACTGTATATATATATGTTCAATTTTTTTATTATTTTTATCTGCTTAATTTTTATTTATTTTTTTGTCCATTTACAACTATATGTTGTAATTTGTTTCATCATACAACTACAACACTGACCAACAACTTAAAAAAAAAAAAAAAAAAAAAAAAGTGGAGGAATTAGATCTGTGTGCTTGAAAAAAAAAACTGTCCATAAGGAGCAGGATCAATGGAGTCTTCTCATCCGATGGTCCTCTGCAGTCATTGATTAAAATAATTTGGTGAGAAGTCTTTTTGTTTGTTTTGAAAGACGTTTTGTTTTCAATTTTACTCCTTAAGTTATCTGTTGAATTTTTTATTTATTTTTCTATATGTTCAAATTTACATTTAAGTGTTTAATTTTTTTTATCTATATATTCAAAAATTATTACTATCTGCTCAATTTTTTTCTCTATCTGTGCAACTTTTTGTCTAGCTTTTATTATCAGTTCAATTTTCATCTCTTATCTGTTTAAATATCTATCCCAAATTTCTTATCTGTTCAAGAAACCAGTCACAATCTTCAATTTATTTTTATCTGTTCAATTTTATTATCTGTTGAAATACACCAAACTAGGATCTGTTGCAATCTTTCTTTCTCTCTATCTATTGAAATTCTTTCACAAAAATAATACTACATATGTATGTCTGTTCAATTTTTTTATTATTGTTATCTACTTAATTTTTATTTTTTTTGGTTCATTTGCAACTATCTGTTGCAATTTGTTTCATCATACAACAACAACACATATCAACAACTTAAAAAAAAATAAATAAATAAAAAAAATAAAGAAGAGGAATTAGATCTGTGTAACGACCCTCACTTTGACTTAGCCATGCTTGCATACATTCATGTATGATCTTGTCTTGTTATGTTTGCAAATCTTGTTTTGTCTTGCTTTGTTTAAGTGTTGCTGCTTGATTTTGTTCCTTGCTTGGCATATAGCCGAGGTTATCTTGAGCCTAGTTCACCATTGAACCTTTGTACTTAGAACCATTTTGGAACCACTTGGTTGACCTCCATCTTCACCGCGGCATGTTAGCCGAGATGTCGCTATCTGGGCCGAGGTGTTTAGAACCAAGGCCAAGGAGTGTATCATCTAGGCCGAGATGTTTTGCACTTAGTGATTTTGTTCATGGGCAGGTATGGCCTAGACCGAGGTGTGGCACACCCAGGCCAAGGTGTGGCACAGCTTAGTCAAGTGTCGTCCTCCCTAGTCGATGTCTTTGTTACCCTGTTGCCGAAGCTTTGTCTTTAGCCGATGTCATTGATTGCCGATGTGTCTTGCCTTAGCTTGTTGCATACGCTTTGTCATAGACTTGTCTTATCAATCAGTCACCTTTTTTAGTTAAACCAACCCGGTAGCGCCACGTGTCCGAGCTGAAGGTTTAGCCAGCCGACAGGCCTAAAAACATATCATTTTGTATCATTTTGTTGTAAGTCTTGTTCTTGAAGAGAGAGAGAGAAACTCTAGAAGAGGGAGATGAGTTTTAGAGTGAGAGAGTAGATTTCCAAGTGTGATCTTTGGAGTTTGAGTCGTTAGATTCGAGCATTGAGGTAAGAATCTTAATCTACTCTGGTTGTTCTTATGGATTATCAAGCTGCATTTCACGATCGAAACTGTTTTGCATGCCATGCATCGATTTGAAGTTGGTTTTGAAAGAGAAAATAATGCTTCTATGTTCTTGAAGGAAAGTCTTGTTTTGATCCGAAAGTTTACAACAAGAACTATGTTTTTGTGTTTGTTTTCACATGATTTCCTTGTGTGGGTACCCAGGTCCATGTTTTTGAATTCTTAGCATGAAATCTCAGATTTTGAATAAACAAGTTGTGATTTAAGCATGCATGTTCTTGATGATCTTGTTCTTTGCATTCTTCAAAGGGAAACCCAGGCTTTTCCGACTTCGTTTTTGAATGTGGCCATCGAGACCACACCTCGGCAAGGAGGTGTGGGACCTCGGCAAGACCTGGATGGTACCCAGTGTGTTTTCATGAGATGAAAAACAGTGATTTGACTCCCAGCATGTCTTGCTTTGTTATAGACTTGGATTCGGTGAGAGTGCCGAGATCATTTGCATGTATGTAAAGCTCGTTTTGAGAATGTATTTGCCATGTGATTATAGGTCCTTGATCTTTGCTTTGAGCCTACACCCGAGAAGATCTAGGTGAGTGGTATTTTTAATAAAGCTATGTTATAAAGTTTTGATAAATCTTGCTTTGCTTCGTTTTGATGAAAGTATTTGTTAAGCATGAATGATTAGCCTATTTTGATGTATCAAGTATAAGCTTTGTTTTGATGTTATCTTTGGAAAGTCCCTCGTGCTGGAGGACTCTAAACTTTCGCAGCACTAGGTATGAAAGTGCCTTGTACTGGAGGACTCTAAACTTGTGCAGTACCCTTGTGTTAAAAAGGATACGGTCCTTTCTTGAATAGACTATCGTGTTAAAAAGGGCTACGGGCCTAAATAACACAAGTCCCTTGTGCTAGAGGACTCTAAACTTTCATAGCACCATCGTGTTAAAAAGGGCTACGGGCCTAAGTAACATAAGTCCCTTGTGCTGGAGGACTATAAACTTTCGCAGTACCCTTGACTAATCGATTACGGATCGTGCAGTCCTTTGTTTTGCCACTGACGGATTATCGCGTGGAATTGTTTGTTCGAAAAGCTATTGATTTGTGTTTTGTCGATGCCAGTAAGCATCCCTTGAGACTTGTTAGATGAATACAGTTCATTCCTTGATTTGTAAAGTTTTGATGTGTTTTGCTTGAAAGGACCTCGGCTACTGCTCGTATAGCTTTGACATGTTTTGCTTTGAAAAGACTCCGGCTATTATTCATGCAAAACCTTTATTACTAGTACCATTCACTGAGTATCCAAGCTCACCCTCTCTATATATATGTAGGTGATGAGCAGGACGGCGGCGACGCCTAGATGTGTTTTGCAAAGCTTGTTTTGGATTCTTGTCATGTCGGCTTGACTTGTTTTATGTCGGCAAATTTGTATTTACATCGGCAAATCTTGAGGATTATGCTTCTTTGACTTATGATCATTGTATTTGCACATGTCGGCCTTAGAAGCCTTTTGATCAGGATTGTAATATGTATTTTGTTATCAACCGAAATGTAAAACTAAGTCATGTATGCCATTACATTTGATCTATGCACAGCTCTTATGGACCACTTGTATTTGATTTATTGCTTCCGCATTTGAGAGCCCCTATATTATACTCTGATTGTGTTTGGACTTTGTAAGTTGGCCTTCGGTAATCAGGGATTACTGGCCATCATGGCACCATCCTACTAGGGGCGAGTTGGGGTCGTGACAGAATGGTATCAGAGCACAAGTTCTTTGGTATACGTTATTCACACACCTTGAGTCCTAAAGAGCATAGGATTTTCCTTAGAAAGATGTTAGGATTGCATCATAATGCTTGCTATTTGAACAAGGTGTGCATTATCTTGACATGCCTATTTGTTACTTGCCTATGTGGTTTAGTTGCTTGTTTTGCTTAAAAGTCACACTTTGCATACTCATAGCATCATGAGGAGAGGTAGACCTCCAATTGGCCGAGATCGGCCCGAAGACAGATTAGACAGACTGGAAAGGTTAGTGGAAGGTTTGGCCCGTGAATTAAGGCAAACAAGACAGCAGTACGCTAGTGCTACTTCGACTCAGGCCGAGCAAACAAACGGCCGGAATGTAGTCCCGCCTCCGCCCCCTCCAGTGCCTCAAGTTCCTCCACCGCCAGCCTTGTATGGGGACGGTACGATCGCCTTGATCAGGGAATTTAAGAAGATGAAACCACCGAGATTTTCTGGGGGTATAGAGCCGATGAAGGCCGAGGCGTGGGTTTTGGAAATGGAGAAGTTGTTCGATATTTTCCCCAGCACTGACTCTCAGAAGGTAACATTGGCAGCGTTCACCTTAGATGATGACGCTCGCAGATGGTGGATGATGGTTCGAGAAAGCAATCCAGACTTGACCTGGACCCGATTCCTAGAGTTGTTCTACAACAAACACTTTCCCCTAAGTGTTCGAAACTGCAAGGCTATCGAATTTCAGACTTTGACACAGGGCAACCGAACAGTAGCAGAATACGACCGCGCTTTTACTGAATTGGCGAGGTTTGCACCCCACATGGCCAACGATGAGTATATGAAGGCTAGGAAGTTTGAGAGTGGGCTTCGCGGACCGATTCAAGATCGGGTTAACCTGCACAATATGCCGACCTACGCCGAAGTGTTGGACAAAGCCATTTTGGCCGAAGCTAACTTAAACAGATACCAGAGCTCGGGAGAGAACCAGCGAAAGAGACAGAATTATGATAGTCGCCGAGCACAGTTGGGCACTAAGAAGAAGACGAACAATGGCAGCGCTGGAAACCTAAGGCAGGAAGGTAATACTAAACCGACGTGTTCGGATTGTGGAAAGCAGCATTTCGGGGTCTGTCGTCGGGCGTCTGGAGCTTGTTATGAATGTGGTGAAATGGGTCATTATGTGGGTGAAATGGGTCATTATGTGAGAGACTGCCCTAAGACAAAGGCCGATAACAGTAAGAAAGGTGAGAATACCTCGAGTTCCGTTCAGAAAGGTAATGTTGGAAAAGGATAGATGAGGCAAGGCAGAGTGTTTGCACTAGTACCAGGAGATACGCAGAATGCTGAGGCAGTGGTGTCAGGTGTACTCTCAATTTGCTCTCAAGATGCTTACGTGTTAATTGATTCGGGATCTACTCATTCGTTTGTATCTGCTAAGTTTGCTGAGAAGATTAATAGGAACCTAGAACCCCTTGATTATGTGCTATCTGTGTCTACTCCATCTGGGGGATCCATGATTGTTGCATCCATTTATAGAGCCTACGTTATTGTGATTGAGAATGTTGAATTGTTAGTTGATTTAATGCCTCTGGACATAACTCATTTTGATGTTATCTTGGGAATGGATTGGTTAGTAACAAATCATGCATCTATTAATTGTGTTTCAAAGAGCATCACATTGAAACCCCCAAACCAAGCCGAGGTTATTTTCCAGGGTAAAGGGGTAGTGTCCCCACCTTACTTGATTTCATCCATTAAGGCCTATAAGTTAATTCAGAAAGGGTGTCGGGGCTACTTGTGTAGTATACTGAATGACCAGAATGGAAATGTTAATTTAGCCGACCTCCCAGTTGTTAATGAATTCCCCGACGTCTTCCCAAACGAATTGCCTGGCCACTTTGTCGATAGGGAAATAGAGTTTACTGTTGATATCATGTCGGGAACACAGCCGATCTCCAAATCACCCTATAGAATGGCCCCAGCGGAACTTAGGGAATTGAAACTGCAATTACAGGAATTATTGGATAAGGGATTTATTAGGCCGAGCACTTCACCATGGGGAGCGCCTGTTTTATTTGTTAAGAAAAAGGATGGCACACTTCGTCTTTGCATTGATTACAGAGAACTTAATAAGGTCACCATTAAGAACAAGTACCCATTACCTAGGATTGATGATTTGCTTGATCAACTACAAAGAGCACGAGTCTTTTCTAAGATTGACCTTAGGTCGGGTTACCATCAACTTAAAGTTAAAGCCGAGGACGTTGAGAAGACTGCTTTTCGGACGAGATATGGCCACTACGAATTTTTAGTAATGCCTTTTGGAGTAACCAATGCCCCTGCTGCATTTATGGATTTAATGAACAGAGTCTTCAACCCATATTTGGATGAGTTTGTGGTCGTCTTCATTGATGATATATTGATCTATTCCAAGAGTAAAACTGAACATGAAAACCATCTGAGACTTGCCTTATAGATTTTGAGAGACCGTAAACTGTATGGTAAGTTTAACAAGTGTGAGTTTTGGCTTTCTACTATCTCATTCTTGGGTCACGTAATTAATCAAGAGGGTATCTCGGTTGATCCTAGCAAAATTGAAGCCGTAGTAAATTGGCCGAGGCCGACTAATCTGTCCGAGGTTCGTAGTTTTCTGGGTTTGGCAGGTTATTACAGGAAGTTTGTGAAGGATTTCTCAAGGATTGCAATTCCATTGACGCAATTGACTAAGAAGGGAGCACCGTATGAATGGACTGAAGATCGGGAGTCAGCTTTCCAGGAACTGAAGATGAGGTTAATTACAGCACCAGTGCTTGTACTTCCATCAGGTAATGAAGAGTTTCATATCTATAGTGATGCATTGCATAAGGGTTTGGGTTGTGTATTAATGCAAAAGGGTAAGGTCATAGCATACGCATCTCGTCAGTTGAAGCCACATGAAAAGAACTATCCTACCCACGATTTGGAGCTAGCAGCCGTTGTATTTGCTTTAAAGATTTGGCGTCACTACTTGTATGGAGCTTCTTGTTAGGTTTTTACAGATCATAAGAGTTTAAAGTACCTGTTCACTCAGAAAGAATTGAATTTGAGACAGAGAAGATGGCTTGAGTTATTGAAAGACTATGATATGCAGATTCAATATCACCCAGGCAAAGCTAATAGCGTAGCCGACGCTTTGAGCAGAAAGATAGTTGGAAACTTGGCATGTCTAACCATGATTTCAGTAGAACCAACTATTGTCGAGGAAGTAAAGACAAGACAAATGGAGGATGAATTCTTCAGAAAGGTAGCCGATGAGATTGTTACAAAGCCGAGATCAGGGTACACTATTGAGAACCAAGTGCTCAAGTTCGAAGGGAGATTGTGTGTGGCCGACGTTCCAGAGTTGAAAAGAAAAATTTTACAGGAAGCTCATGCTTCCAAGTTTGCTGTTCATCCAGGAAATACCAAGATGTATCAGGATGTGAAACAGACGTTTTGGTGGCCAAATATGAAGAGAGAAATAGCCAAATTCGTGTCCCAGTGTTTGCATTGTCAACAAGTAAAAACAGAACATCAGAGACCAGCCGGACTTCTTCAACCTTTGCCGATTCCTGAGTGGAAATAGGAACACATCTCCATGGATTTTGTGATTGGGTTACCGAAGACACAGAAAGGTATGGATTCGATTTGGGTTGTTGTTGATAGATTAACTAAGTCAGCACACTTTTTGCCTGTTAAGACTACCTTCAACGCCGATCAACTTGCCTTGTTATATGTGAATGAGATTGTTAGACTTCATGGAGTGCCGATGTCAATTGTGTCAGACCGAGATCCGAAGTTTGTTTCCAGATTTTGGCAGAGTCTACAGAGGGCTTTTGGAGCCGAGTTGAGATTTAGTACAGCCTTTCATCCCCAGACGGATGGGAAAATAGAGAGAACAATTCAGACACTTGAAGATATGCTTAGACTTTGTGTATTGGACTTCCAAGGAAGTTGGGGAGTGCATTTGCCCTTAGTGGAATTTGCTTACAACAACAGTTATTAAGCTAGTATTGGCATGGCGCCATATGAACCATTATATGGAAGAAAGTGTAGGTCGCCGATATGTTGGACCGAAGTTGGAGACAAAGCTCTGCTTGGTCCCGAGTTGATTCAGGTAACAACGGAGAAGATTAAACTTATTCAACAGAGAATTAAAACTGCTCAGAGCCGACAAAAAAGCTACGCCGACCAGAGAAGGAATGAGTTAGAATTTGAAGTAGGGGATCATGTATTCCTGAAGGTTTCGCCGATGAAAGGAGTTTCCAGGTTTGGAAAGAAAGGTAAGTTAGCACCTCGTTATATTGGGCCATTTGAAATTCTTGACAAGGTTAACTCCGTTGCCTACAGACTTGCTTTGCCACCAGAATTAAGCCAAGTTCATAATGTGTTTCATGTTTCGATGTTGAGAAAGTATATCCGAGATCCACTGCATGTGATTGACTATTCTGGGATTGAAGTTAATGAGAATTTAGGCTATGAAGAGAAGCCGATGTGTATTATCGACAGACAAGTAAGGCAATTGAGAAACAAGTCGATACCAATGGTAAAGATTGAATGGGAAGAGCATTATGGCAAGGATGCCACATGGGAAATGGAAGAGGAAATGAGAATTCGACATCCAGAATTGTTCTTGGACCAAGGTAACTCAAGTTTGGGGACCAAACTTCTTTAAGGGGGGTAGGATATAACGACCCTCACTTTGACTTAGCCATGCTTGCATACATTCATGTATGATCTTGTCTTGTTATGTTTACAAATCTTGTTTTGTCTTGCTTTGTTTAAGTGTTGCTGCTTGATTTTGTTCCTTGCTTGGCGTATAGCCGAGGTTATCTTGAGCCTAGTTCACCATTGAACCTTTGTACTTAGAACCATTTTGGAACCACTTGGTTGACCTCCATCTTCACCCCGGCATGTTAGCCGAGGTGTTCAGAGCCAAGGCCGAGGAGTGTATCATCTAGGCCGAGATGTTTTGCACTTAGTGATTTTGTTCATGGGCAGGTATGGCCTAGACTGAGGAGTGGCACACCCAGGCCAAGGTGTGGCACAGCTTAGTCAAGTGTCGTCCTCCCTAGCCGATGTCTTTGTTACCCTGTTGCCGAAGCTTTGTCTTTAGCAGATGTCATTGATTGCCGATGTGTCTTGCCTTAGCTTGTTGCATACGCTTTGTCATAGACTTGTCTTATCAATCAGTCAACTTTTTGAGTTAAACCAACCCGGTAGCGCCACGTGTCCGAGCTGAAGGTTTAGCCAGCCGACAGGCCTAAAAACATATCATTTTGTATCATTTTGTTGTAAGTCTTGTTCTTGAAGAGAGAGAGAGAGAGAAACTCTAGAAGAGGGAGAGGAGTTTTAGAGTGAGAGAGTAGATTTCCAAGTGTGATCTTTGGAGTTTGAGCCGTTAGATTCGAGCTTTGAGGTAAGAATCTTAATCTACTCTGGTTGTTCTTATGGATTATCAAGCTGCATTGCACGATCGAAACTGTTTTGCATGCCATGCATCGATTTGAAGTTGGTTTTGAAAGAGAAAATAATGCTTCTATGTTCTTGAAGGAAAGTCTTGTTTTGATCCGAAAGTTTACAACAAGAACTATGTTTTTGTGTTTGTTTTCACATGATTTCCTTGTGTGGGTACCCAGGTCCATGTTTTTGAATTCTTAGCATGAAATCTCAGATTTTGAATAAACAAGTTGTGATTTAAGCATGCATGTTCTTGATGTTCTTGATGATCTTGTTCTTTACATTCTTCAAAGGGAAACCCAGGCTTTTCCGACTTCGTTTTTGAATGTGGCCATCGAGACCACACCTTGGCAAGGAGGTGTGGGACCTCGGCAAGACCTGGATGGTACCCAGTGTGTTTTCATGAGATGAAAAATAGTGATTTGACTCCCAGCATGTCTTGCTTTGTTATAGACTTGGATTCGGTGAGAGTGCCGAGATTATTTGCATGTATGTAAAGCTCGTTTTGAGAATGTATTTGCCATGTGATTGTAGGTCCTTGATCTTTGCTTTGAGCCTACACCCGAGAAGATCTAGGTGAGTGGTATTTTTAATAAAGCTATGTTATAAAGTTTTGATAAATCTTGCTTTGCTTCGTTTTGATGAAAGTATTTGTTAAGCATGAATGATTAGCCTATTTTGATGTATCAAGTATAAGCTTTGTTTTGATGTTATCTTTGGAAAGTCCCTCGTGCTGGAGGACTCTAAACTTTCGCAGCACTAGGTATGAAAGTGCCTTGTACTGGAGGACTCTAAACTTGTGCAGTACCCTTGTGTTAAAAAGGATACGGTCCTTTCTTGAATAGACTATCGTGTTAAAAAGGGCTACGGGCCTAAATAACACAAGTCCCTTGTGCTAGAGGACTCTAAACTTTCATAGCACCATCGTGTTAAAAAGGGCTACGGGCCTAAGTAACATAAGTCCCTTGTGCTGGAGGACTATAAACTTTCGCAGTACCCTTGACTAATCGATTACGGATCGTGCAGTCCTTTGTTTTGCCACTGACGGATTATCGCGTGGAATTGTTTGTTCGAAAAGCTATTGATTTGTGTTTTGTCGATGCCAGTAAGCATCCCTTGAGACTTGTTAGATGAATACAGTTCATTCCTTGATTTGTAAAGTTTTGATGTGTTTTGCTTGAAAGGACCTCGGCTACTGCTCGTATAGCTTTGACATGTTTTGCTTTGAAAAGACTCCGGCTATTATTCATGCAAAACCTTTATTACTAGTACCATTCACTGAGTATCCAAGCTCACCCTCTCTATATATATGTAGGTGATGAGCAGGACGGCGGCGACGCCTAGATGTGTTTTGCAAAGCTTGTTTTGGATTCTTGTCATGTCGGCTTGACTTGTTTTATGTCGGCAAATTTGTATTTACATCGGCAAATCTTGAGGATTATGCTTCTTTGACTTATGATCATTGTATTTGCACATGTCGGCCTTAGAAGCCTTTTGATCAGGATTGTAATATGTATTTTGTTATCAACCGAAATGTAAAACTAAGTCATGTATGCCATTACATTTGATCTATGCACAGCTCTTATGGACCACTTGTATTTGATTTATTGCTTCCGCATTTGAGAGCCCCTATATTATAATCTGATTGTGTTTGGACTTTGTAAGTTGGCCTTCGGTAATTAGGGATTACTGGCCATCATGGCACCATCCTACTAGGGGCGGGTTGGGGTCGTGACAATCTGTGCGCTTGAAAAAAAATAAAAAAACTATCCATAAGGTGCACGATCAATGGAGTCTTCTCATCCGATGGTCCTCTGCAGGCATTGAGTTAAATAATTTGGTGATAAGTCCTTTTTTTTTTTTTTTTAAAGACGTTTTGTTTTCAATTTTACTCCTTAATTTATCTGTTGATTTTTTTTTATTTTTTTTCTATATGTTTAAATTTACATTTAAGTGTTTAATTGTTTTTTTGTCTATATATTCAAAAATTTTGACTATCTGTTCAATTTTTTTCTCTATCTGTGCAACTTTTTGTCTAGATTTTATTATCAATTCAATTTTAATCTCTTATCTGTTCAAATATCTATCCCAAATTTCTTATCTGTTCAACAAACCAGTCACAATCTTCAATTTATTTTTATCTGTTCAATTTTATTATCTGTTGAAATACACCAAACCAATATCTGTTGCAATCTTTCATTCTCTGTCTCTTGTTCTTTCTCTCCATCTGTTGAAATTCTTTCTCAAAAATAATCCAGTATATATATATCTGTTCAATTTTTTTTATTATTTTTATCTGATTAATTTTTAATTTTTTTTGGTTCATTTACAACTATCTGTTGCAATTTGTTTAATCATACAACTACAACACAGATCAACAACTTAAAAAAAAAAGAATGAAAGAAAAAAAGGAGGAATTAGATCTGTGTGTTTGAAAAAAAAAATGTCCATAAGGAGTAAGATCAATGGAGTCTTCTACTCCGATGGTCCTCTGCTGGCATTGAGTAAAATAATTTGGTGAGAAGTCCTTTTGTTTGTTTTGAAAGACGTTTTGTTTTCAATTTTACTCCTTAATTTATCTGTTGAATTTTTTTTTCTATATGTTCAAATTTACATTCAAGTGATTAATTATTTTTTTTTGTCGATATATCAAAAAGTTTTGACTATCAGTTCAATTTTTTCCCTATCTGTGCAAATTCTTGTCTAGATTTTATTTTCAGTACAATTTTAATCTCTTATCTGATCAAATATCTATCCAAAATTTCTTATCTATTCAACAAACCAGTCACAATCTTCAATTTACTTTTATCTGTTCAATTTTATTATCTGTTGAAATATACCAAACCAGGATCTGTTGCAATCTTTCTTTCTCTCTCTTGTTCTTTCTCCCTATCTGTTGAAATTCTTTCTAAAAAATAACCCAGTATATATATCTGTTCAATTTTTTTATTATTTCTATCTGCTTAATTTTTATTTATTTTTTTGGTTCATTTACAACTATCTGTTGCAATTTGTTTCATCATACAACCACAACACAGATCAACAACTTAAAAAAAGAAAAAAAGAAAAAGAAAAAAAGGAGGAATTAGATCGGTGTGTTTGAAAAAAAAAAACTATCCATAAGGAGCAGGATCAATGGAGCCTTCTCCTCTGATGGTCCTCTGCAGGTATTGAGTAAAATAATTTGGTGAGATGTTCTTTTGTTTGTTTTGAAAGACGTTTTGTTTTCAATTTTACTTCTTAATTTATCTGTTGAATTTTTTTTTTTTTTTTTCTATATGTTCAAATTTACATTTAAGTGTTTAATTATTATTTTTTTTCTATATATTCAAAAATTTTGACTATCTGTTAAATTTTTTCTCTATCTGTGTAACCTTTTTTTTACATTTTATTATTTGTTCAATTTTAATCTCTTATCTGTTCAAATATCTATCTGAAGTCTCTTATCTGTTCAACAAACCTGTCACAATCTTCAATTTATTTTTATCTGTTCAATTTTATTATCTGTTGAAATACACCAAATCAGGATCTGTTGCAATATTTCTTTCTCTCTCTCTTGTTCTTTCTCTCTATTTGTTGAAATTCTTTCTCAAAAATAATCTAGTGTATATATATATATCTGTTTTATTTTTTTATTATTTTTATCTGCTCAATTTTTAATTTTTTCTGGTTTATTTACAACTATCTGTTGCAATTTGTTTCATCATACAACAACAACACATATCAACAATTTGAAAAAAAAAAAGAAGGAAAAGAGGAGGAATTAGATCGGTGTGCTTGAAAAAAAAACTATCCATAAAGAGCAGGATCAATAGAGTCTTCTCCTCCGATCGTCCTCTTCAGGCATTGAGTAAATTAATTTGGTGATATGTCTTTTTGTTTGTTTTGAAAGACGTTTTGTTTTCAATTGTACTCTTTAATTTATTTGTTGAATTTTTTATTTTTTTTTTCTATATGTTCAAATTTACATTTAAGGGTTTAATTATTTTTTTTGTCTATATATTCAAAAAATTTGACTATCTGTTCAATTTTTTTCTCTATCTGTGTAACTTTTTGTCTAGATTTTATTATCAATTCAATTTCAATCTCTTATCTGCTCAAATATCTATCCCAAATTTCTTATCTGTTCAACAAACCTGTCACAATCTTCCATTTATTTTTATCTGTTCAATTTTATTATCTGTTGAAATATACCAAACCAGGATCTGTTGCAATCTTTCTTTCTCTCTCTTGTTCTTTCTCTCTATCTGTTGAAATTCTTTCTAAAAAATAATCCAGTATATATATCTGTTCAATTTTTTTATTATTTTTATCTGATTAATTTTAATTTTTTTTTCGTTCATTTACAACTATCTGTTGAAATTTGTTTAATCATACAATAACAACACAGATCAACAAATTAAAAAAAAAGAAGGAATTAGATCTGTGTGCTTGAAAAAAAAAAACTGTCCATAAGGAGCAGAATCAATGGAGGCTTCTCCTCCGATGGTCCTCTGTAGGCATTGAGTAAAATAATTTGGTGAGAAGTCCTTTTGTTTGTTTTGAAAGACGTTTTGTTTTAAATTTTACTCCTTAATTTATCTGTTGAATTTTTAATTTTTTTTCTATATGTTCAAATTTACATTTAAGTGTTTAATTATTTTTTTGTTTTTTTTGTCTATATATTCAAAAATTTTGACTATCTGTTCAATTTTTTCTCTATCTGTCCAGCTTTTTTTCTACATTTTATTATTAGTTCAATTTTAATCTCTTATCTGTTCAAATATCTATCCCAAATTTCTTATCCGTTCAACAAACCTGTCACAATATTCAATTTATTTTTATCTGTTTAATTTTATTATCTGTTGAAATACACCATACCAGGATCTGTTGCAATCTTTCTTTCTCTCTCTCTTGTTCTTTCTCTCTATCTGTTGAAATTCTTTCTAAAAAATAATCCAGTATATATATCTGTTCAATTTTTTATTATTTTTATCTGCTTAATTTATAATTTTTTTTGGTTCATTTACAACTATCTGTTGCAATTTGATTCATCGTACAACAACCACACTGAAAGGGAGATTAATGTTCTGGAACAGGGCCGGGCAGATCTGGGCCGAGCCGGTGATGGGCCAAGGTTAGGAGGCCCTGTCTTGAAAGAAGTTGCTCGGCTAAGGCAACCCATGGATGGACCGAGCTACATTGTTCCGGCGAGGCGAAGCCGGGTGAAATGTCCGGTGCCCGGAAAGGCGTGTTTGGACTGGGGTATCGGTCTGCTCGGCAGGAAGGCCGATTGCAGACAAGCACGAACAGTTCCCGGGCTCGGCTCTGCCGAGATGTCGCCGAGCCCGGTCCTTATTGGGCTTATCCAACGGTGCGCTTAGACATGAAGCATAGCATGGCCATTGATAGTCGAGATGATGTTGCCCGGCTGCCGTGCTCCCAGCAGAGTGGGCTGACAGTTGGGTTAGGTGATGATCAGCAAGGTGTATGCTGACAGATGGGATAGCAGAGCCACGTGTCGTGAGACCACAGGAAGTGGATATGGGGCGCAGAAGGGTATATAGGCAAGTCTGCGCCCCCCATACCCAACAGACGAACACACTGTAAGGAACTCTTACACTCAAACACTCTCCTCTCTCTCTCTCTCTCTATCCCAAGGTGTGTGCTAACTTGACCGTCGAAGGGTTTTTTCGGCCACACACCGTCGGGTAGTTCACTGTCGTTGTGCTTTCAGGTGATCGAACAGAAGCGGAGCTTGGAAGAAAGGAGTACGGGCTTGCCAGAATATTTGCTCCCCGTACAATTGGCGCCGTCTGTGGAAAGCTTGACAGATAAAACCTTGTCTTCCAGGCTCATCTGATCGCCGTCCATGGCGAACAACGACGAGTTTCCGTTGTCTGCCATCGACGGAGCCACCCCGGAGTTTGTCCGGCGGAGAGAAGGACATCCTACCATCCTTCCAATGGCGAACTTGGAGACAGCCCCCGGAGGACAGTCGGGAGACGCGCGGGATAAGCGCGGGAGAAGTCATGGTCGTTCGCGGAGTCCAGACGGTCATCGGCGGCGAAGAGAGTCACACGCCAGACGTCTGGAACACAAGTTGAGGGACCAAGATGCCGTCATCCGGCGAATGGCGGCGGAGATGGAGGAGCTTAAGCAGTATGTCAAAGGGAAGGGTGTAGCTGGAGTGGGTGACCACAGTGAGTGCACCCCATCCCGCCGTTCAGGCAGTCAGAACCAGTGTCGCACTCCGGCCATTTCCATTACCAGAAATTACAAGGATGGTGATTCCGATGTGCGCGCAGAGAAGTCTAGCGCGCAAGACAGCACCTACCGTCCCTCACGTCCGGAGATGACGTCGAGGTATTCCTACTCCGCCTGTTCAGAGGATTTGTGGGCAGTTTTGAAGGAACGGGCTCGCCAGCAGGAGGCTCAGTGGGTGCCGGCGTTTCAGCGGCTATCCTATGGAGTCCATGCCAGCGAGGAGGTCGAAATGCCTCCACCCCGCCAAGCGGCGCCACTCCTTCTAGATACAGATTTGGCCAGGCTGAGCGCCACTCCTTTTTCCTTGGAGATAGAAACAGCGCCGTTTCCGGCAGGCTTCCACCAGCCAAAGTTCACCCTTTACGACGGAAAGACCGACCCGTATATGCATGTAAGTCATTTCCGACAGGTTATGGCCGGACATAGGCGGAATGACGCTCTTATGTGCCTTATCTTTCCATCGAGTTTGGGCGAGTTGGGTTTGAAATGGTTCGGGAGGCTACTGGAGGGAAGTATCGAAAGGTGGCAACAGTTGGCCGAAGCCTTTGTGACGCGCTTCACGACTAACACCAAAACGCCAAAGGAAGTTGACCACCTTCTGAGCGTCAAGATGGAACAGTGCGACACTCTCAAGACATACAACTCCAAATATTGGGAGACCTTCAACGAGATATTAGACTGCCCAGTCAACCTTGCAATCGTTCAATACAAGCGTGGACTCCCGGTCGGACATAGACTGCGGGACTCGCTTACCATGCAACAACCTACGACCATGGGTCAGCTCATGCAACGCATCAATGAGCATATCCGAGTAGAGGATGATGCCTCGGCCTCTACCGCGAAAACAGCTCCGGTAGCAACAGACAAGAGGTTGGCAGGGAAAGTGCATGCAGTCAAACAAGAGTCCAGCCAATCTAGTGACCGAGCAGAGGAGTTTGACAGCGGTTCAAATCGTAAGAACCGGGGTAGGGGGCGGCATAATGACAGGAATGATTACCCCCGGGATGACTACCCTCGAGATGATGTAGCCGATGCAAGCAGAAGGTTGAAAGCAAGAACGAGCATCACCACGGTCTTCAAGATTCCAATCTATCGCATACTTAGTGAAATCCGCGACGAGGAGTACGTCCGGTTTCTTACTAAGTTAGGCGACGGACAGAAGGGCTTCAATCCGAGGTACCGTTGCACCTTTCATCGAGAGCGTGGCCACCGAACAGAGGATTGTTTGCCTTTGAGGCAACACTTGGAAGAGCTAGTTGCAGCCGGGCACCTAGATCTTTACATCGATGGGGGCGTTAAGGCAAATCAGGTTCCGGCTGATCTGCGTGGACCGGATGACCGGGATGCACCTCCATAAGGTGTTGTGAATGTCATCCACGGCATAGTGGAACCGGCGCGAGTTTGCGAGCTCCGTGGTATGATCAAGAAGGCAGAACACATGAGGGAAGTTTTGTCAGTTCAGCCTGCGCTCAAAAGGGGGAAGACAGAAGTAAAAAATGTGATCAGTTTCTCCTCAAGGGATTTGGAGCGCATCCAGACACCGCACAATGACGCCTTAGTAGTAACACTCCGCGTCAAGGATTTTGAAGTCAAACGGATCTTGATCGATCAGGGAAGCTCGGTCGAGATCATGTACTACGACGCTTTCAAAAAGCTCAAGCTCCGAGATACGGATTTGGCCCCGGCGACTTCGCCATTGGTTGGTTTCAACTCACAACCAGAGTGGCCTTTGGGAAAGATTATCCTGTCGGTCAAAGCGGGATCCGTGGTCAAACAGGTCGAGTTCTGGGTGTTACAGGTGCCATCTACTTACAATTTGATCCTTGGAAGGGGGTGGCTTCACGCTATGCAAGCCGTGGCATCGACGTTTCACCAAGTAATGAGATTCCCCTCGGCTATGGGGGCAATCGAGGAGATTTGGGGCGATCAGGTCATGTCAAAACAGTGCTTTGTGGCAGTCAACGGGACTCGTGCTGCCAAAGGATTCATTCAAATGATTGAGGGACCGGAAGACCGGGGAGTCCTAGATGATGTGGGCACCAAGGCGGAAGACAAAGCCGTGGAAGGATTGGTGGAGGTACGAATAGACACGGAGCAGCCGGACAAGTTCTTCTTGCTCGGCTCAAGCCTCACAATCCAAGAGAGGACCGAGATGGTGGAATTTCTGATGGTCAACATTGAAGTTTTTGCATGGTCACCTTATGACATGCCCGACCTTTATCCAAGTTTTATTTGCCATCATCTCAATGTCTACCCCGGTGCCAAGTCGGTCATTCAGCGAACAAGGAGGTCAGTGCTGCATCACGCCGAGGTAGTTGCAGAGGAAGTTAAGAATTTGCTTGAGGCATGAGCAATACAAGAAGTGCACTACCCTCAGTGGATTTCAAATACAGTCGTGGTACCGAAGAAGAATGGGAAGTGGCGGGTTTGCGTTGATTACAAGACCGTCAACCGTGCTTGTCCGAAAGATAGCTTCCCTTTGCCTAGAATTGACCAGCTTGTGGATTTGACGGCTGGACATAACAGGCTAAGTTTCTTGGATGCCTACCGCGGCTACCATCAAATTGCCATGCATGGTCCCGACCGAGAAATCACCTCATTTACTACACCAAGGGGACTATTCTGCTACCGAGTCATGCCTTTTGGTTTGAAGAACGCCGGGGCAACTTTTCAAAGAATGGTGACCAAGATGTTCACCCCTCTGCTAGGCCGGACAATGGAGGCTTACATCGATGATATGGTGGTTAAGAGCCGGCATCAAGCAGATCATTTGTCTGACTTGGCCGAGATGTTCGCCATTCTTAAAAAGCACAAGCTACGCCTGAATGTGTCTAAGTGTGCCTTCGGTGTGGGATCCGGGAAATTTTTAGGATTCCTAGTCACGAACCGAGGTATCGAAGCAGACCCTACACAAATCCGAGCCGTATAAGAGTTAAAACAGCCTCGCTCGGCAAAAGACGTGCAGCATCTGGCCGGAATGGCCGCCGCGCTTAATCGATTTATAAGCCGGTCATCAGATCGCTGCCGTCCTTTCTTTCAGTCCTTAAAATCAAAGTTCTCATGGGATGAAGAGTGCAACCGAGCTTTGGTGGAGCTCAAGGAGTATCTGTCATCAGCACCGCTGTTGGTCACGCCGGAGCCTGGAGAAGAACTCTATCTTTACCTAGCCGTATCGCCGCATGCGATCAGCGCGGTGCTTGTCCGGGCAGAAGGAATCAAACACCTCCCCATCTTCTATGTCAGTAAAACCTTGCTACCGGCAGAATCGAGATACTTGCCGCTGGAAAAGCTTGCTCTGGCATTAATGATGGCTTCAAGGAAGTTGGCGCACTATTTCCATGCACATACTATCATCGTCTTGACCGTGTTCCCCCTCAAAGCTTTATTCGAGCAGGCAGACTTCTCCGGTCGGATTCTTAAGTGGGCGGTCGAGTTGGGACAGTTTGATGTGAAGTTCCAGCCGTGCACTGCCATCAAAGCCCAGACTTTGGCCGACTTCGTCGCCGAATTCTTACCTGGGACTCATTCGGTATGCCCGGTCGATATTACCGCGGCAGATGATGAGGTGCACGCAAGACCAACCGAGATACCACCACTTGGTGGAGTTAGCGACGCGGACTTTGCGCGCACCACCGAAGCACCCTCAGTTTGTACGGTTTTTCCACCTGGTCATGTGATGACGGAATTTGGTATCACCGACCAACCAGCTCTGTCCGGTCCCGCATCACCAATGGGGGAAGGAATGGAACCACCCAGCACGGAGCCTGCGGCCGGCATAATACCGCAACCTAGAGATTCACCTACGGACTTAGGCACGGTAAATCAACTTGCTGAGTCCGGTGCCGAATCACCAAGGGGGGCTGCAGTGCAACCAATCAACGCAGAACTTCAAACCGAACAGCCGGGCAGCCGTGACACCCTCAACCTTCAAGCCTCTCAGGACCCCTCAGAATGTTGGAAGCTCTTCGTGGGGGAGATGTGGAAACTTTTTGTTGATGGAGCCTCGAACCGCCACGGTGCCGGGCTAGGTGTTGTCTTGATTTCGCCAGATGGTCTGACAATTGAACATTCAATCACTCTTGGCTTCCCAGCATCCAACAATGAAGCCGAGTACGAGGCGCTTTTGGCCGGTCTCAAAAGCGCGCTTCAAATGCAAGCATCCGAGCTAATGGTTTTCAGTGATTCCCAGCTTGTGGTTAACCAAGTTTCTGGGGTTTACGAGGCAAAGGATGACAGAATGATAAAGTACCAAGCTCTGGTCAGGGACCACATCAAGCGATTCCAGGCGATCAGGGTCCAGCAGATTGGCCGAGAAGAGAATGACCGAGCAGATGAGTTGGCCGGCCTGGCTTATATGGTCGACTGCACATCTCCCAACCCTCTTTTGATCGAATTCCTTCCAAGGTCGAGCATCGAGGAAGACGGGCAGACCGTAGTACACTGCGCCGAGCTAGGTCCTTCTTGGATGGACCCTATCATCATCTTTATTAAAGAACGGACTCTTCCAGCCGACAAGAAGGAAGCACACAAAGTGCGGGTAAAGTCAGGGCGGTTTTGGCTCTCTCCTTCAGGTGCTTTGTACAAGAAGTCTTTCACCGGTCCTTATTTGAAATGTGTGCACCTGAGCAGTGTGGAAGCCTTCCTATATGAAATTCACGAAGGCATCTGCGGCAGTCACATTGGGGGCAGGTCCTTGGCCTACCGAGCTATTTCGCAAGGCTATTGGTGGCCGTGCATGCAAGCCGACGCACAGAAATATGTCCGCAAGTGTGAGAAGTGCCAGAAGTTTGCACACCAGATTCACCAGCCGGCCAGAGAACTTCTTCCCCTCACCAGCCCTTGGCCTTTTGCAATGTGGGGGCTCGATATAGTGGGACCGCTCCCAACAGCTCCGGGCAACCACAAGTTCTTCATCGCGGCAACGGACTACTTCACCAAATGGGTTGAAGCTGAGCCTTTGGCAACTATCAAGGAGAAAGACGTGAAGCGGTTTGTCTGGCAGAATATGGTAACACGGTTTGGCGTCCCCAAGATTTTGATCTCTGACAACGGCACCCGGTTTGACGGTCGCCTATTCAGAGGTTTTTATGAAGATTTAAAGATTGAATTCTACAACTCCACACCGGCTTACCCACAGTCCAACAGTCAAGCCGAGGCATCAAACAAGACCATTCTTGACGGACTGAAGAAGCGGCTTGAGAAAGCCAAGGGAAAGTGGGCCGAGGAACTTCCCAGTGTCCTTTGGGCATACCGAACTACCCCGCGGTGTTCTACCGGGGAAACTCCATTCGCTTTGGCTTATGGCATGGAGGCGGTCATACCTTTAGAAGTTGGCATGCCCACCCTCAAAAGTGAAAGCTTTGAGCCTGAGCTGAACGCCGAGGCCATTGCTCTGGAATTGGATCTGACAGAAGAGCGCCGGGAAAAGGCTCTTATCCATGTGGCCGCCTACCAACAAGAGCTCTCCAAGAAGTACAACAAGACGGTGCACCCCAGACCGTTCAAGGTGGGTGATTGGGTCTTGAGGAAAGTTATGGGTAATACCTTGGTGCCAGGAGAAGGCAAGCTAGGGGCAAATTGGGAAGGACCATACAAGATAACCGGTCTGGCGGGCAAGGGAGCATATCACCTGGAGGATTTGGATGGTAGAGCAATACCCCGGCCATGGAATGCGGCCAATCTCAAACTGTACTATTTCTAGCTTTTGTTTTCTCTTTGAGCAAAGGAATTTTTTGCTTTACACTTCAGAATGTAATTCTTTTTGTCAAATATATAGAAGTGTCTTCTTTGCCTTAGCATTTTGATTGATTGCTTTGAATACTTGAGATTCTCAACCGAGATGATTTACTCCGGTTGAAAGAGTTGATGTTTTGTTCAATTTAACTATTCTCAACCGAGATGATTTACTCCGATTGGAAGAGTTGATATTTTGTTCAACTTAGGTATTCTCAACCGAGATGATTTACTCCGGTTGAAAGAGTTGATGTTTTGTTCAACTTAAGTATTCTCAACCGAGATGATTTACTCCGGTTGAAAGAGTTGATGTTTTGTTCAACTTAGGTATTCTCAACCGAGATAATTTACTCCGGTTGAAAGAGTTGATGTTTTGTTCAACTTAGCTATGCCCAGCCGAGATGACTTACTCCGGCTGGATGGGTTGATGAGTTGTTTAGCCGTGACTTAAACAGAGATGAATTGCTCCGGTTTGCTGAGTTGATGGTTTGTCCAACTCAGAGATTCCAACCGAGATGATCTACTCCGGTTGAAGGGTTGATGGTTTGTTCAACTCAAAGAATCCAACCGAGATGATCTATCCCGATTGAAGGAGTTGATGGTTTGTTCAACTCAGAGAATCCAACCGAGCTGATCTATCCCGGTTGAAGGAGTTGATAGCTTGTTCAACTCAAAGATTCCAACCGAGATGATCTATTCCGGTTGATGGCTGAAAAAATAAGTGGTTTGTGCAAGTGTGATTCAAACCGAGTTGTTTTGCTGAAAAAAGGAATCAACAACAACCGTGCAAACACTTGGTGAAATTAGAACTTTTCATTGATATAAAGTGTGTACAAAAGGTGGGGAACTTAGCCCGGTTACATAGTGAGGAACTTAGCCCGGTTACATCAGAAAAGTAGAAAGCAGACAAAAAAAAACTAAACTAGGGGAGAGAGATTGGTGAATTCATCTTCGTTTGCCTCGATGTTCACCGGTGGAGTTTCCCCCTGAGAACCGGGCTCATTCTCTTCCGGCTGCTCCGAGCTGCTTCCCTCCCCAGCATTTGCCTCGGTCGCTCTGGCAAGTTCTTCCTCGGCTTCAGCCTGCAACGCGCTGAAGACGTCGTTGGCATAAGGCACAAGGTAGACTGGCAGAGAGGCTTTCGGTGGAGAAGTGAATATGTCGGTCTCAGGACCTTGGCCGAGCTGAGTACAGGCCTCCTTCCAGCCAGCTTTGAAGTAAATGTCCTGGGTGGCAAAGACTTGTTTCTTTTAGCTATCCTCTGCCTCTTTGAAGCCGGCGTTGTTGGCATCTTCACAGTCTTTGTCCCTGGACTTCTTGAGGGCGTCCAGCTCGGCCTGGAGCTCATCTCTCTTTTTCTCGGCCGCATCAAGCTGACCAAGCAATCTGTTGTTGTCAGTATTGGCCATCTCGAGTGAGGATTTTGCTCGGCCCAGCTCGGTCTGGAGGCTTTGGGCTTGGCTGGCGGTGTCAGTTGCCCTCTGCCGAAGTCTGTGAATGCGTTCCATTACCAGGTGCTGCTTCTGGATGGCCTGCAAGATGCAAATTTGATCAGTGAAGAAACCGTGCAAACACTTGGAAAATTCCATTAGAAAATTGCGATTCTTACCCTGGTCATTGATTTCACGGCTGACTTCACCAACCGGGTGTCAGGGACGTGGTCGCTGCCAACCACGTCGGTCGGTAGAAGAAGAGCCTTGGATAGATCAAAGGTGAGCAAGTGTTCCTTGTCACCCTTGACAGAGGCGTTGGTCGGGATGTCTACTCCCCGGTGTTTTAACTGCGGTCGCCATGGCGGTATTGTGTTGGCTGTGGCAGCAGGTTGCTCGGTGTTAAGTTCGGCCACCAGCTCGGCGGTGGGGTCTGCGCGAGCTCTCTTGCCAGCACGGCGTGGAGCAGGTTCCTTGCTAGCTTGCCCGGCAGCTGGAGAAGCTAGGCCAATTACGGCGCCACTGGATTGACCGGCAGCCGGTGAGCGGGTTGTGACGCTCGGTATCTCGGCCGAGGTGGCGGTGAGCAGGTTCTGAATTCGGCTTCGTTTGGCCATCTCTTGTTCCTCGGTCAGCCGGATTAGTGGAATGTCTGGCAAACTTGGATCTGGATGAGGAGTTGGAGCGCGGAGAAAGTCTGTCACTTTGCTCCGGCGAGGTGCTGAGTATCTGTAAGTGGGTACGTAGCCGAGCAGCTCGTTGCAATCTCGGTGGCGATAGCAGAGCACGGTCCGAATTGCCTCTACGTTGGGAAACTGGTAGTTGGCTTGCAAGGCTTGGATTGCTGCAAAATAAACAAGGAAAATGGTCAAGCATAGAAGAATGGAAAAAGCAAGCGGACCGAGCAAGTTTGCGCGGCTTACATGAGGAGCTGAAGTTTTTGCTTATAAACCAGCCCGGTACCTCGGCTATTTCATAATTACCCGACACCCAGAAAAAATCGTCGTCGTGCAAGTCTTTATCCGGGGTGCCGGTTACTATTTTTTCCTTGCCCGGTCTAATTTTCAAATAGTAGGCTAGGCCATCCCCGGTGTGACCCATCGTGTATTGACTCAATTTATTTTTATCTGCTCAATTTTATTATCTGTTGAAATACACCAAACCAGGATCTGTAGCAATCTTTCTTTCTCTCTCTCTTGTTCTTTCTCTCTATCTATTGAAATTCTCTCTCAAAAATAATACTATATATATATCTGTACGATTTTATTATTATTTTTATCTGTTTAATTTTTTTTTTGGGTTCATTTACAACTATCTGTTGCAATTTGTTTCATCATACAACAACAACACAGATCAAAAACTTTTTTTAAAAAAAAGGAGGAGGAATTAGATCTACGTGCATAAAAAAAAAAAAAAAAAAAACATTCCCTAAGGAACATGATCAATGGATTCTTCCACTCCGATGGTCCTCTGCAGGCATTGAGTAAAATAATTTGGTGAGAAGTCCTTTTTTTTTGTTTTAAAAGACGTTTTGTTTTCAATTTTACTCCTTAATTTAACCGTGGAATTTTTTTTTTCTATATGTTCAAATTTAATTTAAGTGTTTAATTATTATTTTTTGTCTATAGATTCAATTATTTTGACTATCTGTTCAATTTTTTTCTCTATCTACGCAATTTTTTCTCTAGATTATATTATCTGTTCAATTTTAATCTCTTATCTGTTCAAATATCTATCCCAAATTTCTTATTTGTTCAACAAACCAGTCACAATCTTCAATTTATTTTTATCTGTTCAATATTCTTATCTGCTAAAATACACCAAACCCGGATCTGTTGCAATCTTTCTTTCTCTCTCTTTTGTTCTTTCTCTCTATCTGTTGAAATTCTTTCACAAAAATAATCCAGTATATATATATCTGTTCAATTTTTTTATTATTTTTATCTGCTTAATTTTTAATTTTTTTGGTTCATTTACAACTATCTTTTGCAATTTGTTTCTTCATACAACAACAACACATATCAACAATTTCAAAAAAAAAAAAAAAAGAAGGAAAAGAGGAGGAATTAGATCTGTGTGCTTGAAAAAAAAAACTGTCCATAAGGAGCAGGATCAACGGAGTCTTCTCCTCCGATGGTCCTCTGCAGGCACTGAGTAAAAAAATTTGGTGAGAAGTCCTTTTGTTTGTTTTGAAAGAACTTTTGTTTTCAATTTTACTCCTTAATTTATCTGCTGAATTTTTAATTTTTTTTTTCTATATGTTCAAATTTACATTTAAGTGTTTAATTATTTTTTTTTGTCTATATATTCAAAAATTTTGACTATCTGTTCAATTTTTTCTCTATCAGTGCAACTTTTTTTCTACATTTTTTTATTAGCTCAATTTTAATCTCTTATCGTTCAAATATCTATCCAAAATTTCTTATCTATTCAACAAACCTGTCACAATCTTCAATTTATTTTTATCTGTTCAATTTTATTATCTGTTGAAATATACCAAACCAGGATCTGTTGCAATCTTTCTTTCTCTCTCTCTTGTTCTTTCTCTCTATCTGTTGAAATTATTTCTCAAAAATAATCCAGTATATATATATATCTGTTCAATTTTTTTATTATTTTTATCTGATTAATTTTATTTTTTTTTTGCTTCATTTACAACTATCTGTTGCAATTTGTTTAATCATACAACAACAACACAGATCAACAAATTAAAAAAAAAAAGGAGGAATTAGATCTGTGTGCTTGAAAAAAAAAAACTGTCCATAAGGAGCAGAATCAATGGAGGCTTCTCCTCCGATGGTCCTCTGTAGGCATTGAGTAAAATAATTTGGTGAGAAGTCCTTTTGTTTGTTTTGAAAGACGTTTTGTTTTCAATTTTACTCCTTAATTTATCTGTTGAATTTTTTTATTTTTTTCTATATGTTCAAATTTACATTAACTGTTTAATTATTTTTTTTGCCTATTAATTCCAAAATTTTGACTATCTGTCCAATTTTTTTCTCAATCTGTGTAACTTTTTGTCTAGATTTTATTATCAGTTCAATTTCAATCTCTTACCTGTTCAAATATCTATCCCAAATTTCTTATCTGTTTAACAAACCTGTCACAATCTTCAATTTATTTTTATCTGTTCAATTTTATTATCTGTTGAAATACACCAAACCGGGATCTGTTGCAATCTTTCTTTCTCTCTCTCTTGTTCTTTCTCTCTATCTGTTGAAATTCTTTCTCAAAAAAAATCAGTATATATATATTTGTTCAATTTTTTTTTATTATTTTTATCTGATTAATTTTAATTTTTTTTTCGTTCATTTACAACTATCTGCTGCAATTTATTTCATCATACAACAACAGCACAGATCAACAAATTAAAAAAAAAAAAAGAGAGAAAGAATTAGATCTGTGTGCTTGAAAATAAAACAGTCCATAAGGAGCAGGATCAATGGAGTCTTCTCCTCCGATGGTCCTCTGTCGGCATTGAGTAAAATAATTTGGTGAGAAGTCCTTTTGTTTATTTTGAATGACGTTTCGTTTTCCATTTTACTCCTTAATATATCTGTTCAATTTTTTTATTATTTTTATCTGCTTAATTTTAATTTTTTTTTGGTTCATTTACAACTATCTGTTGCAATTTGTTTCATCATACAACAACGACACAGATCAATAACTTTAAAAAAGAGAGAGGAGGAATTAGATATGTGTGCTTGAAAAAAAAAACTGTCCATAAGGAGCAGGATCAATGGAATGTTCTCCTCCGATGGTCCTCTGTTTTCAATTTTACTCCTTAATTTATCTGTTGAATTTTTAATTTTTTTTTCTATATGTTCAAATTTACATTTAAGTGTTTAATTATTTTTTTTGGTCTATATATTCAAAAATTTTGACAATCTGTTCAATTTTTTCTCTATCTGTGCAACTTTTTTTCTATATTTTATTATTAGTTCAATTTTAATCTCTTATCTTTTCAAATATTTATCCCAAATTTCTTATCTGTTCAACAAACCTGTCACAATCTTCAATTTATTTTTATCTGTTCAATTTTATTATCTGTTGAAATATACCAAATCAGGATCTGTTGCAATCTTTCTTTCTCTTTCTCTTGTTCTTTCTCTCTATCTATTGAAATTCTTTCTCAAAAATAATTCAGTATATATATATGTTCAATTTTTATATTATTTTAATCTGATTAATTTTATTTTTTTTTGTTCATTTACAACTATCTGTTGCAATTTGTTTCATCATACAACAACAACACAGATCAACAAATTAAAAAAAAAAAGAGGAATTAGATCTGTATGCTTGAAAAAAAAAAACTGTCCATAAGGAGCAGGATCAATGGAGTCTTCTCCTCCGATGGTCCTCTGCAGGCATTGAGTAAAATAATTTGGTGAGAAATCCTTTTGTTTGTTTTGAAAGACGTTTTGTTTTCAATTTTACTCCTTAATTTATCTGTTGAATTTTTTATTTTTTTTTCTATATGTTCAAATTTACGTTTAAGTGTTTAATTTTTTTTTTTTGTCTATATATTCAAAAATTTTGACTATTTGTTCAATTTTTTTCTCTATCTGTATACCTTTTTGTCTAGATTTTATTATCAGTTCAATTTTAATCTCTTATCTGTTCAAATATCTATCTCAAATTTCTTATCTGTTTAACAAACCTGTCACAATCTTCAATTTATTTTTATCTGTTCAATTTTATTATCTGTTGAAATACACCAAACCAGGATCTGTTGAAATCTTTCTTTCGCTCTCTCTTGTTCTTTCTCTCTATCTGTTGAAATTCTTTCTAAAAAATAATCCAGTATATATATATATGTTTAATTTTTTTATTATTTTTATTTGCTTAATTTTTAATTTTTTTGGGTTCATTTACAACTATCTGTTGCAATTTGTTTCATCATACAACAACATATATCAACAAATTTTTTTTTTTTAAAAAAAAAAAAGAAGAAGGAAAAGAGGAGGAATTTGATCTGTGAGTTTGAAAAAAAAAAAAAGATCAGTAGAGTCTTCTCCTCCGATGGTCCTCTTCAGGCATTGAGTAAAATAATTTGGTGAGAAGTCCATTTGTTTCTTTTGAAAGACGTATTGTTTTCAATTTTACTCTTTAATTTGTCTGTTGAATTTTTTATTTTTTTTTCTGTATGTTCAAATTTACATTTCAAGGTTTAATTTTTTTTTTTGTCTATATATTCAAAAATTTTGACTATCTGTTCAATTTTTTTTCTCTATCTATGTAACTTTTTGTCTAGATTTTATTATCAGTTCAATTTCAATCTCTTATCTGTTCAAATATCTATCCCAAGTTTCTTATCTGTTCAACAAACCTGCCACAATCTTCAATTTATTTTTATCTGTTGAAATATACCAAACGAGGATCGGTTGCAATCTTTATGTCTCTCTCTCTTGTTCTTTCTCGATATCTGTTGAAATACTTTCTCAAAAAAATCCAGTATATATATAAATATATCTGTTCAATTTTTTTATTATTTTTATCTGATTTATTTTAATTTTTTGGGTTCATTTACAACTATCTGTTGCAATTTGTTTCATCATACAACAGCAACACTGATCAACAAATTAAAAAAAAAAAAAGAGGAGGAATTAGATCTGTGTGCTTCAAAAAAAAATAGTCCATAAGGAGCAGGATCAATGGAGTCTTCTCCTCTGATGGTCCTCTGCAGGCATTGAGTAAAATAATTTGGTGAGAAGTCCTTTTGTTTGTTTTGAAAGACGTTTTGTTTTCAATTTTACTCCTTAATTTATCTGTTGAAGTTTTTTATTTTTTTCTATATGTTCGAATTTACATTTAAGTGTTTAATTTTTTTTTTTGTCTATATATTCAAAAATTTTGACTATCTGTTCAATTTTTTTCTCTATTTGTGTAACTTTTTGTCTAGATTTTATTATCAGTTCAATTTTAATCTCTTATCTATTCAAATATCTATCCCAAATTTCTTATCTGTTCAACAAACCTGCCACAATCTTATATTTATTTTTATCTATTCAATTTTATTATCTGTTGAAATACACCAAACCAGGATCTGTTGCAATCTTTCTTTCTCTCTCTCTCTCTCTCTCTCTCTCTCTCTCTCTCTCGTTCTTTCTCTCTATCTGTTGAAATCTTTCTCAAAAATAATCCAGTATATATATATCTGTTCAATTTTTTATTATTTTTATCTGCTTTATTTTTAATTTTTTTTGGTTCATTTCCAACTATCTGTTGCAATTTGTCTCATCATACTACAACAACACATATCAACAATTTCAAAAAAAAAAAAAAAAAAAAGAAGGAAAAGAGGAGAAATAAGATCTGTGTGCTTTAAAAAAAAATTGTCCATAAGGTGCAGGATCAATAGAGTCTTCTTCTCCGATGGTCCTCTTCAGGCATTGAGTAAAATAATTTGGTGAGAAGTTCTTTTGTCTCTTTTGAAATACGTTTTGTTTTCAATTTTACTCTTTAATTTATTTGTTGAATTTTTTATTTTTTTTTCTATATGTTCAAATTTACATTTAAGTGTTTAATTATTTTTTTTGTCTATATATTCAAAAATTTTGACTATCTGTTCAATTTTTTTCTCTATCTGTGCAACTTTTTCTCTAGATTATATTATCTGTTCAAATATCTATCCCAAATTTCTTATCTGTTCAACAAACCTGTCAAAATCTTCAATTTATTTTTATCTGTTCAATTTTCTTATCTGTTGAAAGACACCAAACCAGGATCTGTTGCAATCTTTCTTTCTCTCTCTCTTGTTCTTTCTCTCTATCTGTTGAAATTCTTTCTAAAAAATAATCCAGTATATATATATGTCCAATTTTTTTATTATTTTTTCTGCTTAATTTTTTTTTTGTTCATTTACAACTATCTGTTGCAATTTGTTTCATCATACAACAACAACACAAATCAACAACTTTGAAAAAAAAAGAAAAAAAAAAGAGGAGGAATTAGATCTGTGTGCTTAAAAAAAAAAAAACTGTTCATAAGGAGCAGGATCATGGAGTCTTCACCTCCGTTGGTCCTCTGCAGTCATTGAGTAAAATAATTTTGTGAGAAGTCTTTTTGTTTGTTTTGAAAGACGTTTGTTTTCAATTTTACTCCTTAATTTATCTGTTGCATTTTTTATTTTTTTTTCTATATGTTCAAATTTACATTTAAGTGTTTAATTATTTTTTTTGGTCTATATATTCAAAAATTTTGACAATCTGTTCAATTTTTTCTCTATCTGTGCAACTTTTTTTCTATATTTTATTATTAGTTCAATTTTAATCTCTTATCTTTTCAAATATTTATCCCAAATTTCTTATCTGTTCAACAAACCTGTCACAATCTTCAATTTATTTTTATCTGTTCAATTTTATTATCTGTTGAAATACACCAAATCAGGATCTGTTGCAATCTTTCTTTCTCTTTCTCTTGTTCTTTCTCTCTATCTATTGAAATTCTTTCTCAAAAATAATCCAGTATATATATATTTGTTCAATTTTTATATTATTTTAATCTGATTACTTTTATTTTTTTTTGTTCATTTACAACTATCTGTTGCAATTTGTTTCATCATACAACAACAACACAGATCAACAAATTAAAAAAAAAAGGAGGAATTAGATCTGTATGCTAGAAAAAAAAAACTGTCCATAAGGAGCAGGATCAATGGAGTCTTCTCCTCCGATGGTCCTCTGCAGGCATTGAGTAAAATAATTTGGTGAGAAATCCTTTTGTTTGTTTTGAAAGACGTTTTGTTTTCAATTTTACTCCTTAATTTATCTGTTGAATTTTTTATTTTTTTTTCTATATGTTCAAATTTACGTTTAAGTGTTTAATTATTTTTTTTTTGTCTATATATTCAAAAATTTTGACTATTTGTTCAATTTTTTTCTCTATCTGTGTACCTTTTTGTCTAGATTTTATTATCAGTTCAATTTTAATCTCTTATCTGTTCAAATATCTATCTCAAATTTCTTATCTGTTTAACAAACCTGTCACAATCTTCAATTTATTTTTATCTGTTCAATTTTATTATCTGTTGAAATACACCAAACCAGGATCTGTTGAAATCTTTCTTTCGCTCTCTCTTGTTCTTTCTCTCTATCTGTTGAAATTCTTTCTAAAAAATAATCCAGTATATATATATGTTTAATTTTTTTATTATTTTTATTTGCATAATTTTTAATTTTTTTTGGTTCATTTACAACTATCTGTTGCAATTTGTTTCATCATACAACAACATATATCAACAATTTTTTTTTTTTTTAAAAAAAAAAAAAGAAGAAGGAAAAGAGGAGGAATTAGATCTGTGAGTTTGAAAAAAAAAAAAGGATCAGTAGAGTCTTCTCCTCCGATGGTCCTCTTCAGGCATTGAGTAAAATAATTTGGTGAGAAGTCCATTTGTTTCTTTTGAAAGACGTATTGTTTTCAATTTTACTCTTTAATTTGTCTGTTGAATTTTTTATTTTTTTTTCTATATGTTCAAATTTACATTTCAAGGTTTAATTTTTTTTTTTTGTCTATATATTCAAAAATTTTGACTATCTGTTCAATTTCTTTCTCTATCTATGTAACTTTTTGTCTAGATTTTATTATCAGTTCAATTTCAATCTCTTATCTGTTCAAATATCTATCCCAAGTTTCTTATCTGTTCAACAAACCTGCCACAATCTTCAATTTATTTTTATCTGTTGAAATATACCAAACGAGGATCGGTTGCAATCTTTATGTCTCTCTCTCTTGTTCTTTCTCGATATCTGTTGAAATACTTTCTCAAAAAAATCCAGTATATATATATCTGTTCAATTTTTTTATTATTTTTATCTGATTTATTTTAATTTTTTTGGTTCATTTACAACTATCTGTTGCAATTTGTTTCATCATACAACAGCAACACTGATCAACAAATTAAAAAAAAAGAGAGGAGGAATTAGATCTGTGTGCTTCAAAAAAAAATAGTCCATAAGGAGCAGGATCAATGGAGTCTTCTCCTCTGATGGTCCTCTGCAGGCATTGAGTAAAATAATTTGGTGAGAAATCCTTTTGTTTGTTTTGAAAGACGTTTTGTTTTCAATTTTACTCCTTAATTTATCTGTTGAAGTTTTTTATTTTTTTTCTATATGTTCGAATTTACATTTAAGTGTTTAATTATTTTTTTTTGTCTATATATTCAAAAATTTTGACTATCTGTTCAATTTTTTTCTCTATCTGTGTAACTTTTTGTCTAGATTTTATTATCAGTTCAATTTTAATCTCTTATCTATTCAAATATCTATCCCAAATTTCTTATCTGTTCAACAAACCTGTCACAATCTTATATTTATTTTTATCTATTCAATTTTATTATCTGTTGAAATACATCAAACCAGGATCTGTTGCAATCTTTCTTTCTCTCTCTCTCTCTCTCTCTCTCTCTCTCTCTCTCGTTCTTTCTCTCTATCTGTTGAAATTCTTTCTCAAAAATAATCCAGTATATATATATCTGTTCAATTTTTTTTTATTTTTATCTGCTTTATTTTTAATTTTTTTTTGTTCATTTCCAACTATCTGTTGCAATTTGTCTCATCATACTACAACAACACATATCAACAATTTCAAAAAAAAAAAAAAAAAGAAGGAAAAGAGGAGAAATAAGATCTGTGTGCTTTAAAAAAAAATTGTCCATAAGGTGCAGGATCAATAGAGTCTTCTTCTCCGATGGTCCTCTTCAGGCATTGAGTAAAATAATTTGGTGAGAAGTCCTTTTGTCTCTTTTGAAATACGTTTTGTTTTCAATTTTACTCTTTAATTTATCTGTTGAATTTTTTATTTTTTTTTCTATATGTTCAAATTTACATTTAAGTGTTTAATTATTTTTTTTGTCTATATATTCAAAAATTTTGACTATCTGTTCAATTTTTTTCTCTATCTGTGCAACTTTTTCTCTAGATTATATTATCTGTTCAATTTTAATCTCTTATCTGTTCAAATATCTATCCCAAATTTCTTATCTGTTCAACAAACCTGTCAAAATCTTCAATTTATTTTTATCTGTTCAATTTTCTTATCTGTTGAAAGACACCAAACCAGGATCTGTTGCAATCTTTCTTTCTCTCTCTCTTGTTCTTTCTCTCTATCTATTGAAATTCTTTCTAAAAAATAATCCAGTATATATATATATATGTTCAATTTTTTTATTATTTTTTCTGCTTAATTTTTTTTTGTTCATTTACAACTATCTGTTGCAATTTGTTTCATCATACAACAACAACACAGATCAACAACTTTAAAAAAAAAAGAAAAAAAAAGAGGAGGAATTAGATCTGTGTGCTTAAAAAAAAAAACTGTTCATAAGGAGCAGGATCATGGAGTCTTCACCTCCGATGGTCCTCTGCAGTCATTGAGTAAAATAATTTTGTGAGAAGTCTTTTTGTTTGTTTTGAAAGACGTTTGTTTTCAATTTTACTCCTTAATTTATCTGTTGCATTTTTTATTTTTTTTCTATCTGTTCAAATTTACATTTAAGTGTTTAATTATTATTTTTTTTGTCTATATATTCAAAAATTTTGACAATCTGTTCAATTTTTATCTCTATCTGTGTAACTTTTTGTCTAGATTTTAGTTTCAGTTCAATTTTAATCTCTTATTTGTTCAAATATCTATCCCAAATTTCTTATCTGTTCAACAAACCTGTCACAATCTTCAATTTATTTTTATCTACTCGATTTTATTATCTGTGGAAATACACCAAACCAGGATCTATAGCAATCTTTCTTTCTCTCTATCTTGTTCTTTCTCTCTATCTGTTGAAATTCTTTCTCAAAAATAATACTATATATATATCTCTACAATTTTTTTATTATTTTTATCTGCTTATTTTTTTTTTGTTCATTTACAACTATCTGTTGCAATTTGTTTCATCATACAACAACACAGATCAAAAACTTAAAAAAAAAAAAAGGTATTAGAACTGCGTGCTTGAAAAAAAAAAACTTTCCATAAGTAACAGGATCAATGGAGTCTTCTCCTCCGATGGTCCTATGCAGGCATTGAGTAAAATAATTTGGTGAGAAATCCTTTTTTTTTTTTTTTTGAAAGACGTTTTGTTTTCAATTTTACTCCTTAATTTATCTGTTGAATTTTTTTTCTATATGTTCAAATTTAATTTAAGTGTTTAATTATTTTTTTTTTCTTTAGATTCAAATATTTTGACTATCTGTTCAATTTTTTTCTCTATCTGTGCAACTTTTTCCCTAGATTATATTATCTGTTCAATTTTAATCTCTTATCTGTTCAAATATCTATCCCAAATTTCTTATCTGTTCAACAAACCAGTTACAATCTTCAATTTATTTTTATCTGTTCAATTTTCTTATCTGCTGAAATACACCAAACCCGGATCTGTTGCAATCTTTCTTTCTCTCTATCCGTTGAAATTCTTTCTCAAAAATAATCCAGTATATATATCTGTTCAATTTTTTTATTATTTTTATCTGCTTAATTTTTAATTTTTTTGGTTCATTTACAACTATCTGTTGCAATTTGTTTCACCATACAACAACCACACATATCAACTATTTCAAAAAAAAAAAAAAAAAAAGAAGGAAAAGAGGAGGAGTTAGATCTGTGTGCTTGAAAAAAAAACTGTCCATAAGGAGCAGGATCAATGGAGTCTTCTCCTCCGATGGTCCTCTGCAGGTACTGAGTAAAATAATTTGGTGAGAAGTCCTTTTATTTGTTTTGAAAGAACTTTTGTTTTAAATTTTACTCCTTAATTTATCTGTTGAATTTTTAATTTTTTTTTCTATATGTTCAAATTTATATTTTAGTGTTTAATTATTTTTTTTTGTCCATATATTAAAAAATTTTGACCATATGTTCAATTTTTTCTCTATCTGTGCAACTTTTTTTCTACAGTTTTTTATTAGTTCAATTTTAATCTCTTATATGTTCAAATATCTATCCCTAATTTCTTATATGTTCCACACACCTGTCACAATCTTCTATTTATTTTTATCCGTTCAATTTTATTATCTGTTGAAATATATCAAACCAAGATCTGTTGCAATCTTTCTTTCTCTCTCTCTTGTTCTTTCTCTATATCTGTTAAAATTCTTTCTCAAAAATAATCCAGTATATATATCTGTTCAATTTTTTTATTATTTTTATCTGATTAATTTTAATTTTTTTTGTTCATTTACAACTATCTATTACAATTTGTTTCATCATACAACAACAACACTGATCAACAAATTAAAAAAGAAAAAAAAAAGAGAGGAGGAATTAGATCTGTGTGCTTGAAAAAAAATTGTCCATAAGGAGCAGGATCAATGGAGTCTTCTCCTCCGACGGTCCTTTGCAGGCGTTGAGTAAAATAATTTGGTGAGAAGTCCTTTTGTTTGTTTTGAAACACGTTTAGTTTTCAAATTTACTCCTTAATTTATCTGTTGAATTTTTTATTTTATTTTTTCTATATTTTCAAATTTACATTTAAGTGTTTAATTATTATTTTTTTGTCTATATATTCAAAAATTTTGACTATCTGTTCAATTTTTTTCTCTATCTGTGTAACTTTTTGTCTAGATTTTATTATTAGTTCAATTTTAATCTCTTATCTGTTCAAATATCTATCCCAAATTTCTTATCTGTTCACCAAACCTGTCACAATCTTCAATTCATTTTTATCTGTTCAATTTTATTATCTGTTGAAATACACCAAACCAGGATCTGCTGCAATCTTTCTTTCTCTCCCTCTTGTTCTTTCTCTCTATCTGTTGAAATTCTTTCTAAAAAATAATCCAGTATATATATATGTATATCTGTTTAATTTTGTATTATTTTTATCTGCTTAATTTTTAATTTTTTTTGGTTCATTTACAACTATCTGTTGCAATTTGTTTGATCATACAACAACAACACATATGAACAATTTCAAAAAAAAAAAAAAAAAAACGAAGAATGAAAAAAGGAGGAATTAGATCTATGTGCCTGAAAAAAAAAAACTGTCCATAAGGAGCAGGATCAATAGAGTCTTCTCCTCCGATGGTCCTCTTCAGGCATTGACTAAAATAATTTGGTGAGAAGTCCTTTTGTTTGTTTTGAAAAACGTTTTTTTTTTCAATTTTACTCTTTAATTTATCTGTTGAATTTTTTATTTTTTTTCTATATATTCAAATTTACATTTAAGGGTTTAATTATTTTTGTTGTCTATATATTCAAAAATTTTGACTATCTGTTCAATTTTTTTCTCTATCTGTGTAACTTTTTGTCCACATTTTATTATCAGTTCAATTTCAATCTCTTATCTGTTCAAATATCTATCCCAAATTTCTAATCTGTTCAACAAACCAGTCACAATCTTCAATTTATTTTTATCTGTTCAATTTTATTATCTGTTGAAATACACCAAACCAGGATCTGTTGCAATCTTACTTTCTCTCTCTCTTGTTCTTTCTCTCAATCTGTTGAATTTCTTTCTCAAAAATAATCCAATATATATATCTGTTCAATTTTTTTATTATTTTTATCTGATTAATTTTAATTTTTTTTCGTTCATTTACAACTATCTGCTGCAATTTGTCTCATCATACTACAACAACGCATATCAACAATTTCAAAAAAAAAAAAAAAAAAAAAAGAAGAAGGAAAAGAGGAGAAATAAGATCTGTGTGCTTGAAAAAAAAAAATTTGTCCATAAGGAGCAAGATTGTAACAACCACATCACGTATAATGATTAGTACTTGATTAATTAAGAAGATTTGAGATTTAAGTACCGATTATTATAATTTAATCTGGGATTCACGAAAAATATGGAGATTAATTCGTTTATGGTTCTATTAAGTGCTTATTTTGGAATTAGAAATTAAGGGTCCAAATGGCTTAAGGGAGTAAATTGAGAAGTTAATCAATTTAATTTTAATTACGGACCAATTTGGGAGTTTAATTAAATATTTGATTCAGTTTAGTGAAATTGAGATTTGATTAATTAGGTCCTAATTAGAGTTGATTAAATTATGACGACTGAGAATTGTGATTATTGTGAATTAAATTTAATTATGATGTGCCCAATTTGAATATGTAATTTATTGATGAAAATTCGAGTCTGATCAGAAATTGAAGACCTAAATGATTTAAGAAATCAAAATTGATGATGAAAATAAGTTTAATTTAATATTTGGAACATTTTAGGAGTTCGATTAAAAATCTGATTCGGATTGATAGAATTAAATATATTTAATTAGGCTCTAATGGGAGTCAAATTAGACTAATTAAATCATGTAGGAAATTGTAATTAGTTGTGACTAATTAACTTGAGTACTAATTATGATTAATCAAGGCTAAGAGATGTTTAATTAAATTAAAGTGTGATTAATATGCTAAGCTAATGAAACATGGATTCAAGAGAGGTAGACAAGTGTCCCAGTCCCACTAAGGAATAAAAATAAAATAAAATAAAATTAAAAAAAAAAGAAAAAGGAGAGAAAGAAGGCAATTGAAGTCAAGTGATACCTTACTTCTGCTAGAGCAAAAATTAGAGAAAGAAACAGAGTAGAGCACGGCTGAAGGAGAAAAAAAAAAAGGGGAAAAGGGAAGAAGAAGGCTTAGTGGCATATCAAAACTCAAGCCAAAAATTATGGAAAATTCATTTTAAGGTAAGGAATTCCACCCTCTTTCTAGTGTGGTTTAGTTAATCTAGACAAAATTTGTTGAAGGTAGATTTGAGGAAATTAAAATAGAGATTTGAGGATTAATTATATACTTGATGGAATTTGGGTTTTGCATGTAAAACAAAATAGTTAGTTTAAAGATATTGAGTTAGTTAAGTTTGAGTTTAATTTTAAGAATCATTCTTGATTTGTGCTATAAAAATTGCATGCAACAATGATATATTAAAGATTTAACCCATGCAATGGAATTAAGTTTATGAGCAAGGAAATTGATTTAGAAATCCATCCTTTGAGTATAATTTTAATTATCTTTGATGAATTTAAGTTCTAATTTTACATGCATCATTATTTTCCAAGGGTTTTGGTGCTTCAATTTCATACAATTAGAACAAAATTAGCAAGAAGAGGAGGAAAGTAAATTATGTTCAATTTATGGAAGTTAATTTTGGAATCAATTATGTTGAGTTGGTTTTGGTAGTCTTGCATGAAATTGAGTTTCATTTATACATGCATGGACAAATTTTGTAAATTCTAGTACTCTAATTACACATGCATTCTAGGATTGAGTTATGTTGAGATCAAATCTTATAATTTGAAAGTTATGGAGGGGAATTTAGACTAGATTGATACATACACCATGAATTTTGGAGGAATTAAAAATAAAGCTTTGTAGATATTATCAATTGTTAAGATTTGGGGGTTGCATGTAAAATTAAGTTTATGGAAAATTAAACATTGATTTAATTTTGGATATAGAAGAATTAATTGGTTTGAATCTTAATGTCATACATGTAAATATTTTCCTAAGAGTCATATAACCTCAATTTCATGTAAATTAAAAGAAATTAGTAAAAGAGTGATAAAATTGAATTAGATTCAAATTTATGGAAATTGATTATTTGGGTTTGATGTTGTGATTTTGCATGAGATTATGCCTAAATGTTACATGCATTGGAAAAATCTACAAGATTAATACTTTAAATTAGACATGCATTATAAAATTTTAAGGTTTTGGGATTTTTGTTCATGTCTAAAAGATTTATGGATTTGAATTAGGTTCAATTTGAGAATCATTCTTAATTTGAGAGTTGATTTTGGAATTAAAGGAAGTTTTGATTTTATTATGAAAATTAGGGACTCGTTTAATCCATGCATGTGATTTAATTTTAAAGGTTTGTTCAATTTAAGCACATTTTAGAACATCTATGATTATAAGTTAAGTTTTTGGTTAGAAATTGAGTTAAATTGAATTTCTAAGAAATTGATTTGTGTAATTCATAATTAAATTGATTTTGTTATTAATATAAAATTGGACCTATTTGTATTGCATACATCATGGACTTTGAAAGATTAGGTTTAATTCAATCTCATATTTTGAAGAGAAAAATGAAATGTTTTATAAATATCAAGTTTATGGAAAATTAGAATTAATCCTAACGTTAGATAAAGTGTTGATTTTATAATTAGATTTTAATCCATACTTGTAATTTGAGATTAAACATATTTTGGGGCATCTATGGTTATGAATTAAATTGAGGTTAAAGCTAAGTCCAAGATTATGGAAACTAGTTGAAAAATTTATAAGAATATAAAACTAGTAATTTTGATGTCAATTTCATGCATGCGAATAATGTTCTAAGGAATTTATGACTTAATAAAGAATAATAAGCTACTAATCAACATAGATTAGTTAGTTAAAGAATAAATCACTGATCTAGTGGTAATTGTTTAGTAAGCCAAGTAAAGGATCAATCTATGTGGAAAAGAAGGACTTAGTAATGAAAGAATATGTGAAATAAGAACCCGGTTTATTTAAATGAGAAAGAATAAACGTAATAGAACTTTGGACTATAAAGACTAGAAAGGACAAATTTAATCAAGGGAGTAATGTTGTATTTCAATGTGTATATGTTATGTGCTTGTGTAGGTCACGCACCATTGCCTGCCTGATTTTCTTGATATGTCCAGTCTATCTGATTTGCTTCTGCAGCCATCTGTGAGTAATAACTTTGTAAAGTTATGTTCAATTATAAGTATTTTCTAAATGATAAGATGATCTGTTTTCTGAGATGATATTTCCGGTAAGAATGAATGATTGTCCAATGTTTTCTGAAATGTATTCGTGACATTCTTAGCCTCAAATAGTCCCTTTATGGGTCAACTGTACGTCTCATGAGCCAACTGTTATGGATCCTTACGTCCCTTTATGGGCCAACTGTACGTCTCATGAGTCAACTGTATCGTCTCCGTGCATGTGAGTCAACTGTTTGCCTTTATGGCCGTCCCTTTATGGGTCAACTGTTTGCCTTTATGGCCGTCCCTTTATGGGTCAACTGTATTTGTGAGAGCTAATGAATGTATCACGTATGCTTACGCATGACTTATGATTTCTGTATATGATCTGGACAAGTTATGATTCTGACACGAACTGAATTATGATTACTGAATCTATAACTGTTATGAACTACTGGATTCTGTTTTATGTAACTGTTATGGACAGCATTCATTTAACCCTTTACTCTGTTATTATTCACTGGGCTTTAGCTCACTGTATTATTTATGTATGTAGGTGATCAGGCGCGTGACCAGGCTTAGAGGCTTCTGCCTAGAATCTGTTTTGTCAGCCAGCCTATGTGCCTCCCGTAGAGGTTCCAGATATGTCAAGTGTCTATTGCTATGTGACTTAAAGTTTAAGTTTTATTTTCGTGTATTTTGTGAATAAGGTTAAGTCCCTTTTGTCTAATCTGTGTATATATGACGACTTAAAGATAATGTCTACATATGTGTATTAAACGTTTAAAATTTTTCTGTCTCATATAAGTCTGCACAGCTCAATGGACGTTGTATATTGTTACTTGCTTCCGCTAGCCCCTAATATTATGTTAATCTGTTACAGAGGCCTTCGGTAATCCCAGGATTACTGGCTGGTTACGATGCTAAACCCATAGGGGCGGGTTTGGGTCGTGACAAGGATCAATAGAGTCTTCTCCTCCGATGGTCCTCTTCAGGCATTGAGTAAAATAATTTGGTGAGAAGTCCTTTTGTTTCTTTTGAAAGACGTTTTGTTTTTAATTTTACTCTTTAATTTATCTATTGAATTTTTTATTTTTTTTCTAAATGTTCAAATTTACATTTAAGTGTTTAATTATTTTTTTTTTGTCTATATATTCAAAAATTTTGACTATCTGTTCAATTTTTTTCTCTATCTGTGTAACTTTTTCTCTAGATCATATTATCTGTTCAATTTTAATCTCTTATCTGTTCAAATATCTATCCCAAATTTCTTATTTGTTCAACAAACCTGTCACAATCTTCAATTTATTTTTATCTGTTCAATTTTCGTATCTGTTGAAATACACCAAACCAGGATCTGTTGCAATCTTTCTTTCTCTCTCTCTTGTTCTTTCTCTCTATCTGTTGAAATTCTTTCTAAAAAATAATCCAGTATATATATCTGTTCAATTTTTTTTATTATTTTTTCTGATTAATTTTTTTTTTTTTTGTTCATTTACAACTATCTGTTGCAATTTGTTTCATCATACAACAATAACACAGATCAACAACTTAAAAAAAAGGAAAAAAAAAAGATGAGGAATTAGATCTGTGTGCTTGAAAAAAAAACTATCCATAAGGAGCAGGATCATGGAGTCTTCACCTCCGATGGTCCTCTGCAGTCATTGAGTAAAATAATTTTGTGAGAAGTCTTTTTTTTGTTTTGAAAGACGTTTTGTTTTCAATTTTACTCCTTAATTTATCTGTTGCATTTTTTATTTTTTTTCTATATGTTCAAATTTACATTTAAGTGTTTAATTATTATTTTTTTGTCTATATATTCAAAAAATTTGACAATCTGTTCAATGTTTATCTCTATCTGCGTAACTTTTTGTCTAGATTTTATTTTCAGTTCAATTTTAATCTCTTATCTGTTCAAATATCTATCCCAAATTTCTTATCTGTTCAACAACCCTGTCACAATTTTCAATTTATTTTTATCTGCCCAATTTTATTATCTATGGAAATACACCAAACCAGGATCTATAGCAATCTTTCTTTCTCTCTATCTTGTTCTTTCTCTCTATCTGTTGAAATTCTTTCTCAAAAATAATACAATATATATATCTGTACAATTTTTTTATTATTTTTATCTTCTTAAGTTTTTTTTTGGTTCATTGACAACTATCTGTTGCAATTTGTTTCATCATACAACAACAACAGAGATCAAAAACTTAAAAAAAAAGAAAAGAAAAAAGGAGGAATTAGATCTGCGTGCTTGAAAAAAAAAAAAACTTTCCATAAGGAACAGCATCAATGGAGTCTTCTCCTCCGATGGTCCTCTGCAGGTATTGAGTAAAATAATTTGGCGAGAAGTCCTTTTTTTTTTTTTGTTCTGAAAGACGTTTTGTTTTCAATTTTACTCCTTAATTTATCTGTTGAATTTTTTTTTCTATATGTTCAAATTTAATTTAAGTGTTTAATTTTTTTTTTTGTTTGTAGATTCAAATATTTTGACTATCTGTTCAATTTTTTTCTCTATCTGTGCAACTTTTCTCTCTAGATTATATTATCTGTTCAATTTTAATCTCTTATCTGTTCAAATATCTATCTCAAATTTCTTATCTGTTAAACAAACCAGTCACAATCTTCAATTTATTTTTATCTATTCAATTTTCTTATCTGCTGAAATACACCAAACCCGGATCTGTTGCAATCTTTCTTTCTCTCTCTTTTGTTCTTTCTCTCTATCCGTTGAAATTCTTTCTAAAAAATAATCCAGTATATATATCTGTTCAATTTTTTTATTATTTTTATCTGCTTAATTTTTAATTTTTTTGGTTCATTTACAACTATCTGTTGCAATTTGTTTCAGCATACAACAACAACACATATCAACAATTTCAAAAAAAAAAAACAAAGAAAGAAGGAAAAGAGGAGGAATTAGATCTGTGTGCTTGAAAAAAAAAACTGTCCATAAGGAGCAGGATCAATGGAGTCTTCTCCTTCGATGGTCCTCTGCAGGCATTGAGTAGAAAAATTTAGGGAGAAGTCCTTTTGTTTGTTTTGAAAAAACTTTTGTTTTCAATTTTACTCCTTAATTTATCTGTTGAATTTTTAATTTTTTTTTCTATATGTTCAAATTTATATTTAAGTGTTTAATTATTTTTTTTGTCTATATATTCAAAAATTTTGATTATCTGTTCAATTTTTTCTCTATCTGTGCAACTTTTTTTCTACATTTTTTTATTAGTTCAATTTTAATCTCTTATCTGTTCAAATATCTATTCCAAATTTCTTATCTGTTCAACAAACTTGTCACAATCTTCAATTTATTTATATCTGTTCAATTTTATTATCTGTTGAAATAAACCAAACCAGGACCTGTTGCAATCTTTCTTTCTCTCTCTTGTTCTTTCTCTCTATCTGTTGAAATTATTTCTCAAAAACAATCCAGTTTATATATATATATCTGTTCAATTTTTTTATTCTTTTTATCAGCTTAATTTTTAATTTTTTTTTTGGTTCATTTACAACTATCTGTTGCAATTTGTTTCATCATACAACAACACATATCAACAAGTTGAAAAAAAAAAAAAAAAAAAGATGAAGGAAAAGAGGAGGAGTTAGATCTGTGTGCTTGAAAAAAAAAAACTGTCCATAAGGAGCAGGATCAGTAGAGTCTTCTCCTCCGATGGTCCTCTTCAGGCATTGAGTAAAATAATTTGGTGAAAAGTGTTTTTGTTTGTTTTGAAAGACATTTTGTTTTCAATTTTTCTCTTTAATTTTTCTGTTGAATTTTTTATTTTTTTTCTATATATTTAAATTTACATTTAAGGGTTTAATTATTTTTTTTTCTCTATATATTCAAAAATTTTGACTATCTATTCAATTTTTTTCTCTATCTGTGTAACTTTTTGTCTAGATTTTATTATCTATTCAATTTCAATCTCTTATCTGTTCGAATATCTATCCCAAATTTCTTATCTATTCAACAAACCTGTCACAATCTTCAATTTATTTTTATCTGTTCAATTTTATTATTTGTTGAAATACACAAAACCAGGATCTGTTGCAATCTTTCTTTCTCTCTCTCTCTTGTTCTTTCTCTCTATCTGTTGAAATTCTTTCACAAAAATAATCCGGTATATATATATCTGTTCAATTTTTTTATTATTTCTATCTGCTTAATTTTAATTTTTTTGGGTTCATTTACAACTATCTGTTGCAATTTGTTTCATCATACAATAACAACACAGATCAACAACTTTAAAAAAAAAAAGATGAGGAATTAGATCTGTGTGCTTGAAAAAAAAAATGTCCATAAGGAGCAGAATCAATGGAGTTTTCTCCTCCGATGGTCCTCTACAGGCATTGATTAAAATAATTTGGTGAGAAGTCCATTTGTTTGTTTTGAAAGAACTTTTGTTTTCAATTTTACTCCTTAATTTATCTGTTGAATTTTTAATTTTTTTTTCTATATGTTCAAATTTACATTTAAGTGTTTAATTTTTTTTCAGTCTATACATTCAAAAATTTTGACTATCTGTTCAATTTTTTCTATATCTGTGCAACTCTTTTCTACATTTTATTATTAGTTCAATTTTAATCTCTTATCTGTTCAAATATCTATCCCAAATTTCTTATCTGTTCAACAAACCTGTCACAATGTTCAATTTATTTTTATCTGTTCAATTTTATTATCTGTTGAAATACACCAAACCAGGATCTGTTGCAATCTTTCTTTCTCTCTCTCTTGTTCTTTCTCTCTATCTGTTGAAATTCTTTCTCAAAAAAAATCCAATATATATATCTGTTCAATTTTTTAATTATTTTTATCTGATTAATTTTAATTTTTTTTTGGTTCATTTACAACTATATGTTGCAATTTGTTTCATCATACAACAACAACACAGATCAACAAATTAAATAAAAAAAAGAGGAGGAATTAGATCTGTTTGCTTGAAAAAAAACAAAGTCCATAAGGAGCGGGATTAATGGAGTCTTCTCCTCCGATGGTCCTTTGCAGGCATTGAGTAAAATAATTTGGTGAGAAGTCCTTTTGGTTATTTTGAAAGACGTTTTGTTTTCAATTTTACTCCTAAATTTATCTGTTGAATTTTTTATTTTTTTTTTTCTATATGTTCAAATTTAAATTTAAGTGTTTAATTATTTTTTTTGTCTATATATTCAAAAATTTTGACTATCTGTTCAATTTTTTTCTCTATCTGTATAACTTTTTGTCTAGATTTTATTATCAGTTCAATTTTAATCTCTTATCTGTTCAAATATCTATCCCAAAATTCTTATATGTTCAACAAACCTATCACAATCTTCAATTTATTTTTATCTGTTCAATTTTATTATCTGTTGAAATACACCAAACCAAGATCTGTTGCAATCTTCCTTTCTCTCTCTCTTGTTCTTTCTCTCTATCTGTTGAAATTCTTTCTCAAAAATAATCCAGTATATATGTATCTGTTTAATTTTTTTATTAATTATATATGCTTAATTTTTAATTTTTTTTGGTTCATTTACAACTATCTGTTGCAATTTGTTTCATCATAAAACAACAACACATATCAACAAGTTCAAAAAAAAAAAAAAGAGAAGGAAAAGAGGAGGAATTTGATCTGTGTACTTGAAAAAAAAAACTGTCCATAAGGTGCAAGATCAATAGAGTCTTCTTCTCCGATGGTCCTCTTCAGGCAATGAGTAAAATAATTTGGTGAGAAGTCCTTTGGTTTGTTTTGAAAGACGTTTTGTTTTCAATTTTACTCTTTAATTTATCTGTTGAATTTTTTATTTTTTTTTCTATATGTTCAAATTTACATTTAAGGGTTTAATTATTTTTTTTGTCTATATATTCAAAAATTTTGACTATCTGTTCAATTTTTTTCTCTATTTGTGTAACTTTTTGTCTAGATTTTATTATCAGTTCAATTTCAATCTCTTATTTGTTCAAATATCTATCCTAGGGGTGGGCGCGGATCGGTTGCGGCCACGAAACCTCCAATCCGCCATCCGTCCGCCAGATTGGCGGATTGGAGAAAATCAATCCGCATCCGTCCGCCAATCCGGCGGATGCGGATTTGGCGGATTGGCGGATTGGCGGATGGATACGAATCGGTTTGGCGGTTTGAAATTTTACAAATTTTCAACATATTAAAAAAAAAAAAAAAAAAAAACCCTCCCTAAACAATGCAATATTTTTTCATTCTTCACAATGTGGCAACAAATGTTCATTAAATGTTTTGTTTTACATTGTTGGCATTATATTGGAATTATATTGGAATTACATTGTTGGCATTATGTTCATTAAAACAAAACAACCTGGACAGTAATGATGGCATTACATTGGAATTTTTTCTCAAATGGAGGTTGTCCAGAGAGTAACAATAATCTGCTTGGTTCGTTTACAACCCTAATCAATAACCAATTATTAACTCATACATGGTATATCATATAACAGCATACCTCAAACAAACTTGATCTTCATTATGTTCACTTCCTAGTTGCTTTTCATGGGATTTAAACTGAAGAACTATTAGTGTCCACAAACTTAGCAGTCTAATTTACTATGAAAGCAAGATCCAACCATCCAAGGTGAATATCTCATGAAATAGTTATACCTCACAGAAGCTGTTGTTTTCTTCTTTATGTTGTTCATATGTATCTCTTTCAGGACTTAAAGAGGAGTCTTCTTAAGGTACCTCTTATGAGATATAGAAGAAGAAATAGAAAGTCTTCAATATCTAGTAATCTACTTCAAGGTGATTATACTTCCAAATTCGTTTATTTATGACAACTTCAAACAAAACATTGAAGAATATAATTTCCTACTGTGCATAATTATCAACACAATCAAAACAATGAAATAGCAACCACACTTGTGTCACAACTAAACCCTGTGGTTTTCAAGGACAAGTAAAAGATACCTGATCCCATCACACTGACAGTGGACCCAGCGCTGGCAAACATCACAGCAAACCATAGGTGTTGATTCAGAATCTCTGTAAACCTAGAGCCATGGATGCAAACAGTTAGTCAACTTCTATGCAATCAGGTGCAAAGGATATCAAAGTTTCCAGTCCACAGAGAGAGAGAGAGAGAGAGAGAGAGAGAGAGAGAGAGATGGCTACAAATTCAAGAGAAAACTCACGTCTAAACATTTGCACATACCATTAAAATATTCACAACCAAAGGTCAGTATAAAAGTTCACCACTCAATAAACTAACAGAAGCTGAAAGATTCAAGATCATCAAAAAACAAGTGATACCTTTAAACAAACAGGGCAGTAGTTTCCCTTTACAAACAACCTTCTACAAGCATCACAGCAAGTATAACCTAGAAACCACCTGTAAGTTTAAACAGCAGCAATCCATGAATTAACTTCTAATAAAAAGATACGTACTTTCAAATAAAACAAGTACACCATGCCTTTTCCAAGATAAAAGTTACAACATGCATAGAGTAATTAGTATGAATAGAGAAAAGCCCATACCAAGTTCAAAACCTTTCAAAACATGAGCAAGACGAAGCATTAAGATACAGTCAATAGCAGTAAGTAAAATTTAAATGACTATTTTGTCTACAGCACTCCATGTGTATGATACCACAAATTTTACTAATTTTACTAAATCATAAACCATGTAAAATAATAAAACTATAAAATTTAAATGTCTTTTTATCAACTCAATCAAAGGGGGAAAAAACTAGTTTAATTTCTTTGGATATGTCCTCTCAGTAATCAAACAAATCAATAAGGGAAAATAGTCCAACTAATTGAAACAAGTTTATAATTGAGAATTCTAATTACAAAGTGATTGAAACAGAGTAGTCAAGCCTTCAATGATATCCAAGTATTTATGCAAGGCCTTATTTAGATGATCAAAAAGCATGTCGATATTTAGATGATCAATTAACAACTGACAAATATGACACAATACAAAGCAGAAAACAATCCATCAGAGTCCAGATCTGATTTGCTCATCTGGGATGCCGACTTTGCCTCACAGTCCTGAATTTATATACAAAGTTTAGAACTGGAACCAAAAAAAAAAAACCAATTAAGAAGAAGAAGAAGAAGAAGAAGAAGGAGGAGGAGGAGGGAGAGAGAGAGAGAGAGAGAGAGAGAGTGAGAGAGGTACCTCAGTTCAGTTACGGTCAGTCTAGACTAGTAGACTGTAGATAGAATGTCCATGCATTGAATTTGTAATAAGAGGACATTTTAGTTATAATTTTGATCTAATATAGCTTCTATTTCCAATTCCAAGGCATGCATTCCACAGTGCCAAACACAAACTTAAACCAATTACAGGACACTCAATTTTCCCATAATAAATTTGCAAAAGACAACTTTTCATTAGTAACCTGTAGATGATGTTTTATAAATCCATACTGGAACAAAACAAAATAATAATAATAATAATAATAATAATAATAATAATAATAATAATAATAATAATAATAATAATAATAATAATAATAATAATAGAAGTTTAGAACATGTAACTAATATTAAATCCATACTTGGTAAAATAATAATAATAATAGAAGTTTAGAACATGTAACTAATATTAAACAAAACATGAAGATCTCGTCAAACTGTGATCCAAACTGTGATCAGTTGAAAACAAAGTTGGGTGGAGTGAAACATCAAACAAATGGAACACACTTCATAGATTAGTAATAAAATTCCTTTTTTATCCAAAACAGAATAGATTTAACAACCAACCAAAATCTGGAATGCAATCTTGAGAATGTAGATTTAACATTAAATCTAGCATCCAAGCATTCTCCATGTGTTTGCAGATTTTCAGCAGCAAGAGACAAACATCACATTAGATCCTTGGCACTACTTGAGACCATAAATTTTAGACCAAATAATTCTTCCTTCACCCAACCACCAGTCTTCGTCTCTCCTATTAGCTTAACACTTCCTATTATAGAATTTTGTGTAGATTGTATAATCCATAAATAATAATAATACTTTCAATACTTAGTATAACATTTTAGTGATAATTTTGTTTTATTTAGAACTGGAACAAAACAAAATAATAATAATAATAATAATAATAATAATAATAATAATAATAATAATAACAAAACAAGATTAGAAGTTTAGAACTGGAACAAAAAAAAAAAAACCAGTTACAGTCTGGAATGAGAAGAAGAAGGAGAGGAGAGAGAGAGAGAGAGGGGTACCTCAGTTACAGTGAGTGTAGTAGACTGTAGATCGATCAATCTAACCATCTATTTCGTTTTAGAACTGGAACAAAAAAAAAAAAAAAACAGATTAGACTCAGATCAATCTAACCATCTAGCTGAAGCCCTAATTACTAAAGCCCTAATTACTAAAAAAATAACAAAATAAAAACACAGAACACAGTTTCTGATCACCGATCGGAGACAAAAAGCGAAGAGAAGAGAAGAGAAGAGAAGAGAAGAGAAGATTACCTTCGAATCGATGCTTCGATCGCTGCTCGCCACCACCACTGTCGCCGATCGCCGATCGTCGATCGTCGATAGCCACCATTGTCACCGACGCCGATTGTTTCTCGTCTCCTCCGTTCATGTAAGGACCCACATTTCATGTCTTAGTCATGCTTGCATGCATTTATATGATTGCCATGTTATGATTTGCATCCATGAATCTTGCTTTGTTTTGTATGTGATTTGCCTAAGTGTTATACGTATGCTTTGTTCCTCCCTTGCTATGCCCAGCCTAAGTTATGTTAAGCCTAGGTCAGGCTAAGCCTAGATCATTCCCAAGCCGAGGTCATCTTCAGTCCAGAACCATAGTGGTAGCACTTTGTTGACCTCCACCTTTGTCCTGGCATATTGGCCGAGATGATTATCATATGGGCCGAGGTGTGTATCGCCGAGGCCGAGATGTGTATCATCTAGGCCGAGATGTTATCTTAAACCCAGGTGATCTTGTCCTGGAGTGGTATGACCTAGACCGAGGTGTGGCACATCTAGGCCGAGGTGTGGCACAGCTTAGTCAAGTGTTGTCCTTCCTAGCCGAGATCATTGTTACCTTAGTGCCGAAGTCTTGTCCTTAGCCGAAGTCATTGCTCTTTGCTCGCCGATGTCTTCTTGTTAGCCGATGTCATTCCTTGCCGAAGTGTTTGCTGTGTAGCTTGTTAGATACGCTTTGTCAGAACCTTGTCTTGTCAATCAGTCACCTTTTGAGGAGAACCAATCCGGTAGTGCCACGTGGCCGAGCTGACTGTTATATCAGCCGATAGAGAGAGAAAGCTATCATTTGATATGTTCTTGGTTTTGGGAGAGGAGAGAGAAGCTCTAGAAAAGGGAGAAGTGTTCTTGAGAGAGAGTAGATCTTCCAAGCTCGATTCCTAGAGATCCAACCGTTAGATTCGTGATCTAAGGTTAGATTCTTGATCTACTCTTGATGTTCTCTATGTTTATGTTATTGCATTGCTTGATCGAATATGTTTTGAAAGCCATGCATTGTTTTGAAGTTCGGTTTTGAAGGAGGAAAATGTTATTCAAGTGTTCTTCAAGAAAAGTCATGTTTTGATCCGAAAGCTCAAGCCAAGATCCATGTTTTTGTGTTTGTTTTCACATGATCTTCAAGTATGGGTGCCCAGGTCCATGTTTTCGAACTCATAGCATGAAAACCCAGATTTTGTATAAGGAAATGATGATTTTGGCATTCATGTTCATGTTCATGTTCTTCATGTTCTTCACGGGTGGAAACCCAGATTTCCAGACTTCACTTCCCGAAGTGTAGTCGCCGAGATCACTCTTGCCTAGACCTCACACTTAGGCCAAGCATCGTATCTCACCTTGGCCTACCTTGCATGATCACTTGCATCCTTGGATTGTCTTGTGTGAACCTCGGCATGCAGTTGCATGCCGGAGCCTTGGTAGCCACACCTCGGCCAGGAGGTGTGGGACCTCGGCAAAGACCTGGTTGGTACCCAGCATGTCTTCCTGACATGTAAAACAGTGTTTTGACTTCCAGCATATTTTCCCGAGATCATTTGTATGCATGTATGATTTGTTTGGAGAAATATGTTCAGTAGACCTTGTCATGTATTTGTAGGACTTGGACCTTTGCTGTGATCTCGACGTCCCAAGAACTATGTGAGTGGTACTTTTAATAAAGCTATGTTATACGTTTTGATAAAGGCTTTGTTTTGCTTGTTTTGAAAGTATTTGTTAAGTATGAATGATTACCCCTATTTTGTATGACAAGTATGAGTTTCATGCAACAAGTATAAGCTTTGTGTGGAGCCCGTGGTGATGGGGATCTAAGCCCAATAACCCGGCCTACAAGTGAATCTTTGGAGTCCGTGGTGAGGGGGACCTAAGCCCAATAACCCGGCCTAAAGCAGATAGTAGCATTTTGGAGTCCGTGGTGAGGGGGACCTAAGCCCAACAACCCGGCCTAAAATGGCACACTCAAGTTAAGTATAAGGTGAAAAAGGGCTACGGGCCTAAGTCACACAAGTTTGCAAGTTTTGTAAGATTTGATTGATAAGTATGATTTGCCATCGACGGTCTATGAACGGATGGATATGTTCTGTTTGGAATGTGATGACCCCAAGTACATGTTTTGGTACAAGCTTTGCCAAGTATATGTTTTGTTATAAGTTATGCTAAGTACATGCTTTGATGTAAGTTTCGCCATGTATGCTTTGTACAGTTATGCCGAGAACATGCCTTGACCAAGATATGATATATGTATTGTTTTGCCAGAACCTCGGGAATCATTCATTAAACCCTTTATTATTCGTACCATTCACTGAGTATCCAATACTCACCCTCTCTATATATATGTAGGTTTCAAGCAAGAAGTCGGCTTCGCCGAGATGTTTATTTTGTAGCCGAGGTTTTGAATGCATGTTAGGTCGGCGTTGGGAACGTCGGCAACCTTGAAGATTTTGTCCCTCGTCTTGTGTTTGTTTATGTCGGCTGTGAAGCCCTTTTGTTAAGGGTGTAATATGTATTTTGCTTGTATTGTATTCAAGTTGTAAAGCCATAATTAAGATGTATGCCATTTTATTTGACTTATGCACAGCTCTTATGGACCATTTGTATGTTAAATTATTGCTTCCGCTCTTGTTAGCCCCATATGTATACTCTGATTGTGTGTGATTTTTGTAAGTTGGCCTTCGGTAATCTCGGATTACTGGCCATCATGGCACCAAACTACTAGGGGCGGTTTGGGGTCGTGACAGAATGGTATCAGAGCACAAGTTCCTTATAGTACGTTGTTCACACACTTTGAGTCCTAAAGAGCATAGGAATTTCCCTTAGACTTGATATTAGGATTGCATCATGTTGCTTGCTATTTGACAAGGTATGCATCATCTCGGCATGATCATTTGTTATTTGCATACGTGTTTATTTGTTCATTTTGTTTTAAGAGTCGCATTTTGCATACCTTTAGCATCATGAGAAGAGGTAGACCCCCAGTGGGCCGAGATCAGTCCGAAGACAGATTAGACAGACTAGAAAGGATTGTTGAAGGTTTGGTCGGTGAGTTAAGACAAGCAAGGCAACAGAACATTGGTACCTCTACTCAGGCCGAGCAGACTGATGGCCGACGTGAAGATCCGCCTCCACCTCCTCCAGTGCAGCAAGTGCCTCCACCACCAGCTTTGTATGGGGATGATACATTGACCTTGATCAAAGAATTTAAGAAGATGAAACCGCCGACGTTCCAAGGAGGTATAGAGCCGATGAAGGCAGAAGCATGGGTTCTTGAGATGGAGAAGTTGTTTGAGGTTTTTCCTAGCACCGACGCTCAGAAGGTGTCATTGGCAGCGTTTACATTGGAAGACGACGCGCGTAGATGGTGGATGATGATCCGAGAAAGTAATCCAAACTTGACTTGGGCCAGATTTTTGGAGTTGTTTTACAACAAGCATTTCCCCCTAAGTGTTCGAAACCGCAAGGCCGCTGAATTTCAGACATTGACACAAGGCAGTAAAACAGTCGCTGAATATGACCGTGCCTTTACCGAATTAGCGAGGCATGCACCCCACATGGTCAACAACGAATATATGAAGGCTAGGAAGTTTGAGAGTGGGCTCCGGGGACCAATACAAGATCGGGTAAATCTGCTCAACATGCCGACGTATGCTGGAGTATTAGATAAAGCCATCTTGGCAGAAGCCAACCTGAATAGAAGTCAGGGTTCAGGGGAGAATCAGAGGAAGAGGAAGACTTATGACAATCGTAAGGCAGAGGCAGACCCGAATGACGCCGAGGAGATGACAGAGGTGGACAATTCCACCAATGAAAATCAGGAAGGTAACACCAGGCCGACATGTGCAAGTTGTGGGAAGCTACATTTTGGGGTTTGTCTTCGAGCAACTGGGGCATGTTTTGAATGCGGTGAGATGGGTCACCGTATTAAGGATTGTCCGAAGGCAAAGGCTAGAAGGGATAAGAAGAAATGAGAACCCGAAATCCAGAGTTGTTTTGGAAACATGGTAAGTTAAGTTTGGAGGACCAAACTTCTTTAAGGGGGGAAGGATGTAAGGACCCACATTTCATGTCTTAGTCATGGTTGCATGCATTTATATGATTGCCATGTTATGATTTGCATCCATGAATCTTGCTTTGTTTTGTATGTGATTTGCCTAAGTGTTATACGTATGCTTTGTTCCTCCCTTGCTATGCCCAGCCTAAGTTATGTTAAGCCTAGGTCAGGCTAAGCCTAGATCATTCCCAAGCCGAGGTCATCTTCAGTCCAGAACCATAGTGGTAGCACTTTGTTGACCTCCACCTTTGTCCTGGCATATTGGCCGAGATGATTATCATCTGGGCCGAGGTGTGTATCGCCGAGGCCGAGATGTGTATCATCTAGGCCGAGATGTTATCTTAAACCCAGGTGATCTTGTCCTGGAGTGGTATGACCTAGACCGAGGTGTGGCACATCTAGGCCGAGGTGTGGCACAGCTTAGTCAAGTGTTGTCCTTCCTAGCCGAGATCATTGTTACCTTAGTGCCGAAGTCTTGTCCTTAGCCGAAGTCATTGCTCTTTGCTCGCCGATGTCTTCTTGTTAGCCGATGTCATTCCTTGCCGAAGTGTTTGCTGTGTAGCTTGTTAGATACGCTTTGTCAGAACCTTGTCTTGTCAATCAGTCACCTTTTGAGGAGAACCAATCCGGTAGTGCCACGTGGCCGAGCTGACTGTTATATCAGCCGATAGAGAGAGAAAGCTATCATTTGATATGTTCTTGGTTTTGGGAGAGGAGAGAGAAGCTCTAGAAAAGGGAGAAGTGTTCTTGAGAGAGAGTAGATCTTCCAAGCTCGATTCCTAGAGATCCAACCGTTAGATTCGTGATCTAAGGTTAGATTCTTGATCTACTCTTGATGTTCTCTATGTTTATGTTATTGCATTGCTTGATCGAATATGTTTTGAAAGCCATGCATTGTTTTGAAGTTCGGTTTTGAAGGAGGAAAATGTTATTCAAGTGTTCTTCAAGAAAAGTCATGTTTTGATCCGAAAGCTCAAGCCAAGATCCATGTTTTTGTGTTTGTTTTCACATGATCTTCAAGTATGGGTGCCCAGGTCCATGTTTTCGAACTCATAGCATGAAAACCCAGATTTTGTATAAGGAAATGATGATTTTGGCATTCATGTTCATGTTCATGTTCTTCATGTTCTTCACGGGTGGAAACCCAGATTTCCAGACTTCACTTCCCAAAGTGTAGTCGCCGAGATCACTCTTGCCTAGACCTCACACTTAGGCCAAGCATCGTATCTCACCTTGGCCTACCTTGCATGATCACTTGCATCCTTGGATTGTCTTGTGTGAACCTCGGCATGCAGTTGCATGCCGGAGCCTTGGTAGCCACACCTCGGCCAGGAGGTGTGGGACCTCGGCAAAGACCTGGTTGGTACCCAGCATGTCTTCCTGACATGTAAAACAGTGTTTTGACTTCCAGCATATTTTCCCGAGATCATTTGTATGCATGTATGATTTGTTTGGAGAAATATGTTCAGTAGACCTTGTCATGTATTTGTAGGACTTGGACCTTTGCTGTGATCTCGACGTCCCAAGAACTATGTGAGTGGTACTTTTAATAAAGCTATGTTATACGTTTTGATAAAGGCTTTGTTTTGCTTGTTTTGAAAGTATTTGTTAAGTATGAATGATTACCCCTATTTTGTATGACAAGTATGAGTTTCATGCAACAAGTATAAGCTTTGTGTGGAGCCCGTGGTGATGGGGATCTAAGCCCAATAACCCGGCCTACAAGTGAATCTTTGGAGTCCGTGGTGAGGGGGACCTAAGCCCAATAACCCGGCCTAAAGCAGATAGTAGCATTTTGGAGTCCGTGGTGAGGGGGACCTAAGCCCAACAACCCGGCCTAAAATGGCACACTCAAGTTAAGTATAAGGTGAAAAAGGGCTACGGGCCTAAGTCACACAAGTTTGCAAGTTTTGTAAGATTTGATTGATAAGTATGATTTGCCATCGACGGTCTATGAACGGATGGATATGTTCTGTTTGGAATGTGATGACCCCAAGTACATGTTTTGATACAAGCTTTGCCAAGTATATGTTTTGTTATAAGTTATGCTAAGTACATGCTTTGATGTAAGTTTCGCCATGTATGCTTTGTACAGTTATGCCGAGAACATGCCTTGACCAAGATATGATATATGTATTGTTTTGCCAGAACCTCGGGAATCATTCATTAAACCCTTTATTATTCGTACCATTCACTGAGTATCCAATACTCACCCTCTCTATATATATGTAGGTTTCAAGTAAGAAGTCGGCTTCGCCGAGATGTTTATTTTGTAGCCGAGGTTTTGAATGCATGTTAGGTCGGCGTTGGGAACGTCGGCAACCTTGAAGATTTTGTCCCTCGTCTTGTGTTTGTTTATGTCGGCTGTGAAGCCCTTTTGTTAAGGGTGTAATATGTATTTTGCTTGTATTGTATTCAAGTTGTAAAGCCATAATTAAGATGTATGCCATTTTATTTGACTTATGCACAGCTCTTATGGACCATTTGTATGTTAAATTATTGCTTCCGCTCTTGTTAGCCCCATATGTATACTCTGATTGTGTGTGATTTTTGTAAGTTGGCCTTCGGTAATCTCGGATTACTGGCCATCATGGCACCAAACTACTAGGGGCGGTTTGGGGTCGTGACAGTTCAAGTGAGAGAGAGAGAGAGAGAGAGAGAGTTGAGAGAGAGACAGACATAGTCGTCGAACAAACCTAGGGCCACAAACCTCAAATGAAAAAAACAGGGGCAAGGCAAGACTGGGGGAAAAAAATGGAAAATTAGCGTGGGCGGACGGGTCGGGTAAATCAATAGAATTGGCGGATCACCCGTGACCCGATCCGCACCCGCGAAATTGGTATTTCTAGACCCGCATCCGTCCGCCGAGTGTCACGCATCCGTCCGTTGTGCCTCGGGTCGGGTCGGGTTGGGCGGGTGAGGCGGGTCGGCAGATCCGCTGCACACCCCTAATCTATCCCAAATTTCTTAGCTATTCAACAAACCTGTCACAATCTTCAATTTATTTTTATCTGTTCAATTTTATTATCTGTTGAAATACACCAAACTAGGATCTGTTGCAATCTTTCTTTCTCTCTCTCTTGTTCTTTCTCTCTATCTGTTGAAATTCTTTCACAAAAATAATCTGGTATATATATCTGTTCAATTTTTTTATTATTTCTATCTGCTTAATTTTAATTTTTTTGGGGTTCATTTACAACTATCTGTTGCAATTTGTTTCATCATACAACAACAACACAAATCAACAACTTTAAAAAAAAAAAAGAGAGGAGGAATTAGATCTGTGTGCTTGAAAAAAAAAACTGTCCATAAGGAGCAAAATCAATGGAGTTTTCTCCTCCGATGGTCCTCTACAGGCATTGAGTAAAATAATTTGGTGAGAAGTCCTTTTGTTTGTTTTGAAAAAACTTTTGTTTTCAATTTTACTCCTTAATTTATCTGTTGAATTTTTAATTTTTTTTTCTATATGTTCAAATTTACATTTAAGTGTTTAATTTTTTTTTGTCTATATATTCAAAAATTTTGACTATCTATTCAATTTTTTCTCTATCTGTGCAACTTTTTTGATACATTTTATTATTAGTTCAATTTTAATCTCTTATCTGTTCAAATATCTATCCCAAACTTCTTATATGTTCAACAAACCTGTCACAATGTTGAATTTATTTTTATCTATTCAATTTTATTATCTGTTGAAATACACCAAACCAGGATCTGTTGCAATCTTTCTTTCTCTCTCTCATGTTCATTCTCTCTATCTGTTGAAATTCTTTCTAAAAAAAATCCAGTATATATATCTGTTCAATTTTTTTATTATTTTTATCTGATTAATTTTAATTTTTTTTTGTTCATTTACAACTATCTGTTGCAATTTGTTTCATCATACAACAACAACACATATCAACAAATTAAAAAAAAAAGAAGGAGGAATTAGATCTGTGTGCTTGAAAAAAAAACAGTCCATAAGGAGCAGGATCAATGGAGTCTTCTCATCCGATGGTCCTCTGCAGGCATTGAGTGAAATAATTTGGTGAGAAGTCCTTTTGTTTGTTTTGAAAGACGTTTTGTTTTCAATTTTTACTCCTTAATTTATCTGTTGAATTTTTTATTTTTTTCCTATATGTTCAAATGTACATTTAAGTGTTTAATTATTTTTTTTATCTATATATTAAAAAATTTTGACTATCTGTTCAGTTTTTTTCTCTATCTGTGTAACTTTTTGTCTAGATTTTATTATCAATTCAATTTTAATCTCTTATCTGTTCAAATATCTATCCCAAATTTCTTATTTGTTCAACAAACCTGTCACAATGTTGAATTTATTCTTATCTGTTCAATTTTATTATCTGTTGAAATATACCAAACCAGGATCTGTTGCAATCTTTCTTTCTCTCTCTCTTGTTCATTCTCTCTATCTGTTGAAATTCTTTCTCAAAAAAAATCCAGTATATATATATATCTGTTCAATATTTTTATTATTTTTATCTGATTAATTTTAATTTTTTTTTGGTTCATTTACAACTATCTGTTGCAATTTGTTTCATCATACAACAACAACACAGGTCAACCAATTAAAAAAAAAAGAGGTGGAATTAGATCTGTGTGCTTGAAAAAAATAACAGTCCATAAGGAGCAGGATCAATGGAGTCTTCTCATCCGATGGTCCTCTGAAGGCATTGAGTAAAATAATTTGGTGAGAAGTCCTTTTGTTTGTTTCGAAAGACGTTTTGTTCTCAATTTTACTCCTTAATTTATCTATTTTTTAAATTATTTTTATCTGCTTAATTTTTAAATTTTTTTTGGTTCATTCACAACTATCTGTTTCAATTTGTTTCATTATACAACAACAACACAGATCAACAACTTTTTTTTTTTTAAAAAAAAGAGGATGAATTGGATCTGTGTGCTTGAAAAAAAAATGTCCATAAGGAGCTGGATCAATGGAGTCTTCTCCTCCGATGGTCCTCTGCAAGCATTGAGTAAAATAATTTGGTGAGAAGTCATTTTGTTTGTTATAAAAGACGTTTTGTTTTCAATTTTACTCCTTAATTTATCTGTTGAATTTTTTTTTCTATATGTTCAAATTTACATTTAAGTGTTTAATTTTTCTTTTTTGTCTACATATTCAAAAAATTGGACTATCTGTTCAATTTTTTTCACTATCTATGCAGATCTTTGCCAAGATTTTATTATCAGTTGAATTTTAATCTCTTATCTGTTCCACAAACCAGTTACAATCTTCAATTTATTTTTATCAGTTCAATTTTATTATCAGTTGAAATACACCAAACCAGGATCTGTTGCAATCTTTTTTCTCTCTATTGTTCTTTCTCTCTATCTGTTGAAATTCTTTCTCAAATATAATCCAGTATATATATATATGTTCTATTTTTTTAATTATTTTTATCTGCTTAATTTTTAATTTTTTTGGGGTTCATTTACAACTATTTGTTGCAATTTGTTTCATCATACAACAACAACACAGATCAACAACTTTAATAAAAAAAAAATGGAGGAATTGTATCTGTGTGCTTGAAAAAAAAAACTGTCCATAAGGAGCTATATCAATGGAGCCTTCTCCTCCAATGGTCCTCTGCAGGCATTGAGTAAAATAATTTGTTGAGAAGTCCTTTTGTTTGTTTTAAAAGACGTATTGTTTTCAATTTTACTCCTTAATTTATCTGTTGAATTTTTTTTTCTATATGTTGAAATTTACATTAAGTGTTTAATTTTTTTTTGGTCTATATATTCAAAAATTTGGACTATCTGTTCAATTTTTTTCCCTATCTGTGCAAATCTTTGTCAAGATTTTATTATCAGTTCAGCTTTAATCTCTTATATGTTCAAATATCTATCCAAAATTTCTTATCTGTTCAACAAACCAGTCACAATCTTCAATTTATTTTTATCTGTTCAATTTTATTATCTATTGAAATACACCAAACCAAGGTCTGTTGCAATCTTTCTTTCTCTCTATTGTTCTTTCTCTCTATCTGTTGAAATTCTTTCTCAAATATAATCCAGTATATATATATCTGTTCTACTTTTTTAATTATTTTTATCTGCTTAATTTTTAATTTTTTTTTGGTTCATTTACAACTATCTACTGCAATTTATTTCATTATACAACAACAATACAGATCAACAACTTTAAAGAAAAAAAAAAAAAAAGGAATTGTATCTGTGTGCTTGAAAAAAAACTGTCCATAAGGAGCTGGATCAATGGAGTCTTCTCCTCCGATGGTCCTCTGCCGGCATTGAGTAAAATAATTTGGTGAGAAGCCCTTTTGTTTGTTTTGAAAGACGTTTTGTTTTCAATTTTACTCCTTAATTTATCTGTTGAATTTTTAATTTTTTTTCCATATGTTCAAATTTACATTTAAGTGTTTAATTATTTTTTTTTGTCCATATATTCAAAAATTTGGACTATCTGTTCAAGTTTTTTCCCAATCTGTGCAACTTTTTGTCTAGATTTTATTATCAGTTCAATTTTAATCTCTTATCTATTCAAATATCTATCCTAAATATCTTATCTGTTCAACAAACCAGTCACAATCTTAAATTTATTTTTATCTGTTCAATTTTATTATCTGTTGAAATACACGAAACCAAGATCTGTTTCAATCTTTCTCTCTCTCTCTCTTGTTCTTTCTCTCTATCTGTTGAAATTCTTTCTCAAATATAATCCAGTACATATATATATATATGTTCTATTTTTTTTATTATTTTTTTCTGCTTAATTTTTAAATTTTTTTCTCCATTTACAACTATCTGTTGCAATTTGTTTCATCATAAACAATAACACAGATCAAAAACTTTTTAAAAAAAAAAACAAAAAGAGGATGAATTGGATCTATGTGCTTGAAAAAAAAACTGTCCATAAGGAGCTGGATCAATGGAGTCTTCTCCTCCGATAGTCCCCTGCAGGCATTGAGTAAAATAATTTGGTGAGAAGCCCTTTTGATTGTTTTGAAAGACGTTTTGTTTTCAATTTACTCCTTAATTTATCTGTTGAATTTTTTTATTTTTTTTCCATATGTTCAAATTTACATTTAAGTATTTAATTTTTTTTTTTGTCTATATATTCAAAAATTTGGACTATATGTTCAAGTTTTTTCCCTATTTGTGCAACTTTTTGTCTAGATTTTATTATCAGTTCAATTTTAATCTCTTATCTGTTCAAATATCTATCCAAAATATCTTATCTGTTCAACAAACCAGTCACAATCTTCAATTTGTTTTTATCTATTCAATTTTATTATCTGTTGAAATACAGCAAACCTAGATCTGTTGCAATCTTTCTTTCTCTCTCTCTTGTTCTTTCTCTCTATCTGTTGAAATTCTTTATAAAAAATAATCCAGCACATATATATATCTGTTCAATTTTTTTATTATTTTTATCTGCTTAATTTTTATTTTTTTGGTTCATTTACCACTATTTGTTGCAATTTGTTTCATCATACAACAACAACACAGATCAACAACTTAAAAAAAAAAGAAAAAAAAAAAGAGGAGGAATTAGATCTGTGTGCTTGAAAAAAAAACTGTCCATAAGGAGCTGGATCAATGGAGTCTTTTCCTCCGATGGTCTTCTGCAGTCATTGAGTAAAATAATTTGATGAGAAGTCCTTTTGTTTGTTTTGAAAGACGTTTTGTTTTCAATTTTACTTCTTAATTTATCTGCTGAATTTTTTAATTTTTTTTCTATATCTTCAAATTTACATTTAAGTGTTTAATTATTATTATTTTGTCTATATATTCAAAAATTTTGACTAAATGTTCAATTTTTTTCTCTATCTATGTAACTTTTTGTCTAAATTTTATTATCAGTTCAATTTTAATCTCTTATCTATTCAAATATCTAACCAAAATTTCTTATCTGTTCAACAAACCTGTCACAATCTTCAATTTATTTTTATCTGTTCAATTTTATTATCTGTTGAAATATACCAAACCAGGATCTGTTGCAATCTTTATTTCTCTCTCTCTTGTTCTTTCTCTCTATCTGTTGAAATTCTTTCTCAAAAATAATCCAGTATATATATATCTGTTCAATTTTTTATTATTTTTATCTGATTAATTTTAATTTTTTCTTTGGTTCATTTACAACTATCTGTTGCAATTTGTTTCCTCATACAACAACAACACAGATCAACAAATTAAAAAAAAAAAAAGAGGAGGAGGAATTAGATCTGTGTGCTTGAAAAAAAAAAACTATCCATAAGGAGCAAGATCAATGGAGTCTTCTCCTCCGATGGTCCTCTGTAGGCAATGAGTAAAATAATTTGGTGAGAAGTCCTTTTGTTTGTTTTGAAAGACGTTTTGTTTTCAATTTTACTCCTTAATTTATCAATTGAATTATTTATTTTTTTTCTATATTTCAAAATTACATTTAAGTGTTTAATTATTTTTTTTGTCTATATATTCAAAAAAATTGACTATCTGTTTAATTTTTTTCTCTATCTGTGTAACTTTTTGTCTAGATTTTATTATCAGTTCAATTTTAATCTCTTATCTATTCAAATATCTATCCCAAATTTCTTATCTGTTCAACAAACCTTTCACAATCTTCAATTTATTTTTATCTGTTCAATTTTATTATCTGTTGAAATACACCAAAGCAGGATCTGTTGCAATCTTTCTTTCTCTCTCTCTTGTTCTTTCTCTCTATCTATTGAAATTCTTTCTCAAAAATAATCCAGTATATGTATATCAGTTCAATTATTTTATTATTTTTATCTGCTTAATTTTTAATTTTTTTGGTTCATTTACAACTGTCTGTTGCAATTTGTTTCATCATACAACAACAACACATATCAACAATTTCAAAAAAAAAAAAAAGAAGAAGGAAAAGAGGAGGAATTATATCTTTGTGCTTGAAAAAAAAAACTGTCCATAAGGAGCAGGATCAGTAGAGTCTTCTCCTCCGATGGTCCTCTCCAGGCATTGAGTAAAATAATTTGGTGAGAAGTCATTTTGTTTGTTTTGAAAGACGTTTTGTTTTCAATTTTACTCTTTAATTTATCTTTCGAATTTTTTATTTCTTTTCTATGTGTTCAAATTTACATTTATGGGTTTAATTTTATTTTTTTTGTCTATATATTCTAAAATTTTGACTATCTGTTCAATTTTTTTCTCTATCTGTGTAACTTTTTGTCTAGATTTTATTATCAGTTCAATTTCAATCTCTTATTTGCTCAAATATCTATCCTAAATTTCTTATCTGTTCAACAAACCAATCACAATCTTCAATTTATTTTTATCTGTTCAATTTTATTATTTGTTGAAATACGCCAAACCAGGATCTGTTGCAATCTTTCTTTCTCTCTCTCTTGTTCTTTCCCTCTATCTGTTGAAATTCTTTCTAAAAAGTAATCTAGTATATATATATATATGTTCAATTTTTTTATTATTTCTATCTACTTAATTTTTTATTTTTTTTGGTTCATTTACAACTATCTGTTGCAATTTGTTTCATCATACAACAACAACACAGATCAACTACTTCAAAAAAAATGAGAAATTAGATCTGTGTGTTTGAAAAAAAAAACTGTCCATAAGGAGCAGAATCAATGAAGTCTTCTCTTCCGATGGTCCTCTGCAGGAATAGAGTAAAATAATTTGGTGAGAACTCCTTTTGTTTGTTTTGAAAGAACTTTTGTTTTCAATTTTACTCCTTAATTTATCTGTTGAATTTTTAATTTTTTTTTCTATATGTTCAAATTTACATTTAAGTGTTTATTTTTTTTTTTTTGTCTATATATTCAAAAATTTTGACTATCTGTTCAATTTTTTCTCTATCTGTGCAACTTTTTTCTAGATTTTATTATTAGTTCAATTTTAATCTCCTATCTGTTCAAATGTCTATCCCAAATTTCTTATTTGTTCAACAAACCAGTCACAATCTTCAATTTATTTTTATCTCTTCAATTTTCTTATCTGTTGAAATATACCAAAGCAGGATCTGTTGCAATCTTTCTTTCTCTCTCTTGTTCTTTCTCTCTATCTATTGAAATTCTTTCTCAAAAATAATCTGGTATATATATATCTGTTCAATTTTTTTATTATTTCTATCTGCTTAATTTTTATTTATTTATTTTTTGGTTCATTTACAACTATCTATTGCAATTTGCTTCATCATACAACAACAACACAGATCAACAACTTTAAAAAAAAAAAAAAAAAGAGGAGGAAGTAGATCTACGTGCTTGAAAAAAAAAAACTTTCCATAAGGAGCAGGATCAATGGAGTCTTCTCCTCCGATGGTCCTCTGCAGGCATTGAGTAAAATAATTTGGTGAGGAGTCATTTTTTTTTTTGTTTTGAAAGACATTTTGTTTTCAATTTTACTCCTTAATTTATCTGTTGAATTTTTTTTCGATATGTTAAAATTTACATTTAAGTATTTAATTATTTTTTGTCTTTAGATTCACATATTTTGACTATCTGTTCAATTTTTTTCTCTATCTGTGCAACTTTTTCTCTAGATTTTATTATCTGTTCAATTTTAATCTCTTATATGTTCAAATATCTATCCAAAATTTCTTATCTGTTCAACAAACCAGTCACAGTCTTCAATTTATTTTTATCTATTCAATTTTCTTATCCACTAAAATACACTAAACCAAGATCTGTTACAATCTTTCTTTCTCTCTCTCTTGTTCTTTCTCTCTATTTGTTGAAATTCTTTCTCAAAAATAATCCGGTATATATATATATATCTTTTGAATTTTTTATTATTATTTTTATCTGTTTAATTTTTAATTTTTTTCGTTCATTTACAACTATCTATTGCAATTTGTTTCATCATTCAACAACAACACAGATCAACAACTTCAAAAAAAACAAAAAAAAAAAAGAAGAAGAAAAAGAGGAGGAATTAGATATGTGTGTTCGAAAAAAAAAATTTGTCCATAAGGAGCAGGGTCAATGGAGTCTTCTCCTCCGATGGTCCTCTGCAGTCATTGAGTAAAATAATTTGGTGAGAAGTCCTTTGGTTTGTTTTGAAAGACGTTTTGTTTTCAATTTTATTCCTCAGTTTATTTGTTGATTTTTTTTTTCTATATGTTCTATTTTTTTTATTTGCTTATTTTTAATTTTTTTGGTTCATTTACAACTATCTGTTGCAATTTGTTTCATTATACAACAACAACACAGATCAACAACTTTAAAAAAAAAGAGGAGGAATTGTATCTGTGTGCTTGAAAAAAAAAACTGTCCATATGGAGCTGGATCAATGAAGTCTTCTCCTCCGATGGTTCTCTGCAGGCATTGAGTAAAATAATTTGGTGAGAAGCCATTTTGTTTGTTTTGGAAGACGTTTTGTTTTCAATTTTACTCCTTAATTTATCTATTGAATTTTTTATTTTTTTTTCTATATGTTCAAATTTACATTTAAGTGTTTAATTATTTTTTTGTCTATATATTCTAAAATTTAGACTATCTGTTCAAGTTTTTCCCCTATCTGTTCAACTTTTTGTCTAGATTTTATTATCAGTTCAATTTTAATATCTTATCTGTTCAAATATCTATCCAAAATATCTTATCTGTTCAACAAACCAATCACAATCTTCAATTTATTTTTATCTGTTCAATTTTATTATCTGTTGAAATACACGAAACCAAGATCTGTTGCAATCTTTTTTTTCTCTCTCTCTTGTTATTTCTCTCTATCTGTTGAAATTCTTTCTCAAATATAATCCAATATATATATATCTGTTCAATTTTTTTTATTATTTTTATCTGTTGCAATTTGTTTCATCATAAACAACAACACAGATCAGGAACTTTAGAGAAAAAAAATGAGGATGAATTGGATCTGTGTGCTGGAAAAAAAAAACTGTCCATAAGGAGCTGGATCAATGGAGCCTTCTCCTCTGATGGTCTTCTGCAGGCATTGAGTAAAATAATTTGGTGAGAAGTCCTTTTGTTTGTTTTAAAAGACGTTTTGTTTTCAATTTTACTCCTTAATTTATCTGTTGAATTTTTTTTTTCTATATGTTCAAATTTACATTTAAGTGTTTAATTTTTTTTTGGGTCTATATATTCAAAATTTTGGACTATCTGTTCAATTTGTTTCCCTATCTGTGCAGATCTTTGTCAAGATTTTATTATCAGTTCAACTTTAATCTCTTATCTGTTCTGATATCTATCCAAAATTTCTTATCTGTTCAACAAACCAGTCACAATCTTCAATTTATTTATCTATTGAAATACACAAAACCGGGATCTGTTGCAATCTTTCTTTCTCTCTATTATTCTTTCTCTCTATCTGTTAAAATTCTTTCTCAAATATAATCCAGTATATATATATTTGTTCTATTTTTTTAATTATTTTTATCTTCTTAATTTTTAATTTTTTTTGGTTCATTTACAATTATCTGTTTTAATTTGCTTCATTATACAACAACGACATAGATCAACAAATTAAAAAAAAAAAAAAACAAGAGAAGAGAAGGAATTGTATTTGTGTGCTTGAAAAAAAAAAACTGTCCATAACGAGCTGGATCAATGGAGTCTTCTCCTCCGATGGTCCTTTGCAGGCATTGAGTAAAATAATTTGGTGAGAAGCCCTTTTGTTTGTTTTGAAATACGTTTTGTTTTCAATTTTACTCTTTAATTTATTTGTTCAATTCTTTATTTTTTTTCCATATGTTAAAATTTACATTTAAGTGTTTAATTTTTTTTTTTTTTGTCTATATATTCAAAAATTTCGACTATCTGTTCAAGTTTTTTCCCTATCTGTGTAACTTTTTGTCCAGATTTTATTATCAATTCCATTTTAATCTCTTATCTGTTCAAATATCTATCCAAAATATCTTATCTGTTCAACAAACCCGTCACAATCTTCAATTTATTTTTATCTGTTCAATTTTATTATCTGTTGAAATATACGAAACCAAGATCTGTTGCAATCTTTCTCTCTCTCTCTCTCTCTCTCTCTCTCTCTCTCTCTCTTGTTCTTTCCCTCTATCTGTTGAAATTCTTTCTCAAATACAATCTCATATATATATATCTGTTCTATTTTTTTTATTATTGTTATCTGCTTAACTTTTAATTTTTTTTGTTCATTTACAACTATCTATTGCAATTTGTTTCATCATAAACAACAACACAGATCAACAACTTTAAAAAAAAAAAAAAAAAAAAAAGAGAGGATGAATTGGATCTGTGTGCTTAAAAAAAAAATGTCCATAAGGAGCTGGATCAATGGAGTCTTCTCCTCCGATGGTCCTCTGTAGGCATTGAGTAAAATAATTTGGTGAGAAGTCCTTTTGTTTGTTATAAAAAAACGTTTTGTTTTCAATTTTACTCCTTAATTTATATGTTGAATTTTTTTTCTACATGTTCAAATTTACATTTAAGTGTTTAATTTTTCTCTTTTATCTATATATTCAAAAATTTGGACTATCTGTTCAATTTTTTTCACTATCTATGCAGATCTTTGCCAAGATTTATTATCAGTTGAATTTTAATCTCTTATTTGTTCAACAAACCAATCACAATCTTCAATTTATTTTTATCTATTCAATTTTATTATCTGTTGAAATACACCAAACCAGGATCTGTTGCAATCTTTCTTTTTCTCTATTGTTCTTTCTCTCTATCTGTTGAAATTCTTTCTCAAATATAATCCAGTATATATATATCTGTTCTATTTTTTAATTATTTTTATCTGCTTAATTTTTAATTTTTTGTTTGTTCATTTTCAACTATCTGTTGCAATTTGTTTCATTATACAACAACAACACAGATCAACAACTTTAAAAAAAAATAAAAAAATAATTGGAGGAATTGTATCTGTGTGCTTGAAAAAAAAACTGTCCATAAGGAGCTGGATCAATGGAGCCTTCTCCTCCGATGGTCCTCTGCAGGCATTGAGTAAAATAATTTGATGAGAAGTCCTTTTGTTTGTTTTAAAAGACGTTTTGTTTTCAATTTTATTCCTTAATTTATCTGTTGAATTTTTTTTTCTATATGTTCAAATTTACATTTAAGTGTTTAATTTTTTTTTGGTCTATATATTCAAAAATTTGGACTATCTGTTCAATTTTTTTCCCCTATCTGTGCAGATCTTTGTCAAGATTTTATTATCAGTTCAGCTTTAATCTCTTATCTGTTCAAATATCTATCAAAAATTTCTTATCTGTTCAACAAACCAGTCACAATCTTCAATATATTTTTATCTGTTCAATTTTATTATCTATTGAAATACACCAAACCAGGATCTGTCGCAATTTTTCTTTCTCTATATTGTTCTTTCTCTCTATCTGTTGAAATTCTTTCTCAAATACAATCCAGTATATATATATCTGTTCTACTTTTTTAATTATTTTTATCTGCTTAATTTTTAATTTTTTTTTGGTTCATTTACATCTATCTGTTGCAATTTGTTTCATTATACAACAACAACACAGATCAACAACTTTAAAAAAAAAAAAAAAGGAATTGTATCTGTGTGCTTGAAAAAAAAAACTGTCCATAAGGAGCTGGATCAATGGAGTCTTCTTCTCCGATGGTCCTCTGCAGGCATTGAGTAAAGTAATTTGGTGAGAAGCCCTTTTGTTTGTTTTGAAAGACGTTTTGTTTTCAATTTTACTCCTTAATTTATCTGTTGAATTTTTTATTTTTTTTTCATATGTTCAAATTTACATTTAAGTGTTTAATTATTTTTTTTTTGTCTATATATTCTAAAATTTGGACTATCTGTTTAAATTTTTTCCATATCTGTGCAACTTTTTGTCTAGATTTTATTATCAGTTCAATTTTAACCTCTTATCTGTTCAAATATCTATCCAAAATATTTTATCTGTTCAACAAACCAGTCACAATCTTCAATTTATTTTTATCTGTTCAATTTCATTATCTGTTGAAATACACCAAACCAGGATCTGTTGCAATCTTTCTTTCTCTCTATTGTTCTTTCTCTCTATCTGTTGAAATTCTTTCTCAAATATAATCCAGTATATATATATCTGTTCTATTTTTTTATTATTTTTATCTGCTTAATTTTTAATTTTTTTTGTTTATTTACAACTATCTGTTGCAATTTGTTTCATCATAAACAACAACACAGATCAACAACTTTAAAAAAAAAAAAGAGAGGATGAATTGGATCTGTGTGCTTGAAAAAAAAAGCTATCCATAAGGAGCTGGATCAATGGAATCTTCTCCTCCGATGGTCCTCTGCAGGCATTGAGTAAAATAATTTGGTAAGAAGTCCTTTTGATTGCTTTGAAAGACGTTTTGTTTTCAATTTTACTCCTTAATTTATCTGTTGAATTTTTTATTTTTTTTTCCATATGTTCAAATTTACATTTAAGTGTTTAATTTTTTTTTAGTTTATATATTCAAAAATTTAGACTATCTGTTCAAGTTTTTTCCCTATCTGTGCAACTTTTTGTCTAGATTTTATTATCAGTTCAATTTTAATCTCTTATCTGTTCAAATATCTATCCAAAATATCTTATCTGTTCAACAAATCGGTCACAATCTTCAATTTACTTTTACCTGTTCAATTTTATTATCTGTTGAAATACATCAAACCAGGATCTGTTGCAATCTTTCTTTTTCTCTCTCTTGTTCTTTCTCCCTATCTGTTGAAATTCTTTCTCAAATATAATCCAGTATATATATATCTGTTCTATTTTTTTTTATTTTTATCTGGCTAATTTTTAATTTTTGTTTTGGTTCATTTACAACTTTCTGTTGCAATTTGTTTCATCATAAACAACAACACAGATCAACAACTTAAAAAAAAAAAAAATTGGATCTATGTGCTTGAAAAAAAAAACTGTCCATAAGGAGCTGGATCAATGGAGTCTTCTCCTCCAATAGTCCTCGGCAGGCATTGAGTGAAATAATTTGGTGAGAAGTCCTTTTGTTTGTTTTAAAAGACGTTTTGTTTTCAATTTTACTCCTTAATTTGTCTGTTGAATTTTTTTTTTCTATATGTTCAAATTTATATTTAAGTGTTTAATTTTTTTTTCTATATATTAAAAAATTTGGACTATCTGTTCAATTTTTTTTTCTTATCTGTGCAGATCTTTGTCATGATTTTATTATCAGTTCAATTTTAATCTCTTATTTGTTCAAATATCTATCCAAAATTTCTTATCTGTTAAACAAATCAGTCACAATCTTCAATTTATTTCTATATCTTCAATTTTATTATCTGTTGAAATACACCAAACCAGGATCTGTTGCAATATTTCTTTCTCTCTATCTGTTGAAATTCTTTCTCAAATATAATCCAGTATATATATTTATATCTGTTAAATTTTTTTATTATTTTTATCTGCTTAATTTTTAATTTTTTTTGGTTCATTTACAACTATCGGTTGCAATTTTTTCATTATACAATAACAACACAAATCAACAACTTTAAAAAAAAAGAAAAAAAAAAGAGGAGGAATGGTATCTGTGTGCTTGAAAAAAAAACTGTCCATCAGGAGCTGGATCAATGGAATCTTCTCCTCCGATGGTACCCTGCAGGCGTTGAGTAAAATAATTTGGTAAGAAGCCCTTTTGTTTGTTTTGAAAGACATTTTGTTTTCAATTTTACTCCTTAATTTATCTGTTGAATTTTTTATTTTTTTCTATATGTTCAAATTTACATTTAAGTGTTTAATTATTTTTTTTTGTCTACATATTCAAAATTTTGGACTATCTGTTCAACTTTTTACCCTATCTGTTCAACTTTTGTCTAGATTTTATTATCAGTTCAATTTTAATCTCTTATCTGTTCAAATATCTATCAAAAAAATCTTATTTGTTCAACAAACCAGTCACAATCTTCAATTTATTTTTATCTGTTCAATTTTATTATCTGTTGAAATACACGAAACCAAAGATCTGTTGCAATCTTTCTTTCTCTCTCTCTTGTTCTTTCTCTCTATCTGTTGAAATTCTTTCTCAAATAGGGTCCAGTATATATATATATATGTTCTATTTTTTTATTATTTTTATCTGCTTAATTTTTAATTTTTTTGTTCATTTACAACTATCTGTTGCAATTTGTTTCATTATAAACAACAACACAGATCAACCACTTTTTTTTTTTTTTTTTTAAAAAAAGTGGATGAATTGGATCTGTGTGCTTGAAAAAAAAAACTGTCCATAAGGAACTGGATCAATAGAGTCTTCTCCTCCGATGGTCCTCTGCAGTGTACATTTAAGTGTTTAATTATTTTTTTTTCGTCTATATATTCAAAAATTTTGGCTATCTGTTCAATTTTTTTCCCTATCTGTGCAAGTTTTTTCTAGATTTTATTATCCGTTCAATTTTAATCTCTTATCTGTTCAAATATCTATCCAAAATTTCTTATCTGTTCAACAAACCTGTCACAATCTTCAATTTATTTTTATCTATTCAATTTTATTGTCTGTTGAAATACACCAAACCAGGATCTATTGCAATCTTTCTATCTATCTCTCTCTCGTTCTTTCTCTCTATCTGTTGAAATTCTTTCTCAAATATAATCCAGTACATATATATATATATCAGTTCAATTTTTTTTTTTTTATCTGCTTAATTTTTAATTTTTTTTATTTATTTACAAGTATCTGTTGCAATTTCTTTTATCATACAACAACAACACAGATCAACAACTTAAAAAAAATGAGGAATTGAATCTGTGTGCTTGAAAAAAAAAATGTCCATAAGGAGCTGGGTCAATGGAGTCTTCTCCTCCAATGGTCCGCTGCAGGCATTGACTAAAATAATTTGGTGAGAAGTTCTTTTCTTTGTTTTGAAAGACGTTTTGTTTTAAATTTTACTCAATTTATTTGTTTAATTTTTTTTTTCTGTATGTTCAAATTTACATTTAAGTGTTTAATTATTTTTTTTCCGTCTATATACTCAAAAATTTTGGCTATCTATTTAATTTTTTTCGCTATCTGTTGTAGACACCCCATTTTTGACCGTCTTCAAGACTTGGACGTCACCGTTTGAACACTCAATGATTATCCATGTTTGTGTTCGTTTGGAGTTCCCGGAGTTCTCGGCTACGCGCCCTGCCTCAGGATCTCCGAACTCGACCGTTTTGTGTCTGGTTTTGCACCAAACACTTGTGTTTTGCCTTGGAGGGGCAGGGAATGCCTTTTGAGGCATCCCCACACACCACCGGTAGTGGCTAGAGGCCACCGGCTGGTTGTTGTTGCCATCGGCACTATATTGTGCCGGTCGGCACTCTTTTGTGCCGGTCGGCAGTCAATTTTGTCAAAATGACAATTTTGCCCTGCCGACTACTGTGCAGTTTCTTTTTCAGATATTTTAAAGCAGCTGTATAGCATTTGTTTCCCCTCCATACATGTGTATGGAGGGATGAGCCTCTTGGTTGGCTTAGCTTGTAAGCTTTGTTGCCTATAAGAGAAGGCTCTCTTCTCTTGGCTCAAGGGTTGAAAAGTTTGAGAGTGTTAGACATTTTAGACAGAGGAGAAGCTCTGGTTTTAGGTTAGAAGTTCTATATCTATCCTATCTCTCTTCTTCTTTCTTATTTGTACACTAGGTGTTTGTGACTTACTATTGCTCATCAACACCTAGTGTTTCACCTTCTCTAGGTTATTGAGGGTCCAGAGGTTTGTTTTAGTGCTTTGGAGCTGGTTTCAAGCCAAGGAGAGCAACAACATCAACCTTTGTGAAGGTGGTCTTCAAGGGTAAGAAACTACCCCTTTTTACCCCATTTTTGCACTCCATTTTTGCATAGTTTAGAACTATTTTTGTGCTTAGTGATTAACACATAAAAGTTCTATTTTTTAGTCCTCTTTATTGTTGGTTAAGAGTGTTTTGTGCTTTGGGAGGGTTTGACCACCCTTAGGCCTTGAAAAGGCCTCATTTTGTGCTATTTTGTTGAGATCCGGGATTTTGGTGTTTGGGTCTCTTCACCACTGAAATCTTGAGGGATTTCAGTGGTGAAGATGATGCCTTAAAGTCCTAAGAAGGAGGGGGTCACCCCCTCTCCTTGGTGTCCTTGAAAAGGGCAAGTTTTGCCTCTTGAGGGAGCATTGTGTTTGAGTGTGTGTTGAGCATGTTTTGGCTGTTTTCCATGCTTATTATGCCATGATCTAACTTGGTTTTAAGTTGGTTTTAGTACTCCTTGCATGTTTTGCATAGATGCTTTGTAATGCTTCATTGGTGCCTTAACATGCCTATGGTTGTTAACCCTAGTTTGAACATGTTTTAGGCTTAGATTCATGAAGCTTGTATGCTTATTTTGCCATGATTTAGCTCTGTCCTAAGTTGTTTTGGTCAATCTTAGCATGCATCATATAGCCTCCTTGCATTTGGCTTGTTGGCCTTAAGAGCATGAATGTGTAGCATGTGTTGCTTACCTCATTTCGATGGTTTGGAACCATCTAGCATGTCATTTCAGTCCCTTTGGTGTGCTTGTATGCTTGCCTTAGTTGCCTCTTTAATGCTTTAAAAGCATGTATTGAATGCTCCATGTTTTGGTCATTGTGCATGCCTTTGATTTCAAGCCTCTTAGATGCCATCTAAGTAGCCTTTTGGCTTTGTTTTAACATGCTAAAAACCTATTTTTAGTTGTTTAATGCATGCCATAATTGTCTTGCATAAGTATAGTTCAATGCCTCATTGACTTGCTTTAAGTCTTGGACCATTTGCATGCTTTGTTTGGTCTATTTTGAGTTGGTTTAGCACCACACTTTGACATGATTTTAAAGCTTATATTGCATGCTAATTGTCCATTGTTGTGCCCTTTTAAGTGTGCTTAAAGGTTGCTTGTTCAATGCTTAAGTTGGTACCTTAGCATGTGCATGTGTGTATATGTGTTTGGCCCTCATGTCTTAGCATTTTGGCTACTGATTTTAGGACTATTTGGAGCTGCCTAAGTCATGTCTAAGTCCATCCTCTACTTGGTTTGCATACTTGCCTTCCATGTTTGCTTGTATGCTTTGCATAAGTATATTGCATAGTCCATGTTGCATGCTAGATAACATGCTTAGGGTTGCATTGCATTGGCATGCATGCTAGGCCTCTTGAGTTGAGTATGATAGAGGTTTAGCACCCTTGTTTGTTTGTTTGCATTGCATGCATTTGAAATTAAAGTTGCATTCTTGGTTCTTTGGGCCATCATGCATGGGAATGCGTGATTGGTGGTCCGAGAATCGGGACACATCACCCTTTGAGTCATTAACATGATAAGGAATGTGTTTGATGCATAAATTGCTTGAATTGCATTGCCATGCAAGTTGTTGCCCTCTGCTGCTGTGAGTTGCAGGTTCTGCAGACATTCAGTGCCGGCCGGCAATACTTAGTGCCGACCGGCAGTCAATAGATGGCCGATGGATGAATTCAGTGCCGATGAGCTCATTCTACTGCCGGTGGAAGTCCTACTCAGCCGGTGATGTCCCCTAGTATCCAAAGAAGTAGTTCTGAGACTTTGGCAGTTTTCAGAGGAGTAGAGCAGGGAAAACAGAGGCAATCTAAGCATGGCAGTGCAATTCCAAGCAAGTCCCGAGCATGCGTTGCATCCGGCCCTCATCTCGAGGCAGTTTACTGCTTTAATTAGATTAATTAATTTATTTGATTAATTTAATGGGTCTGTAATATTTTAATTAGCTTGCGTAGTTAATTATCTGTATTATTCTTTTGGTCCCTCCGAGCGAGGGCAAATCTGTAATAAGTGTGGGTGAGTGTGTGTATGTCTTCCAACCCCCACTTCTTTCTCCCTTTTATTTACCTGCTTTGATGGTAGATTAGGGCACGTTTATTTTAGCATACCTTATGCTATGCATACGTGCATCCATGCATCTGTTTACATGCACCGGGCTCGGTACATCATACAAACTGCATTGTATTTTCAATTCCAAATTGAATACGTGCATCAATTGATTGCATTTCACATGCCATTTTAGGGTTAGCCGAGCCTACTCTAAATTGCATCTTCGCATGTGTTGCATTAGCCATTCTCTAACATGAACTAGGACACGCATGTTTGCTAACTAGTTTATTGTTTTGGCACGGAGTACGATGTAAGTATTTATGCTTTAGCATCTCGCATGCGTGTGAATGTTGCCATGACAATATGCTTACCATGCGGCTAAGTGCTTATGTGAGATAAACTGCTTGAATGCCTGTGGGTGGAGGTTGGATTGCTTGAGTTGGAAAACTCGTTGAAATCCGTATTTTAGCCTACTTGCGGGTAGCAAATTCCAAAGCGTTTTCCAAACCAACGGATATGCAATGTTTATTTCCAAATTAGGCAATCTAGTCTATACTTGTTTGCTGTGCGCACAACATAGTAATTCTAGGCTAATAATTGGAATAAGAACACATAGCGTTTTCAAAATTGGATATCATGGTTAGTAGAGGCCGGTCTTCGGACCGGGCGAAAGGGGGTGCTCATAGCTGACCTTCCCCGATCGTACCCAAGCTCCCGAGCCAAGACCACTTTGGTAATGACGGACATGTGGCCTTCGGCACTGAGTCAGGGTTTCCTAAATTTCCCCATTTTAAAAATATTTAGGTGGCGACTCTGTATCTGGCAAAGCAGTCCATGTTTGGCACTTCTTTTCAAAATCTGTTTTTCTCAAAACGATTTGCCAGAGTTGGACTCTTTGGTTCAAGATTTAGAACCGTGACAAAAATTGAGTCCTTTGAACTGTAGTAGACCCAATATCGAACCAGAACGGGGGGGGAGTTGTACCCTCCCCGGGATGCGTTCGGGGACGTCTACATCTGTGCACATCTTTGTCAAGATTTTATTATCAGTTCAATTTTAATCTCTTCTCTGTTCAAATATCTATCCAAAATTTCTTATCTGTTCAACAAACCAGTAATAATCTTCAACTTATTTTTATCTGTCCAATTTTATTATCTGTTAAAATACACCAAACCAGGATCTGTTGCAATCTTTCTATTTGTCTCTTGTTCTTTCTCTCTATCTGTTGAAATTCTTTCTCAAATATAATCCAGTATATATATATCTGTTCAATTTTTTTGTTATTTTTATCTGCTTAATTTTTAATTTTTTTTGGTTAATTTACAAGTATCTGTTGCAATTTGTTTCATCATACAACAACAACACAGATCAACAAGTTAAAAAAAAAAAAAGAAGAAAAAGAGTAGGAATTGGATCTGTGTGCTAGAGAAAAAAAAATTTGTCCATAAGGAGCTAGGTCAATGGAGTCTTCTCCTCCAATGGTCCTCTGCAGGCATTGTGTAAAATAATTTGGTGAGAAGTTCTTTTGTTTGTTTTGAAAGACGTTTTATTTTCAATTTTACTCCTTAATTTATCTGTTTAATTTTTAATTTTTTTTTCTATATGTTTAAATTTACATTTAAGTGTTTAACTTTTTTTTTTTCGTCTATATATTCAAAAAATTTGGCTATCTGTTCAATTTTTTTCCCTATCTGTGCTGGTCTTTGTCAAGATTTTATTATCAGTTCAATTTTAATCTCTTATCTGTTCAAATATCTATCTAAAATTTCTTATCTGTTCAATAAACCAGTCACATTCTTCAATTTATTTTTATCTGTTCAATTTTATTATCTGTTGAAATACACCAAACCAGGATCTGTTGCAATCTTTCTTTCTCTCTATTGTTCTTTCTCTCTATCTGTTGAAATTATTTCTCAAATATTATCCAGTATATATATCTGTTCTATTTTTTTATTATTTTTATCTGTTTAATTTTTAATTTTTTTTTGAATATTTTAGAACTATCTGTTGCAATTTGTTTCATTATACAACAACAACACAAATCAACAACTTTAAAAAAAAGAAAAAAAGAAGAGGAATTCTATCTGTGTGCTTGAAAAAAAAACTGTCCATAAAGAGCTGGATCAATGGAGTCTTCTCCTCCGATGGTCCTCTGCAGGCATTGAGTAAAATAATTTGGTGAAAAGCCCTTTTGTTTATTTTGAAAGACGTTTTGTTTTCAATTTTACTCCTTAATTTATCTATTAAATTTTTTATTTTTTTTCTATATGTTTAAATTTACATTTAAGTGTATAATTATTTTTTTGTCTATATATTCAAAATTTTGGACTATCTGTTCAAGTTTTTTCCCTATCTGTGCAACGTTTTGTCTAGATTTTATTAATAGTTCAATTTTAATCCCTTATCTGTTCAAATATCTATCCAAAATATCTTCTCTGTTCAACAAACCAGTCACAATCTTCAATTTATCTTTATCTGTTCAATTTTATTATCTGTTGAAATATACGAAACCAAGATCTGTTGCAATCTTTGTTTCTCTCTCTCTTGTTCTTTCTCTCTATTTATTGAAATTCTTTCTCAAATATAATCCAGTATATATATCTGTTTAATTTTTTATTGTCATTTTTATTTGCTTAATTTTTAATTTTTTTGGTTCAATTGTAACTATCTGTTGCAATTTGTTTCATCATAAACAACAACATAGATCAACAACTTAAAAAAAAAAGAGAGGATGAATTGGATCTGTGTGCTCGAAAAAAAAACTGTCCATAAGGAGCTGGATCGATGGAGCCTTCTCCTCTGATGGTCCTCTGTAGGCATTGAGTAAAATAATTTGGTGAGAAGTCCTTTTATTTGTTTTAAAAGACGTTTTGTTTTCAATTTTACTCCTTAATTTATTTGTTTAATTTTTTTTCTGTATATTCAAATTTACATTTAAGTGTTTAATTTTTCTTTTGTCTATATATTCAAAAATTTGGACTGTCTGTTCAATTTTTTCCCCTATCTGTGCAGATCTTTGTCAAGATTTTATTATCAGTTCAATTTCAATCTCTTATCTATTAAAATATCTATCCAAAATTTCTTATCTGTTCAACAAACCAGTCACAATCTTCAATTTATTTTTTCTGTTCAATTTTATTATCTATTGAAATACACCAAACCAGGATCGGTTGCAATCTTTCTTTCTCTCTATTGTTCTTTCTCTCTATTTGTTGAAATTCTTTCTCAAATATAATCTAGTATATATATATCTGTTCTATTTTTTTTATTATTTTTATCTGCTTAATTTTTTATTTTTTTCTGGTTCATTTACAACTATCTGTTGCAATTTGTTTCATTATACAACAACAACACAGATAAACAACTTTAAAAAAAAAAAAGAAGAAGAAGGAATTGTATCTGTGTGCTTGAAAAAAAAAATGTCCATGAGAAGCTAGATCAATGGAGTCTTCTCCTCCGATGGTCCTCTACAGGCATTGAGTAAAATAATTTGGTGAGAAGCCCTTTTGTTCGTTTGGAAAGACGTTTTGTTTTCAATTTTACTTCTTAATTTATCTGTTGAATTTTTTATTTTTTTGCTATATGTTCAAATTTACATTTAAGTGTTTAATTATTTTTTTTTTCTATATATTCAAAAATTTGGACTATCTGTTCAAGTTTTTTCCTTATCTGTGCAACTTTTTGTCTAGATTTTATTATCAGTTCAATTTTAATCTGTTATCTGTTCGAATATCTATCCAAAATATCTTATCTGTTCAACAAACCAGTCACAATCTTCAATTTATTTTTATCTGTTCAATTTTATTATTTGTTGAAATACACGAAACCAAGATCTGTTGCAATCTTTTCTTTCTCCCTCTCTTGTTTTTTCTCTCTATCTGTTGAAATTTTTTCTCAAATATAATCCAGTATATATATCTATTCAATTTTTTTATTATTTTTATCTGCTTAATTTTTAATTTTTTTTTGTTTATTTACAGCTATCTGTTGCAATTTGTTTCATCATACAACAACAACACAGATCAACAACTTAAAAAAAAAAAAAAAAGACGAGGAACTGGATCTGTGTGCTTCAAAAAAAAAACAGTCCATAAGGAGCAGGATTAATGCAGTCTTCTCCTCCGATGGTCCTCAGCAGGTATTGAGTAAAATAATTTGGTGAGAAGTTCTTTCGTTTGTTTTAAAAAACGTTTTGTTTTCAATTTTACTCCTTATTTATCTGTTGAATTTTTTATTTTTTTTCTATATGCTCAAATTTACATTGAAGTGTTTAATTATTATTTTTTTCGTCTATATATTCAAAAAATTTATCTATCTGTTCAATTTTTTCCCTATCTGTGCAAATTTTTTTCTAGATTTTATTATCACTTAAATTTTAATCTCTTATCTGTTCAAATATCTATCCAAAATTTCTTATCTATTCAACAAACCAGTCACAATCTGCAATTTATTTTTATCTATTCAATTTTATTATCTGTTGACATACACCAAACCATGATCTGTTGCAGTCTTTCTATCTCTCTATCTTGTTCTTCTCTCTATCTGTTGAAATTCTTTCTCAAATATAATCTAGTATATATATATCTCTGTTAAATTTTTTTTGTTATTTTTACCTGCTTAATTGTTAATTTTTTTTGGTTAATTTACAAGTATCTGTTGCAATTTGTTTCATCATACAACAACAACACAGATCAACAACTTAAAAAAAAGAAAAAAAAAAGTGGAGGAATTGGATCTGTGTGCTTGAAAAAAAAAATGTCCATATGGAGCTAGGTCAATGGAGTCTTCTCCTCCAATGGTCCTCTGTAGGCATTGAGTAAAATAATTTAGTGAGAAATTCTTTTGTTTGTTTTTAAAGACGTTTTGTTTTCAATTTTACTCCTTAATTTATCTTTTTATTTTTTTTTCTATATGTTCAAATTTAGATTTAAGTGTTTAATTATTTTTTTTTTCGTCTATATATTCAAAAATTTTGGCTATCTGTTCAATTTTTTTTCCTATCTTTGCAGATCTTTGTCAATATTTTATTATCAGTTTAATTTTAATCTCTTATCTGTTCAAATATCTATCCAAAATTGCTTATCTATTCAACAAACAAGTCACAATCTTCAATTTATTTTTATCTGTTCAATTTTATTATCTGTTGAAATACAACAAACCAGGATCTGTTGCAATCTTTCTTTCTCTCTATTGCTCTTTCTCTCTATCTGTTGAAATTCTTTCTCAAATATAATCCAGTATATATATATCTGTTCTATTTCTTTTATTATTTTTATCTGCATAATTTTTAATTTGTTTTGGTTCATTTACAACTATCTGTTGCAATTTGTTTCATCATAAACAACAACACAGACCAACAACTTAAAAAAAAAAAATTTGGATCTTTGTGCTTGAAAAAAAAACTGTCCATAAGGAGCTGGATCAATGGAGTCTTCTCCTCCGATGGTCTTCGGCAGGCATTGAGTAAAATAATTTGGTGAGAAGTCTTTTTGTTTGTTTTGAAAGACGTTTTGTTTTCAATTTTACTCCTTAATTTATCTGTTGAATTTTTTTTTTCTATATGTTCAAATTTACATTTAAGTGTTTAATTTTTTTTTCTCTATATATTCAAAAATTTGGACTATCTGTTCAATTTTTTTTTCTTATCTATGCAGATCTTTGTCAAGATTTTATTATCAGTTCAATTTTAATCTCTTATCTATTCAAATATCTATCCAAAATTTCTTATCTGTTCAACAAACCAATCACAATCTTCAATTTATTTCTATATCTTCAGTTTTATTATCTGTTGAAATACACCAAACCTGGATCTGTTGCAATCTTTCTTTCTCTCTATTGTTCTTTCCCTCTATTTGTTGAAATTCTTTCTCAAATACAATCCAGTATATATATATTTATATTTGTTCAATTTTTTTATTATTTTTATCTGGTTAATTTTTACTTTTTTTTGGTTCATTTACAATTATCTGTTGCAATTTTTTCATTATACAACAACAACAGCACAAATCAACAACTTAAAAAAAAAAAAAAAAAGAGGAGGAATTATATCTGTGTGCTTGAAAAAAAAACTGTCCATAAGGAGCTGGATCAATGGAATCTTCTCATCCGATGGTACCCTGCAGGCATTAAGTAAAATAATTTGGTGAGAAGCCCTTTTGTTTGTTTTGAAAGACGTTTTGTTTTCAATTTTACTCCTTAATTTATCTGGTGAATTTTTTATTTTTTTTTTCAATATGTTCAAATTTACATTTAAGTGTTTAATTATTTTTTTTTGGTCTATATATTCAAAAATTTTGGCTATCTGTTCAATTTTTTCCCCTATATGTGCAGATTTTTTTCTAAATTTTATTATCATTTCAATTTTAATCTCTTATCTGTTCAAATATCTATCCAAAATATCTTATCTGTTCAGCAAACCAGTCACAATCTTCAATTTATTTTTATCTGTTCAATTTTATTATCTGTTGAAATACACGAAACCAAGATCTGTTGCAATCTTTCTTTCTCTCTCTCTTGTTCTTTCTCTCTATCTGTTGAAATTCTTTCTCAAATATAATCCAGTATATATATATGTTTAATTTTTTTTATTATTTTTATCTGCTTAATTTTTATTTATTTTTTTGGTTCATTTACAACTATTTGTTACAATTTGTTTCGTCACACAACAACAACAAAGAGCAACAACTTTAAAAAATAAAAAAAAGGAGGAATTTCAACTGTTTGCTTAAAAAAAAAACTGTCCATAAGGAGCTGGGTCAATGGTGTCATCTCCTCCAATGGTCCTCTGCAGGGATTGAGTAAAATAATTTGGTGAGAAATTCTTTTGTTTGTTTTGAAAGATGTTTTGTTTTCAATTTACTCCTTAATTTATCTGTTTATTTTTTTATTTTTTTTCTATATGTTCAAATTTACACTTAAGTGTTTAATTATTTTTTTCGTCTATATATTCAAAAATTTTGGCAATCTGTTCAATTTTTTTCCCTATCTGTGCAAATTTTTTTTCTAGATTTTATTATCAGTTCAATTTTAATCTCTTATCTGTTCAAATATCTATCCAAAATTTCTTATCTGTTCAACAAACCAATACAATATTCAATTTATTTTTATCTGTTCAATTTTATTATCTGTTGAAATACCCCAAACCAGGATCTGTTGTAATTTTTCTATCTCTCTCTCTTGTTCTTCCTCTCTATCTGTTGAAATTCTTTCTCAAATATAATCCAGTATATATATATTTGTTTAATTTTTTTTATTATTTTTATCTGCCTAATTTTTAATTTTTTTTGGTTCATTTACAACTATCTGCTGCAATTTTTTCATCATACAACAACAACAGAGATCAACAACTTAAAAAAAATAAAAAAAAAGAGGAGGAATTGTATCTATGTGCTTGAAAAAAAAACTGTCCATAAGGAGCTGGATCAATGGAGTTTTCTCCTCCGATGGTTCCCTGCAGGCATTGAGTAAAATAATTTGGTGAGAAGCCCTTTTGTTTGTTTTGAAAGATGTTTTGTTTTCAATTTACTCCTTAATTTATCTGTAAAATTTTTTATTTTTTTCCTATATGTTCAAATTTACATTTAAGTGTTTAATTATTTTTTTTTTGTCTATATATTCAAAAATTTGGACTATCTGTTCAAGTTTTTTCCCTATTTGTGCAACTTTTTGTCTAGATTTTATTATCAGTTCAATTTTAATCTCTTATCTGTTCAAATATCTATCCAAAATATCTTATCCGTTCAATAAACCGGTCACAATCTTCAATTTATTTTTATCTGTTCAATTTTATTATCTGTTGAAATACACGAAACCAAGATCTGTTGCAATCTTTCTTTCTCTCTCTCTTGTTCTTTCTCTCTATCTGTTGAAATTCTTTATCAAATATAATCCAGTATATATATCTGTTCAATTTTTTTTTATTATTTTTATCTGCTTAATTTTCAATTTTTTTTTCTTTCATTTACAGCTATCTGTTGCAATTTGTTTCATCATACAACAACAACACAAATCAACATCTTAAAAATAAAAAAAAGGCAAGGAATTGGATCTGTGTGTTTCAAAAAAAAAAAACTGTCCATAAAGAGCTGAATCAATGGAGCCTTCTCCTCCGGTGGTCTTCTGCAGGCATTGAGTAAAATAATTTGGTGAGAAGTTCATTTGTTAGTTTTGAAAGACGTTTTGTTTTCAATATTACTCCTTATATATCTGTTGAATTTTTTATTTTCTTTTCTATATGTTCAAATTTACATTTAAGTGTTTAATTATTTTTTTTTCGTCTATATATTAAAAAATTTTGGCTGTCTGTTCAATTTTTTTCTCTATTTGTGCAGGTTTTTTTTCAAGATTTTATTATTAGTTCAATTTTAATCTCTTATCTGTTCAAATATCTATCCAAAATTTCTTATCTGTTCAACAAACCAGTCATAATCTTCAATTTATTTTTATCTGTTGAATTTTATTATCTGTTGAAATACACAAAACTGAGATCTGTTGCCATCTTTCTTTCTCTCTCTCTTGCTCTTTCTGTCTATCTGTTGAAATTCTTTCTCAAATATAATCCAGTGTATATATATATTTGTTCAATTTTTTAATTATTTTTATCTGCTTAATTTTTCATTTTTTTTGTTCATTTACAACTATCTGTTGCAATTTGTTTCATTATACAACAACAACACAGAGTAACAACTTTTAAAAAAAAAATGAGGAATTTGATCTGTTTGCTTCAAAAAAAAACTGTCCATAAGGAGCTGGGTCAATGGAGTCATCTCCTTCAATGGTCCTCTGCAGGCATTGAGTAAAATAATTTTGTAAGAAGTTCTTTTGTTTCTTTTGAAAGACGTTTTGTTTTCAATTTTACTCCTTAATTTATCTGTTTTATTTTTTATTTTTTTTCTATATTTCAAATTTACAATTAAGTGTTTAATTATTTTTTTTTTCGTCTATCTATTTAAAAATTTTGGCTATCTGTTCAATTTTTTTCCCTATCTGTGCAGATCTTTGTCAACATTTTATTATCAGTTCAACTTTAATCTCTTATCTGTTCAAATATCTATCCAATATTTCTTATCTTTTCAACAAACCAGTTACAATCTTCAATTTATTTTTATCTGTTCAATTTCATTATCTGTTGAAATACACCAAACCAGGATCTGTTGCAATCTTTCTTTCTCTCTATTGTTCTTTCTCTCTATCTGTTGAAATTCTTTCTCAAATATAATCCAGTATATATATATCTGTTCTATTTTTTAAATTATTTTTATCTGCTTAATTTTTAATTTTTTTTTGTTCATTTACAACTATCTGTTGCAATTTGTTTCATTATACAACAACAACACAGATCAACAACTTTAAAAAAAAAAAAAAGAGAAGGAATTGTATCTGTGTGCTTGAAAAAAAAACTGTCCATAAGGAGCTGGATCAATGGAGTCTTCTCCTCCGATGATCCTCTACAGGCATTGAGTAAAATAATTTGGTGAGAAGTCCTTTTGTTTGTTTTGAAAGACGTTTTGTTTTCAATTTTACTCCTTAATTTATCTGTTGAATTTTTTTATTTTTTTTCCATATGTTCAAATTTACATTTAAGTGTTTAATTATTTTTTTTTTTTGGTTTATATATTCAAAATTTTGGACTATCTGTTCAAGTTTTTTACCTATCTGTGCAACTTTTTGTCTAGATTTTATTATTAGTTCAATTTTAATCTCTTATCTGTTCAAATATCTATCCAAAATATCTTATCTGTTCAACAAACCAGTCACAATCTTCTATTTATTTTTATCTGTTCAATTTTATTATCTGTTGAAATACACAAAAACAAGAGCTGTTGCAATCTTTCTTTCTCTCTCTCTTGTTCTTTCTCTCTATCTGTTGAAATTCTTTCTCAAATATAATCCAGTATATATATCTGTTCTATTATTTTTATTATTTTTATCTGCTTAATTTTTATTTTTTGTTTGTTCATTTACAACTATCTGTTGCAATTTGTTTGATCATAAACAACAACACAGATCAACAACTTTTTTTTTAAAAAAAAAAAGAGAGGATGAATTGGATCTGTGTGCTTGAAAAAAAAACTGTCCATAAGGAGCTGGATCAATAGAGTCTTCTCTTCCGATGGCCCTCTACAGTGTACATTTAAGTGTTTAATTATTATTTTTTTTCGTCTATATATTCAAAAATGTTGGCTATCTGATCAATTTTTTTCCCTATCTGTGCAGGTTTTTTTTCTAGATTTTATTACTAGTTCAATTTTAATCTCTTATCTGTTCAAATATCTATCCAAAATTTCTTATCTGTTCAACAAACCAGTCACAATCTTCAATTTATTTTTATCTGTTCAATTTTATTATCTGTTGAAATACACCAAACCAAGATCTGTTGCAATCTTTCTATCTCTCTCTCTTGTTCTTTCTCTCTCTCGGTTGAAATTCTTTCTCAAATATAATCCAGTATATATACATATATCTGTTCAATTTTTTTGTTATTTTTATCTGCTTAATTTGTAATTTTTTTTTATTTATTTACAAGTATCTGTTGCAATTTGTTTCATCATACAACAACAACACAGATCAACAACTTTTTTTTTTTAAAAAAAAATGAGGAATTGGATCTGTGTGCTTGAAAAAAAAAACTGTTCATAAGGAACTGGGTCAATGGAGTCTTGTCCTCCAATGGTCCTCTGCAGGCATTGAGTAAAATAATTTGGTGAGAATTTCTTTTCTTTGTTTTGAAAGACGTTTTGTTTTAAATTTTACTCAATTTATTTGTCTAATTTTTTTTTTCTATATGTTCAAATTTACATTTAAGTGTTTAATTATTTTTTTCATCTATATATTCAAAAAATTTGGCTATCTATTCAATTTTTTTCGCTATCTGTGCACATCTTTGTTAAGATTTTATTATCAGTTCAATTTTAATCTCTTGTCTGTTCAAATATCTATCCAAAATATCTTATCTGTTCAATAAATCAGTCACAATCTTTAATTTATTTTTATCTGTTCAATTTTATTATCTGTTGAAATACACGAAACCAAGATCTGTTGCAATCTTTCTTTCTCTCTCTCTCTCTCTTGTTCTTTCTCTCTATCTGTTGAAATTCTTTCTCAAATATAATCCAGTATATATATCTGTTCAATTTTTTTATTATTTTTATCTGCTTAATTTTGAATTTTTTTTTGTTTCATTTACAGCTATCTGTTGCAATTTGTTTCATCATACAACAACAACACAAATCAACAACTTAAAAATTTTAAAAAAAAAGCGAGGAATTGGATCTGTGTGTTTCAACAAAAAAAAAACTGTCCATAAGGAGCTGAATCAATGGAGCCTTCTCCTCCGGTGGTCCTCTGCAGGCATTGAGTAAAATAATTTGGTGATAAGTTCTTTTGTTTGTTTTGAAAGACATTTTGTTTTCAATATTACTCCTTATTTATCTGTTGAATTTTTTATTTTATTTTCTATATGTTCAAATTTACATTTAAGTGTTTAATTATTTTTTTTCGTCTATATATTAAAAAATTTTGGCTATCTGTTCAATTTTTTTTCTCTATCTGTGCAGGTTTTTTTCAAGATTTTATTATTAGTTCGATTTTAATCTCTTATCTGTTCAAATATCTATCCAAAATTTCTTATATGTTCAACAAACCAGTCATAATCTTCAATTTATTTTTATCTGTTAAATTTTATTATCTGTTAAAATATACAAAACCAAGATCTGTTGCAATCTTTCTTTCTCTCTCTCTTGTTCTTTCTGTCTATCTATTGAAATTCTTTCTCAAATATAATCCAGTGTATATATATATTTGTTCAATTTTTTTAATTATTTTTATCTGCTTAATTTTTTATTTTTTTCAGTACATTTACAACTATCTGTTGCAATTTGTTTCATCATACAACAACAACACAGAGTAACAACTTAAAAAAAATGAGAAATTTGATCTGTCTGCTTTAAAAAAAAACTGTCCATAAGGAGCTGGGTCAATGGAGTCATCTCCTCCAATGGTCCTTTGCAGGCATTGAGTAAAATAACTTGGTGAGAAGTTCTTTTGTTTGTTTTGAAAGACGTTTTGTTTTCAATTTTACTCCTTAATTTATCTGTTTAATTTTTTATTTTTTTTCTATGTGTTCAAATTTACATTTAAGTGTTTAATTATTTTTTTTTCGTCTATATATTTAAAAAATTTGGCTATCTGTTCAATTTTTTTCCCTATCTGTGCAAGCTTTTTTCTAGATTTTATTATCAGTTCAATTTCAATCTCTTATCTGTTCAAATATCTATCCAAAATTTCTTATCTGTTCAACAAACCAGTCATAATCTTCAATTTATTTTTATATGTTCAACTTTATTATCTGTTGAAATACACAAAACCAGAATCTGTTGCAATCTTTCTATCTCTCTCTCTTGTTCTTTCTCACTATCTGTTGAAATTCTTTTTTAAATATAATCCAGTATATATATCTGTTCAATTTTTTTATTTTATTTCCTTAAATTTTAAATTTTTTTGGTTCATTTACAACTATCTGTTGCAATTTGTTTCATCATACAACAACAACACAGATCAACAACTTAAAAAAAAAACGAGGAATTGGATATGTGTGCTTCAAAAAAAAAAAAACTGTCCATAAGGAGCTGGATCAATAGAGCCTTCTCCTCCGATGGTCCTCTGCAGGCATTGAGTAAAATAATTTGGTGAGAAGTTCTTTTGTTTGTTTTGAAAGATGTTTTATTTTCAATTTTACTACTTAATTTATCTGTTTAATTTTTTTATTTTTTTTCTATATGTTTAAATTTACATTTAAGTGTTTAACTTTTTTTTTTCGTCTATATATTCAAAAATTTTGGCTATCTATTCAATTTCTTTTCCTATATGTGCAGGTCTTTGTCAAGATTTTATTATCAGTTCAATTGTAATCTCTTATCCGTTCTAATATCTATGCAAAATTTCTTATCTGTTCAACAAACCAGTCACATTATTCAATTTATTTTTATCTGTTCAATTTTACTATCTGTTGAATTACACCAAACCAGGATCTGTTGCAATCTTTCTTTCTCTCTATTGTTCTTTCTCTCTATCTGTTGAAATTTTTTCACAAATATAATCCGGCATATATATATATCTGTTCCATTTTATTATTATTTTTATCTACTTAATTTTTAATTTTTTTTGGTTCATTTAGAACAATCTGTTGCAATTTCTTTCATTATACAACAACAACACAGATCAACAACTTTTAAAAAAAAAAAGAAAAAAAAAGAGGAGGAATTCTATCTGTGTGCTTGAAAAAAAAAACTGTCCATAAGGAGCTGGATCAATGGAGTCTTCTCCTCCAATGGTCCTCTGCAGGCATTGAGTAAAATAATTTGGTGAGAAGCCCTTTTGTTTGTTTTGAAAGACGTTTTGTTTTCAATTTTACTCCTTTATTTATCTGTTGAATTTTTTATTTTTTTTCTATATGTTCAAATTTACATTTAAGTGTTTAATTATTTTTTTGTCTATATATTCAAAATTTTGGACTATCTGTTCAAGTTTTTTCGCTATATGTGCAACTTTTTGTCTAGATTTTATTAACAGTTCAATTTTAATCCCTTATCTGTTCAAATATCTATCCAAAATATCTTATCTGTTCAACAAACCAATCACAATCTTCAATTTATATTTATCTGTTCAATTTTATTATCTGTTGAAATACACGAAACCAAGATCTGTTGCAATCTTTCTTTCTCTCTCTCTTGTTCTTTCTCTCTATCTATTGAAATTCTTTCTCAAATATAATCCAGTATATATATATCTGTTCAATTTATTATTATTATTTTTATCTACTTAATTTTTAATTTTTTTTGGTTCATTTACAACTATCTGTTGCAATTTGTTTCATCATTAACAACAACACAGATCAACAACTTAAAAAAAAAAAGAGGATAAATTGGATTTGTGTGCTTGAAAAAAAAAAACTGTCCATAAGGAGCTGGGTCAATGGAGTCTTCTCCTCCAATGGCCCTCTGCAAGCATTGAGTAAATTAATTTGGTGAGAAGTTCTTTTGTTTGTTTTTAAAAACATTTTGTTTTCAATTTTACTCCTTAATTTTTCTGTTTAATTTTTTTTCTATATGTTCAAATTTAGATTTAGGTGTTTAATTATTTTTTTTTGTCTATATATTCAAAAATTTTGGGTATTTGTTCAATTTTTTCCCCTATCTTTACAGATCTTTGTCAAGATTTTATTATCAGTTCAACTTTAATCTCTTATCTGTTCAAATATCTATCCAAAATTTCTTATCTATTCAACAAACAAGTCACAATCTACAATTTATTTTTATCTGTTCAGTTTTATTATCTGTTGAAATACATCAAACCAGCATCTGTTGCAATCTTTCTTTCTCACTATTGTTCTTTCTTTCTATCTGTTGAAATTTTTTCTCAAATATAATCCAGTATATATATATGTTCTATTTTTTTTTATTATTTTTATCTGCTTAATTTTTAATTTTGTTTTGGTTCATTTACAACAAGTTGGATCAAGTTTTGGTCCATAAGGAGCTGGATCAATGGAGTTTTCTCCTCCGATTGTCCTCTGCAGGCATTGAGTAAATAATTTACTGAGAAGTCCTTTTGTTTATTTTAAAAGACGTTTTGTTTTCAATTTTACTCCTTAATTTATCTGTTTAATTTTTTTTTTCTATATGTTCAAATTTACGTTCAAGTGTTTAATTTTTTTTTGTCTATATATTCAAAAATTTGGACTATCTGTTCAATTTTTTGCCTATCTGTGCAAGTCTTTCTCAAGATTTTATTATCAGTTCAATTTTAATCTCTTATATGTTCAAATATCTCTCCAAAATATCTTATCTGTTCAACAAACCAGTCACAATTTTCAATTTATTTTTATATGTTCAATTTTATTATCTGTTGAAATACACGAAACCAAGATCCGTTGCAATGTTTCTCTCTCTCTAGTTCTTTCTCTCTATCTGTTGAAATTATTTCTCAAATATAATCCAGTATATATATCTATTCAATTTTTTTTAATTATTTTTATCTGCTTAATTTTTAATTTTTTTTGGGTTTATTTACAACTATCTGTTGCAATTTGTTTCATCATAAACAACAACACAGATCAACAACTAAAAAAGAAAAAAATAATGATGAAATGGATCTGTGTGCTTGAAAAAAAAAACTGTTCATAAGGAGCTGGGTCAATGGAGTCTTCTCCTCCAATGGCCCTCTGCAGGCATTGAGTAAAATAATTTGGTGAGAAGTTCTTTTGTTTGTTTTGAAAGACATTTCGTTTTCAATTTTACTCAATTTATCTGTTTAATTTTTTATTTTTTTTATATGTTCAAATTTACGTTTAAGTGTTTAATTATTATTTTTTTCCGTCTATATATTCAAAAATTTTGGCTATCTGTTCAATTTTTTTCCCTATCTGTGCAAGTTTTTTTCTGGATTTTATTATCAGTTCAATTTTAATCTCTTATCTGTTCAAATATCTATCCAAAATTTGTTATCTATTCAACAAACCAGTCACAATCTTCAATTTATTTTTATCTGTTCAATTTTATTATCTGTTGAAATACACCAAACCAGGATCTGTTACCATCTTTCTTTCTCTCTTTTGTTCTTTCTCTCTATCTGTTGAAATTCTTTCTCAAATATAATGAAGTATATATATATATTTGTTCTATTTTTTTATTATTTTTATCTGGTTAATTTTAAATTTTTTTGTTTCATTTACAACTATCTGTTGCAATTTGTTTCATTATAAAACAACAACACATATCAACAACTTTAAAAAAAAGAAAAAGAAGAAGAGGAATTGTATCTGTTTGCTTAAAAAAACTGCCCATAAGGAGCTGGATCAATGGAATGTTCAGCTCCGATGGTCGTCTGCAGGCATTGAGTAAAGTAATTTGTTGAGAAGCTCTTTTGTTTGTTATCAACGACGTTTTGTTTTCAATTTTACTCCTTAATTTATCTGTTGAATTTTTTATTTTTTTTTCTATATGTTCAATCTTACATTTAAGTGCTTAATTATTATTTTTTTGTCTATATATTCAAAAATTTGGACTATCTGTTCAAGTTTTTTCCCTATCTGTGCATCTTTTTTTTAGATTTTATTATCAAATCAATTTTAATCTCTTATCTGTTCAAATATTTATCAAAAATATCTTATCTGTTCAACAAACCAGTCACAATCTTCAATTTATTTTTATCTGTTCAATTTTATTATCTGTTGAAAAACACGAAACCAAGATCTGTTGCAATCTTTCTTTCTATCTCTCTTGTTCTTTCTCTCTATCTGTTGAAATTCTTTCTCAAATGTAATCCCGTATATATGTATATCTGCTCAATTTTTTTTTTATCCGATTAATTTTTTATTTTTTTTGGGTTCATTAACAACTATCTGTTGCAATTTGTTACATCATAAACAACAACACAGATCAACATTAAAAAAAAAAAAAAAATTGGATGTATTTGCTTGAAAAAAAACTGTCCATAAGGAGCTGGATCAATGGAGTCTTCTCCTCCGATGGTCCTCGGCAGGCATTGAATAAAATAATTTGGTGAGAAGTCCTTTTGTTGGTTTTGAAAGACGTTTTGTTTTCAATTTTACTCCTTAATTTATCTGTTGAATTTTTTTTTTCTATATGTTCAAATTTACATTTAAGCGTTTAATTTTTTTTTCTCTATATATTCAAAAATTTGGACTATCTGTTCAATTTTTTTTTTCTTATCTGTGCAGATCTTTGTCAAGATTTTATTATCAGTTCAATTTTAATCTCTTATCTGTTCAAATATCTATCCAAAATTTCTTATCTGTTCAACAAACCAGTCACAATCTTCAATTTATTTCTATATCTTCAATTTTATTATCTGTTGAAATACACTAAACCAGGATCTGTTGCAATCTTTCTTTCTCTCTATTGTTCTTTCTCTCTATCTGTTGAAATTCTTTCTCAAATATAATCCAGTATATATATATTTATATCTGTTCAATTTTTTCATTATTTTTATCTGCTTAATTTTTAATTTTTTTTGGTTCATTTACAACTATCTGTTGCAATTTTTTCATTATACAACAACAACACAAATCAACAAATTTAAAAAAAAAAAAGGAGAAATTGTATCAGTGTACTTGAAAAAAAAAAACTGTCCATAAGGAGCTAGATCAATGGAATCTTCTCCTCCGATGGTGCCCTGTAGGCATTGAGTAAAATAATTTGGTGAGAAGCCGTTTTGTTTGTTTTGAAAGGCGTTTTGTTTTCAATTTTACTCCTTAATTTATCTGTTGAATTTTTTATATTTTTTCTATATGTTCAAATTTACATTTAAGTGTTTAATTATTTTTTTTGTCTATATATTCAAAAAGTTGGACTATCTGTTCAAGTTTTTTTCCCTATCTCTGCAACTTCTTCTCTAGATTTTATTATTAGTTCAATTTTAATCTCTTATCTGTTCAAATATCTATCCAAAATATCTTATCTGTTCAACAAACCGGTCACAAGCTTCAATTTATTTTTATCTGTTCCATTTTATTATCTGTTGGAATACACGAAACCAAGATCTGTTGCAATCTTTCTTTCTCTCTCTCTTGTTCTTTCTCTCTATCTGTTGAAATTCTTTCTCTTATCTGTTCAAATATCTATCCAAAATATCTTATCTATTCAACAAACCGGTCACAAGTTTCAATTTATTTTTATCTGTTCCATTTTATTATCTGTTGGAATACACGAAACCAAGATCTGTTGCAATCTTTCTTTCTCTCTCTCTTGTTCTTTCTCTCTATCTATTGAAATTCTTTCTCAAATATAATCCAGTATATATACATCTGTTCAATTTTTTTATTATTTTTATCTTCTTTCCAACTATCTGTTACAATTTGTTTCATCATACAACAACAACACAGATAAACAACTTTAAAAAAAAAGATGAAGAATTGGATCTGTGTGCTTCAAAAAAAAAAACTGTCCATAAGGAGCTGAATCAATGGAGCCTTCTCCTCAGATGGTCCTCTGCAGGCATTGAGTAAAATAATTTTGTGAGAAGTTCTTTTGTTTGTTTTGAAAGACGTTTTGTTTTCAATTTTACTACTTATTTATCTATTGAATTTTTTTATTTTTTTTCAATATGTACAAATTTACATTTAAGTGTTTAATTATTTTTTTTCGTCTATATATTCAAATATTTTGGCTATCTGTTCAATTTTTTCCACTATCTGTGTAGATTTTTTCTAAATTTTATTATCAGTTTAATTTTAATCTCTTATCTGTTCAAATGTCTATCCAAAATTTCTTATCTGTTCAGCAAATTAGTCACAATCTTCAATTTATTTTTATTTGTTCAATTTTATTATCTGTTGAAATATACGAAACCAAGATCTGTTGCAATCTTTCTTTTTATCTCTCTTGTTCTTTCTCTCTATCTGTTGAAATTCTTTCTCAAATATAATCCAGTATATATATATATCTGTTCAATTTTTTTTATTACTTTTATCTGCTTAATTTTTAATTTTTTTTTGGTTCATTTACAACTATCTGTTGCAATTTGTTTCGTCATACAACAACAACAACAACAACAAAGAGCAACGACTTTAAAAAAAAAAGAAAAAAAGATGAGGAATTTGATCTGTTTGCTTGAAAAAAAAACTGTCCATAAGGAGCTGGGTCAATGGAGTCATCTGCTCCAATGGTCCTCTGCAGGCATTGAGTAAAATAATTTGGTGAGAAGTTCTTTTGTTTGTTTTGAAAAACGTTTCGTTTTCAATTTTATATCTGTTCAATTTTTTATTTTTTTTCTATATGTTCAAATTTACATTTAAGTGTTTAATTTTTTTTTGTCTATATATTCAAAAATTTTATCTATCTGTTCAATTTTTTTCCCTATCTTTGCAAGTTTTTTCTAGATTTTATTATCAGTTCAATTTTAATCTCTTATCTGTTCAAATATCTATTCAAAATTTCTTATCTGTTCAACAAACCAGTCACAATCTTCAATCTATTTTTTTCAGTTCAATTTTATTATCTGTTGAATTACACAAAACTAAGATCCGTTGCAATCTTTCTTTCTCTCTATTGTTCTTTCTCTCTATCTGTTGAAATTCTTTCTCAAATATAATCCAGTATATATATATCTGTTCAATTTTTTTTCTTATTTTTATCTGCATAATTTTTAATTTTTTTTTGGTTCATTTACAACTATCTGTTGCAATTTGTTTCATCATACAACAACAACACAGATCAACAACTTAAAAAAAAAAAGGCGTGGAATTGGATTTGTGTGCTTCAAAAAAAAACTATCCATAAGGAGCTGGATCAATAGAGCCTTCTCCTCTAATGGTCCTCTACAGGCATTGAGTAAAATAATTTGGTGAGAAGTTCTTTTGTTTGTTTTGAAAGACGTTTTGTTTTCAATTTTACTCCTTATTTATCTATTGAATATTTTATTTTTTTTTCTATATGTTCAAATTTACATTTAAGTGTTTAATTATTTTTTTTTTCGTCTATGTATTCAAAAATTTTGGCTATCTGTTCAATTTTTTTCCCTATTTATGCAAATTTTTTTCTAGATTTTATTATCAGTTCAATTTTAATCTCTTATCTGTTCAAATATCTATCCAAAATTTCTTATCTGTTTAACAAACCAGTCACAATCTTCAATTTATTTTTATCTGTCCAATTTTATTATCTGTTGAAATACTCCAAACCAGGATCTGTTGCAATCTTTCTATCTCTCACTTGTTCTTTCTCTCTATCTGTTGAAATTCTTTCTCAAATATAATCCAGTATATATATATGTTCAATTTTTTTTATTATTTTTATCTACTTAATTTTTAATTTTTTTGGTTCATTTATAACTATCTGTTACAATTTGTTTCATCATATAACAACAACACCGATCAACAACATAAAAAAAACAAAAATGCTTTAGACCACTAATTAGTGGTGGCTCTAATGATGACCCACTGCCACATGTGTTTTGCGCCTTGTTTTTTTTTTTTTTTTTTTTTTTTTTTTTCAATTGCCATCTCATTAGTGGTGGGATTAGTGATGGCAAATTAGTGGTATGTAGCATTGCTCCAAAAAAAAAAAAATGGAGGAATTGGATCTGTGTGCTTGAAAAGAAAAAACAAATTGTCCATAAGAAGCTGGGTCGATGGAGACTTCTCCGCCAATGGTCCTCTGCAGGCATTGAGTAAAATAATTTGGTGAGAAGTTCTTTTGTTTGTTTTGAAAGATGTTTTGTTTTCAATTTTACTCCTTAATTTATCTTTTTATTTTTTTATTTTTTTTCTATATGTTCAAATTTACATTCAAGTGTTAATTATTTTTTTTTCATCTATATATTCAAAAATTTTGGCAATCTGTTCAATTTTTTTCCCTATCTGTGCAAAAAAAAATTTAGATTTTATTATCAGTTCAATTTTAATCTCTTATCTGTTCAAATATCTATCCAAAATTTCTTATCTGTTCAACAAACCAATCACAATCTTCAATTTATTTTTATCTGTTCAATTTTATTATCTGTTGAAATACCCCAAACCAGGATCTGTTGCAACCTTTCTATCTCTCTCTCTTGTTCTTCCTCTCTATCTGTTGAAATTCTTTCTCAAATATTATCCAGTATATATATCTGTTCAATTTTTTTATTATTTTTATTCTCCTAATTTTTAATTTTTTTTGGTTCATTTACAACTATCTGTTGCAATTTGTTTCATCATACAACAAAAACACAGATCAACAACTTTAAAAAAAAAAAAAAAAGAGGAATTGTATCTGCGTGCTAGAAAAAAAAACTGTCCATAAGGAGCTGGATCAATGAAGTCTTCTCCTCCGATGGTTCCCTGCAGGCATTGAGCAAAATAATTTGGTGAGAAGCTCTTTTGTTTGTTTTGAAAGACATTTTGTTTCTATTTTACTCCTTAATTTATCTGTAAATTTTTTTATTTTTTTTCTATATGTTTAAATTTACATTTAAGTGTTTAATTATTTTTTTTTGTCTATATATTCAAAAATTGGGACTATCTGTTCAAGTTTTTTCCCTATCTGTGCAACTTTTTGTCTAGATTTTATTATCAGTTCAATTTTAATCTCTTATCTGTTCAAATATCTATCCAAAATATCTTATCTGTTCAGTAAACCAGTCACAATCATCAATTTATTTTTATCTGTTCAATTTTATTATATGTTGAAATATACGAAACCAAGATCTGTTGAAATTCTTTCTCAAATATAATCCAGTATATATATATATCTGTTCAATTTTTTTAATTATTTTTATCTGCTTAATTTTTAATTTTTTTTGGTTCATTTACAGCTATCTGTTGCAATTTATTTCATCATACAACAACAACACAGATCAACAACTTAAAAAAAAAAAAACAAAGGCGATGAATTGGATCTGTGTGTTTCAAAAAAAAAAAACTGTCCATAAGGAGCTGAATCAATGGAGCCTTCTCCTCCGATGGTCCTCTGCAGGCATTGAGTAAAATAATTTGGTGAGAAGTTCTTTTGTTTGTTTTGAAAGACGTTTTGTTTTCAATATTACTCCTTATTTATCTGTTGAATTTTTTATTTTTTTCTATATGTTCAAATTTACATTTAAGTGTTTCATTATTTTTTTTTCGTCTATATATTCAAAAATTTTGGCTATCTGTTCAATTTTTTCCCCTATCTGTGCAGGTTTTTTTCAAGATTTTATTATTAGTTCAATTTTAATCTCTTATCTGTTCAAATATCTATCCAAAATTTTTTATCTGTTCAACAAACCAGTAATAATCTTCAATTTATTTTTATCTGTTCAATTTTATTATCTGTTGAAATACACAAAACCAAGATCTGTTGCAATCTTTCTTTCTCTCTCTCTTGTTCTTTCTATCTATCTGTTGAAATTCTTTCTCAAATATAATCCAGTGTATATATATATCTGTTCAATTTTTTAATTATTTTCATCTGCTTAATTTTTCATTTTTGTCGGTTCATTTACAACTATCTGTTGCAATTTGTTTCATCATACAACAACAATGCACAGTAACAACTTAAAAAAAAAAAAAAAAAAAAGAGGAGGAATTTGATCTGTTTGCTTGAAAAAAAAACTGTCCATAAGGAGCTGGGTCAATGGAGTCATCTCCTCCAATGGTCCTTTGCAGGCATTGAGTAAAATAATTTGGTGAGAAGTTCTTTTGTTTGTTTTGAAAAACGATTTGTTTTCAATTTTACTCCTTAATTTATCTGTTTAATTTTTTATTTTTTTTCTATATGTTCAAATTTACATTTAAGTGTTTAATTATTTATTTTTCGTCTATATATTCAAAAATTTTGGCTATCTGTTAAATTTTTTCCCCTATCTGTGCAAGTTTTTTTCTAGATTTTATTATCAGTTCAATTTTAATCTCTTATCTGTTCAAATATCTATCCAAAATTTCTTATATGTTCAACAAACCAGTCACAATCTTCAATCTATTTTTATCTGTTCAATTTTATTATCTGTTGAATCACAAGAAACTAAGATCTGTTGTGTAGACACCCCATTTTTGACTGTCCTCAAGACTTGGACTCACAGTTTGAACACTCGGTGATTACCCATGTTTGTGTTCGTTTGGTGTTCCCGGAGTTCTCGGCTACGCGCCCTGCCTCAGGATCTCCGAACTCGACCGTTTTGTGTCTGGTTTTGCACCAAACACTTGTGTTTTGCCTTGGAGGGGCAGGGAATGCCTTTTGAGGCATCCCCACACACCACCGGCAGTGGCTAGAGGCCACCGGCTAGTTGTTGTTGCCATCGGCACTATATTGTGCCGGTCGGCAGTCAATTTTGTCAAAATGACAATTTTGCCCTGCCGACTACTGTGCAGTTGCTTTTTCAGATATTTTAAAGCAGCTGTATAGCATTTGTTTCCCCTCCATACACGTGTATGGAGGGATGAGCCTCTTGGTTGGCTTAGCTTGTAAGCTTTGTTGCCTATAAGAGAAGGCTCTCTTCCCTTGGCTCAAGGGTTGAAAAGTTTGAGAGTGTTAGACATTTTAGACAGAGGAGAAGCTCTGGTTTTAGGTTAGAAGTTCTATATCTATCCTATCTCTCTTCTTCTCTCTTATTTGTACACTAGGTGTTTGTGACTTACTATTGCTCATCAACACCTAGTGTTTCACCTTCTCTAGGTTATTGAGGGTCCAGAGGTTTGTTTTAGTGCTTTGGAGCTGGTTTCAAGCCAAGGAGAGCAACAACATCAACCTTTGTGAAGGTGGTCTTCAAGGGTAAGAAACTACCCCTTTTTACCCCATTTTTGCACTCCATTTTTGCATAGTTTAGAACTGTTTTTGTGCTTAGTGATTAACACATAAAAGTTCTATTTTTTAGTCCTCTTTATTGTTGGTTAAGAGTGTTTTGTGCTTTGGGAGGGTTTGACCACCCTTAGGCCTTGAAAAGGCCTCATTTTGTGCTATTTTGTTGAGATCCGGGATTTTGGTGTTTGGGTCTCTTCACCACTGAAATCTTGAGGGATTTCAGTGGTGAAGATGATGCCTTAAAGTCCTAAGAAGGAGGGGGTCACCCCCTCTCCTTGGTGTCCTTGAAAAGGGCAAGTTTTGCCTCTTGAGGGAGCATTGTGTTTGAGTGTGTGTTGAGCATGTATTGGCTGTTTTCCATGCTTATTATGCCATGATCTAACTTGGTTTTAAGTTGGTTTTAGTACTCCTTGCATGTTTTGCATAGATGCTTTGTAATGCTTCCTTGGTGCCTTAACATGCCTATGGTTGTTAACCCTAGTTTGAACATGTTTTAGGCTTAGATTCATGAAGCTTGTATGCTTATTTTGCCATGATTTAGCTCTGTCCTAAGTTGTTTTGGTCAATCTTAGCATGCATCATATAGCCTCCTTGCATTTGGCTTGTTGGCCTTAAGAGCATGAATGTGTAGCATGTGTTGCTTACCTCATTTCGATGGTTTGGAACCATCTAGCATGTCATTTTAGTCCCTTTGGTGTGCTTGTATGCTTGCCTTAGTTGCCTCTTTAATGCTTTAAAAGCATGTATTGAATGCTCCATGTTTTGGTCATTGTGCATGCCTTTGATTTCAAGCCTCTTGGATGCCATCTAAGTAGCCTTTTGGCTTTGTTTTAACATGCTAAAAACCTATTTTTAGTTGTTTAATGCATGCCATAATTGTCTTGCATAAGTATAGTTCAATGCCTCATTGACTTGCTTTAAGTCTTGGACCATTTGCATGCTTTGTTTGGTCTATTTTGAGTTGGTTTAGCACCACACTTTGACATGATTTTAAAGCTTATATTGCATGCTAATTGTCCATTGTTGTGCCCTTTTAAGTGTGCTTAAAGGTTGCTTGTTCAATGCTTAAGTTGGTACCTTAGCATGTGCATGTGTGTATATATGTTTGGCCCTCATGTCTGAGCATTTTGGCTACTGATTTTAGGACTATTTGGAGCTGCCTAAGTCATGTCTAAGTCCATCCTCTACTTGGTTTGCATGCTTGCCTTCCATGTTTGCTTGTATGCTTTGCATAAGTATATTGCATAGTCCATGTTGCATGCTAGATAACATGCTTAGGGTTGCATTGCATTGGCATGCATGCTAGGCCTCTTGAGTTGAGTATGATAGAGGTTTAGCACCCTTGTTTGTTTGTTTGCATTGCATGCATTTGAAATTAAAGTTGCATTCTTGGTTCTTTGGGCCATCATGCATTGGAATGCGTGATTGGTGGTCCGAGAATCGAGGCACATCCCCCTTTGAGTCATTAACATGATAAGGAATGTGTTTGATGCATAAATTGCTTGAATTGCATTGCCATGCAAGTTGTTGCCCTCTGCTGCTGTGAGTTGCAGGTTCTGCAGACATTCAGTGCCGGCCGGCAATACTTAGTGCCGACCGGCAGTCAATAGATGGCCGATGGATGAATTCAGTGCCGATAAGCTCATTCTACTGCCGGTGGAAGTCCTACTCAGCCGGTGATGTCCCCCAGTATCCAAAGAAGTAGTTCTGAGACTTTGGCAGTTTTCAGAGGAGTAGAGCAGGGAAAACAGAGGCAATCTAAGCATGGCAGTGCAATTCCGAGCAAGTCCCGAGCATGCGTTGCATCCGGCCCTCATCTCGAGGCAGTTTACTGCTTTAATTAGATTAATTAATTTATTTGATTAATTTAATGGGTCTGTAATATTTTAATTAGCTTGCGTAGTTAATTATCTGTATTATTCTTTTGGTCCCTCCGAGCGAGGGCAAATCTGTAATAAGTGTGGGTGAGTGTGTGTATGTCTTCCAACCCCCACTTCTTTCTCCCTTTTATTTACCTGCTTTGATGGTTGATTAGGGCACGTTTATTTTAGCATACCTTATGCTATGCATGCGTGCATCCATGCATTTGTTTACATGCACCGGGCTCGGTACATCATACAAACTGCATTGTATTTTCAATTCCAAATTGAATACGTGTTATTTGATTGCATTTCACATGCCATTTTAGGGTTAGCCGAGCCTACTCTAAATTGCATCTTCGCATGTGTTGCATTAGCCATTCTCTAACATGAACTAGGGACACGCATGCTTGTTAACTAGTTTCTTGTTTTGGCATGGAGTACGATGTAAGTATTTATGCTTTAGCACATCGCATGCGTGTGAATGTTGCCATGACAGTATGCTTACCATGCGGCTAAGTGCTTATGTGAGATAAACTGCTTGAATGCCTGTGGGTGGAGGTTCGATTGCTTGAGTTGGAAAACTCATTGAAATCCGTATTTTAGCCTACTTGCGAGTAGCAAATTCCAAAGCGTTTTCCAAACGAACGGATATGCAATGTTTATTTCCAAATTAGGCGATCTAGTCTATACTTGTTTGCCGTGCGCATAACATAGTAATTCTAGGCTAATAACTGGAATAAGAACACATAGCGTTTTCAAAATCGGATATCATGGTTAGTAGAGGCCGGTCTTCGGACCGGGCGAAAGGGGGTGCTCATAGCTGACCTTCCCCGATCGTACCCAAGCTCCCGAGCCAAGACAACTTTGGTTATAACGGACACGTGGCCTTCGGCACCGAGTCAGGGTTTCCTAAATTTCCCATTTTAAAATATTTAGGTGGCGACTCTGTAATCTGGCAAAGCAGTCCATGTTTGGCACTTCTTTTTCAAAAATCTGTTTTCCTTCAAAACGATTTGCCAGAGTTGGACTCTTTGGTTCAGATTTAGAACCGTGACACGAATCGAGTCCGAGCTGTAGCGAGGTCCCCCGCGGGCGTTGTTACATGTTGCAATCTTTCTTTCTCTCTATTGTTCTTTCTCTCTATCTGTTGAAATTCTTTCTCAAATATAATCCAGTATATATATATCTGTTCAATTTTTTTTCGTATTTTTATCTGCATAATTTTTATTTTTTTTTTGGTTCATTTAAAACTATCTGTTGCAATTTGTTTCATTATACAACAACAACACAGATCAACAACTTAAAAAAAAGGCGTGGAATTGGATTTGTGTGCTTCAAAAAAAAAACTGTCCATAAGGAGCTGGATCAATAGAGCCTTCTCATCCGATGGTCCTCTGCAGGCATTGAGTAAAATAATTTGGCGAGAAGTTCTTTTGTTTGTTTTGAAAGACGTTTTGTTTTCAATTTTACTCCTTATTTATCTGTTGAATATTTTATTTTTTTTATATGTTCAAATTTACATTTAAGTGTTTAATTATTTTTTTCGTCTATGTATTCAAAAATTTTGGCTATCTGTTCAATTTTTTTCCCCAATCTATGCAAATTTTTTTTCTAGATTTTATTATCAGTTCAATTTTAATCTCTTATCTGTTCAAATATCTATCCAAAATTTTCTTATCTGTTCAACAAACCAGTCACAATCTTCAATTTATTTTTATCTGTCCAATTTTATTATCTGTTGAAATACTCCAAACCAGGATCTGTTGCAATCTTTCTATCTCTCTCTTGTTCTTTCTCTCTATCTGTTGTAATTTTTTCTCAAATATAATCCAGTATATATATATGTTCAATTATTATTATTATTTTTATCTACTTAATTTTTAATTTTTTTTGGTTCATTTACAACTATCTGTTGCAATTTGTTTCATCATATAACAACAACACCGATCAACAACTTAAAAAAAAAAAGTGGAGGAATTGGATCTGTGTGCTTGAAAAGAAAAAAAAATTGTCCATAAGGAGCTGGGTCGATGGAGACTTCTCCGCCAATGGTCCTCTGCAGGCATTTAGTAAAATAATTTGGTGAGAAGTTCTTTTGTTTGTTTTGAAAGATGTTTTGTTTTCAATTTTACTCCTTAATTTATCTTTTTGTTTTTATATTTTTTTTCTATATGTTCAAATTTACATTCAAGTGTTTAATTATTATTTTTTCGTCTATATATTCAAAAATTTTGCCTATATGTTCAATTTTTTTGCCTATCTGTGCAAATTTTTTTCTAGATTTTATTATCAGTTCAATTTTAATCTCTTCTCTGTTCAAATAGCTATCTAAAATTTCTTATCTGTTCAACAAACCAGTCACAATATTCAATTTATTTTTATCTGTTCAATTTTATTATTTGTTGAAATACACGAAACCAAGATCTGTTGCAATCTTTCTTTCTCTCTATTGTTCTTTCTCTCTATCTGTTGAAATTCTTTCTCAAATATAATCCAGTATATATATATCTGTTCAATTTTTTTTATTTTTTTTATCTGTTTAATTTTTTATTTTTTTTTGGTTCATTTACAACTATCTGTTGCAATTTGTTTCAACATACAACAACAACACAGATCAACAACTTAAAAAAAATATATGAGGAATTGGATCTGTGTGCTTCAAGAAAAAAATTGTCCATAAGGAGCTGGATCAATGGAGCCTTCTCCTCCGACGGTCCTCTACAGGCATTGAGTAATATAATTTGGTGAGAAGTTCTTTTATTTGTTATGCAAGACGTTTTGTTTTCAATTTTACTCCTTATTTATCTGTTGAATATTTTATTTTTTTCTATATGTTCAAATTTACATTTAAGTGTTTAATTATTTTGTTTTTCGTCTATATATTCAAAAATTTTGGCAATATGTTCAATTTTTTCCCTATCTGTGCAAATAAAATTTTAGATTTTATTATCAGTTCAATTTTAATCTTTTATCTGTTCAAATATCTATCCAAAATTTCTTATCTGTTCAACAAACCAATCACAATCTTCAATTTATTTTTATCTGTTCAATTTTATTATCTGTTGAAATACCCCAAACCAGGATCTGTTGCAATCTTTCTATCTCTCTCTCTCTTGTTCTTCCTCTCTATCTGTTGAAATTCTTTCTCAAATATAATCCAGTATATATATATATATATTTGTTCTATTTTTTTATTATTTTTATCTGGTTAATTTTTTTTTTTTGGTTCATGTACAACTATCTGTTGCAATTTGTTTCATTATACAACAATAACACAGATCAACAACTTTAAAAAAAAAAAAAGAGATGAATTGTATCTGTGTGCTTGAAAAAAAAACTGCCCATAAGGAGCTGGATGAATGGAGTCTTCACCTTCAATGGTCCTCTGCTGGCATTGAGTAAAATAATTTGTTGAGCAGCCCTTTTGTTTGTTTTCAAAGACGTTTTGTTTTCAATTTTACTCCTTAATTTATCTGCTAAATTTTTTATTTTTTTTTCTATATGTTCAAATTTACATTTAAGTGTTTAATTATTATTTTTTTTGTCTATATATTAAAAAATTTGGACTATCTGTTCAAGTTTTTTCCCTATCTGTGCAACTTTTTGTCTAGATTTTATTATCAGTTCAATTTTAATCTCTTCTCTGTTCAACAAACCAGTCACAATCTTCAATTTATTTTTATCTGTTCAATTTTATTATCTGTTGAAATACACGAAACCAAGATCTGCTGCAATCTTTCTTTCTATCTCTCTTGTTCTTTCTCTCTATCTGTTGAAATTCTTTCTCAAATATAATCCAGTATATATATATCAGTTCAATGTTTTTTATTATTTTTATCTGCTTAATTTTTAATTTTTTTTTTGCGGTTCATTTACAACTATCTGTTGCAATTTTTTTCATCATAAACAACAACACAGATCAACAACTTAAAAAAAAAAATTTGGATCTGTGTGCTTGAAAAAAAAACTGTCCATAAAGAGCTGGATCAATGAAGTTTTCTCCTCCGATGGTCCTCGGCAGGCATTGAGTAAAAGAATTTGGTGAGAAGTCCTTTTGTTTGTTTTACAAGACGTTTTGTCTTCAATTTTACTCCTTAATTTATCTGTTGAATTTTTTTTTTCTGTATGTTCAAATTTACATTTAAGTGTTTAATTTTTCTTTTTTGTCTATATATTCAAAAATTGGGACTATCTGTTCAATTTTTTTCCCTATCTGTGCAGATCTTTGTCAACATTTTATTATCAGTTCAACTTTAATCTCTTATCTGTCGAAATATCTATCCAATATTTCTTATCTGTTCAACAAACCAGTCACAATCTTCAATTTATTTTTATCTGTTCAATTTTATTATCTGTTGAAATACACCAAACCAGGATCTGTTGCAATCTTTCTTTCTATCTATTGTTCTTTCTCTCTATCTGTTGAAATTCTTTCTCAAATATAATCCAGTATATATATCTGTTCTATTTTTAAAATTATTTTTATCTGCTTAATTTTTATTTTTTTTGGGTTCATTTACAACTATCTGTTGCAATTTGTTTCATTATACAACAACAACATAGATCAACAACTTTAAAAAAAAAAAAGAAAAAAAAAAAGAGGAGGAATTGTATCTGTGTGCTTGAAAAAAAAACTGTCCATAAGGAGCTGGATCAATGGAGTCTTCTCCTCCGATGGTCCTCTGCAGGCATTGAGTAAAATAATTTGGTGAGAAGCCCTTTTGTTTGTTTTGAAAGACGTTTTGTTTTCAATTTTACTCCCTAATTTATCTGTTGAATTTTTTATTTTTTTTCCATATGTTCAAATTTACATTTAAGTGTTTAATTATTATTTTTTTTGTCTATATATTCAAAAATTTGGACTATCTGTTCAAGTTTTTTCCCTATCTGTGTAACTTTTTGTCTAGATTTTATTATCAGTTCAATTTTAATCTCTAATCTGTTCAAATATCTATCCAAAATATCTTATCTGTTCAACAAACCAGTCACAATCTTCAATTTATTTTTATCTTTCAATTTTATTATCTGTTGAAATACACAAAAACAAGAGCTGTTGCAATCTTTCTTTCTCTTTCTCTTGTTCTTTCTCTCTATCTGTTGAAATTCTTTCTCAAATATAATCTAGTATATATATATCTGTTCTATTTTTTTTATTATTTTTATCTGCTTAATTTTTAATTTCTTTTGTTCATTTACAACTATCTGTTGCAATTTGTTTCATCATAAACAACGACACAGATCAACAATTTTTTTTTATTTTAAAAAAGGATGAAGTGGATCTGTGTGCTTGAAAAAAAAAACTGTCCATGAGGAGCTGGATCAATAGAGTCTTCTCCTCCGATGGTCTTCTGCAGTGTACATTTAAGTGTTTAATTATTTTTTTTCCGTCTATATATTCAAAAATTTTGGCTATCTGATCAATTTTTTTCCCTATCTGTGCAGGTTTTTTTCTAGATTTTATTATCAGTTCAATTTTAATCTCTTATCTGTTCAAATATCTATCCAAAATTTCTTATCTGTTCAACAAACCAGTCACAATCTTCAATTTATTTTTATCTGTTCAATTTTATTATCTGTTGAAATACACCAAACCAGGATCTGTTGCAATCTTTCTATCTCTCTCTCTATCTGTTGAAATTCTTTCTCAAATATAATCCAGTATATATACATATATATCTATTCAATTTTTTTTGTTATTTTTATCTGCTTAGTTTTTAATTTTTTTTTATTTATTTACAAGTATCTGTTGCAATTTGTTTCATCATACAACAACAACACAGATCAACAACTTTAAAAAAAAAAAAAAACGAGGAATTGGATATGTGTGCTTCAAAAAAAAAAAAAACTGTCCATAAGGAGCTGGATCAATAGAGCCTTCTCCTCCGATGGTCCTCTGCAGGCATTGAGTAAAATAATTTGATGAGAAGTTCTTTTGTTTGTTTTCAAAGACGTTTTGTTTTAAATTTTACTCAATTTATTTGTTTAATTTTTTTTCTATATGTTCAAATTTACATTTAAGTGTTTAATTATTTTTTTCCGTTTATATATTCAAAAAATTTAGCTATCTATTCAATTTTTTTCGCTATCTGTGCACATCTTTGTCAAGATTTTATTATCAGTTCAATTTTAATCTCTTATCTGTTGAAATATCTATCCATAATTTCTTATCTGTTCAATAAACCAGTTATAATCTTCAATTTATTTTTATCTGTTTAATTTTATTATCTGTTAAAATACACCAAACCAGGATCTGTTGCAATCTTTCTATCTCTCTCTTGTTCTTTCTCTCTATCTGTTGAAATTCTTTCTCAAATATAATCTAGTATATATATATCTGTTCAATTTTTTTTGTTATTTTTATCTGCTTAATTTTTAATTTTTTTTGGTTAATTTACAAGTATCTGTTGCAATTTGTTTGATCACAAAACAACAACACTGATCAACAGGTTAAAAAAAAAAGAAGAGGAAAAAGAGTAGGAATTGGATCTGTGTGCTAGAAAAAAAAACTGTCCATAAGGAGCTAGGTCAGTGGAGTCTTCTCCTCCAATGGTCCTCTGCAGGCATTGAGTAAAATAATTTGGTGAGAAGTTCTTTTGTTTGTTTTGAAAGACGTTTTATTTTCAATTTTACTACTTAATTTGTCTGTTTAATTTTTTTATTTTTTTTTCTATATGTTCAAATTTACATTTAAGTGTTTAGCTTCTTTTTTTTTTCGTCTATATATTCAAAAAATTTGGCTATCTGTTAACTTTTTTTCCCTATCTGTGCAGGTCTTTGTCAAGATTTTATTATCAGTTCATTTTTAATCTCTTATCTGTTCAAATATCTATGCAAAATTTCTTATCTGTTCAACAAACCAGTCACATTCTTCAATTTATTTTTATCTGTTCAATTTTATTATCTGTTGAATTACACCAAACCAGGATCTGTTGCAATCTTTCTTTCTCTCTGTTGTTCTTTCTCTCTATCTGTTGAAATTCATTCTCAAATATAATCCAGTATATATATATCTGTTCTTTTTTTATTATTATTTTTATCTACTTAATTTTTAATTTTTTTTGGGTTCATTTAGAACTATCTGTTGCAATTTGTTTCATTATACAACAACAACACAGATCAACAACTTTTAAAAAAAAAAAGAAAAGAAAAAGAGGAAGAATTCTATCTGTGTGCTTGAAAAAAAAAACTATCCATAAGGAGCTGGATCAATGGAGTCTTCTCCTCCGATGGTCCTCTGCAGGCATTGAGTAAAATAATTTGGTGAGAAGCCCTTTTGTTTGTTTTGAAAGACGTTTTGTTTTCAATTTTACTCCTTAATTTATCTGTTGAATTTTTTATTTTTTTTTCTATATGTTCAAATTTACATTTAAGTGTTTAATTATTTTTTTGTCTATATATTCATAATTTTGGACTATCTGTTCAAGTTTTTTCGCTATATGTGCAACTTTTTGTCTAGATTTTATTAACAGTTTAATTTTAATCCCTTATCTGTTCAAATATCTATCCAAAATATCTTATCTGTTCAACAAACCAGTCACAATCTTCAATTTATATTTATTTATTTAATTTTATTATCTGTTGAAATACACGAAACCAAGATCTGTTGCAATCTTTCTTTCTCTCTCTTGTTCTTTCTCTCTATCTATTGAAATTCTTTCTCAAATATAATCCAGTATATATATCTGTTCAATTTTTTATTATTATTTTTATCTGCTTAATTTTTAATTTTTTTTTTGGTTCATTTACAACTATCTGTTGCAATTTGTTTCATCATTAACAACAACACAGATCAACAACTTAAAAAAAAAGAGAAGATAAATTGGATCTGTGTGCTTGAAAAAAAAAACTGTCCATAAGGAGCTGGATCGATGGAGCCTTCTCCTTTGATGGTCCTTTACAAGCATTGAGTAAAATAATTTGGTGAGAAGTCCTTTTGTTTGTTTTAAAAGACGTTTTGTTTTCAATTTTACTCCTTAATTTATCTGTTTAATTTTTTTTTTTCTATATGTTCAAATTTACATTTAAGTGTTTAATTTTTTTATTGTCTATATATTCAAAAATTTGGACTATCTGTCCAATTTTTTTCCCTATCTGTTCAGATCTTTGTCAATATTTTATTATCAGTTCAATTTTAATCTCTTATCTGTTCAAATATCTATCCAAAATTTCTTATCTGTTCAACAAACCATTCACAATCTTCAATTTATTTTTATCTGTTCAATTTTATTATCTGTTGAAATACACCAAACCAGGATCGGTTGCAATCTTTCTTTTCTCTCTATTGTTCTTTCTCTCTATTTGTTGAAATTCTTTCTCAAATATAATCCAATATATATATCTGTTCTATTTTTTTATTATTTTTATCAGCTTAATTTTTAATTTTTTTTTGGTTCATTCACAACTATCTGTTGCAATTTGTTTCATTATACAACAACGACACAGATAAACAACTTTAAAAAAAAGAAGAAGAAGGAATTGTATCTGTGTGCTTGAAAAAAAAATGTCCATGAGGAGCTAGATTAATGGAGTCTTTTCCTCCGATGGTCCTCTACAGGCATTGAGTAAAATAATTTGGTGAGAAACCCTTTTGTTCGTTTTGAAAGACGTTTTGTTTTCAATTTTACTCCTTAATTTATCTGTTGAATTTTTTATTTTTTTGCTATATGTTCAAATTTACATTTAAGTGTTTAATTATTTTTTTTTTTGTCCATATATTCAAAAATTTGGACTATCTGTTCAAGTTTTTTCCCTATCTGTGCAACTTTTTGTCTAGATTTTATTATCAGTTCAATTTTAATGTCTTATATGTTCGAATATCTATCCAAAATATCTTATCTGTTCAACAAACCGGTAACAATCTTCAATTTATTTTTATCTATTCAATTTTATTATCTGTTGAAATACACGAAACCAAGATCTGTTGCAATCTTTTCTTTCTCTCTCTCTTGTTTTTTCTCTCTATCTGTTGAAATTATTTCTCAAATATAATCCAGTATATATATATCTATTCAATTTTTTTTATTATTTTTATCTGCTTAATTTTTAAATTTTTTTGGTTTATTTACAATTATCTGTTGCAATTTGTTTCATCATACAACAACAACACAGATCAACAACTTAAAAAAAAAAAAAAAAAGACGAGGAACTGGATCTGTGTGCTTAAAAAAAAAACTGTCCATAAAGAGCTGGATCAATGCAGTCTTCTCCTCCAATTGCCCTCAGCAGGCATTGAGTAAAATAATTTGGTGAGAAGTTCTTTTGTTTGTTTTGAAAGACGTTTTGTTTTCAATTTTACTCCTTATTTATCTGTTGAATTTTTTATTTTTTTTTCTATATGTTCAAATTTACATTGAAGTGTGTAATTATTATTTTTTTCGTCTATATATTCAAAAAATTTATCTATCTGTTCAATTTTTTCGCTATTTGTGCAAAATTTTTTCTAGATTTTATTATCAGTTCAATTTGAATGTCTTATCTGTTCAAATGTCCATCCAAAATTTCTTATCTGTTCAACAAACCAGTCACAATCTTCAATTTATTTTTATCTGTTCAATTTTATTATCTGTTGAAATACACCAAACCAGGATCTGTTGCAGTCTTTCTATCGCTCTCTCTTGTTCTTTCTCTCTATCTGTTGAAATTCTTTCTCAAATATAATCCAGTATATATATATCTGTTCAATTTTTTTTTTTATTTTTATCTGCTTAATTTTTAATTTTTTTGGTTAATTTACAAGTATCTGTTGCAATTTGTTTCATCATACAACAACAGCACAGATCAACAACTTAAAAAAAAAAGAAAAAAAAAAGAGGAGGAATTGGATCTGTGTGCTTGAAAAAAAAAACTGTCCATAAGGAGCTGGGTCAATGGAGTCTTCTCCTCCAATAGTTTTCTGCAAGCATTGAGTAAAATAATTTGGTGAGAAGTTCTTTTGTTTGTTTTTAAAAACATTTTGTTTTCAATTTTACTCCTTAATTTATCTGTTTAATTTTTTTTCTATATGTTCAAATTTAGATTTAGGTGTTTAATTATTTTTTTTTTCTCTATATATTAAAAAATTTTGGCTATCTGTTCAATTTTTTCCCCTATCTTAAAGATCTTTGTCAAGATTGTATTATCAGTTCAATTTTAATCTCTTATCTGTTCAAATATCTATCCAAAATTTCTTATCTATTCAACAAACAAGTCACAATCTATAATATATTTTTATCTGTTCAATTTTATTATCTGTTGAAATACATCAAACCAGCATCTGTTGTAATCTTTCTTTCTCACTATTGTTCTTTCTCTCTATCTGTTGAAATTATTTCTCAAATATAATCCAGTATATATATACATATATATGTTCTATTTTTTTTATTATTGTTATCTGCTTAATTTTTAATTTTTTTTGGTTCATTTACAACTATCTGTTGCAATTTGTTTCATCATACAACAACAACACAGATCAACAACTTTAAAAAAAAAGAAAAAAAAGAGGTGGAATAGTATCAGCGTGCTTGAAAAAAAAAACTGTCCATAAGGAGATGGATCAATGGAGTCTTCTCCTCTGATGGTCCTCTGCAGGCATTGCGTAAAATAATTTGGTGAGAAGCCCTTTTGTTTGTTTTGAAAGACGTTTTGTTTTCAACTGTACTCCTTAATTTATCTGTTGAATTTTTTATTTTTTTTTATATTTTCAAATTTATATTTAAGTGTTTACTTATTTTTTTTGACTATATATTCAAAAATTTGGACTATCTGTTCAAGTTTTTTCCCTATCTGTGTAACTTTTTGTCTAGATTTTATTATCAGTTCAATTTTAATATTTTATCTGTTCAACAAACCAGTCACAATCTTCAATTTATTTTTATTTGTTCAACTTTATTATCTGTTGAAATATAGGAAAACAAGATCTGTTGCAATATTTCTTTCTCTCTTTCTTGTTCTTTCTCTCTATCTGTTGAAATTCTTTCTCAAATATAATCAAGTATATATATATGTTCCATTTTTTTATTATTTTTATCTACTTAATTTTTAATTTTTTTTGGTTCATTTACAACTATCCGTTGCAATTTGTTTCATCATACAATAACAACACAGATCAACAACTTAAAAAAAAAAAAAAAAGAGGATCAATTGGATCTGTGTGCTTGAAAAAAAAACTGTACATAAGGAGCTGGATCAATGGAGTCTTCTCCTCCGATGGTCCTCTGCAGGCATTGAGTAAAATAATTTGGTGAGAAGCCCTTTTGTTTGTTTTGAAAGACGTTTTGTTTTCAATTTTACTCCTTAATTTATCTGTTGAATTTTTTATTTTTTTTTCTATATGTTCAAATTTACATTTAAGTGTTTAATTATTTTTTTGTCTATATATTCATAATTTTGGACTATCTGTTCAAGTTTTTTCGCTATATGTGCAACTTTTTGTCTAGATTTTATTAACAGTTTAATTTTAATCCCTTATCTGTTCAAATATCTATCCAAAATATCTTATCTGTTCAACAAACCAGTCACAATCTTCAATTTATATTTATTTATTTAATTTTATTATCTGTTGAAATACAGGAAACCAAGATCTGTTGCAATCTTTCTTTCTTTCTCTCTTGTTCTTTCTCTCTATCTATTGAAATTCTTTCTCAAATATAATCCAGTATATATATATCTGTTCAATTTTTTATTATTATTTTTATCTGCTTAATTTTTAATTTTTTTTGGTTCATTTACAACTATCTGTTGCAATTTGTTTCATCATTAACAACAACACAGATCAACAACTTAAAAAAAAAGAGAGGATAAATTGGATCTGTGTGCTTGAAAAAAAAAACTGTCCATAAGGAGCTGGATCGATGGAGCCTTCTCCTCTGATGGTCCTCTACAAGCATTGAGTAAAATAATTTGGTGAGAAGTCCTTTTGTTTGTTTTAAAAGACGTTTTGGTTTCAATTTTACTCCTTAATTTATCTATTTAATTTTTTTTTCTATATGTTCAAATTTACATTTAAGTATTTAATTTTTTTATTGTCTATATATTCAAAAATTTGGACTATCTGTCCAATTTTTTTCCCTATCTGTTCAGATCTTTGTCAATATTTTATTATCAGTTCAATTTTAATCTCTTATCTGTTCAAATATCTATCCAAAATTTCTTATCTGTTCAACAAACCATTCACAATCTTCAATTTATTTTTGTCTGTTCAATTTTATTATCTGTTGAAATACACCAAACCATGATCGGTTGCAATCTTTCTTTTCTCTCTATTTGTTGAAATTCTTTCTCAAATATAATCCAATATATATATATATCTGTTCTATTTTTTTATTATTTTTATCTGCTTAATTTTTAATTTTTTTTGGTTCATTCACAACTATCTGTTGCAATTTGTTTCATTATACAACAACGACACAGATAAACAACTTAAAAAAAAAAAAGAAAGAAGGAATTGTATCTGTGTGCTTGAAAAAAAAATGTCCATGAGGAGCTAGATTAATGGAGTCTTCTCCTCCGATGGTCCTCTACAGGCATTGAGTAAAATAATTTGGTGAGAAACCCTTTTGTTCGTTTTGAAAGACGTTTTGTTTTCAATTTTACTCCTTAATTTATCTGTTGAGTTTTTTTATTTTTTTGCAATATGTTCAAATTTACATTTAAGTGTTTAATTATTTTTTTTTGTCTATATATTCAAAAATTTGGACTATCTGTTCAAGTTTTTTCCCTATCTGTGCAACTTTTTGTCTAGATTTTATTATCAGTTCAATTTTAATGTCTTATATGTTCGAATATCTATCCAAAATATCTTATCTGTTCAACAAACCGGTAACAATCTTCAATTTATTTTTATCTATTCAATTTTATTATCTGTTGAAATACACGAAACCAAGATCTGTTGCAATCTTTTCTTTCTCTCTCTCTTGTTTTTTCTCTCTATCTGTTGAAATTATTTCTCAAATATAATCCAGTATATATATATCTATTCAATTTTTTTTATTATTTTTATCTGCTTAATTTTTAAATTTTTTTGGTTTATTTACAATTATCTGTTGCAATTTGTTTCATCATACAACAACAACACAGATCAACAACTTAAAAAAAAAAAAAAGACGAGGAACTGGATCTGTGTGCTTCAAAAAAAAAAAACTGTCCATAAAGAGCTGGATCAATGCAGTCTTCTCCTCCAATTGTCCTCAGCAGGCATTGAGTAAAATAATTTGGTGAGAAGTTCTTTTGTTTTTTTTGAAAGACGTTTTGTTTTCAATTTTACTCCTTATTTATCTGTTGAATTTTTTATTTTTTTTTTCTATATGTTCAAATTTACATTGAAGTGTTTAATTATTATTTTTTTCGTCTATATATTCAAAAAATTTATCTATCTGTTCAATTTTTTCGCTATTTGTGCAAAATTTTTTCTAGATTTTATTATCAATTTAATTTGAATCTCTTATCTGTTCAAATATCCATCCAAAATTTCTTATCTGTTCAGCAAACCAGTCACAATCTTCAATTTATTTTTATCTGTTCAATTTTATTATCTGTTGAAATACACCAAACCAGGATCTGTTGCAGTCTTTCTATCGCTCTCTCTTGCTCTTTCTCTCTATCTGTTGAAATTCTTTCTCAAATATAATCCAGTATATATGTATATATCTGTTCAATTTTTTTTGTTATTTTTATCTGCTTAATTTTTAATTTTTTTTGTTAATTTACAAGTATCTGTTGCAATTTGTTTCATCATACAACAACAGCACAGATCAACAACTTAAAAAAAAAAAAAGAAAAAAAAAAGAGGAGGAATTGGATCTGTGTGCTTGAAAAAAAAAACTGTTCATAAGGAGCTGGGTCAATGGAGTCTTCTCCTCCAATAGTCCTCTGCAAGCATTGAGTAAAATAATTTGGTGAGAAGTTCTTTTGTTTGTTTTTCAAAACATTTTGTTTTCAATTTTACTCCTTAATTTATATGTTTAATTTTTTTTTCTATATGTTCAAATTTAGATTTAGGTGTTTAATTATTTTTTTTTTCTCTATATATTCAAAAATTTTGGCTATCTGTTCAATTTTTTCCCCTATCTTTACAGATCTTTGTCAAGATTTTATAATCAGTTCAATTTTAATCTCTTATCTGTTCAAATATCTATCCAAAATTTCTTATCTATTCAACAAACAAGTCACAATCTACAATTTATTTTTATCTGTTCAATTTTATTATCTGTTGAAATACTTCAAACCAGCATCTGTTGCAATCTTTCTTTCTCACTATCTGTTGAAATTATTTCTCAAATATAATCCAGTATATATATATATGTTCTATTTTTTTTTATTATTTTTATCTGCTTAATTTTTAATTTTTTTTTGGTTCATTTGCAACTATCTGTTGCAATTTGTTTCATCATACAATAACAACACAGATCAACAACTTTAAAAAAAAAGAAAAAAAAGAGGTGGAATAGAATCAGTGTGCTTGAAAAAAAAAACTGTCCATAAGGAGATGAATCAATGGAGTCTTCTCCTCTAATGGTCCTCTGCAGGCATTGCGTAAAATAATTTGGTGAGAAGCCCTTTTGTTTGTTTTGAAAGACGTTTTGTTTTCAACTGTACTCCTTAATTTATCTGTTGAATTTTTTTATTTTTTTTTATATTTTCAAGTTTACATTTAAGTGTTTACTTATTTTTTTTGTCTATATATTCAAAAATTTGGACTATCTGTTCAAGTTTTTTCCCTATCTGTGTAACTTTTTGTCTAGATTTTATTATCAGTTCAATTTTAATCTCTTAGCTGTTCAACAAACCAGTCACAATCTTTAATTTATTTTTATCTGTTCAACTTTATTATCTGTTGAAATATAGGAAAACAAGATCTGTTGCAATCTTTGTTTCTCTCTTTCTTGTTCTTTCTCTCTATCTGTTGAAATTCTTTCTCAAATATAATCCAGTATATATATGTATGTTCCATTTTTTTATTATTTTTATCTGCTAAATTTTTAATTTTTTTTTGGTTCATTTACAACTATCTGTTGCAATTTGTTTTATCATACAATAACAACACAGATCAACAACTTAAAAAAAAAAAAGAGGATTAATTGGATCTGTGTGCTTGAAAAAAAAAACTGTACATAAGGAGCTGGATCAATGGAGTCTTCTCCTCCGATGGTTCTCTGCAGGCATTGAGTAAAATAATTTGGTGAGAAGCCCTTTTGTTTGTTTTGAAAGACGTTTTGTTTTCAATTTTACTCCTTAATTTATCTGTTGAATTTTTTATTTTTTTTTCTATATGTTCAAATTTATATTTAATTGTTTAATTATTTTTTTGTCTATATATTCATAATTTTGGACTATCTGTTCAAGTTTTTTCGCTATATGTGCAACTTTTTGTCTAGATTTTATTAACAGTTTAATTTTAATCCCTTATCTGTTCAAATATCTATCCAAAATATCTTATCTGTTCAACAAACCAGTCACAATCTTCAATTTATATTTATTTATTTAATTTTATTATCTGTTGAAATACAGGAAACCAAGATCTGTTGCAATCTTTCTTTCTTTCTCTCTTGTTCTTTCTCTCTATCTATTGAAATTCTTTCTCAAATATAATCCAGTATATATATATCTGTTCAATTTTTTATTATTATTTTTATCTGCTTAATTTTTAATTTTTTTTGGTTCATTTACAACTATCTGTTGCAATTTGTTTCATCATTAACAACAACACAGATCAACAACTTAAAAAAAAAGAGAGGATAAATTGGATCTGTGTGCTTGAAAAAAAAAACTGTCCATAAGGAGCTGGATCGATGGAGCCTTCTCCTCTGATGGTCCTCTACAAGCATTGAGTAAAATAATTTGGTGAGAAGTCCTTTTGTTTGTTTTAAAAGACGTTTTGGTTTCAATTTTACTCCTTAATTTATCTGTTTAATTTTTTTTTCTATATGTTCAAATTTACATTTAAGTATTTAATTTTTTTATTGTCTATATATTCAAAAATTTGGACTATCTGTCCAATTTTTTTCCCTATCTGTTCAGATCTTTGTCAATATTTTATTATCAGTTCAATTTTAATCTCTTATCTGTTCAAATATCTATCCAAAATTTCTTATCTGTTCAACAAACCATTCACAATCTTCAATTTATTTTTGTCTGTTCAATTTTATTATCTGTTGAAATACACCAAACCATGATCGGTTGCAATCTTTCTTTTCTCTCTATTTGTTGAAATTCTTTCTCAAATATAATCCAATATATATATATATCTGTTCTATTTTTTTATTATTTTTATCTGCTTAATTTTTAATTTTTTTTGGTTCATTCACAACTATCTGTTGCAATTTGTTTCATTATACAACAACGACACAGATAAACAACTTAAAAAAAAAAAAAAAAGAAGGAATTGTATCTGTGTGCTTGAAAAAAAAATGTCCATGAGGAGCTAGATTAATGGAGTCTTCTCCTCCGATGGTCCTCTACAGGCATTGAGTAAAATAATTTGGTGAGAAACCCTTTTGTTCGTTTTGAAAGACGTTTTGTTTTCAATTTTACTCCTTAATTTATCTGTTGAGTTTTTTTATTTTTTTGCAATATGTTCAAATTTACATTTAAGTGTTTAATTATTTTTTTTTGTCTATATATTCAAAAATTTGGACTATCTGTTCAAGTTTTTTCCCTATCTGTGCAACTTTTTGTCTAGATTTTATTATCAGTTCAATTTTAATGTCTTATATGTTCGAATATCTATCCAAAATATCTTATCTGTTCAACAAACCGGTAACAATCTTCAATTTATTTTTATCTATTCAATTTTATTATCTGTTGAAATACACGAAACCAAGATCTGTTGCAATCTTTTCTTTCTCTCTCTCTTGTTTTTTCTCTCTATCTGTTGAAATTATTTCTCAAATATAATCCAGTATATATATATCTATTCAATTTTTTTTATTATTTTTATCTGCTTAATTTTTAAATTTTTTTGGTTTATTTACAATTATCTGTTGCAATTTGTTTCATCATACAACAACAACACAGATCAACAACTTAAAAAAAAAAAAAAAGACGAGGAACTGGATCTGTGTGCTTCAAAAAAAAAAAAACTGTCCATAAAGAGCTGGATCAATGCAGTCTTCTCCTCCAATTGTCCTCAGCAGGCATTGAGTAAAATAATTTGGTGAGAAGTTCTTTTGTTTTTTTTGAAAGACGTTTTGTTTTCAATTTTACTCCTTATTTATCTGTTGAATTTTTTATTTTTTTTTTCTATATGTTCAAATTTACATTGAAGTGTTTAATTATTATTTTTTTCGTCTATATATTCAAAAAATTTATCTATCTGTTCAATTTTTTCGCTATTTGTGCAAAATTTTTTCTAGATTTTATTATCAATTTAATTTGAATATCTTATCTGTTCAAATATCCATCCAAAATTTCTTATCTGTTCAGCAAACCAGTCACAATCTTCAATTTATTTTTATCTGTTCAATTTTATTATCTGTTGAAATACACCAAACCAGGATCTGTTGCAGTCTTTCTATCGCTCTCTCTTGCTCTTTCTCTCTATCTGTTGAAATTCTTTCTCAAATATAATCCAGTATATATGTATATATCTGTTCAATTTTTTTTGTTATTTTTATCTGCTTAATTTTTAATTTTTTTTGTTAATTTACAAGTATCTGTTGCAATTTGTTTCATCATACAACAACAGCACAGATCAACAACTTAAAAAAAAAAAAAGAAAAAAAAAAGAGGAGGAATTGGATCTGTGTGCTTGAAAAAAAAAACTGTTCATAAGGAGCTGGGTCAATGGAGTCTTCTCCTCCAATAGTCCTCTGCAAGCATTGAGTAAAATAATTTGGTGAGAAGTTCTTTTGTTTGTTTTTCAAAACATTTTGTTTTCAATTTTACTCCTTAATTTATATGTTTAATTTTTTTTTCTATATGTTCAAATTTAGATTTAGGTGTTTAATTATTTTTTTTTTCTCTATATATTCAAAAATTTTGGCTATCTGTTCAATTTTTTCCCCTATCTTTACAGATCTTTGTCAAGATTTTATAATCAGTTCAATTTTAATCTCTTATCTGTTCAAATATCTATCCAAAATTTCTTATCTATTCAACAAACAAGTCACAATCTACAATTTATTTTTATCTGTTCAATTTTATTATCTGTTGAAATACTTCAAACCAGCATCTGTTGCAATCTTTCTTTCTCACTATCTGTTGAAATTATTTCTCAAATATAATCCAGTATATATATATATGTTCTATTTTTTTTTATTATTTTTATCTGCTTAATTTTTAATTTTTTTTTGGTTCATTTGCAACTATCTGTTGCAATTTGTTTCATCATACAATAACAACACAGATCAACAACTTTAAAAAAAAAGAAAAAAAAGAGGTGGAATAGAATCAGTGTGCTTGAAAAAAAAAACTGTCCATAAGGAGATGAATCAATGGAGTCTTCTCCTCTAATGGTCCTCTGCAGGCATTGCGTAAAATAATTTGGTGAGAAGCCCTTTTGTTTGTTTTGAAAGACGTTTTGTTTTCAACTGTACTCCTTAATTTATCTGTTGAATTTTTTTATTTTTTTTTATATTTTCAAGTTTACATTTAAGTGTTTACTTATTTTTTTTGTCTATATATTCAAAAATTTGGACTATCTGTTCAAGTTTTTTCCCTATCTGTGTAACTTTTTGTCTAGATTTTATTATCAGTTCAATTTTAATCTCTTAGCTGTTCAACAAACCAGTCACAATCTTTAATTTATTTTTATCTGTTCAACTTTATTATCTGTTGAAATATAGGAAAACAAGATCTGTTGCAATCTTTGTTTCTCTCTTTCTTGTTCTTTCTCTCTATCTGTTGAAATTCTTTCTCAAATATAATCCAGTATATATATGTATGTTCCATTTTTTTATTATTTTTATCTGCTAAATTTTTAATTTTTTTTTGGTTCATTTACAACTATCTGTTGCAATTTGTTTTATCATACAATAACAACACAGATCAACAACTTAAAAAAAAAAAAGAGGATTAATTGGATCTGTGTGCTTGAAAAAAAAAACTGTACATAAGGAGCTGGATCAATGGAGTCTTCTCCTCCGATGGTTCTCTGCAGGCATTGAGTAAAATAATTTGGTGAGAAGCCCTTTTGTTTGTTTTGAAAGACGTTTTGTTTTCAATTTTACTCCTTAATTTATCTGTTGAATTTTTTATTTTTTTTTCTATATGTTCAAATTTATATTTAATTGTTTAATTATTTTTTTGTCTATATATTCATAATTTTGGACTATCTGTTCAAGTTTTTTCGCTATATGTGCAACTTTTTGTCTAGATTTTATTAACAGTTTAATTTTAATCCCTTATCTGTTCAAATATCTATCCAAAATATCTTATCTGTTCAACAAACCAGTCACAATCTTCAATTTATATTTATTTATTTAATTTTATTATCTGTTGAAATACACGAAACCAAGATCTGTTGCAATCTTTCTTTCTCTCTCTCTTGTTCTTTCTCTCTATCTATTGAAATTATTTCTCAAATATAATCCAGTATATATATATCTGTTTAATTTATTATTATTATTTTTATCTGCTTAATTTTTAATTTTTTTTTGGTTCATTTACAACTATCTGTTGCAATTTGTTTCATCATTAACAACAACACAGATCAACAACTTAAAAAAAAAGAGAAGATAAATTGGATCTGTGTGCTTGAAAAAAAAAACTGTCCATAAGGAGCTGGATCGATGGAGCCTTCTCCTCTGATGGTCCTCTACAAGCATTGAGTAAAATAATTTGGTGAGAAGTCCTTTTGTTTGTTTTAAAAGACGTTTTGTTTTCAATTTTACTCCTTAATTTATCTGTTTAATTTTTTTTTCTATATGTTCAAATTTACATTTAAGTGTTTAATTTTTTTATTGTCTATATATTCAAAAATTTGGACTATCTGTCCAATTTTTTTCCCTATCTGTGCAGATCTTTGTCAATATTTTGTTATCAGTTCAATTTTAATCTCTTATCTGTTCAAATATCTATCCAAAATTTCTTATCTGTTCAACAAACCATTCACAATCTTCAATTTATTTTTATCTGTTCAATTTTATTATCTGTTGAAATACACCAAACGAGGATCGGTTGCAATCGTTCTTTTCTCTCTATTGTTCTTTCTCTCTATTTGTTGAAATTCTTTCTCAAATATAATCCAATATATATATCTGTTCTATTTTTTTATTATTTTTATCTGCTTAATTTTTAATTTTTTTTGGTTCATTCATAACTATCTGTTGCAATTTGTTTCATTATACAACAACAACACAGATAAACAACTTAAAAAAAAAGAAGAAGAAGGAATTGTATCTGTGTGCTTGAAAAAAAAATGTCCATGAGGAGCTAGATTAATGGAGTCTTCTCCTCCGATGGTCCTCTACAGGCATTGAGTAAAATAATTTGGTGAGAAACCCTTTTGTTCGTTTTGAAAGAAGTTTTGTTTTCAATTTTACTCCTCAATTTATCTGTTGAATTTTTTATTTTTTTGCAATATGTTCAAATTTACATTTAAGTGTTTAATTATTTTTTTTTGTCTATATATTCAAAAATTTGGACTATCTGTTCAAGTTTTTTCCCTATCTGTGTAACTTTTTGTCTAGATTTTATTATCAGTTCAATTTTAATGTCTTATATGTTCGAATATCTATCCAAAATATCTTATCTGTTCAACAAACCGGTAACAATCTTCAATTTATTTTTATCTATTCAATTTTATTATCTGTTGAAATACACGAAACCAAGATCTGTTGCAATCTTTTCTTTCTCTCTCTCTTGTTTTTTCTCTCTATCTGTTGAAATTATTTCTCAAATATAATCCAGTATATATATATATCTATTCAATTTTTTTTTTTTTTTTATCTGCTTAATTTTTAAATTTTTTTTGGTTCATTTACAACTATCTGTTGCAATTTGTTTCATCATACAATAACAACACAGATCAACAACTTAAAAAAAAAAAAAAAAGAGGATCAATTGGATCTGTGTGCTTCAAAAAAAAACTGTACATAAGGAGCTGGATCAATGGAGTCTTCTCCTCCGATGATCCTCTGCAGGCATTGAGTAAAATAATTTACTGAGAAGTCCTTTTGTTTATTTTAAAAGATGTTTTGTTTTCAATTTTACTCCTTAATTTATCTGTTTAATTTTTTTCTGTATGTTCAAATTTATGTTTAAGTGTTTAAATTTTTTTTTTGTCTATATATTCAAAATTTTGGACTATCTGTTCAATTTTTTTCGCTATCTTTGCACGTTTTTTCTAGATTTTATTATCAGTTCAATTTTAATCTCTTATCTGTTCAAATATATATCCAAAATTTCTTATCTGTTCAACAAACCAGTCACAATCTTCAAATTATTTTTATCTGTTCAATTTTATTATCTGTTGAATTACACAAAACTAAGATCCGTTGCAATCTTTCTTTCTCTCTATTGTTCTTTTCTCTATCTGTTGAAATTCTTTCTCAAATATAATCCAGTATATATATATCTGTTCTATTTTTTTTATTATTTTTATCTGCTTAATTTTTAATTTTTTTTTGGGTTTATTTACAATTATCTGTTGCAATTTGTTTCATCATAAACAACAACACAGATCAACAACTTAAAAAGAAAAAAATAAGGACGAAATGGATCTGTTTGCTTGAAAAAAAAAACTGTCCATAAGGAGCTGGGTCAATGGAGTCTTCTCCTCCAATGGTCCTCTGCAGGCATTGAGTAAAATAATTTGGTGAGAAGTTCTTTTGTTTTTTTGAAAGACGTTTTGTTTTCAATTTTACTCCTTAATTTATCTGTTTAATTTTTTATTTTTTTTATATGTTCAAATTTACATTGAAGTGTTTAATTTTTTTTTTCCGTCTATATATTCAAAAATTTTGGGTATCTGTTCAATTTTTTTCCCTATCTGTGCATGTTTTTTTCTAGATTTTATTATCAGTTCAATTTTAATCTCTTATTTGTTCAAATATCTATCCAAAATTTCTTATCTATTCAACAAACCAGTCACAATCTTCAGTTTATTTTTATCTGTTCAATTTTATTATCTGTTGAAATACACCAAACCAGGATCTGTTGCAATCTTTCTTTCTGTCTTTGTTCTTTCTCTCTATTTGTTGAAATTCTTTCTCAAATATAATCCAGTATATATATATTTGTTCTATTTTTTTTATTATTTTTATCTAGTTAGTTTTAAATTTTTTTTGTTTCATTTACAACTATCTGTTGCAATTTGTTTCATTATACAACAACAACACAGATCAACGTCTTTAAAAAAAAGAAGAAAAAGAAGAGGAATTGTATCTGTTTGCTTAAAAAAAAACTGCCCATAAGGAGCTGGATCAATGGAATGTTCATCTCCGATGGTCCTCTTCATGCATTGAGTAAAATAATTTGTTGAGAAGCTCTTTTGTTTGTTATCAACGACGTTTTGTTTTCAATTTTACTCCTTAATTTATCTGTTGAATTTTTTATTTTTTATTTTATGTTCAAACTTACATTTAAGTGTTTAATTATTATTTTTTTGTCTATATATTCAAAAATTTGGACTATCTGTTCAAGTTTTTTCCCTATCTATGCAACTTTTTTTTTTAGATTTTATTATCAGATCAATTTTAATCTCTTATCTGTTCAAATATTTATCCAAAATATCTTATCTGTTCAACAAACCAGTCACAATCTTCAATTTATTTTTATCTGTTCAATTTTATTATCTGTTGAAAAACACGAAACCAAGATCTGTTGCAATCTTTCTTTCTATCTCTCTTGTTCTTTCTCTCTATCTGTTGAAATTCTTTCTCAAATGTAATCCCGTATATATATATATCTGTTTAATTGTTTTTATTATTTTTATCTGCTTAATTTTTAATTTTTTTTGGGTTCATTTACAACTATCTGTTGCAATTTGTTTCATCATAAACAACAACACAGATCAACATTTAAAAAAAAATAAAAAAATTGGATGTATTTGCTTGAAAAAAAACTGTCCATAAGGAGCTGGATCAATTTAGTCTTCTCCTCCGATGGTCCTCGGCAGGCATTGAATAAAATAATTTGGTGAGAAGTCCTTTTGTTTGTTTTAAAAGGCGTTTTGTTTTCAATTTTACTCCTCAATTTATTTGTTGAATTTTTTTTTCTATATGTTCAAATTTACATTTAAGTGTTTAATTTTTTTTTTCTCTATATATTCAAAAATTTGGACTATCTGTTCAATTTTTTTTCTTATCTGTGCAGATCTTTGTCAAGATTTTATTATCAGTTCAATTTTAATCTCTTATCTGTTCAATTATCTATCCAAAATTTCTTATCTGTTCAACAAACCAGTCACAATCTTCAATTTATTTCTATATCTTCAATTTTATTATCTGTTGAAATACACCAAACCAGGATCTGTTGCAATCTTTCTTTCTCTCCATTGTTCTTTCTCTCTATCTGTTGAAATTCTTTCACAAATATAATCCAGTATATGTATTTATATCTGTTCAATTTTTTTATTATTTTTATCTGCTTAATTTTTAATTTTTTTTAGTTCATTTACAACTATCTGTTGCAATTTTTTCATTATACAACAACACAAATCAACAACTTTAAAAAAAAAGAAAAAAAAAAGAGGAGGAATTGTATCAGTGTGCTTGAAAAAAAAACTGTCCATAAGGAGCTAGATCAATGGAATCTTCTCCTCCGATGGTACCCTGCAGGCATTGAGTAAAATAATTTGGTGAGAAGCCCTTTTGTTTGTTTTGAAAGGCGTTTTGTTTTCAATTTTACTCCTTAACTTATCTGTTGAATTTTTTTATATTTTTTCTATATGTTCAAATTTACATTTAAGTGTTTAATTATTTTTTTTGTCTATATATTCAAAATTTTGGACTATCTGTTCAAGTTTTTTCCCTATCTCTGCAACTTCTTCTCTAGATTTTATTATTAGTTCAATTTTAATCTCTTATCTGTTCAAATATCTATCTAAAATATCTTATCTGTTCAACAAACCGGTCAAAATCTTTAATTTATTTTTATCTGTTCAATTTTATTATCTGTTGGAATACACGAAACCAAGATCTGTTGCAATCTTTCTTTCTCTCTCTCTTGTTCTTTTTCTCTATCTGTTGAAATTCTTTCTCAAATATAATTCGGTATATATATATCTATTCAATTTTTTTTATTGTTTTTATCTACTTTACAACTATCTGTTACAATTTGTTTCATCATACAACAACAACACAGATAAACAACTTAAAAAAAAAAAGATGAAGAATTGGATCTGTGTGCTTGAAAAAAAAAAAACTGTCCATAAGGAGCTGAATCAATGGAGCCTTCTCCTCAGATGGTCCTCTGCAGGCATTGAGTAAAATAATTTGGTGAGAAGTTCTTTTGTTTGTTTTGAAAGACGTTTTGTTTTCAATTTTACTCCTTATTTATCTATTGAATTTTTTTATTTTTTTTTCAATATGTTCAAATTTACATTTAAGTGTTTAATTATTATTTTTTTTGGTCTATATATTCAAAAATTTTGGCTATCTGTTCAATTTTTTTCCCTATCTGTGCAGATTTTTTCTAAACTTTATTATCAATTCAATTTTAATCTCTTATCTGTTCAAATGTCTATCCAAAATTTATTATCTATTCAGCAAACCAGTCACAATCTTCAATTTATTTTTATATGTTCAATTTTATTATCTGTTGAAATACACGAAACCAAGATCTGTTGCAATCTTTCTTTCTATCTCTCTTGTTCTTTCTCTCTATCTGTTGAAATTCTTTCTCAAATATAATCCAGTATATATATATCTCTTCAATTTTTTTTATTATTTTTATCTGCTTAATTTTTAATTTTTTTTGTTTCATTTACAACTATCTGTTGCAATTTGTTTCGTCCTACAACAACAACAACAAAGAGCAACAACTTTAAAAAAAAAAAAAAAAAAGAGGAACTTGATCTGTTTGCTTGAAAAAAAAACTGTCCATAAGGAGCTGGGTCAATGGAGTCATCTGCTCCAATGGTCCTCTGCAGGCATTGAGTAAAATAATTTAGTGAGAAGTTCTTTTGTTTGTTTTGAAAGACGTTTCGTTTTCAATTTTACTCCTTAATTTATCTGCTTAATTGTTTATTTTTTTGCTATATGTTCAAATTTACATTTAAGTGTTTAATTTTTTTTTTGTCTATATATTCAAAATTTTTGGCTATCTGTACAATTTTTTTCCCTATCTTTGCAAGTTTTTTCTAGATTTTATTATCAGTTCAATTTGAATCTCTTATCTGTTCAAATATCTATCCAAAATTTCTTATCTGTTCAACAAACCAGTCACAATCTTCAATCTATTTTTATCTGTTCAATTTTATTATCTGTTGAATTACACGAAACTAAGATCCGTTGCAATCTTTCTTTCTCTCTATTGTTCTTTCTCTCTATCTGTTGAAATTCTTTCTCAAATATAATCCAGTATATATATATATCTGTTCAATTTTTTTTCTTATTTTTATCTGCATAATTTTTTATTTTTTTGGTTCATTCACAACTATCTGTTGCAATTTGTTTCATCATACAACAACGACACAGATCAACAACTTAAAAAAAAAAAAAAGGCGTGGACTTGGATCTGTGTGCTTAAAAAAAAAACTGTCCATAAGGAGCTGGATCAATAGAGCCTTCTCCTCCGATGGTCCTCTGCAGGCATTGAGTAAAATAATTTGGTGAGAAGTTCTTTTGTTTGTTTTGAAAGAAGTTTTGTTTTCAATTTTACTCCTTATTTATCTATTGAATATTTTATTTTTTTTCTATGTGTTCAAATTTACATTTAAGTGTTTAATTATTTTTTTTTGTCTATGTATTCAAAAATTTTGGCTATCTGTTCAATTTTTTTCCCTGTCTATGCAAATTGTTTTCTAGATTTTATTATCAGTTCAATTTTAATATCTTATTTGTTCAAATATCTATCCAAAATTTCTTATATGTTCAACAAACTAGTCACAATCTTCAATTTATTTTTATCTGTCCAATTTTATTATCTGTTGAAATACTCCAAACCAGGATCTGTTGCAATCTTTCTTTCTCTCTATTGTTCTTTCTCTCTATCTGTTGAAATTCTTTCTCAAATATAATCCAGTATATATATATATATCTGTTCAATTTTTTTTATTTTTTTTATCTGTTTAATTTTTAATTTTTTTGGGTTCATTTACAACTATCTATTGCAATTTGTTTCAACATACAACAACAACACAAATCAACAACTTAAAAAAAAAAAAGATGAGGAATTGGATCTGTGTGCTTCAAGAAAAAAACTGTCCATAAGGAGCTGGATCAATGGAGCCTTCTCCTCCGATGGTCCTCTGCAGGCATTGAGTAAAATAATTTGGTAGGAAGTTCTTTTGTTTGTTATGGAAGACGTTTTGTTTTCAATTTTACTCTGTATTTATCTGTTGAATATTTTATTTTTTTTCTATATGTTCAAATTTACATTTAAGTGTTTAATTTTTTTTTTCGTCTATATATTCCAAAATTTTGGCAATCTGTTCAATTTTTTTCCCTATCTGTGCAAAAAAAAATTTAGATTTTATTATCAGTTCAATTTTTATCTCTCATCTGTTCAAATATCTATCCAAAATTTCTTATCTCTTCAACAAACCAATCACAATCTTCAATTTATTTTTATCTGTTCAATTTTATTATCTGTTGAAATACCCCAAACCAGGATCTGTTGCAATCTTTCTATCTCTCTCTCTCTCTTGTTCTTCCTCTCTATCTGTTGAAATTCTTTCTCAAATATTATCCAGTATATATATCTGTTCATTTTTTTTATTATTTTTATCTGCTTAATTTTTAATTTTTTTTGGTTCATTTACAACTATCTGTTGCAATTTGTTTCATCATACAACAACAACATAGATCAACAACTTAAAAAAAAAAAAAAAGATGAGGAATTGTATCTGTGTGCTTGAAAAAAAAACTGTCCATAAGGAGCTGGATCAATAGAGTCTTCTCCTCCGATGGTTCCCTGCAGGCATTAAGCAAAATAATTTGGTGAGAAGCCCTTTTGTTTGTTTTGAAAGACGTTTTATTTTCTATTTTACTCCTTAATTTATCTGTAAATTTTTTTATTTTTTTTTCTATATGTTCAAATTTACATTTAAGTGTTTAATTATTTTTTTTTGTCTATATATTCAAAAATTTGGACTATCTGTTCAAGATTTTTCCCTATCTGTGCAACTTTTTGTCTAGATTTTATTATCAGTTCAATTTTAATCTCTTATTTGTTCAAATATCTATCCAAAATATCTTATCTGTTCAGTAAACCAGTCACAATCATCAATTTATTTTTATCTGTTCAATTTTATTATCTGTTGAAATACACGAAACCAAGATCTGTTGCAATCTTTGTTTCTCTCTATCTGTTGAAATTCATTCTCAAATATAATCCAGTATATATATCTGTTCAATTTTTTTTATTATTTTTATCTGCTTAATTTTCAATTTTTTTTTGGTTCATTTAAAGCTATCTGTTGCAATGTCTTTCATCATACAACAACAACACAGATCAACAACTGAAAAATAAAAAAACAAAGGCGATGAATTGGATGTGCGTGTTTCAAAAAAAAAAACTGTCCATAAGGAGCTAAATCAATGGAGCCTTCTCCTCTGATGGTCCTCTGCAGGCATTGAGTAAAATAATTTGGTGAGAAGTTCTTTTGTTTGTTTTGAAAGACGTTTTGTTTTCAATATTACTCCTTATTTATCTGTTGAATTTTTTCTTTTTTTTCTATATGTTCAAATTTACATTTAAGTGTTTAATTATTATTTTTTTCCGTCTATATATTCAAAAATTTTGGCTATCTGTTCAATTTTTTTCCCTATCTGTGCAGGTTTTTTTCTAGATTTTATTATGTAAGGACCCACATTTCATGCCATAGTCATGGTCATGTGCATTTGCATAACCATGTTTTTGTTAAGTTTCATTTATGAATCTTGCCTTGTTTTGTCCGTATATGATTTGCCTAAGTATTATATGTGTGCTTTGTTCCTTCTTTGCTGTCCCCAAGCCTAGGTCATGCCAAGCCTAAGTCATGCCAAGCCTAGGTCATGTTAAGCCTAGGTCATGTTAAGCCTAAGTCATGCCAAGCCTAGGTCATGTTAAGCCTAGGTCATGTTAAGCCTAAGTCATGCCAAGCCTAGGTCATGTTAAGCCTAGGTCATGTCAAGCCTAGGTCATGCCAAGCCTAGGTCATGCCAAGCCTAAGTCATGCCAAGCCTAGGTCATGTTAAGCCTAGGTCATATCAAGCCTAGGTCATGCCAAGCCTAGGTCATGTCAAGCCTAGGTCATGTCAAGCCTAGGTCATGGCAAGCCTAGGTCATGGCAAGCCTAGGTCATGTCAAGCCTAGGTCATGTCAAGCCTAGGTCATGCCAAGCCTAAGTCATGCCAAGCCTAGGTCATGTTAAGCCTAGGTCATGTCAAGCCTAGGTCATGCCAAGCCTAAGTCATGCCAAGCCTAGGTCATGTCAAGCCTAGGTCATGCCAAGCCTAGGTCATGTTAAGCCTAGGTCATGCCAAGCCTAAGGCATGCCAAGCCGAGGTCATCTTAAGCCTAGGACCATCTTGGAACCACCTTAGTTGACCTCCACCATCACCTAGGCATATTGGCCGAGATGTTATCACCTAGGCATCCGAGATCCTTAATCCTTGCACCTAGTGATCTTGTTCTGGAAGTGGAATGACCTAGACCGAGGTGTGGCACATCTAGGCCGAGGTGTGGCACAGCTTGGCCAAGTGTTATCCTTCCTAGCCGAGGTCATAGAGACCTTACTTGCCGAAGCCTATGTCCTTAGCCGAGATCATTGCTTGCCGGAGTTCCCTTGCCTTAGCTTGTTGCATACGCTTTGTCATAGTCATGTCTTGTCAATCTATCACCTTTTTGAGGAGAACCAACCAGCCGTTGCCACGTGTCTGAGCTGAGTGTTAAATCAGCCGGCAGAGAGAGAAACCTATCATTTGTTATATCCTTGTTTTGAAGAGGAGAGAGAAGCTCTAGGAGAGGAAGAGGAGTTCTTGAGGGAGAGTAGATTTCCAAGCTTGATTCCTAGAGATCAAACCGTTAGATCCGTGTTCTAAGGTTAGATTCTTGATCTGCTCATGTTGTTCTTTATGATCATGTTATTGCATTGCATGATTGAACATGATTTGTAAGCCATGCATTGCTTTGAAGTTTGGTTTTAGAAAGAGAAAATAGTGTTCATGTGTTCTTCAAAAAAAGTCATGTTTTGATCCGAAAGCTCATGCCAAGATCCATGTTTTTGTGTTTGTTTTCATATAATCTTCAAGTATGGGTACCCAGGTCCATGTTTTCGAACTCATAGCATGAAATCCCGGGTTTTGTAATAACAAGTTATGATTTTAGCATTCATGTTCTTCATGTTCATGTTCATGTTCTTCATGTTCTTCAACCCAGATTTTCCTGGCTTCATTTCCCTAGGTGTGATCACCGAGACCACTCTTGCCTAGATCACACACCTAGGCCAAGCATCGTATCTCACCTTGGCCTACCTTGCATGATCACTTGCACCTTTAGTTGTCTTGCATGCACCTCGGCAGGCAGCTGTACGCCGAAGCCTAGGTAACCACACCTCGGCTAAGAGGTGTGGGACCTCGGCCAAGACCACCTGAGTTCACTCAGCTAGGTCATTTTTGCCTAGGTCATTTCCAGCATGTTTTCCCTAGGTCATTTCCAGCATGTTTTCCCTAGATGTTTTCCAGCATGTTTTCCCTAGGTCATTTCCAGCATGTTTTCCCTAGGTCATTTCCAGCATGTTTTCCCTAGATGTTTTCCAACATGTTTTCCCTAGATCATTTGCATTCATGTGAAGCTTGTTTTTAAGAGTGCATTCAATAGGCTTTGCTATGTGTTTGTAGGACTTGGACTTTTGCCTTGATCCCGACGTCCCAAGAACTATGTGAGTGGTATTTTTAATAAAGTTATGTTATAAAGTTTTGTTAAAGCTTTACTTTGTTTTAGAAAAGTATTTGATCAAACATGAATAATTATCTCTATTTCTATGTATCAAGTAAGCTTTGTTGTGATGATATTCATGGAAGCCTTTCGTGATACTGGGGGACTCAAGCCCTTGTAACATAGGTCCCTTGTGCTGGAGGACTCTAAATTTTCGCAGCACCATTTCGTGAAAAAGGCCTACGGGCCTAAGTCACATAAGTAAGCAAGACTGTGAAAAAGGGCTACGGGCCTAAGTCACTCAAGTTTGTGAAAAATGGCTATGGACCTAAGTCACACAAGCAAGCAAGTTTTATAAGATCAAGATTGATGAATACGGTTCATCCCATGATTTGATACAAGTTATGCCAAGTACATGTTTTGATACAAGTTATGTTAAGTACATGTTTTGAACAAGCTATGATATATGTATTGTTTTGACAAGAACCTCGGGGAATCATTCATTTAAAACCTTTATTACTTGTACCATTCACTGAGTATCCAAGCTCACCCTCTCTCTATATATATGTAGGTAACAAGCATGAAGTCGGCTTCGCCGAGATGCGTGTTTTGTGCCGATGTTTTGTATGCATGTTTTGGTCGGCAGTTAGGATGTCGGCATTATGTTTTGGAATTCATGTTACGTCGGCAACCTGGAAGATTATGTTTTCTTTACTTGTAATTCATGTATTTTGTTTATGTCGGCTGGAGAAGCCCATCTGTTAAGACGTAATATGTATTTTATTTCGCTGTATGCAAGTTGTAAAGTTATGAAAAGATGTATGCCATTTCATTTGACCTATGCACGGCTCTTGTGAACTAATTAGATTTAAATTTATTGCTTCCGCACATGTTAGCCCCGTATGTATACTCGAATTGTGTGTGATCTTTGTAAGTTGGCCTTTGGTAATCTCGGATTACTGGCCATCACGGCTCCATTCTACTAGGGGCGGTTTGGGGTCGTGACATATTATTAGTTCAATTTTAATCTCTTATCTATTCAAATATCTATCCAAAATTTTTTATCTGTTCAACAAACCAGTCATAATCTTCAATTTATTTTTATCTGTTCAATTTTTTTATCTGTTGAAATACACAAAACGAAGATCTGTTGCAATCTTTCTTTCTCTCTCTCTTGTTCTTCCTGTCTATCTGTTGAAATTCTTTCTCAAATATAATCTAGTGTATATATATGTATATATATCTGCTTAATTTTTCATTTTTTTCGGTTCATTTACAACTATCTGTAGCAATTTGTTTCATCATACAACAACAACACAGAGTAACAACTTAAAAAAAAAAAAAGAGGAGGAATTTGATCGGTTTGCTTGAAAAAAAAAACTGTCCATAAGGAGCTGGGTCAATGGAGTCATCTCCTCCAATGGTCCTTTGCAGGCATTGAGTAAAATAATTTGGTGAGAAGTTCTTTTGTTTGTTTTGAAAAACGTTTTGTTTTCAATTTTTCTCCTTAATTTATCTGTTTAATTTTTTATTTTTTTTCTATATGTTCAAATTTACCTTTAAGGGTTTAATTATTTTTTTTTTCGTCTATATATTCAAAAATTTTTGCTATCTGTTAAATTTTTTCCCCTATCTGTGCAAGTTTTTTTCTAGATTTTATTATCAGTTCAATTTTAATCACTTATCTGTTCAACAAACCAGTCAGAATCTTCAATCTATTTTTATCTGTTCAATTTTATTATCTGTTGAATTACACGAAACTAAGATCTGTTGCAATCTTTTTTTCTCTCTATTGTTCTTTCCCTCTATCTGTTGAAATTTTTCTCAAATATAATCCAGTATATATATATCTGTTCAATTTTTTTTTCTTATTTTTCTCTGCATAATTTTTAATTTTTTTTTGGTTCATTTACAACTATCTGTTGCAATTTGTTTCATCATACAACAACAACACAGATCAACAACTTAAAAAAAAAGGCGTGGAATTGGATCTGTGTGCTTCAAAAAAAAAAACTGTCCATAAGGAGCTGGATCAATAGAGCCTTCTCGTCCGATGGTCCTCTGCAGGCATTGAGTAAAATAATTTGGTGAGAAGTTCTTTTGTTTGTTTTGAAAGACGTTTTGTTTTCAATTTTACTCCTTATTTATCTATTGAATATTTTATTTTTTTTCTATATGTTCAAATTTACATTTAAGTGTTTAATTATTTTTTTTTCGTCTATGTATTCAAAAATTTTGGCTATCTGTTCAATTTTTTTTCCCTATCTATGTAAATGTTTTTCTAGATTTTATTATCAGTTCAATTTTAATCTCTTATCTGTTCAAATATCTATCCAAAATTTTTTATCTGTTCAACAAACCAGTCACAATCTTCAATTTATTTTTATCTGTCCAATTTTATTATCTGTTGAAATAATCCAAACTAGGATCTGTTACAATCTTTCTATCTCTCTCTTGTTCTTTCTCTCTATCTTTTGAAATTCTTTCTCAAATATAATCCAGTATATATATATGTTCAATTTTTTTTTATTATTTTTATCTACTTAATTTTTAATTTTTTTTGGTTCAGTTACAAATATCTGTTGCAATTTGTTTCATCATATAACAACAACACCGATCAACAACTTAAAAAAAATGTGTAGGAATTGGATCTGTGTGCTTGAAAAGAAAAAAAAATTGTCCATAAGGTGCTGGGTCGATGGAGACTTCTCCGCCAATGGTCCTCTGCAGGCATTGAGTAAAATAATTTGGTGAAAAGTTCTTTTCTTTGTTTTGAAAGATGTTTTGTTTTCAATTTTACCCCTGAATTTGTCTTTTTATTTTTTTATTTTTTTTTCTATATGTTCAAATTTACATTCAAGTGTTTAATTATTATTTTTTCGTCTATATATTAAAAAATTTTGCCTATATGTTCAATTTTTTTCCCTATCTGTGCAAACTTTTTTCTAGATTTTATTATCAGTTCAATTTTAATCTCTTATCAGTTCAAATATCTATCCAAAATTTATTATCTGTTCAACAAACCAGTCACAATATTCAATTTATTTTTATCTGTTCAATTTTATTATCTGTTAAAATACACGAAACCAAGATCTGTTGCAATCTTTCTTCCTCTCTATTGTTCTTTCTCTCTATCTGTTGATATTCTTTCTTAAATATAATCCAGTATATATATATAACTGTTCAATTTTTTTTATTTTTTTTATCTGTTTAATTTTTAATTTTTTTTTGGTTCATTTACAACTATCTGTTGCAATTTGTTTCTACATACAACAACAACACAGATCAACAACTTAAAAAAAAAAAGATGAGGAATTGGATCTGTGTGCTTCAAGAAAAAAACTGTCCGTAAGGAGCTGGATCAATGGAGCCTTCTCCTCCGATGGTCCTCTGCAGGCATTGAGTAAAATAATTTGGTGAGAAGTTCTTTTATTTGTTATGGAAGACGTTTTGTTTTCAATTTTACTCCTTATTTATCTATTGAATATTTTATTTTTTTTCTATATGTTCAAATTTACATTTAAGTGTTTAATTATTTTTTTTTGGTCTATATATTCAAAAATTTTGGCAATCTGTTCAATTTTTTTCCCTATTTGTGCAGAACTTTTTTTAGATTTTATTATCAGTTCAATTTTAATCTCTTATCTGTTCAAATATCTATCCAAAATTTTTATCTGTTCAACAAACCAATCACAATCTTCAATTTATTTTTATCTGTTCAATTTTATTATCTGTTGAAATACCCCAAACCAGGATCTGTTGCAATCTTTCTATCTCTCTCTCTCTTGTTCTTCCTCTCTATCTGTTGAAATTCTTTCTCAAATATTATCCAGTATATATATCTGTTCAATCTTTTTTATTATTTTTATCTGCCTATTTTTTTAATTTTTTTTGGTTCATTTACAACTATCTGTTGCAATTTGTTTCATTATACAACAACAACACAGATCAACAACTTAAAAAAGAAAAGAAAAAAAAAAGAGGAGGAATTGTATCTGTGTACTTGAAAAAAAAACTGTCCTTAAGGAGCTGGATCAATGGAGTCTTCTCCTCCGATGGTTCCCTGCAGGCATTGAGCAAAATAATTTGGTGAGAAGCCCTTTTGTTTGTTTTGAAAGACGTTTTGTCTTCTATTTTACTCCTTAATTTATCTGTAAATTTTTTTTATTTTTTTTTCTATATGTTCAAATTTACATTTAAGTGTTTAATTATTTTTTTTTGTCTATATATTCAAAAATTTGGACTATCTGTTCAAGATTTTTCCCTATCTGTGCAACTTTTTGTCTAGATTTTATTATCAGTTCAATTTTAATCTCTTATCTGTTCAAATATCTATCCAAAATATCTTATCTGTACAGTAAACCAGTCACAATCTTCAATTTATTTTTATATCCTCAATTTTATTATCTGTTGAAATACACAAAACCAGGATCTGTTGCAATCTTTCTTTCTCGCTATTGTTCTTTCTCTCTCAAATATAATCCAGTATATATATATTTATATCTGTTCAATTTTTTTATTATTTTTATCTGGTTAATTATTTTTTTTTTGGGTTCATTTACAACTATCTGTTGCAATTTTTTCATTATACAACAACAACACAAATCAACAACTTTAAAAAAAAAAAAAAAAGAGGCGGAATTGTATCTGTGTGCTTGAAAAAAAAAACTGTCCATAAGGAGCTAGATCAATGGAGTCTTCTCCTCCGATGGTACCTTGCAGGCATTGACTATAATAATTTGGTGAGAAGCCCTTTTGTTTGTTTTGAAAAACGTTTTGTTTTCAATTTTACTCCTTAATTTATCTGTTGATTCTTTTATTTTTTTTTCTATATGTTCAAATTTACATTTAAGTGTTTAATTATTTTTTTTGTCTATATATTCAAAAATTTGGACTATTTGTTCAAGTTTTTTCCCTATCTGTGCAACTTTTTGTCTAGATTTTATTATCAGTTCAATTTTAATCTCTTATTAGTTCAAATATCTATCCAAAATATCTTATCTGTTCAACAAACCAGTCACAATCTTCAATTTATTTTTATCTGTTCAATTTTATTATCTGTTGAAATACACGAAACCAAGATCTGTTGCAATTTTTCTTTCTCTCTCTATCTCTTGTTGTTTCTCTCTATCTGTTGAAATTCTTTCTCAAATATAATCCAGTATATATATGTATATATCTGTTCAATTATTATTATTATTTTTATCTGCTTAATTTTCAATTTTTTTTGGTTCATTTACAACTATCTGTTGCAATTTGTTTCATCATACAACAACAATACAGATCAACAGCTTAAAAAAAAAGATGAGGAGTTGGATCTATGTGCTTCAAAAAAAAAAAAACTGTCCATAAGGAGCTGAATCAATGGAGCCTTCTCCTCCGATGGTCCTATGCAGGCATTGAGTAAAATAATTTGGTGAGAAGTTCTTTTGTTTGTTTTGAAAAACGTTTTGTTTTCAATTTTACTCCTTATTTATCTGTTGAATTTTTTATTTTTTTTCTATATGTTCAAATTTACATTTAAGTGTTTAATTATTTTTTTTTCGTTTATATATTCAAAAATTTTGGCTATCGGTTCAATTTTTTCCCTATCTATGCAAATTTTTTTCTGGATTTTATTATCAGTTCAATTTTAATCTCTTATCTGTTCAAATATCTATCCAAAATTTGTTATCTGTCCAACAAACCAGTCACAATCTTCAATTTATTTTTATCTGTTCAATTTTATTATCTGTTGAAATACCCCAAACCAAGATCTGTTGCAATCTTTCTATCCCTCTCCCTTGTTCTTTCTCTCTATCTGTTGAATTTCTTTCTCAAATATAATCCAGTATATATATATCTGTTCAGTTTTTTTTTTTTATTAGATTAATTTTTAATTTTTTTTGGTTCATTTACAACTATCTGTTGCAATTTGTTTCATCATACAACCACAACACAGATCAACAACTTAAAAAAAAAAAAAAAGACGAGGAATTGGATTTGTGTGCTTCAAACAAAAAAAAAAACTGTCCATAAGGAGCTGAATCAATGGAGCCTTCTCCTCCGATGGTCCTCTGCAGGCATTGAGTAAAATAATTTGGTGAGAATTTCTTTTGTTTGTTTTGGAAGACGTTTTGTTTTCAATTTTACTCCTTATTTATCTGTTGAATTTTTTATTTTTTTTCTATATTCTCAAATTTACATTTAAGTGTTTAATTATTTTTTTTTCGTCTATATATTCAAAAATTTTGTCTATCGGTTAAATTTTTTTCCCTATCTGTGCATATTTTTTTCTAGATTTTATTATCAGTTCAATTTTATAATCTCTTATCTGTTCAAATATCTATTCAAAATTTCTTATCTGTTCAACAAACCAGTCACAATCTTCAATTTATTTTTCTCTGTTCAACTTTATTATCTGTTGAAATACACGAAACCAAGATCTGTTCCAATCTTTTTTTGTCTCTCTCTTGTTCTTTCTCTCTATCTGTTGAAATTCTTTGTCAAATATAATCTAGTATATATATATATCTTTTTATTTTTTTTAATTATTTTTATCTGCTTAATTTTTAATTTTTTTTGGGTCATTTACAACTATCTGTTGCAATTTGTTTCATCATACAACAACAAAACAGATCAACAACTTAAAAAAAAGAGAGAGGAGGAATTGGATCTGTCTACTTGAAAAAAAAAACTGTCCATAAGGAGCTGGGACAATGGAGTCATCTCCTCCAATGGTCCTCTGCAGGCATTGAGTAAAATAATTTGGTGAGAAGTTCTTTTGTTTGTTTTGAAAGACGTTTTGTTTTCAATTTTACTCCTTAATTTATTTGTCTAATTTTTTATTTTTTTTTCTATATGTTCAAATTTACATTTAAGTGTTAAATTATTTTTTTTCGTCTATATATTCAAAAAATTTGGCTATCTGTTCAATTTTTTTCCCTATCTGTGCAAACTTTTTTCTAGATTTTATTATCAGTTCAATTTTAATCTCTTATCTGTTGAAATATCTATCCAAAATTTTTATCTGTTCAACAAACCAGTCACAATCTTCAATTTATTTTTATCTGTTCAATTTTATTATCTGTTGAAATACACGAAACTAAGATCTGTTGCAATCTTTCTTTCTCTCTATTGTTCTTTCTCTCTATCTGTCAAAATTCTTTCTCAAATATAATCCAGTATATATATATATATATATTTATCTATTCAATTTTTTTTTATTATTTTTATCTGCATAATTTTTAATATTTTTTGGTTCATTTACAACTATCTGTTGCAATTTGTTTCATCATACAACCACAACACAAATCAACAACTTAAAAAAAAAAGATGAGGAATTGGATCTGTGTGCTTAAAAAAAAAACTGTCCATAAGGAGCTGGATCAATAGAGCCTTCTCCTCCGATGGTCCTCTGCAGGCATTGAGTAAAATAATTTGGTGAGAAGTTCCTTTATTTGTTTTGAAAGACGTTCTGTTTTCAATTTTACCCCTTATTTATCTGTTGAATATTTCATTTTTTTCTATATGTTTAAATTTACATTTAAGTGTTTAATTATTTTTTTCCCTCTATGTATTCAAAAATTTTGGCTATTTGTTCAATTTTTTTCCCCTATCTATGCAGATTTTTTTTCTAGATTTTATTATCAGTTCAATTTTAATCTCTTATCTGTTCAAATATCTATCCAAAATTTTTATCTGTTCAACAAACCAGTCACAATCTTCAATTTATTTTTATCTGTTCAATTTTATTATCTGTTGAAATACACCACCATGATCTGTTGCAATCTTTCTATCTCTCTCACTTGTTCTTTCTCTCTATCTATTGAAATTCTTTCTCAAATATAATCCAGTATATATATATATGTCCATTTTTTTTATTATTTTTATCTGCTTAATTTTTAATTTTTTTTGGTTCATTTACAACTTTCTGTTGCAATTTGTTTCAACAAACAACAACAACACTGATCAACAACTTAAAAAAAAAAGAAAAAAGAAAGTGGATGAATTGGATCTGTGTGCTTGAAAAGAAAAAAAAAACTGTCCATAAGGAGTTGGGTCGATGGAGACTTCTCCTCCAATGGTCCTCTGCAGGCATTGAGTAAAATAATTTGGTGAGAAGTTTTTTTGTTTGTTTTGAAAGACGTTTTGATTTCCATTTTACTCCTTATTTATCTGTTGAATTTTTTATTTTTTTTGATATATGTTCAAATTTAAATTTAACTGTTTAATTATTTTTTTTCGTCTATATATTCAAAAAATTTGGCAATCTGTTCAATTTTTTTGTCTATCTGTGCAAAATTTTTTCTAAATTTTATTATCAGATCAATTTTAATCTCTTAGTTGTTCAAATATCTATCTAAAATTTCTTATCTGTTCACCAAACCAGTCACAATCTTCGACTTGTTTTTATCTGTTCAATTTTATTATCTGTTGAAATATCCCAAACCAGGATCTGCTGCAATCTTTCTATCTCTCTCTTGTTCTTTCTCTCTATCTGTTGAAATTCTTTCTCAAATATAATCCAGTATATATATATCTGTTCAATTTTTTTAATTATTTTTATCTACTTAATTTTTAATTTTTTTGGTTCATTTACAACTATCTGTTGCAATTTGTTTCATCATACAACAACAACACAGATCAACAACTTAAAAGAAACAAAAAAAAGAGGAGGGATTGTATCTGTGTGCTTGAAAAAAAAAATTGTCCATAAGGAGCTGGATCAATGGAGTCTTCACATCCGATGGTCCTCTGCAGGCATTGAGTAAAATAATTTGGTGAGAAGCCCTTTTGTTTGTTTTGAAAGACGTTTTGTTTTCAATTTTACTCCTTAATTTATTTGTTGAATTTTTTATTTTTTTTTTCTATATGTTCAAGTTTACATTTAAGTGTTTAATTATTTTTTTTGTCTTTACATTCAAAAATTTGGACTATCTGTTCAAGTTTTTTTTCCCTATCTATGCAACTTTTTGTCTAGATTTTATTATCAGTTAAATTTTAATCTCTTATCTGTTCAAATATCTATCCAAAATATCTTATATGTTCAACAAACTAGTCACAATCTTCAAATTATTTTTGTCTGTTCAATTTTATTATCAGTTGAAATACACGAAACCAAGATCTGTTGCAATCTTTCTTTCTCTCTTTTGTTCTTTCTCTCTATCTGTTGAAATTCTTTCTCAAATATAATCAAGTATATATATATCTATTCAATTTTTTAATTATTTTTATCTGCTTAATTTTTAATTTTTTTTTTGGGTTCATTTACAACTATCTGTTGCAATTTGTTTCATCATAAACAACAACACAGATCAACAACTTATAAAAAATAAAATAAATTGGATCTGTGTGTTTGAAAAAAAAAAACTGTCCATAAGGAGCTGGATCAATGGAGTCTTCTCCTCTGATGGTCCTCGGCAGGCATTGAGTAAAATAATTTGGTGAGAAGTTCTTTTGTTTGTTTTAAAAGACGTTTTGTCTTCAATTTTACTCCTTAATTTATCTGTTAAATTTTTTTTCTATATGTTCAAATTTACATTTAGTGTTTAATTTTTTTTTTTCTATATATTCAAAAATTTGGACTATCTATTCAATTTTTTTTCCTATATGTGCAGATCTTTGTCAAGATTTTATTATCAGTTCAATTTTTTTTAATCTCTTATCTTTTCAAATATCTATCCAAAATTTCTTGTCTGTTTAAAAAACTAGTCACAATCTTCAATTTATTTTTATATCTTCAATTTTATTATCTGTTGAAATACACCAAACCAGTATCTGTTGCAATCATTCTTCCTCTCTATTGTTCTTTCTCTCTATCTGTTAAAATTCGTTTTCAAATATAATCCAGTATATATATATTTATATCTGTTCAATTTTTTTATTATTTTTATCTGCTTAATTTTTAATTTTTTTTGGTTCATTTACAACTATCTGTTGCAATTTTTTCATTATACAACAACAACACAAATCAACAACTTGAAGAAGAAAAAAAAAAAGAGAGGAGGAATTGTATCTGTGTGCTTGAAAAAAAAAACTGTTCATAAGGAGCTGGATCAATGCAGTCTTCTCCTCCGATGGTACCTTGCAGGCATTGAGTAAAATAATTTGGTGAGAAGCCCTTTTGTTTGTTTTGAAAGACGTTTTGTATTCAATTTTACTACTTAATTTATCTGAATTTTTTTTATATTTTTTTTTCTATATGTTCAAATTTACATTTAAGTGTTTAATTTTTTTTTTGTCTATATATTCAAAAATTTGCACTATCTGTTCAAGTTTTTTCGCTATCTGTGCAACTTTTTGTCTAGATGTTATTATCAGTTTAATTTTAATCTCTTATCTGTTCAAATATCTATCCAAAATATCTTATCTGTTCAACAAACCAGTCACAATCTTCAATTTATTTTTATCTGTTCAATTTTATTATCTGTTGAAATACACGAAACCAAGATCTGTTGCAGTCTTTCTTTCTCTCTCTCTCTTGTTCTTTCTCTCTATCTGTTGAAATTCTTTCTCAAATATAATCCAGTATATAGATGTATATCTTTGTTCAGTTTTTTTTTATTATTTCTATCTGCTTAATTTTCAATTTTTTTGGTTCATTTACAACTATCTGTTGCAATTTGTTTCATCATACAACAACAACACAGATCAACAACTTAAAAAAAAAAGACGAGGAATTGGATCTATGTGCTTCAAAAAAAAAAAACTGTCCATAAGGAGCTGAATCAATGGAGCCTTCTCCTCCGATGGTCCTTTGCAGGCATTGAGTAAAATAATTTGGTGAGAAATTCTTTTGTTTGTTTTGAAAGACATTTTGTTTTCAATTTTACTCCTTATTTATCTGTTGAATTTTTTATTTTTTTTCTATATGTTCAAATTTACATTTAGGTGTTTAATTATTATCATTTCGTCTATATATTCAAAAATTTTGGCTATCTGTTCAATTTTTTTTCCCTATTTGTGCAGATTTTTTTCTAGATTTTATTATCAGTTCAATTTTAATCTCTTATCTGTTCAACAAACCTGTCACAATCTTTAATTTATTTTTATCTGTCCAATTTTGTTATCTGTTGAAATACAGGAAACCAAGATCTGTTGCAATCTTTCTTTCTCTCTCTCTTGTTCTTTCTCTCTATCTGTTGAAATTCTTTCTCAAATATAATCCAGTATATATATATCTGTTCAATTTTTTTTTATTATTTTTATCAGCTTAATTTTTAATTTTTTTTCGGTTCATTTACAACTATCTGTTGCAATTTGTTTCATCAAACAACAACAAAACAGATCAACAACTTAAAAAAAAAAAAAAGAGAAGGAATTGGATCTGTCTGCTTGAAAAAAAAAACTGTCTATAAGGAGCTGGGTCAATGGAGTCATCTCCTCCAATGGTCCTCCGCAGGCATTGAGTAAAATAATTTGGTAAGAAGTTCTTTTGTTTGTTTTGAAAGACGTTTTATTTTCAATTTTACTCCTTAATTTATCTGTCTAATTTTTATTTTTTTTATATATCTTCAAATTTACATTTAAGTGTTTAATTATTTTTTTTCGTCTATATATTGAAAAATTTTGCTTATCAGTTCAATTTTTTTCCCTATCTGTGCAATTTTTTTCTAGATTTTATTATCAGTTCAATTTTAATCTCTTATCTGTTCAAATATCTATCAAAAATTTCTTATCTGTTCAACAAACCAGTCACAATCTTCAATTTATTTTTATCTGTTTAATTTTATTATCTATTGAAATACACGAAACTAAGATCTGTTGCAATCATTCATTCTCTCTATTGTTCTTTCTCTCTATCTGTTGAGATTCTTTCTAAAATATAATCCAGTATATATATATCTGTGCAATTATTTTATCTGCATAATTTTTAATTTTTTTTGGGTTCATTTACAACTATCTGTTGCAATTTGTTTCATCATACAGCAACACATATCAACAACTTAAAAAAAAAAAGACGAGGAATTGGATCTGTGTGCTTCAAAAAAAAAAAAAACTGTCCATAAGGAGCTGGATCAATAGAGCCTTTTCCCCCGATGGTCCTCTGCAGTCATTGAGTAAAATAATTTGGTGAGAAGTTCTTTTGTTTGTTTTGAAAAACGTTTTGTTTTCAATTTTACTCATTTATCTGTTGAATATTTTATTTTTTTTCTATATGTTCAAATTTACATTTAAGTGTTTAATTATTTTTTTTTTTCGTCTATGTATTCAAAAATTTTAGCTATCTGTTCAATTTTTTTTCCCTATCTATGCAAAAAAAATTTGAGATTTTATTATCAGTTCAATTTTAATCTCTTATCTGTTCAAATATCTATCCAAAATTTTTATCTGTTCAACAAACCAGTCACAATCTTCAATTTATTTTTATCTGTTCAATTTTATTATCTGTTGAAATACACCAAACCAGGATCTGTTGCAATCTTTCTATCTCTCACTCTTGTTCTTTTTCTCTATCTGTTGAAATTCTTTCTCAAATATAATCCAGTATATATATATGTTCAATTTTTTTAAATATTTTTATCTGCTTAATTTTTATTTATTTTTGGTTCATTTACAACTATCTGTTGCAATTTGTTTCATCAAACAACAACAACACAGATCAACAACTTAAAAAAAAAAAAAGAAAGTGGAGGAATTGGATCTGTGTGCTCGAAAAGAAAAAAAAACTGTCCATAAGGAGCTGGGTCGATGGAGACTTCTCCTCCAATTGTCCTCTGCAGGCATTGAGTAAAATAATTTGGTGAGAAGTTCTTTTCTTTGTTTTGAAGGATGTTTTGTTTTCAATTTTACTCCTTAATTTATCTGTTTAATTTTTTTTTCTATATGTTCAAATTTACATTTAAGTGTTTAATTATTATTTTTTTCGTCTATATATTCAAAAATTTTGGCTATCTGTTCAATTTTTTTCCCTATCTGTGCAACTTTTTTTCAAGATTTTATTAACAGTTCAATTTTAATCTCTTAGCTGTTCAAATATCTATCCAAAATTTCTTATCTGTTCGACAAACCAGTCACAAATCTTCAATTTCTTTTTATCTGTTCAATTTTATTATCTGTTGAAATATACGAAACCAAGATCTGTTGCAATCTTTCTTTCTCTCCGTTGTTCTTTCTCTCTATCTGTTGAAATTGTTTCTCAAATATAATCCAGTATATATGTATATATCTGTTCAATTATTTTTTATTATTTTTATCTGCTTAATTTTTAATTTTTTTTGGTTCATTTAAAACTATCTGTTGCAATTTGTTTCATCATGCAACAACAACACAGATCAGCAACTTAAAAGAAATAAAAAAATACGAGGAATCGGATCTGCGTGCTTCAAAAACAAAACTGTCCATAAGGAGCTGGATCAATGGAGCCTTCTTCTTCGATGGTCCTCTGCAGGCATTGAGTAAAATAATTTGGTGAGAAGTTCTTTTGTTTGTTTTGAAAGACGTTTTGTTTTCAATTTTACTCCTTATTTATCTGTTGAATATTTCATTTTTTTTTCTATATGTTCAAATTTACATTTAAGTGTTTAATTATTTTTTTTCGTCCATATATTCAAAATTTTTGGTAATCTGTTCAATTTTTTTCCCTATCTGTGTAGATTTTTTTCTAGATTTTATTATCGGTTCAATTTTAATCTCTTATCTGTTCAAATATCTATCCAAAATTTCTTATCTTTTCAACAAACCAGTCACAATCTTCAATTTATTTTTATCTGTTCAATTTTATTATCTGTTGAAATACTCCAAACCAGGATCTGTTGCAATCTTTCTATCTCTCTCTCTTGTTGTTTTTCTCTATCTGTTGAAATTCTCTCTCAAATATAATCTAGTATATATATCTGTTCAATTTTTTTATTATTTTTATCTGCTTAATTTTTAATTTTTTTTGGTTCATTTACAACTATCAGTTGCAATTTGTTTCATCATACAACAACGACACAGATCAACAACTGAAAAAAAACGAAAAAAAAGAGAGAGGAGGAATTGTATCTGTGTGCTTGAAAAGAAAAAAAAATTGTCCATAAGGAGCTGGATCAATGGAGTCTTCACCTCCAATGGTCCTCTGCAGGCATTGAGTAAAATAATTTGGTGAGAAGCCCTTTTGTTTGTTTTGAAAGACGTTTTGTTTTCAATTTTACTCCTTAATATATCTGTTGAATTTTTTATTTTTTTCTATATGTTCAAATTTACATTTAAGTGTTTAATTATTTTTTTTTGTCTTTATATTGAAAAATTTGGACTATCTGTTAATGTTTTTTCCCTATCTATGCAACTTTTTTGTCTAGATTTTATTATCAGTTCAATTTTAATCTCTTATCTGTTCAAATATCTATGCAAAATATCTTATATGTTCAACAAACCAGTCACAATCTTCAAATTATTTTTATCTGTTCAATTTTATTATCTGTTGTAATATACGAAACCAAGATCTGTTGCAATCTTTTTTCTATCTCTCTTGTTCTTTCTCTCTATCGGTTGAATTTCTTTCTCAAATATAATCCAGTATATATATACCTGTTTAATTTTTTATTTTTATTTTTATGTGTATAATTTTTAATTTTTTTTGGTTCATTTACAACTATCTGTTGCAATTTGTTTCATCATACAACAACACAGATCAACAACTTAAAAAAAAAGACGAGGAATTGGATCTATGTGCTTCAAAAAAAAAAAAAAACTGTCCATAAGGAGCTGAATCAATGGAGCCTTCTCCTCCGATGGTCCTCTGCAGGCATTGAGTAAAATAATTTGGTGAGAAATTCTTTTGTTTGTTTTGAAAGACATTTTGTTTTAAATTTTACTCCTTATTTGTCTGTTGAATTTTTTATTTTTTTTTTCTATATGTTCAAATTTACATTTAAGTGTTTAATTATTATTATTTCGTCTATATATTCAAAAATTTTGGCTATCTGTTCAATTTTTTTCCCCTATTTGTGTAGATTTTTTTTCTAGATTTTATTATCAGTTCAATTTTAATCTCTTATCTGTTCAACAAACCTGTCACAGTCTTCAATTTATTTTTATCTGTCCAATTTTGTTATCTGCTGAAATACACGAAACCAAGATCTGTTGCAATCTTTCTTTCTCTCTCTCTTGTTCTTTCTCTTTATTTGTTGAAATTCTTTCTCAAATATAATCCAGTGTATATATATATCTGTTCAATTTTTTTTATTATTTTTATCTGCTTAATTTTTAATTTTTTTTCGGTTCATTTACAACTATCTGTTGCAATTTGTTTCATCAAACAACAACAAAACAGATCAACAACTTAAAAAAAAAAAAAAGAGGAGGAATTGGATCTGTCTGCTTGAAAAAAAAAACTGTCCATAAGGAGCTGGGTCAATGGAGTCATCTCCTCCAATGGTCCTCTGCAGGCATTGAGTAAAATAATTTGGTAAGAAGTTCTTTTGTTTGTTTTGAAAGACGTTTTGTTTTCAATTTTACTCCTTAATTTATCTGTCTAATTTTTATTTATTTTTATATATCTTCAAATTTACATTGAAGTGTTTAATTATTATTTTTTTCGTCTATATATTCAAAACTTTTGCTTATCAGTTCAATTTTTTCCCTATCTGTGCAATTTTTTTATAGATTTTATTATCAGTTCAATTTTAATCTCTTATCTGTTCAAATATCTATCAAAAATTTCTTATCTGTTCAACAAACCAGTCACAGTCTTCAATTTATTTTTATCTGTTTAATTTTATTATCTATTGAAATACACGAAACTAAGATCTGTTGCAATCTTTCATTCTCTCTATTGTTCTTTCTCTCTATCTGTTGAGATTCTTTCTAAAATATAATCCAGTATATATATATATCTGTGCAATTTTTTTTATCTGCATAATTTTTAATTTTTTTTGGGTTCATTTACAACTATCTGTTGCAATTTGTTTCATCATACAGCAACACAGATCAACAACTTAAAAAAAAAAAAGACGAGGAATTGGATCTGTGTGCTTCAAAAAAAAAAAACTGTCCATAAGGAGCTGGATCAATAGAGCCTTTTCCTCCGATGGTCCTCTGCAGTCATTGAGTAAAATAATTTGGTGAGAAGTTCTTTTGTTTGTTTTGAAAAACGTTTTGTTTTCAATTTTACTCATTTATCTGTTGAATATTTTATTTTTTTTCTATATGTTCAAATTTACATTTAAGTGTTTAATTTTTTTTTTTTCGTCTATGTATTCAAAAATTTTGGCTATCTGTTCAATTTTTTTCCCCAATCTATGCAAAAAAAAAAATTAGATTTTATTATCAGTTCAATTTTAATCTATTATCTGTTCAAATATCTATCCAAAATATTTATCTATTCAACAAACCAGTCACAATCTTCAATTTATTTTTATCTGTTCAATTTTATTAGATGTTGAAATACACCAAACCAGGATCTGTTGCAATTTTTCTATCTCTCTCTCTTGTCCTTTCTCTCTATCTGTTGAAATTCTTTCTCAAATATAATCCAATATATATATATGTTCAATTTTTTTTAGTATTTTTATCTGCTTAATTTTTATTTATTTTTGGTTCATTTACAACTATCTGTTGCAATTTGTTTCATCAAACAACAACAACACAGATCAACAACTTAAAAAAAAAAAAGAAAGTGGAGGAATTGGATTTGTGTGCTTGAAAAGAAAAAAAAACTGTCCATAAGGAGCTGGGTCGATGGAGACTTCTCCTCCAATTGTCCTCTGCAGGAATTGAGTAAAATAATTTGGTGAGAAGTTCTTTTGTTTGTTTTGAAAGATGTTTTGTTTTCAATTTTACTCCTTAATTTATCTGTTTAATTTTTTTTTCTATATGTTCAAATTTACATTTAAGTGTTTAATTATTATTTTTTTCGTCTATATATTCAAAAATTTTGGCTATCTGTTCAATTTTTTTCCCTATCTGTGCAACTTTATTTCAAGATTTTATTAACAGTTCAATGTTAATCTCTTAGCTGTTCAAATATCTATCCAAAATTTCTTATCTGTTCGACAAACCAGTCACAAATCTTCAATTTCTTTTTATCTGTTCAATTTTATTATCTGTTGAAATATACGAAACCAAGATCTGTTGCAATCTTTCTTTCTCTCCCTTGTTCTTTCTCTCTATCTGTTGAAATTGTTTCTCAAATACAATCCAATATATATGTATATATCTGTTCAATTTTTTTTATTATTTTTATCTGCTTAATTTTTAATTTTTTTTGGTTCATTTAAAACTATCTGTTGCAATTTGTTTCATCATGCAACAACAACACAGATCAACAACTTAAAAAAAAAAAATACGAGGAATCGGATCTGCGTGCTTCAAAAACAAAACTGTCCATAAGGAGCTGGATCAATGGAGTCTTCTTCTCCGATGGTCCTCTGCAGGCATTGAGTAAAATAATTTGGTGAGAAGTTCTTTTGTTTGTTTTGAAAGACGTTTTGTTTTCAATTTTACTCCTTATTTATCTGTTGAATATTTCATTTTTTTTTCAATATGTTCAAATTTACATTTAAGTGTTTAATTATTTTTTTGTCCATATATTCAAAATTTTTGGCAATCTGTTCAATTTTTTCCCTATCTGTGCAGATTTTTTTGTAGATTTTTTTATCAGTTCAATTTTAATCTCTTATCTATTCAAATATCTATCCAAAATTTCTTATCTTTTCAACAAACTAGTCACAATCTTCAATTTATTTTTATCTGTTCAATTTTATTATCTGTTGAAATACTCCAAACCAGGATCTGTCGCAATCTTTCTATCTCTCTCTCTTGTTGTTTTTCTCTATCTGTTGAAATTCTCTCTCAAATGTAATCTAGTATATATATCTGTTCAATTTTTTTATTATTTTTATCTGCTTAATTTTTAATTTTTTTTGGTTCATTTACAATTATCAGTTGCAATTTGTTTGATCATACAACAACGACACAGATCAACAACTTAAAAAAAATGAAAAAAAAAGAGAGAGGAGGAATTGTATCTGTGTGCTTGAAAAGAAAAAAAAAACTGTCCATAAGGAGCTGGATCAATGGAGTCTTCACCTCCAATGGTCCTCTGCAGGCATTGAGTAAAATAATTTGGTGAGAAGCCCTTTTGTTTGTTTTGAAAGACGTTTTGTTTTCAATTTTACTCCTTAATATATCTGTTGAATTTTTTATTTTTTTTTCTATATGTTCAAATTTACATTTAAGTGTTTAATTATTTTTTTTTTGTCTTTATATTCAAACATTTGGACTATCTGTTAAAGTTTTTTCCCTATCTATGCAACTTTTTGTCTAGATTTTATTATCAGTTCAATTTTAATCTCTTATCTGTTCAAATATCTATCCAAAATATCTTATATGTTCAACAAACCAGTCACAATCTTCAAATTATTTTTATCTGTTCAATTTTATTATCTGTTGAAATGCACGAAACCAAGATCTGTTGCAATCTTTCTTTCTATCTCTCTTGTTCTTTCTCTCTATCTGTTGAATTTCTTTCTCAAATATAATCCAGTATATATATACCTGTTTAATTTTTTTTATTATTTTTATCTGTATAATTTTTAATTTTTTTTTTGGTTCATTTACAACTATCTGTTGCAATTTGTTTCATCATACAACAACACAGATCAACAACTTAAAAAAAAAAAAAAGGCAAGGAATTGGATCTGTGTGGTTCAAAAAAAGAAACTGTCCATAAGGAGCTTGATCAATAGAGCCTTCTCCTCCGATGATCCTTTGCAGGCATTGAGTAAAATAATTTGGTGTGAAGTTCTTTTGTTTGTTTTGAAAGACGTTTTGTTTTCAAGTTTACTCCTTATTTATCTGTTGAATATTTTATTTTTTTTCTATATGGTCAAATTTACATTTAAGTGTTTAATTATTTTTTTTTTCATCTATGTATTCAAAAATTTTGGCTATATGTTCAATTTTTTCCCCCTATCTATGCAAATTTTTTTCTAAATTTTATTATCAGTTCAATTTTAATCTCTTATCTGTTCAAATATCTATCCAAAATTTTTATCTATTCATCAAACCAGTCACAATCTTCCATTTATTTTTATCTGTTCAATTTTATTATCTCTTGAAATATACCAAATCAGGATCTGTTGCAATCTTTCTATCTCTCTCTCTTGTTCTTTCTCTCTATCTGTTGAAATTCTTTCTCAAATATAATCCATTATATATATGTTTAATTTTTTTTTATTAATTTTATCTGCGTAATTTTTAATTTTTTTTGGTTCATTTACAACTGTCTATTGCAATTTGTTTCATCATACAACAACATAGATCAACAACTTAAAAAAAAAATGGAGGAATTGGATCTGTGTGCTTGACAAGAAAAAAAAAAAACTGTCCATAAGGAGTTAGGTCGATTGAGACTTCTCCTCCAATGGTCCTCTGTAGGTATTGAGTAAAATAATTTGGTGAGAAGTTTTTTTGTTTGTTTTGAAAGACGTTTTGTTTTAATTTTACTCCTTAATTCATCCGTTTAATTTTTTATTTTTTTTTCTATATGTTCAAATTTACATTTAAGTGTTTAATTATTTTTTTTCGTCTATATATTCAAAAATTTTGGCTGTCTGTTCAATTTTTTTCCTATCTGTGCAATTTTTTTTGTAGATTTTATTATCAGTTCAATTTTAATCTCTTATCTGTTCAAATATCTATCCAAAATTTCTTATCAGTTCAACAAACCAGTCACAATATTCAATTTATTTTTATCTGTTCAATTTTATTATCTGTAGAAATACACGAAACGAATATCTGTTGCAATCTTTCTTTCTCTCTATTGTTCTTTATCTCTATCTGTTAAAATTCTTTCTGAAATGTAATCCAGTATATATATACATATCTGTTCAGTTTTTTTTATTATTTTTATCTGCTTAATTATTAAATTTTTTTTGGTTCATTTACAACTATCTGTTGCAATTTGTTTCATCATACAACAACAACACAGGTCAACAACTTAAAAAAAAAAAAAAAGACGAGGAATTGGACCTGTGTGCTTCAAAAAAAAAACTGTCCATAAGGAGCTGGATCAATGGAGCCTTCTTCTCCGATGGTCCTCTCCAGGCATTGAGTAAAATAATTTGGTGAGAAGTTCTTTTGTTTATTTTGCAAGACGTTTTGTTTTCAATTTTACTCCTTATTTATCTGTTCAATATTTTATTTTTTTTATATGTTCAAATTTACATTTAAATGTTTAATTATTTTTTTTTCGTCTATATATTCAAAAAAATTTGGCAATCAGTGCAATTTTTTTCCCTATCTGTGCATGGTTTTTTCTAGATTTTATTATCAGTTCAATTTTAATCTCTTATCTGTTCAAATATCTATCCAAAATTTGTTATCTGTTCAACAAACCAGTCACAATCTTCAATTTATTTTTATCTGTTCAATTTTATTATCTGTTGAAATACCCCAAACCAAGATCTGTTGCAATCTTTCTATCTCTCTCCCTTGTTCTTTCTCTCTATCTGTTGAATTTCTTTCTCAAATATAATCCAGTATATATATCTGTTCAGTTTTTTTTTTTTTTTTATTAGATTAATTTTTAATTTTTTTTGGTTCATTTACAACTATCTGTTGCAATTTGTTTCATCATACAACAACAACATAGATAAACAACTTAAAAAAAAAAAAAGAGGAGGAATTGTATCTGTGTGCTTGAAAAAAAAAACTGTCCATAAAGAGCTGGATCAATGGAGTCTTTACCTCCGATGGTACCTTGCAGGCATTGAGTAAAATAATTTAGTGAGAAGCCCTTTTGTTTGTTTTGAAAGATGTTTTGTATTCAATTTTACTGCCTAATTTATCTGTAAATTTTTTTTTCTTCTATATGTTCAAATTTACATTTAATAGTTTAATTATTATTTTTGTCTATACATTCAAAAATTTGCACTATCTGTGCAACTTTTTGTCTAGATTTTATTATCAGCTCAATTTTAATCTCTTATCTGTTTAAATATCTATCCAAAATATCTTATCTATTCAACAAACCAGTCACAATCTTCAATTAATTTTTATTTGTTCAATTTTATTATTTGTTGAAATACACGAAACAAAGATCTGTTGCAATCTTTCTTTCACTCTCTTGTTCTTTCTCTCTATCTGTTGAAATTCTTTCTCAAATATAATCCAGTATATATATATATTTGTTCAATTTTTTTTTTTATTTTTATCTGCTTAATTTTCAATTTTTTTTGGGTTCATTTACAACTATCTGTTGCAATTTGTTTCATCATACAACAACAACACAGATCAACAACTTAAAAAAAAAAAAAAGACGAGGAGTTGGATCTGTGTGTTTCAAAAAAAAAAAAACTGTCCATAAGGAGCAGGATCAATAGAGCCTTTTCCTCCGATGGTCCTCTGCAGGCTTTGAGTAAAATAATTTTGTTAGAAGTTCTTTTGTTTGTTTTGAAAGACGTTTTGTTTTCAATTTTACTCCTTATTTATCTGTTGAATATTTTATTTTTTTTTCTATATGTTCAAATTTAAATTTAAGTGTATAATTTTTTTTTTCGTCTATGTATTCAAAAAATTTGGCTATCTATTCAATTTTTTTCCCTATCTATGCAAATTTTTTTCTATATTTTATTATCAGTTCAATTTTAATCTCTTATCTGTTCAAATATGTATCCAAAATTTTTATCTGTTCAACAAACCAGTCACAATCTTCCATTTATTTTTATCTATTCAATTTTATTATCTGTTGAAATAGACCAAACCAGGATCTGTTGCAATCTTTCTATCCCTCTCTCTGGTTCTTTCCCTCTATCTGTTGAAAGTTTTTCTCAAATATAATCTAGTATATATATACATATGTTCAATTTTTTTTATTATTTTTATCTGCTTAATTTTTAATTTTTTTTGGTTCATTTACAACTATCTGTTGCAATTTGTTTCATCATACAAAAACAACACAGATCAACAACTTAAAAAAAAAAGTGGAGGAATCGGATCTGTGCGTTTGAAAAGAAAAAAAAAACTGTCCATAAGGAGTTGGGTCGATGGAGACTTCTCCTCCAATGGTCCTTTGCAGGCATTGAGTAAAATAATTTGGTGAGAAGTTTTTTTGTTTGTTTTGAAAGACGTTTTGATTTCAATTTTACTCCTTAATTTATCTGTTTAATTTTTTATTTTTTTTTCTATATGTTCAAATTTACATTTAAGTGTTTAATTATTATTTTTTCGTCTATATATTCAAAAATTTTGGCTATCTGTTCAATTTTTTTCCTTATCTGTTCAACTTTTTTTCTAGATTTTATTATTAGTTCAATTTTAATCTCTTATCTGTTCAAATATCTATCAGAAATTTCTTATCTGTTCAACAAACCAGTCACAATATTCAATTTATTTTTATTTTTATCTGTTCAATTTTATTATCTGTTGAAATACACGAAACCAAGATCTGTTGCAATCTTTCTTTCTCTCTGTTGTTCTTTCTCTCTATCTGTTGAAATTCTTTCTCAAATATAATCCAGTATATATATATCTGTTCAGTTTTTTTTTATTATTTTTATGTGCTTAATTTTTAAAATTTTTTTGGTTCATTTAAAACTGTCTGTTGCAATTTCTTTCATCATACAACAACAACACAAATCAACGACTTAAAAAAAAAAGACAAGGAATTGGATCTGTGTGCTTCAAAAAAAAAAAAACTGTCCATAAGGAGCTGGATCAATGGAGCCTTCTCCTCCGATGGTTCTCTCGAGGCATTGAGTAAAATAATTTGGTGAGAAGTTCTTTTGTTTATTTTGCAAGACGTTTTGTTTTCAATTTTACTCCTTATTTATCTGTTGAATATTTTTTTTAATATGTTCAAATTTACGTTTAATTGTTTAATTCTTTATTTTTCGTCTATATATTCAAAAAATTTGGCAATCTGTTTCATTTTTTCCCTATCTGTGCAAATTTTTTTCTAGATTTCATTATCAGTTCAATTTTAATCTCTTATCTGTTCAAATATCTATCCAAAATTTCTTATGTGTTCAACAAACCAGTCAAAATCTTCAATTTATTTTTATCTGTTCAATTTTATTATCTGTTGAAATACCCCAAACCAGGATCTGTTGCAATCTTTCCATCTCTCTCTCTTGTTCTTTCTCTCTATCTGTTAAAATTCTTTCTCAAATATAATCCAGTATATATATATCTGTTCAATTTTTTTTTATTATTTTTACCTGCTTAATTTTTAATTTTTTTTGGTTCATTTACAACTATCTGTTGCAATTTGTTTCATCATACAACAACAACACAGATCAACAACTTAAAAAAAAGAAAAAGAAAAAGAGGAGGAATTGTATTTGTGTGCTTGAAAAAAAAACTGTCCATAAGGAGCTGGATCAATGGAGTCTTCTCCTCCGATGGTACCCTGCAGGCATTGAGTAAAATAATTTGTTGAGAAACCCTTTTGTTTGTTTTGAAAGACGTTTTGTATTTAATTTTACTGCTTAATTTATCTGAAATTTTTTTTTATTTTTTTTTCTATATGTTCAAATTTACATTTAAGTGTTTAATTATTTTTTTTCGTCTATATATTGAAAAATTTTGGCTATGTGTTCAATTTTTTTCCCTATCTGTGCAGGTTTTTTTCTAGATTTTATTATCAGTTCAATTTTAATCTCTTATTTGTTCAAATATCTATCCAAAATTTCTTATCTGTTCAACAAACCAGTCACAATCTTTAATTTATTTTTATCTGTTCAATTTTATTATCTGTTGAAATACACGAAATCAAGATCTGTTGCAATCTTTCTTTCTTTCCCTCTCTCTTGTTCTTTCTCTCTATTTGTTGAAATTCTTTCTCAAATATAATCCAGTATATATATCTGTTCAATTTTTTTTAATTATTTTTATCTGGTTAATTTTTAATTTTTTTTGGTTCATTTACAACTATCTGTTGCAATTTGTTTCATCATACAACAACAACACAGATCAACAACTTAAAAAAAACAAAAAGAGAGAGGACGAATTGTATCTGCGTGCTTGAAAAAAAAACTGTCCATAAGGAGCTGGATCAATGGAGTCTTCTTCTCCGATGGTACCCTGCAGGCATTGTCACGCCCCACTTTTTATTACTCGAGGTCATTACCAAGTTCATTAACTTAATTCAATTTCAGAGATAATATGCAAAAATAAACTCATACATTTAATCCATAGCAATGAATATCAGTACTCTCATTCGTATGCAAGTAAATGTTACATGAACAAACTAATAAATTGCCCTTAGGCTTACAACTTTTAAATAAACATCTGAAGGGTGTAACCCTTTTACACATATGGCGTTCCGCCAACAAGAAAGAGGCCCCGTGGCCAACAAATAAGTAGATCCAAATCTTGCAGCTCAACCTGCTTAATACCTGAAAAAGATTCAACAACGTGGGATGAACATATAGTCCAGTAGGGATCTCAACTTGATCCTCAACAATAACAACAGTACAGATAGCTATGATCATGCACACTCATTCTCATACTAGAATAGTAATGTGACAGTTTAAACAAAATATATATGTATATAAACTTTTCTCAAAAACAACTATTTCATTCAATGCTATAAGCGTTTCATCTTTCCCTTTTTCCTTTCATTAACCCCGTACCCAACCTTTTATACATAAGCAATTACTTAGGAAATAAATTCACTAAGACCACTACTATTCTCCAATTTCCACACATACAACAGATGTGCCTTTCTAGAACATATTTCTAAAATGTTTGATTCTCTTTACACTTCTAAAAGACAAGGGGTAGCAACTAATACAAGATTAACACAAGATAATCCAACTACAATTTCATGACACGAATGTCTACATTGCCTGTGACACATAGTCTATGGCACAATCCACCTTCCAATTATGGCTCAGAACCTGGCCAAATAACTCAACAAGGGTTCCGTCTCTCATTAACAATATTTCCAAATTCAACAGGGATAACAAATCAAGTTAAACATATCTGATAACATAACAAATACACATGTTGGTATCGTAACAATCACAATCAAACTCACTCCCATACTTCCCAACTGATACACATTTTGGTGATGTATCATATCAAATAAACAAACACTTTAAGTTAAACCTCTCTATAACATAACAAATACGCATGCTGGTATTGTATCAATCATAACCACATTCACTTCCATACTTCCCAACTGATACACATTTTGGTGATGTATCATATCAACAATAAATAGAAATACTTCTATTAACAATAAGCACACATATATGTGATGCTAGTGGAGTCCATCCCCTTTCTCCTCCCAACAAATCTGGTTTAGAGGTCCATCTCCTTTCTTCCCCTAAACCCTCCAACAATTCCGGTTTAGAGGTCCATCCCCCATCTTCCCCTAAACCGGAAGTACATCCCCTATCTCCTCCCATACACAAGTAATGCATTTAAACACAACGTCATATACACAATCAATCAATAGTGTAATGCATACACAACAGTCCAACGCAACCGTGTCATCCTCCACCGATGACCAAGGACAAAACCTCTAGATGCAGGTATATTGTACATCTATAAACATACTCAATTGTCATGAGATTATCAACTTATCACTAATACTAGCATAGTGGTATAAGATACAACAATCCAACATTCATACTTATTTCAAAGTGTCTTTCCCATTCCACAAAACCAATCTTGCTTCCTTTTGTTTTCACAAAACCGTTTTCATTCCTTTTGTTTCCACAAAACCAAATCCAAAGGCAACAAAGCCAAAACTCATTTTAATCTACCACATTCCTTTCAAAGCCATTCCAATTTAATTTTATAAATTGAATCATAACTATTAAATTAGGGTTTTACTCCCTCTTTCTCAATATTGAACAAAATGCCTCAATCATCTATAATAACCAATAATGGCTTCAATTAAATCCAAATACCCAAGTATTTACCCAAAGATCAAACCCCTCTATCTTATTATTAAATCAATAAATATTAGGGTTTCCTCTCCTTTCAACAACAACTAGCTAATTAACACCCAATTAGCCCCAAAACACATCTAATAACCATGGATCTAAAACCCACAACCAACCCAAAGATCAACCTCATGAATTTATACAAAAATCCAACATGATATAGTTTTCATGCAATACAAAAATTACCACATGTCTATCTATAGATGAAATATTGAAAAAGAGCAAGGAGAATCCCTACCTCGAAGCAAAGAACCCAAAGGAGAAGATGACCCGGAAACAAAGTGCTCCAAATCCACAGTTCTTCAGATTAAAATGTAACCCTCACTCTCCTCTACCTTTTTAATGAAGTAACTAGGGTAGGAAATCACTCTAACTAGATCAAACCTAGGAGAGAATGTGTTTAGAGAAGAAGAGAACTCGGAAATTAGGGTTTTGGATCAAAAAGAATGAAAAACTGCCCTAAAAATCCCGCTGCTGCGTTTAAATACTGGACAGGCTCGCTCGAGCGAAGACCTTGTCGCTCGAGCGACCAGACACAGAAACAGACCTCGCTCGAGCGACAAGAAGCTCGCTCGAGCGACAAGACAGACCAGCTCGCTCGAGCGACAAGAAGCTCGCTCGAGCCAACAACCACTGCTCTCAGGTCTAGCACTGGACGCAAACCTCGCTCGAGCCAAGAAATTCTCGCTCGAGCGACAGACCAAAAACAAAGACCTCGCTCGAGCGAAGATAAGCTCGCTCGAGCGACCAAGCCAAAAACTGAACATCAACTCTTGGTTTCTAAACCCAACCAACCTGCAATCAACCTGCCCAAAACATCCTATAACCCAAAATAAGGAAATCAAAGGTCAACAACAACAATAATATGACAATAGAATCCTCGGAACATAAGTCCGGATACAATAATCAAATGGTAAAAGACCGGGGTCACTACAACCTCCCCCCCTTAAAGAATTTCGTCCCCGAAATTAAGGATACGTCAAAATACAAGACTAACTGATTACACACACCAACATTCCCCCCAACACAAGGAGTGAAACCGCTCTCACAACAAACCATCAAGTCGCTCTTACCTAGGAAGAGACTCACTAAGGGAATACGTTCCAGACGACCACACTTAGGTACGAAAACCCTTCAAACCAAACCTTTCCTGAAACAATTACCAACAACCGACTAGCGTTTCCAGCTAAGTCACTACTCAACAACAAGGTTCCCGAAAGCCAGCTCAAACAAATCTTATGAGTAAAACAAATAAGAAAACATTTTCTTGTTCAAGAGACATTTCTCAAAGATAGTCAAATTTTCAATGTGAATATTCCAAAATAAATCTTTCATTTTCCATGCGAAGCTCAACAGTTTTGTAAATATTTTTCACAAATACAGTGCTATCCAAAACACAAAATCATCCACTGTTCATTTACTAAAAAGATTCATTTGGAATTCCTCAAAACCCTTGAATTAAATCAATTTCTCAACAACACCCTTAGGTGGCCCAAACACTATGAAAAAATTTTTTTGTTTTCCATTTCTTTCCAAAATAGCACTATCAACAACCATCACGCACACAGTGATGCCACAACCAACACAGAACATGACATTTCTATAATGATAGTTAATAGAGATAACAACAATACTATCAACACATAAGGCATAAGAATTTCGTGGTTTCGCAATTTCATCCCGCCTCCCTTTACTTAACCAGTTTAATAACATACACCTGGCCAAACAATAAAATGAGATAGCAACCCATATGAAGCATTTTTCACTTCACCACAGATAAGCATATTAGCTATATCATATTAACAACAAATAGAAATATTTCTATTATCAATAAGCACACATATTGTGATGCTAATGGAGTCCATCCCCTTTCTCCTCCCACACAAAATCCGGTTTAGAGGTCCATCCCCTATCTTCCCCTAAACCGTGGAGTTCATCCCCTATCTCCTCCAAAACAAAATGCATATGCAATGTAATACACACTTGCCATATACAACACATAATCAATACATGAATGTTCTGTATTAATCCAACAGTCAAAGTAAATGACTCAATTTCAGTTATACCTAGGCCACATGCAAGGTCTACAACAATCATGACTATCCTCAAGGTGATAAATGCCAACCCAAAACACAATACCAATAAGCTGACAAATCAACTCAACAAACTCCACACTCAGTAATCCACACACTGATGTGCCACTCAAATTACTAACCCCAGACACGGAGTTCTCTACATAAATCCCCAAATTCTGGAATTTCACTGGATCTCCTCAATTTAAACCGCATCAACACTGCGCCTAAGGGTATCACCATTTCCCTCCCCATGGCTGCATAGTAAGCCTACTCATCTCCTCGACCGAAGACCGACATGGTCAACCTTAATCACAATAATCCAACCAAGAAGGATAATTCGACCAACGCTATTCTCGTCACTCTAGAACACAAACTGTTCTTCCTTTAAAGAATGCTGCCTGCATCCACTCACGAACCATCCCTAACAATTAATAACCAATCACTACACGAACACTACCCCCATACCACCGATGGGGTCACCATGAACTAACTACTAGCAAAGCCCAAAACACAAACCAATAAACAAGTACCATTCCCGCTAACCCGAGACACAAAGCCCACATAACCTTGCCCACACCACACACTCTCGAAACCATCACCTCTAACACATACATCCACGGGTTCTCGTTCTCGACAATCAAACTCTAACATGAACAAGATTCACAAACCAACACATAGTTAACGCAATATACAGTGCCAAGCAAACAACAACGCTAGGATCCTTGACCCCATTAACAACTTCTCAAAATAAATAGAGAGTTCGAAATTCCATACATACCCCCCAATACATGAGGATTAAACAAACAATATTATGCATATAAATGCGATACATAAACATGGTGCCTCAGCATCCAACAGTACATCGGTCCATAACAAAATCAATAAACATGATACACCACCGGCCAACATTACCAAAAAGTCCCTCTCCAAGATAACACTATAGGACTAACTAATAAGTCGCCCCTCGCGAGGCTCCCGAAGCCTGGCCTGCCCGTTTCTGGTACCGATAACGCCCCCGACTGGACGGGTACAACTGAGTCTGACTAGGTTTTAATACCCCCGAAGAATTTGCACGCAAAGAACAAGAACGTCTACCATGGCCCTGCTGACCACAAACAAAACAACCACCAGACCCTCTACTCTGAAACTGGTCTGAAACCTGCACCTCCCCGGACCTCTCAACTGAAGTGCCCGAAACCTCTGACAAAGAAAAGGAACCATCCCCCGACTGAGCATGTTTCCGCCTCCACCCCTTACTGAGCCTAGAGCGCTTAGGGACCGTAGGGCTTGCCTCAATGGTCTCCTCCTTAACCCCATCATCACTAGCAATTAGGGCCTCCACATGGGCCGCTGCCTCAACTAAAGTATAGTAATCCTTCAACAAGGATCCAGCTACCTTCTCCCGAATATCGGAACACAACCGCTTCTCAAACTCAAAACAACGACGCTCCTCTGTTGTGACCAACTCTGGAGCAAACCTCGACAAACTATCAAACCGCATCTCAAACTGTGCCACAGGAGTATCATCCTGACGCAACTCCCAAAAACTGTTCCCTCAACCTTTCCCGAGCAGAAGGAGGGAAATACTTAGCCAAAAAGGCCTCGGTAAAAGCAACCCACGTGCTACCCACACTATTCTTAACATTCTACCATCAATAACTCGCATCACTCTTCAGCTGAAAAGTCGCCAAAGAAACCCTCAACTCCTCATCTTCGACTCTAAGCATATCAAGAGTCTTGGTAACCTGCTCTAACCAACTCTCTGCTTCCAACGGTTTAGCCTCCCCCACAAACCCAGGTGGACCGGAGCGAAAGAACTCCTTAGTAAGCTTGAGAGCATGCCCTCTGCCGCCCTCAGTATGAGCTAGGGTGTTTTGCACTGCTCTCACAATCTCACGTGCGACATCCTCGCCGACAGCCGATGCTGTAACGGCAGGTACTAAAGGAACTGCTGTGCCTCTCCAGGCGTTCCTACTACTCAACCGACCTCTACTCCCTCGTGTAAACATCCTATAAAGCACAAAATAAAATACCCTTAGTGCCAACACAATAGCCTTCTCCGAGGCACACCCTACTACTGGTAAGTCACAAGACACACTTAGCCTCAAACTTTACATCTCTACTGCATATAAACATCTAAACATGTAAACACATAATCGAATCAAGTCCACAAAGATAGCCACTCATCCCGGAACTCTCAAGGAATTCCTATCAGAAACCACGTTGATCAGGCGCGTTTCCAAAAGGACCTCAAAGCAAGTTCACCGGCTATGAATACTATCCAAGAGACTGAATCCCATGCTCACATAAATGCAACACATAAGTCCTAATTCTCATGGTATCTATATGCAACGTCCTCACTACACGTAGTAAACCCACTGTGGTAAAAAACCACTTCCCACGAGCTCAAGGTATTCAAACCCGGTAGCTCTGATACCAAGTTGTCACGCCCCACTTTTTATTACTCGAGGTCATTACCAAGTTCATTAACTTAATTCAATTTCAGAGATAATATGCAAAAATAAACTCATACATTTAATCCATAGCAATGAATATCAGTACTCTCATTCGTATGCAAGTAAATGTTACATGAACAAACTAATAAATTGCCCTTAGGCTTACAACTTTTAAATAAACATCTGAAGGGTGTAACCCTTTTACACATATGGCGTTCCGCCAACAAGAAAGAGGCCCCGTGGCCAACAAATAAGTAGATCCAAATCTTGCAGCTCAACCTGCTTAATACCTGAAAAAGATTCAACAACGTGGGATGAACATATAGTCCAGTAGGGATCTCAACTTGATCCTCAACAATAACAACAGTACAGATAGCTATGATCATGCACACTCATTCTCATACTAGAATAGTAATGTGACAGTTTAAACAAAATATATATGTATATAAACTTTTCTCAAAAACAACTATTTCATTCAATGCTATAAGCGTTTCATCTTTCCCTTTTTCCTTTCATTAACCCCGTACCCAACCTTTTATACATAAGCAATTACTTAGGAAATAAATTCACTAAGACCACTACTATTCTCCAATTTCCACACATACAACAGATGTGCCTTTCTAGAACATATTTCTAAAATGTTTGATTCTCTTTACACTTCTAAAAGACAAGGGGTAGCAACTAATACAAGATTAACACAAGATAATCCAACTACAATTTCATGACACGAATGTCTACATTGCCTGTGACACATAGTCTATGGCACAATCCACCTTCCAATTATGGCTCAGAACCTGGCCAAATAACTCAACAAGGGTTCCGTCTCTCATTAACAATATTTCCAAATTCAACAGGGATAACAAATCAAGTTAAACATATCTGATAACATAACAAATACACATGTTGGTATCGTAACAATCACAATCAAACTCACTCCCATACTTCCCAACTGATACACATTTTGGTGATGTATCATATCAAATAAACAAACACTTTAAGTTAAACCTCTCTATAACATAACAAATACGCATGCTGGTATTGTATCAATCATAACCACATTCACTTCCATACTTCCCAACTGATACACATTTTGGTGATGTATCATATCAACAATAAATAGAAATACTTCTATTAACAATAAGCACACATATATGTGATGCTAGTGGAGTCCATCCCCTTTCTCCTCCCAACAAATCTGGTTTAGAGGTCCATCCCCTTTCTTCCCCTAAACCCTCCAACAATTCCGGTTTAGAGGTCCATCCCCCATCTTCCCCTAAACCGGAAGTACATCCCCTATCTCCTCCCATACACAAGTAATGCATTTAAACACAACGTCATATACACAATCAATCAATAGTGTAATGCATACACAACAGTCCAACGCAACCGTGTCATCCTCCACCGATGACCAAGGACAAAACCTCTAGATGCAGGTATATTGTACATCTATAAACATACTCAATTGTCATGAGATTATCAACTTATCACTAATACTAGCATAGTGGTATAAGATACAACAATCCAACATTCATACTTATTTCAAAGTGTCTTTCCCATTCCACAAAACCAATCTTGCTTCCTTTTGTTTTCACAAAACCGTTTTCATTCCTTTTGTTTCCACAAAACCAAATCCAAAGGCAACAAAGCCAAAACTCATTTTAATCTACCACATTCCTTTCAAAGCCATTCCAATTTAATTTTATAAATTGAATCATAACTATTAAATTAGGGTTTTACTCCCTCTTTCTCAATATTGAACAAAATGCCTCAATCATCTATAATAACCAATAATGGCTTCAATTAAATCCAAATACCCAAGTATTTACCCAAAGATCAAACCCCTCTATCTTATTATTAAATCAATAAATATTAGGGTTTCCTCTCCTTTCAACAACAACTAGCTAATTAACACCCAATTAGCCCCAAAACACATCTAATAACCATGGATCTAAAACCCACAACCAACCCAAAGATCAACCTCATGAATTTATACAAAAATCCAACATGATATAGTTTTCATGCAATACAAAAATTACCACATGTCTATCTATAGATGAAATATTGAAAAAGAGCAAGGAGAATCCCTACCTCGAAGCAAAGAACCCAAAGGAGAAGATGACCCGGAAACAAAGTGCTCCAAATCCACAGTTCTTCAGATTAAAATGTAACCCTCACTCTCCTCTACCTTTTTAATGAAGTAACTAGGGTAGGAAATCACTCTAACTAGATCAAACCTAGGAGAGAATGTGTTTAGAGAAGAAGAGAACTCGGAAATTAGGGTTTTGGATCAAAAAGAATGAAAAACTGCCCTAAAAATCCCGCTGCTGCGTTTAAATACTGGACAGGCTCGCTCGAGCGAAGACCTTGTCGCTCGAGCGACCAGACACAGAAACAGACCTCGCTCGAGCGACAAGAAGCTCGCTCGAGCGACAAGACAGACCAGCTCGCTCGAGCGACAAGAAGCTCGCTCGAGCCAACAACCACTGCTCTCAGGTCTAGCACTGGACGCAAACCTCGCTCGAGCCAAGAAATTCTCGCTCGAGCGACAGACCAAAAACAAAGACCTCGCTCGAGCGAAGATAAGCTCGCTCGAGCGACCAAGCCAAAAACTGAACATCAACTCTTGGTTTCTAAACCCAACCAACCTGCAATCAACCTGCCCAAAACATCCTATAACCCAAAATAAGGAAATCAAAGGTCAACAACAACAATAATATGACAATAGAATCCTCGGAACATAAGTCCGGATACAATAATCAAATGGTAAAAGACCGGGGTCACTACAGGCATTGAGTAAAATAATTTGGTGAGAAACCCTTTTGTTTGTTTTGAAAGACATTTTGTATTCAATTTCTCTACTTAATTTATCTGAAATTTTTTTAATTTTTTTTCTATACGTTCAAATTTACATTTAAGTGTTTAATTATTTTTTTTTGTCTATATATTCAAAAATTTGCACTATCTGTTCAAGTTTTTTCCCTATCTGTGCAACTTTTTGTCTAGATTTTATTATCAGTTCAATTTTAATCTCTTGTCTGTTCAAATATCTATCCAAAATATCTTATCTGTTCAACAAACCAGTCACAATCTTCAATTTATTTTTATCTGTTCATTTTTATTATCTGTTGAAATACACGAAACGAAGATATGTTGCAATCTTTCTTTCTTTCTCTCTCTCTCTCTTGTTCTTTCTCTCTATCTGTTGAAATTCTTTCTCAAATATAATCCAGTATATATATATCTGTTCAATTTTTTTTATTATTTTTATCTGCTTAATTTTTAATTTTTTTTGGTTCATATACAACTATCTGTTGCAATTTGTTTCATCATACAACAACAACACAGATCAACAACTTAAAAAAAAAAAAAGACGAGGAATTGGATCTGTGTGCTTCAAAAAAAAAAAAAATGTCCATAAGGAGCTGAATCAATGGAGCATTCTCCTCTGATGGTCCTCTGCAGGCATTGAGTAAAATAATTTGGTGAGAAGTTCTTTTGTTTGTTTTGAAAGACGTTTTGTTTTCAATTTTACTCCTTGTTTATCTGTTGAATTTTTTATTTTTTTTTCTATATGTTCAAATTTACATTTAAGTGTTTAATTATTTTTTTTCGTCTATATATTCAAAATTTTTGGCTAAGTGTGCAATTTTTTTCCCTATCTGTGCAGATTTTTTTTCTAGATTTTATTATCAGTTCAATTTTAACCTCTTATCTGTTCAAATATCTTTCCAAAATTTCTTATCTGTTCAACAAACCAGTCACAATCTTCAATTTATGTTTATCTGTTCAATTTTATTATCTGTTGAAATACACGAAACCAAGATCTGTTGGAATCATTCTTTCTTTCTCTCTCTCTCTTGTTCTTTCTCTGTATCTGTTGAAATTTTTCTGAAATATAATCCAGTATATATATATGTTCAATTTTTTTTATTATGTTTATCTGCTTAATTTTTAATTTTTTTGGTTCATTTACAACTATCAGTTGCAATTTGTTTCATCATACAACAACAACACAGATCAACAACTTAAAAAAAACAAAAAAAAGGAGGAATTGTATCTGTGTGCTTGAAAAAAAAAACTGTCCATAAGGAGCTGGATCAATGGAGTTTTCTCCTCCGATGGTACCCTGCAGGCATTGAGTAAAATAATTTGGTGAGAAGTCCTTTTGTTTGTTTTGAATGATGTTTTGTATTCAATTTTACTTCTTAATTTATCTGAATTTTTTTTATTTTTTTTTCTGTATGTTCAAATCTACATTTAAGTGTTTAATTATTTTTTTTGTCCATATATTCAATAATTTGCACTATCTGTTCAAGTTTTTTCCCTATCTGTGCAACTTTTTATCTGGATTTTATTATCAATTTAATTTCAATCTCTTGTCTGTTCAAATATCTATCAAAAATATCTTATCCATTCAACAAACCAGTCACAATCTTCAATTTATTTTTATCTATTCAATTTTATTATCTGTTGAAATACACGAAACCAAGATCTGTTGCAATCTTTCTTTCTTTCTTTCTCTCTCTCTTGTTCTTTCTCTCTACCTGTTGAAATTCTTTCTCAAATATAATCCAGTATATATATATCTGTTCAATTTTTTTTATTACTTTTATCTGCTTAATTTTTAATTTTTTTTGGTTCATTTACAACTATCTGTTGCAATTTGTTTCATCATACAACAACAACACAGATCAACAACTTCAAAAAAAAAAACAAAAAGACGAGCAATTGGATCTGTGTGCTTCAAAAAAAACAATTGTCCATAAGGAGCTGAATCAATGGAGCCTTCTCCTCCGATGGTCCTCTGCAGGCATTGAGTAAAATAATTTGGTGAGAAGTTCTTTTGTTTGTTTTGAAAGATGTTTTGTTTTCAATTTTACTCCTTATTTATCTATTGAATTTTTTATTTTTTTTTTCTATATGTTCAAATTTACAATTAAGTGTTTAATTATTTTTTTTTCGTCTATATATTTAAAATTTTTGGCTATGTGTTCAATTTTTTTCCCCATCCATGCAGATTTTTTTCTAGATTTTATTATCAGTTCAATTTTAATCTCTTATCTGTTCAAATATCTATCCAAAATTTCTTATCTGTTCAACAAACCAGTCACAATCTTTAATTTATTTTTATCTGTTCAATTTTATTATCTGTTGAAATACACGAAACCAAGATCTGTTGCAATCTTTCTTTCTCTCTCTCTTGTTCTTTCCCTCTATCTGTTGAAATTCTTTCTCAAATATAATCCAGTGTATATGTATATCTGTTCAATTTTTTTTATCATTTTTATCTGCTTAATGTTTAATTTTTTTTGGTTCATTTACAACTATCTGTTGCAATTTGTTTCATCATAAACAACAACACAGATCAACAACTTAAAAAAAAAAGGAGGAGGAATTGGATCTGTTTGCTTGAAAAAAAAAAACTGTCAACAAGGAGCTGGGTCAATGGAGTCATCTCCTCCAATGGTCCTCTGCAGGCATTGAGTAAAATAATTTGGTGAGAAGTTCTTTTGTTTGTTTTGAAAGACGATTTGTTTTCAATTTTACTCCTTAATTTATCTGTTTAATTTTTTATTTTTTTTTCTATATGTTCAAATTTACATTTAAGTGTTTAATTTTTTTTTTGTCTATATATTCAAAAATTTTGGCTAGCTGTTCAATTTTTTTCTCTATTTGTGCAAGTTTTTTTCTAGATTTTATTATCAGTTCAATTTTAATATCTTATTTGTTCAAATATCTATCCAAAATTTCTTATCTGTTCAACTAACCAGTCACAATCTTCAATTTATTTTTATCTGTTCAATTTTATTATCTGTTGAAATACACCAAACCAGGATCTGTTACAATCATTCTATCTCTCTCTCTTGTTCTTTCTCTCTATCTGTTGAAATTCTTTCTCAAATATAATCCAGTATATATATATATCTGTTCAATTTTTTTATTATTTTTATTTGCTTAAATTTTAATTTTTTTGGGTTCATTTACAACTATCTGTTGCAATTTGTTTCATCATACAACAACAACATAGATCAACAAGTTAAAAAAAAAATAAGGACGAATTGGATCTGTGTGCTTGAAAAAAAAAATGTCCATAAGGAGTTGGGTCAATGGAGTCTTCTCCTCCAATGGTCCTCTGCAGGCATTGAGTAAAATAATTTGGTGAGAAGTTCTTTTATTTGTTTTGAAAGACGTTTTGTTTTCAATTTACTCCTTAATTTATCTGTTTAATTTTTTTATTTTTTTTTCTATATGTTCAAATTTACATTTAAGCGTTTAATTATTTTTTTCTGTCTATATATTCAAAAATTTTGGCTATCTGTTCAATTTTTTTCCCCTATCTGTGCAAATTTTTTTCTAGATTTTATTATCAATTCAATTTTAATCTCTTATCTTTTCAAATATCTATCCAAAATTTCTTATCTGTTCAACAAACCAGTCACAATCTTCAATTTATTTTTATTTGTAAAATTTTATTATCTGTTGAAATACACCAAACCAGGATCTGTTGCAATCTTTCTTTCTCTCTATCTGTTGAATTTCTTTCTCAAATATAATCCAGTATATATATATATTTGTTCTATTTTTTTTATTATTTTTATCTGGTTAATTTTAAATTTTTTTTGGTTCATTTACAAGTATCTGTTGCAATTTGTTTCATTATACAACAACAACACAGATCAACAACTTTAAAAAAAAGAAAAAAAAGAAGAGGAATTGTATCTGTGTGCTTGAAAAAAAAACTGCTCCTAAGGAGCTGGATCAATGGAGTCTTCAACTCCGATGGTCCTCTGCAGGCATTGAGTAAAATAATTTGTTGAGAAGCCCTTTTGTTTGTTTTCAAAGACGTTTTGTTTTCAAATATACTCCTTAATTTATCTGTTGAATTTTTTATTTTTTTTCTATATGTTCAAATTTACATTTAAGTGTTTAATTATTATTTTTTTGTCTATATATTCAAAAATTTGGACTATTTGTTCAAGTTTTTTCCCTATCTTTGCAACTTTTTGTCTAGATTTTATTATCAGTTCAATTTTTGTAACGCCCTCAAAATAATACATAAATCCCATCACTTTAGACATATATTGATATGAGAGAAATCAATACATTTCCATTCATCAGAGTAGTTCTTACAACAGTATTACATGTTAACAACAAAAGCAAATGCCCTACGGGCTTACAGCTTTCCAAGTCAACACTTGGTTACACAAAAGAAGAGTACTAACTCTATACAAAATAAGCCCTTGGCTTGATATACATGTAATACAAACAAAATAAAAAAAAAGAGTCTTCAACTCTCATCATCATCCAAGCTATGTCCTTGGAGGTGGCATGCTACCTGTACCTGAAAATAATGTCCCATATAGGGTGAGCCAACGCCCAATAGAGATATGCTAAATACAGTATGAGCAGTAACTAAGACATTAGCAACTGATAAATGTTTAGTTCTCATAAATCAAATCATAACTCATTTCCATTACATGACCACTATGTCCATGTTCCATTTCATTTTCCATTTCTTATCCAATTTCCAGTTCACAACAACGGCTCAGAACCTGGCCAACAACTTACATGAGACAGTGACTCATATTAAACGTTTCCTATTTTACAATAGATAAGCATACTAGCTATATCAACATCTCAATAGATAAGCATACAAGCTACATTATCATTTCAACAGATAAGCATATGAGCTATATCAACACTTCCATAGATAAGCATATGAGCTATATCAACACATTAACTGACAAGCATATGAGCTGTATCAGTGGAGTCCATCCCCTATCTCCTCCCAAACAACATCCGGTTTAGAGGTCCATCCCCTATCTTCCCCTAAACCATGGAGTACATCCCCTATCTCCTCACACACACACAATGTATATACACATAGGTCATATACACAATCAATCAATACATAACGTTAATGTATTCTATCCACCGTCATACTCTATGACATGTCCAATTGATTAGTTTTAATTTGCCTATTCATCATGCATTGTCTACAACAATCATAGCTACCCTCCACCGGTAGCCCAAAGCAATTATTTCTAAACAGATAATAAAAGCTCCAATAGATAAAATATCAATGTTTTCAAAGGTGAGCGATTAATAAATCCAACTCCACCATTTTACAATATAATGAGCCAATTTCATTATTTCCAACTCAATTCCATATAATCACAATTTTCTCAAATTAATTATACTAATTAATTTATACAACAAATTAGGGTTTTCTACCCCTCTTTCCAATAATGACCCAATGGTCTATATTTCAACAACCAACAACAATATCATTATTTTGAAACCCAAAATACACGTTTTAGAATCAAAATAACAAACCCCTCTTTCAACATTTTCAAACCCTAGATCCAAAAATCAAACCATTTAACAAAATGCCCAATAATCTAGGTCAAAACCCATAATAGTGAGTAGGAATCCTTACCTCAAAAGTTGACACCCAACGAAGAAGATGAAGAAAACGGATATGTTCCAACTCCCGAGATTCTTGGATCAAAAGATAGCCCTCGATGATCAACAACTTTTTTATAAAGGCCCAAGGTGAGGAGACAACTCCTACTAGATCAATACCTAGAGAGAGTGGAAGGGTTTAGAGAGAGAAGCTCTCCAATGGTTGCCTTTGAAAAGTAAGAGAGAGAAGAGATGTGAAAAAAGTGATTTAAAATGCCAAAACTCGGTGCCTTAAACCAGTCGCCTCGCTCGAGCATGGAAACCCGCGCTCGAGCGTCACTCACGGACTCCCACTCGAGCGGCCAAACCCCCGCTCGAGCGGCGGATACACACTCCCAGCACTTTTGCAGAGCTATGTCCCCGCTCGAGCGTCCAACTCCTCGCTCGAGCGTCACACACAAACTCCCGCTTGAGCGTCCAAACACCCGCTCGAGCGGCCAACACTGCAGAGGAAATACTGGATAGGTGATTTTCCCGCTCGAGCGCTAAAACCCCCGCTCGAGCGGACAAGCAACAAAAGGGTCCCCGCTCGAGCGTCAAAAGCTCCGCTCGAGCGGACAGGTCAAAAACTGGGCAACTACTCTTGGTTCCTAAGCTCAACCAACCTGTTACAAACCTGCCCAACACAACCCAAGACTCAAATACGAAGAGTAAAGGATGTAAACAAGATAAGCACAACAACCAACTCCACGGAACCTAAGTCCGGATACAACAATTAAAGAAAAGGGAAACCAGAATTGCTATAATTTTAATCTCTTATCTGTTCAAATATCTATCCAAAATATCTTATCTGTTCAACAAACCAGTCACAATCTTCAATTTATTTTTATCTGTTCAATTTTATTATCTGTTGAAATACACGAAACCAAGATCTGTTGCAATCTTTCTTTCTATCTCTCTTGTTCTTTCTCTCTATCTGTTGAAATTCTTTCTCAACTATAATCCAGTATATATATATCTGTTCAATTTTTTTTATTATTTTTATCTACTTAATTTTTATTTTTATTTTTGGGTTCATTTACAACTATCTGTTGCAATTTGTTTCATCATAAACAACAACACAGATCAACAACTTAAAAAAAAAAAATTGGATCTGTGTGCTTGAAAAAAAAACTGTCCATAAGGAGCTGGATCAATGGAGTCTTTCCTCCGATGGTCCTCGGCAGGCATTGAGTAAAATAATTTGGTGAGAAGTCCTTTTGTTTGTTTTAAAAGACGTTTTGTCTTCAATTTTACTCCTTAATTTATCTGTTGAATTTTTTTTTCTATATGTTAAAATTTACATTTAAGTGTTTAATTTTTTTTTCTCTATATATTCAAAAATTTGGACTATCTGTTCAATTTTTTTTTTCCTATCTGTTTAGATCTTTGTCAAGATTTTATTATTAGTTCAATTTTAATCTCTTGTCTGTTTAAATATGTATTCAAAATTTCTTATCTGTTCAACAAACCAGTCACAATCTTCAATTTCTTTTTATATCTTCAATTTTATTATCTGTTGAAATACACCAAACCAAGATTTGTTGCAATCATTCTTTCTCTCTATTGTTCTTTCTCAAATATAATCCAGTATATATATTTATATCTGTTCAATTTTTTTTTTATTTTTATCTGCTTAATTTTTAATTTTTTTTTGGTTTAATTACAACTATCTGTTGCAATTTTTTCATTATACAACAACAACACAATTCAAGAACTTTAAAAAATAAAAAAAAAAAGGAGGAGAAATTGTATCTGTGTGCTTGAAAAAAAAATGTCCATAAGGAGCTGGATCAATAGAGTCTTCTCCTCCGATGGTACCCTGCAGGCATTGAGTAAAATAATTTGGTGAGAAGCCCTTTTGTTTGTTTTGAAAGACGTTTTGTTTTCAATTTTACTCCTTAATTTATCTGTTGAATTATTTATTTATTTTTTCTATATGTTCAAATTTACATTTAAGTGCTTAATTATTTTTTTTTTGTCTATATATTCAAAAATTTGGACTATCTGTTCAAGTTTTTTCCCTATCTGTGTAACTTTTTGTCTAGATTTTATTATCAGTTCAATTTTAATCTCTTATCTGTTCAAATATCTATCCATTACTTACCCAAAAAAAAAAATATCTATCCAAAATATCTTATCTATTCAACAAACCAGTCACAATCTTTAATTTATTTTTATCTGTTTAATTTTATTATCTATTGAAATACACCAAACCAAGATCTGTTGCAATCTTTCTCTCTCTCTCTCTCTGGTTCTTTCTCTCTATTTGTTGAAATTCTTTCTCAAATATAATCCAGTATATATATATGTTAAATTTTTTTTTATTTTTATCTGCTTAATTGTTAATTTTTTTTGGTTCATTTACAACTATCTGTTGCAATTTGTTTCATCATACAACAACAACGCAGATCAACAACTTAAAAAAAAAAAGTGGAGGAATTGGATAAGTGTGCTTGAAAAGAAAAAAAAAAACTGTCCATAAGGAGCTGGGTCGATGGAGACTTCCCCTCCAATGGTCCTCTGCAGGCATTGAGTAAAATAATTTGGTGAGAAGTTCTTTTGTTTGTTTTGAAAGACGTTTTGTTTTCAATTTTACTCCTTAGTTTATTTCTTTAATTTTTTTTTCTATATGTTCAAATTTACATTTAAGTGTTTAAATTTTTTTTTCGTCTATATATTCAAAACTTTTGGCTATGTGTTCAATTTTTTTTCCTATCTGTGCAACTTTTTTTCTAGATTTTATTATCAGTTCAATTTTTCCTATCTGCTCAAATAACTATCCAAAATTTCTTATCTGTTCAACATACCAGTCACAATCTTCAAATTTTTTTATCTGTTCAATTTTATTATCTGTTGAAATACACGAAACCAAGATCTGTTGCAATCTCTCTTTCTCTCTATCTGTTGAAATTCTTTCTCAAATATAATCCAGTATATATATATCTGTTCATTTTTTTTATTATTTTTATCTGCTTAATTTTTAATTTTTTTTAGTTCATTTAAAACTATATGTTGCAATTTGTTTCATCATACAACAAAAACGCAGATCAACAACTTAAAAAAAAAAAAGGCGAGGAATTGGATTTGTGTGCTTCAAAAAAAAAAAAAAGGTCCATAAGGAGCTGGATCAATGGAGCCTTCTCCTCCGATGGTCCTCTGCAGGCATTGAGTAAGATAATTTGGTGAGAAGTTCTTTTGTTTGTTTTGCAAGACGTTTTGTTTTCAATTTTACTCCTTATTTATCTGTTGAATATTTTATTTTTTTTCTATATGTTCAAATTTACATTTAAGTGTTTAATTTTTTTTTCGTCTATATATTCAAAATTTTTGCAATTTGTTCAATTTTTTTCCCTATCTGTGCAGGTTTTTTCTAGATTTTATTATCAGTTCAATTTTAATCTCTTATATGTTCAAATATCTATCCAAAATTTCTTATCTGTTCAACAAACCAGTCACAATCTTCAATTTATTTTTATCTGTTCAATTTTATTATTTGTTGAAATACCCAAACCAGGATCTGTTGCAATCTTTCTATCTCTCCCTCTTGTTCTTTCTCTCTATCTGTTGAAATTCTTTCTCAAATATAATCCAGTATATATATATCTGTTCTATTTTTTTTATTTTTATCTGCTTAATTCTTAATTTTTTTGGTTCATTTACAACTATCTTTTGCAATTTGTTTCATCATACAACAACAACACAGATCAACAACTTAAAAAAAAAAAGAGAGGAGGAATTGTATCTGTGTGTTTGAAAAAAAAAACTGTCCATAAGGAGCTGGATCAATGGAGTTTTCACCTCCGATGGTCCTCTACAGGCATTGAGTAAAATAATATGGTGAGAAGCCCTATTGTTTGTTTTGAAAGACATTTTGTTTTCAATTTTACTCCTTAATTTATCTGTTGAATTTTTTATTTTTTTCTGTATGTTCAAATTTACATTTAAGTGTTTAATTATTTTTTTTTGTCTTTAGATTCAAAAATTTGGACTATCTATTAAAGTTTTTTCCCTATCTATGCAACTTTTTGTCTAGATTTTATTATCAGTTCAATTTTAATCTCTTATCTGTTCAAATATCTATCCAAAATATCTTATATGTTCAACAAACCAGTCACAATGTTCAATTTATTTTTATATGTTCAATTTTATTATCTGTTGAAATACACGAAACCAAGATCTGTTGCAATCTTTCATTTTCTATCTCTTGTTCTTTCTCTCTATCTGTTGAAATTCTTTCTCAAACATAATAAAGTATCTATATATATACCTGTTCAATTTTTTTTATTATTTTTATCTGCATAATTTTTAATTTTCTTTTTGGTTCATTTATAACTATCTGTTGCAATTTGTTTCATCATACAACAACAACACAGATCAACAACTTAAAAAAAAAAGACGAGGAATTTGATCTGTGTGCTTCAAAAAAAAAAAAAAAAAACTGTCCATAGGGAGCTGGATCAATAGAGCCTTCTCCTCCGATGGTCCTCTGCAGGCATTGAGTAAAATAATTTGGTGAGAAGTTCTTTTGTTAGTTTTGAAAGACGTTTTGTTTTCAATTTTACTCCTTATTTATCTGTTGAATATTTTATTTTTTTTCTATATGTTCGAATTTACATTTAAGTGTTTAATTATTTTTTTTCGTCTATGTATTAAAATTTTTTGGCTATCTGTTCAATTTTTTTTCCCTATCTATGCAAATATTTTTCTAGATTTTATTATCAGTTCAATTTTAATATCTTATCTGTTCAAATATCTATCCAAACTTTCTTATCTGTTCAACAAACCAGTCACAATCTGCAATTTATTTTTATCTGTTCAATTTTATTATCTGTTGAAATACACGAAACCAGGATCTGTTGCAATCTCTCTATCTCTCTCTCTTGTTCTTTCTCTCTATCTGTTGAAATTCTTTCTCAAATATAATCCAGTATATATATATGTTGAATTTTTTTTTTTATTTTTATCTGCTTAATTTTTAATTTTTTTTGGTTCATTTACAACTGTCTGTTGAAATTTGTTTCATCATACAACAACAACACAGATCAACAACTTAAAAAAAAAAAGTGGAGGAATTGGATCTGTGTGCTTGAAAAGAAAAAAAAAACTGTCCATAAGGAGTTGGGTCGATGGAGACTTCTCCTCCAATGGTCCTCTGCAGGCATTGAGTAAAATAATTTGGTGAGAAATTATTTTGTTTGTTTTGAAAGACGTTTTGTTTTCAATTTTACTCCTTAATTTATCTGTTTAATTTTTTTTATTTTTTTTCTATATGTTCAAATTTATATTTAAGTGTTTAATTTTTTTTTCGTCTATATATTCAAAAATTTTGGCTATCTGCTCAATTTTTTTCCCTATCTGTGCAAATTTTTTTCTAGATTTTATTATCAGTTCAATTTTAATCTCTTATCTGTTCAAATATCTATCCAAAATTTCTTATCTGTTCAACAAACCAATCACAATATTCAATTTATTTTTATCTGTTCAATTTTATTATCTGTTGAAATACACCAAACCAGGATCTGTTGCAATCTTTCTATCTCTCTCTGTTGTTCTTTCTCTCTGTCTGTTGAAATTCTTTCTCAAATATAATCCAGTGTATATATATACATCTGTTAAATTTTTTTTATTATTTTTATCTGCTTAGTTTTTAATTTTTTTGGTTCATTTACAACTATCTGTTGCAATTTGTTTCATCATACAACAACAACACAGATCAACAACTCAAAAAAAAAGAAAAGAAAAAGAGGAGGAATTGTATGTGTGTGCTTGAAAAAAAAACTGTTCAAAAGGAGCTGGATCAATGGAGTCTTTTCCTCCGATGGTACCCTGCAGGCATTGAGTAAAATAATTTGGTGAGAAGCCCTTTTGTTTGTTTTGAAAGGCGTTTTGTTTTCAATTTTACTGCTTAATTTATCTGTAAATTTTTTTTTTCTATATGTTCAAATTTACATTTAAGTGTTTAATTAATTTTTTTTTGTCTATATATTCAAAAATTTGGACTATCTGTTCAACTTTTTTCCCTATCTGTGCAAAATTTTTTCTAAATTTTATTATCAGTTCAATTTTAATCTCTTATCTGTTCAAATATCTATCCAAAATATCTTATCTGTTTAACAAACCAGTCACAATCTTCAATTTATTTTTATCTTTTCAATTTTATTATCTGTTGAAATACACGAAACCAAGATCTATTGCAATCTTTCTTTTTCTCTCTCTTGTTCTTTCTCTCTATCTATTGAGATTCTTTCTCAAATATAATCCAGTGTATATATATATTTATATCTGTTCAATTTTTATTTTTATTTTTATCTACTTAATTTTTAAATTTTTTTTGGTTCATTTACAACTATCTGTTGCAGTTTGTTTCATCATACAACAACAACACAGATTAATAACTTAAAAAAAAAGACTAGGAATTGGATCTGTGTGCTTCAAAAAAAAAAAAACTGTCCATAAGGAGCTGAATCAATGGAGCCTTCTCCTCCGATGGTCCTCTGCAGGCATTGAGTAAAATAATTTGGTCAGAAGTTCTTTTGTTTGTTTTAAAAGACGTTTTGTTTTCAATTTTACTCCTTATTTATCTGTGGAATTTTTTGTTTTTTTTTTCTATATGTTCAAATTTACATTTAAGTGTTTAATTATTTTTTTTTCGTCTATATATTCAAAAATTTTGGCTATCTGTTCAATTTTTTTCCCTATCTGTGCAAATTTTTTTCTAGATTTTATTATCAGTTCAATTTTAATCTCTTATCTGTTCAAATATCTATCCAAAATTTCTTATCTGTTCAACAAACCAGTCACAATCTTCAATTTATTTTTATCTGTTCAATTTTATTATCTGTTGAAATACACCAAACCAGGATCTGTTGCAATCTTTCTATCTCTCTCTGTTGTTCTTTCTCTCTGTCTGTTGAAATTCTTTCTCAAATATAATCCAGTGTATATATATATCTGTTCAATTTTTAATATTATTTTTATCTGCTTAATTTTTAATTTTTTTTTGGTTCATTTACAACTATCTGTTGCAATTTGTTTCATCATAAACAACAACACAGATCAACAACTTAAAAAAAAAAAGAGGAGGAATTGCATCTGTTTGCTTGAAAAAAAAAAACTATCAACAAGGAGCTGGGTCAATGGAGACATCTCCTCCAATGGTCCTTTGCAGGCATTGAGTAAAATAATTTGGTGAGAAGTTTTTTTGTTTGTTTTGAAAAACGTTTTTTTTTTCAATTTTACTCCTTAATTTATCTGTTTAATTTTTTATTTTTTTTTCTATATGTTCGAATTTACATTTAAGTGTTTAATTATTTTTTTTCGTCTATATATTCAAAAATTTTGGCTATCTGTTCAATTTTTTTCCCTATCTGTGCAAGTTTTTTTTTCTAAATTTTATTATCAGTTCAATTTTAATCTATTATTTGTTCAAATATCTATCCAAAATTTCTTATCTGTTCAACAAACTAGTCACAATCTTCAATTTATTTTTATCTGTTCAATTTTATTATCTGGTGAAATACACCAAACCAGGATCTGTTACAATCTTTTTATCTCTCTCTCTTTTTCTTTCTCTCTATCTGTTGAAATTCTTTCTCAAATATAATCCAGTATATATATATCTGTTCAATTTTTTTATTATTTTTATTTGCTTAAATTTTAATTTTTTTCGGTTCATTTACAACTATCTGTTGCAATTTGTTTCATCATACAACAACAACACAGATCAACAACTTAAAAAAAAAAAATAAGGACTAATTGGATTTGTGTGCTCGAAAAAAAAAACTGTCCATAAGGAGCTGAATCAATGGAGCCTTCTCCTCCGATGGTCCTCTGCAGGCATTGAGTAAAATAATTTGGTGAGAAGTTCTTTTGTTTGTTTTGAAAGACGTTTTGTTTTCAATTTTACTCCTTAATTTATCTGTTTAATTTTTTATTTTTTTTCTATATGTTCAAATTTACATTTAAGTTTTTAATTATTTTTTTTCGTCTATATATTCAAAAATTTTGGCTATCTGTTCAATTTTTTTCCCTATCTGTGCAATTTTTTTCTAGATTTTATTATCAATTCAATTTAATCTCTTATCTGTTCAAATATCTATCCAAAATTTCTTATCTGTTCAACAAACCAGTCACAATCTTCAATTTATTTTTGTCTGTTCAATTTTATTATCTGTCGAAATACACCAAACCAGGATCTGTTGCAATCTTTCTTTCTCTCTTTTGTTCTTTCTCTCTATCTGTTGAAATTCTTTCTCAAATATAATCCAGTATAACGCATGACAATGCATGTTTGTTTTTTTTTGTTTGTTTTTTTGTTTTTTGAGATGCATGACTTGCAAATGAGACACAAATGCGCGACAACTTTTTTTTGTTGTTTTTTTTTTAAATGCATGACAATGCAAATGAGACACAAATGCGCGACAACGCGCGTCTTTCGAAATGCATGACAATGCAAATGAACTTGAATGCGCGACAACGCACGTCTTTTGAAAAATGCATGACAATGCAAATGAACTCGAATGCGCGACAACGCACGTCTTTTGAAAAATGCATGACAATGCAAATGAACTCGAATGCGCGACAACGCACTTCTTTTTCAAAATGCATGACAATGCAAGTTGTGCGCGTTACAACGCGTGTAGACATGCATAACAATGCAAGGGATGGTGAAGTAGTTTCCAAACCTTTGCAAGATTCAAAAAGGATACGAAAAGGATACACCTTGCACGTATTCGAGTGCTACGCATAGAAGACACGGCACAGAGACCGGTTAAGCTTCAAAATTGCAGTTCCTTGCACTGTCTTGAGCAAAGAGAGCCCCAAACCACATATTTGACCTAAACAAGGGTGTAGAAGATTCACCGGCCATCGGGGGAGGTCACCGACCATCCATCGGCCATAAAACAAGGCCATCGGCCATATATTTGGCCGGCCGGCTAACAATGTGGCCGACCGGCTAAAAATGCCTGTATCGGGGCAGTTTTGTCAATTCGGCACGGGTCTTTAAATATAGGGCTTCTAGCCTTATTTTCTCACTTGCCTCTTGCTCGAAAAACCTTCCCCCATCTCTCTAGGTCATTTTCCAACCTTCTACCCTCGCTTTTCCTCGGTTTTCGGGCCCGTTTCGTCATTCGATTCGCGAACTCCTTCGCGTTTCGAACATTTTGAACCGAACAAATCTCAAATTCGGTGCCTTTTTCTCGATTTCCACCACTCGGGATTTGTTTCCCTCGAGTTTACCTTGATTCTCGTGCCTTTTCTACACTTCGACCTTTCCGGCCATTTTTGCCCTCTCGGGGTTGACTTTTCAGTTGACTTTTCACATTCTTGCTCGGTTTTCACTTTTTTGGCCATTTTCGCACCCTACTCGACATGGCAGACGATCTTCTACAGGGCGGAACTCCTCCGAAGCAGGATATGGACCCCGAGGTCGAGCTCTTGCCTTTGAGCGTTCGACCGTTCGACCCGGCGACCTACAGGCCGGCGATTCACGTGTTGCCTCCTGACGGACTTCGCCAGTTCAGGAGTTTTGCGAGGGTCATGCCACCAAAGCTACTACTGCGCGAGCCCGAGTCATATCTGTCTTACGGCACTTCTGAGGTATACTCTCCTTCTGTTTCATTTTTCGCAATGTAGAACATATAACTGCAATAGTTGATTCTGTTCTTTAACTGCTTGGCCCGGATATACTGATATACCACATGTTGTAGTTTATTGCGAGCACACCTATGCTCGGTATCTGTTTAACTTTGAAAACGTGTACACACGCTGCGTTGATACATCATATGCTGTAGTTCACTGTGAGCACACCGGCACCCGGTATCTGTTTGAATCTGAACACGTGAACAGACACTGTATTTTCACTGAAATGGTCAGAACAAACTGTTGCATCACATGCTGGAGTTCACTGCGAGCACACCCGCACTTGATATCTGTTTGACTGGAACACGTGTACACACGCTGTATTTTTACTGATCCTGAGTGCATTCAACACTGTATTTGTAACACTGCTTCGCAATTGTTTGTTTTGACTACAGGGAGATTCTCATGCCTTCCGGGGGTATGGGAACATCGCCGCCCGCGGATGGTATATGGAGCTACCGGACGCGGTTCGCCACATCATCGACCAGGCCGGCTTCGGCACTTTCTGCAGGGGACTCTCGCGCCTTACTGCGAGCAGGCCTCTTCTTGCTTCTCTGGTAGAGAGGTGGTGGGACACCACCGACTCCTTCCACTTTTCGGCCACGGGAGACATGACGATGACTCCCTTCGACTTCTCGATGCTCACAAGCATCGGGGTAGGGGGTGATCCGATCCCCTTCGATACGTATATGGACGAGTGGGAGGCCGCTCAGATGTACCTGCTTGGCGACCTACCGCCTCTTGCCCGCCCAAGATTCGTACGATACTCGTGGTTCGAGGACCACTTCAGGATTCAGCCATCCTTGGCTCTGGAGGCACCGATGGCTCAGGAGGAGGTGGAGTAGTATGCATGCAGCTTCTTTATGTTCCTACTGGGGACCACTATTTTCGCCGACCGGGTAAACACCGTGCCCCTTTGTTTGCTGAGCGCTTTGGTGGACGTGACCAGGATCCGCCTTTATGACTGGGGTGGCACAGGCTTGGCCACTCTCTACGGCTATATGAGTTCATCCTCCCGCCTCATCGGACAGCTGCTCGGAGGCTACTGGCGGGCTTGGGAGGTACATTTTCTTCTCTGTTTTACATTTCTACTTTACATTATCTGTACTCTGTACACTGCACACACTACGGCCTGTTTCACACTGACTGTGTACTGCACACACGGCACACATATAATCTGCTTTACACACTGCACACATTACACAATACACTTCATATACTGCACAATCTGCTGCCAACTGACTGTACACCACACATACTGTAAACATGCAATCTGCTTTACACTGACTGTATACTGCAAACTCTGCACCATACGCTGCCTAATACACGATTTTGCAATTTCTGCTTTATTCTGCATTCTGCTTTATCTGATAAGCATACTGCTCTGTTGCACTCTGTAGTTGTGGGTATATGCCTACTTCCCGAGGCTTGCCCCAGTGCCAGACGAGGAGACCCCGCCGCTTCGACGTTCCATTCTCTCGCCGCTTCGACGTGAGGTGTGTGCGGAGACCACGGGAGTCATTCATATTCTCCCGTCGCTACTTCGACACCATCACTGTCGTAGAGGTATTTTAGAACTTGCAGTTCATTTAAGCTTCGCTTTACATTTTTCTTTCGATAACAGTAGATAAACAACTGTGTATTGTTTGTAGGTTACCTGGCAGCCCTGGGCTCCATTGCCAGCCGCAGTTAGGGAGCGGTATGCGGGTGTTGAGGAGACTGCCCGGTTTAGGATTTTGCTGGAGGGCCCGGTCTGTCGGGCTTGGTACCTGGGCGAGCGCTTCCTGTGCCAGACCTTAGGTTTACTAGAGCAGATAGCCCCGGGTCCACCTCCTACTCACATGAGGGATACTGAGGGGTTCTCCCTCGAGCAGATGGCCGATTACACGATCGGATGGGATACAGAGCGTTTTAGAGGCAAGGGCGACTACGCGGAGTACGCCTGATCCTATATCATGCAGCCTCTGAGCAGTGGCGGTCGAGCTGGGAGGGAGAGGCCAGTGGCGTCGGCAGCTAGAGCAGGAGCAGGAGCAGGAGCGCCAAGGATGGCTTGGGCCCGTGGTAGGAGTGGGTCCTGGAGAGGGCGAGGAGCTGGGTGGCCAGCGTTGCCCACGATGATGACATGCAGAGGGCAGGGTGGAGAGACTTATCAGATCCCCATCGCTCCCCCTCCGGTTGATCACGATCTAGTCGGGTTCTACGACTTGCCTCCGGTATGTACTACTGCATTTTGCATTCTGCACAGTCATTTCATTCCATTTCTTTTAATATTCCACAGAATACTGATGTTTCTAACACTTTTGCAGGCTTCCTCCGAGTATATTCGCCAGTCCCTGGAGTTGACTGCTTCGGTGATGGGGATGTTACAGCGGAGCCTCGACATGATGGCTATTTACAGTATCCCAGTAAGCTTTTCTGACCACAGTCTCAAACTCTACACAATCTGATGTATCGCACCATCAACACATCACTTGATACACGGCCCTCACGGCATTCGATACACTATAATGCACAGACTGTTCACAGCATTACTCACGACATTCATACACTGCACACAGTCATTGTATTCTGTATTCATACACTGCTCACAACATTCATACTCTGTACTTATACACTGCTCACGACATTCATACTTTGCTTTGCGTAGCATACTGATGCGTTTGCCATTTGTCCTTTTCAGGCCCCATTCTAGATTCTGGTTGCAGGAGGTGCTCTAGCTGGACCGTCTGCATCTGCTCGAGGAGGAGGGCGAGGAGGCATAGTATATCCCCACACCAAAACGGGGCGCACTCATGTTGGGAGTAGCTCTCGAGCACCGGTTCTCGACGATGATGAGTCCGAGGCGGAGGCAGAGGTAGAGTCGTCTGAGGAGGAGACCGGAGATGACTCGGGCTCGGGCTCAGATGATGGTGCTGACGATGATGCTCCCAGGAAGAAGACGAGCATAGGCCCTCAGGCCTGAGACCACTTGACGTTGATCTAGACTTTATCTACTTTTCTTCTTTTGTTATACTTTTTCTTTTTGCTGGTAGCTTGAGTATCTTGTATTGCCGCAGGCAGGTTTTGTTTTCTTCAAAGCTATGTACTTGAAAAGATGATGAAATGAAACAAGCTTTTTGTTTGAAAGAGAAAGTGTTACATTTGTACATCACATACATCGCATCGCATTGCATCACATTACACAACAATGTAAGTGAGATTGATCTTTTGTTTGAAAATTGGAACACTTGCATCGTAAAAACCAGGTAATGAACCGGCCAACGACAAAACAACTCATACAACCCGCTGCTCATTATGAACACTCGGCTCATAACACAGTGCTTGGTTTAATCTGCATATAGCTCATACACACAGCTCATTCAACACGTTGCTCATTCTGAACTCATAGCCCATAACAAAGTATTCTGTTTCTTCGGCTTCGCAATCCGGAACTCAAAAAGCTTCAAATAGGTCCAGGTTCTACTGTTCTGACATGGCCTGGGTTGAACCCTGCGGCTGTTGAAAGAACCAATCTTGTTTTGCACAAATGTGGAGAATGGCACAGCACTCCTAGCACAAAACGATTTTTTGAAATGAGAAAAGGGTTCTCAACCGGGTATTGAGCCTACAACTGAACACAACACACCCACGACTCAACAAAAGGTACACAACCTAAACACATCGAGTGACACTCGAAAAAGACTCAAAACAAAAGTTGAGGTAAATAAGACAAAAGACACGACTCACAGACGTGTTACAAAGACAAGGGACCTTTCAGTTCGTGAGGAGCCAGTTTCTCCGGGTAGTATTTCCCACCCTTTCTTATTTGTGATTCTCACATCACTCGGCCCTCAGGCTCTATTTTTCTAAAAAATCCCTTTTCTCGCTTTTTCTCTCATCGCACATCTCTCTATTCTTCAATCTCTCATTTTTTTATCCCTCCCTTGAGTGATTGATGGATAAACAGAAAGTTGTGGGTTCATGCCCAACACTGTTAGCTCGCAGCTATTTCTTCTGGTGGCGTCTAGTCGATGCCTCGGGTGAGGGAATGGAATATCTTGATCCATTCCAATTCGTGCTTCGCACTTGGCTTGATACCTCGTTGTTTGGAGGATAAGAGAGCTTTCAGCCCTTTATTTGACAGCTCCAGTTGTGCCCTCTTTGGCAAGTATGCTGGCGATGGGGGAAAGACAGGAAGCCTGACTCAACTGTGCCCCTAGTTCATCATTTTGACCATTTTTTTTGTTTTGGTTTTTCTACGAAAACAAGTTTTGACCAATATGAGAGTTAGATTAACATGTTCGATTTTCTGATTTAAAATCATGCACGTCAGGCTATGAGCACTGAAAATTTTCCTTTTTTTAGGTCCAAGAAAATGGTCCAGTTTTTGGAAAAATGAAATAATTTTCAAGAAATTAGTCAACCTCAGTAAAAATTCTCAAAAAAACTATTTTGGCAAACAGCCAGTGCTCAATGAGCACGGAACCTACTCTCGAGATGCACAACCTCGGATCCGAAGGAAAATTGCCCCTTGCTTGAAGAGAGCTGCATGGCAACGGAAAGTTGCCCCTTGTTTGAATGGCGACTCATGGCAACGGAAAGTTGCCCCTTGTCTGGATAACGCCGCAGCATACTGTGAACAGTTCTCAATGGTGATGATTGCAACCAGACTCTCGGATATAGAGAAGACAAAGATAGTCAAAACCAATATATGGACACAGTCACTTTGAAAGTGTTGGTGGCTGGACTTCAGGATGAAGTTGCCTACCAAACATGGGAATCAAGCCTTACGTAGTTCCGGTTAAGGTACACTCGTGTATTAACAACCCTCACCTTCTACGCTCTAACTTTTGCCAAGGCCGCCCTTCCGGGTTTTCAACCTTGCGAGCTATGTTTTTCTTTTCTTTTCAATTCTTTTTTTCTTTTTTGCATTTTTCTTTCTTTCTTTTGTATTTTTTTTCTTTTCTCTTTTCTTTTTTTCTTGCTCTAACTTTTGCCTGGGTCGCCCTTCCGGGTTTTCGCCCCAGCGAGCCTCTCAAGGGTAAAAGTGTAGCTTGGTCCATGCCAAATGGTTCTGAGATCTCGAAGCCATCTGAATCCAGGAGAGTGGCTGTTGTTTGATGATGATGCAGGAGTCCATCCAATAGGGGGTTGAATTTGCCCCTAGTGTTGTGGATAGGAACTAGTTGTTCTTCAACAGAAACTGTCTTCTTTCCTTCCTTTTGGGATTTGGCATTCTTGCTGATCTTCGTCGTGGACTCTTCGAGTACATTCTCTGACGTCTTTTGCCTCTTGTTCGAGAGGTGCTTCTGATCCAGCCATACAAGCCTCACATTGCGGTTGGCCGTTGAACATTCTGAATGCACGTTCAAGGTTTTGAGAGCAAGGGGTTGAATCTTGAGGCTGAGAGCGATCCTAGGCTGCACAATCTCAAGAGCGATTCCACACAGGTCTTCGCAGGATTGCGCAAAACATTTTTTTGAAATTTTTTAAGAAAGCGACTAATCGCTCGCGTTGAAGACGGTGTAGGATCAATCTGGATCAAGCCAGGATCCTTCTCAGTACTCACGTTAACAAACATGATCTCATTCATTAAAGGCTTAGCACGCCTCTCTTTCTCTCGATTGATCAAATTTTGCAAAACCCGAGGAATTCCTTCCTCTTCGTTTTCACCACAGTGTTCAAAAGGTTTTGAAAAAAACTTAGGTCAATATAATGAGTTCGGGGTGCAGAAGAGTAAGTGAGATGCTCCGCCGTTTCATTCAAATCCTCTGGCACAACTAGCTCAAAGTAGCAATAAACACAGAAACATGATAGCCGTAGCTGTTTCATACAGATTTCCTGGTTGCAACTGGCTCCACAGCAGAGACAGACTCAAAAGAAAGCAAAAAGATAATTACAAAACAAAATAATGATATCCGAGGCAACAACCCTGCAATCACCTGATTTTTATACAATAGGACTAACTCGATACAACAAGATAGACCCTTAAGCAAAAAGACTGACTCAAGACAATGAGACAGACTCAAAACAAAACCAAAGAACTGACTTAACACCCAAGCCAAAAATTACAAAAATCAGCATTCGCAAATGCTCAAAATAGTGCGTGCCAGACGCCACATCTGAAATACACCGAGCGCCGCCCGCAGGTGGTCCAACCCCTGATCACATACTTGTAGTATCCTCGAAGTCCAACAGCTCAGTGGTGACAAACTTTGCTGAGGTAGGTGGGAGGATGACCTCATTGTCGATCAAGTCCTGTACTTCATGGCGAAGACGGAAGCAGTTATCGGTGCTATGACTAGTTTGCTGGTGGTATGTGCAGTACGAGGTAGCATCATGGCCTGCTGGAAAATGACTAGGGAGAGGCCGAGGCTCAAGAGGTTTGAGATGACCTTTTTTCGCCAGGAGTTGAAGGGCCTTAGACAAAGGCATGTAGAGAGCGTGACAGACTCTGCGCCCTCGGGGTAGATACTTCGAAGTCTGTGGATTCTTGCTAGACGCACTAGCGAAAGGGTCGGCAGGCACTACCTTGGCTTTCTGATCTCTTCCAGGTGCAGGGTTATGAGTGGAAGGAACTGTTCTGACATGACGGGGCCTATCCCGATTTTTCACCTGGCGGGAACTCCCCTCGGTTGGAGTGGGGAAAGCATCATCCACAGTCTTAGCCACAACTGCGAATACTTGTTGCTTATTTAACCCCCCGGCTTTCAAAGCCTCGACTGCCCACAACAGTTGTTCAACGAGATCAGCATCTGTTCCCACTTTGTTCTTACCTCTAGCCTCAGCTTGATCGAGGGTTTGGGCTGCTATATCAGAGCGAAACCCGGTTTTTGTTGACACGTCATTGCTATAGCTTGAGATAACCTCAGGTTGGCTGAGCTCGATCATAATTCACCCCAGTAGCGGGGGCTCCTGCGGTACAAAATTCCCGGCATACGATGTAGTTGGTGGTGAAGTCGACATTCCATAGGCGAGATCAGCCACAGACCTCTGAAGGTCACCAATCATTCCCATCAACTCGAACATGGTGGGCTCACGAGCTTGATACAATTGGGGTGTCCAAATCGGGTGCGCAACAGGCGACCTGGGCAGATGTGGTATATTCACATTGGTCTCATCCTGCAAGATGATTCCTTGGTCTAATGCGGTTGTCATAACCACAATCTCCTCTAAACTTTGGGTCATCATAAGTTCGCTGAACTTGAACGGAGATGATGCAACCGGTTGATTGACGGATCAGATATCTATCTTGCCTCAGCAAAGGAGAACACTGGCTATTCTGTACTTAAATCCCTGAACTGAAAGAGAAAACACGCAGCATTTCGGCCCAATCAGAATAGACACAAGCATAGCTGAATAACTGTACTCTACTACTGATCACTGTTCCCACAAAATCACTGCCCCAAAAACTGAATCTGATACCCGCAGATATAACTGATTCCCAAATACTGATACTGATGCCCTCGGGCCTGATACTCAGACTTGCAAGCTAATATATGCATTCCCTGTAGAGATACACTCTAAAAGTACATAGCAAGTAAATGAGGGTCAAAACACCCCTATGTTGGGGTAGGGTTTCCTTGTCCTATTTTGTCAGGAGCTAGGGTTTTACTACGCACGCAGCGGTTTCAAACAACCTATAATCGGGTAGCAACCTGTCCTAGCTTGGAATGGTCACTATGGATTCCGAACATGCACTAGGTCGAATGGTCAAAAGGGTGCCTCAGTGACAACCGGGGTTTGTGTTCCCATCGTGGTAGAGCCCGTAACCGGTCAGCCTTATGGCACGCTTAACAAAGCAAGCCTCCGGCAAACCGTTCAGGAATAGCAGACGGCAAACACGGTGTCCTAAGTGCACCAATGCACATGCAATGCAAAGAAACACATAAGTGTAGTCAAAACAAGATATCATGAGTTCGAGTCAAGCTCTCTAAACTCCCCAGCAGAGTCGCCAAAAACTATAGACGTGCCCTCGTGGGCCTCACTACAGTTCGGACTCAATTTGCGTCGGTTCTTAATCTGATCTCGCAATATGCAATGCAAGACTGATAAATCACCAAAGAGTCCAAATTCGACAAATCGTTTTGAAAAACAGATTTTTAGAAAGAAGTGCCAAACATGGACTGCTTTGCCAGATATAGAGTCGCCACCTAAATATTTTATTTTTGAGAAATTTAGGAAACCCCGACTCGTTGCCTAAGGCCACGTGTCCGTCATCACCAAAGTTACCTCGGCTCGGGAACTTGGAGACGATTGGGGAAGGTCAGCTATGAGCACCCCCGCTCGCCCGATCAAAGATCGGCCTCTACTAACCATGATATCTAGTTTTGAAAACATTATGCATTCTTATTCCGATTAATTAGCTAGAATTACTATGTGATGCGCACAACACACAAATATAGACTAGATCGCCTAATTTGGAACAAAGCGTTGCATATCCGTTTGGTTGGAAAATGATTTGAGTTTTGCTACTCGCAAGTAGGCTAAAACACGGATTTCAACGAGTTGTTCCAACTCAAACAATCCAACCATCACCCGCAGGCATTCAAGCAATAAATCAACTAAGCAGTTAGCCTCATGGCAAGCATGCTTTCATGTTAACGTTCACATACATGCGAGATGCTAAAGCATAAACACTCACCTAGTACTCCGAGCCAATCAAGGAACATGTTAGTAATCAAATGTATGATCCAAGTCCATGTTAAGATGGCTAATGCATTGCAGGAAAAATGCAGCTAGAATAGGCTCGGCTAATCTATGGATGGCATGTGAAATGCAGCAGATAACATGTATTCAAGTTAGATTTGAAGTAGAATGCAGTTAGTATGATGCGCCGAGCCCGGTGCATGCAATACAAATGAATGGATGCATGCATGCATAGCATAAGGATGCTAATTTGAAATATGCCCTAATACTAACCATCAAAAGTAGGTAAGTAAAAGGGAGAAAGAAGCGGGGGTTGGAAGACATGCATCACACACACACACGCTTATTACATAATTCGCCCTCTCTCGGAGGGACCAAAAGAATAATACAAATTAATTAACTAACAAGCTAATTAAATAGTTACAGACCACTTAACTAGTTAAGCAAATTAACTAATCTAATAAAGCGGTAAAACAGCCTTGGAAAGAGGGTCCAATGCATGCGCGCTCGACTCCGCTCGGAAATCCACCACCATGCACAAGCTGCCTCTGTTTTCACTGTTTTATGCCTCTGAAGACTGCACAAGTCCCAAGGATGCTTCAGCATCACTCCTTGATCACTGTGGAAGGTCACCGGCCAAGAGGAAACACCACCGGCCATGGTAAAATGGTCATCGACCATCTATTGAGCTCTCGGCCATCTATTGTTGGTCGATCGGCACTGAAAATGGTCGGTCGACCATATCTTCCTGCAGAACCTTGTTTTGACAGTAGCAGAGGGCGGACAAGACATGGCAATGCATTTCAAAGCAAATGTTTGCACAACCACTCTCCCTATCATGTTTAAGACTCAGGGGAGTATGGTACTCGACCCTCGGGCCACCAATCGCGCATTTCAATGCGTGATGGCCAAAGAGGCCAAGTGTGCCACTTCAATGTCAAATGAAATGCACACAAAACAAACAAGAGGCCCAACCTCTATCATGGTGATTCAAGAGGCAAGGCATGCATGCAAAATGCAAGCTAAGTATGCAATATGAGCATGCAAGCAAGTAATGTGCACTAGGCACACAACCTAAGCAAACAAGCATGCTAGACATGTAACAATAATGCTAATGACCAACATGCAACAACATGTGAAGGGGACTTAGCATAGGAACATGTAAAACAACTTAACATAAGATGCATGCCAAATGCAACACCACTTGAACATGCAAGAACATGCCAATAGACCAAGTATGTGACAATATGCCTATGGGCCAAGTATGTGACAACATGCAAGGCAAATGTACACACAAGCATTCATGCACACATGGTCTAAAACTTGAGCACGAAGGAGTAACTTTTAAGCCCAAAACAGTGGCTAATATGCTAAGCACATGAAGGCAAATGTACATACAAACATGCATGCAAACATGGTCCAATTGGCCACACAGGCCTCACGTTGTAGTTGACCGTTGAACATTCTGAATCCGAGTTCAAGGTTTGAAAGCAAAGCGGGTCGAGTCTCGAGGTTGAGAGCGATCCTAAGCTACACAATCTCAAGAGCGATTCCACACAGGTCTTCGCAGGACCGCACAAAATATTTTTTGAAATCTTTTAAGAAAGCGACTAATCGCTCGCGCTGAAGATAGTGCGGAACCAATCTGGATCAAGCCAGGATCCTTCTCAGTACTCACATTAACAAACATGATCTCATTCATTAAGGGCTTAGCACGCCTCTCTCTCTTAATTGATCAGATTTTGCAAATCCCGAGGAATTCCTTCCTCTTCGTTTTTATCACAATGTTCAAAAGGGTTTTGAAAAACTTGGGTGGATGTAATGACTTAAAGGCATAGAAAAGCAGGTGAAAAGTACTGCCGTTTCATTCAAGTTTGCTAGCACAACAGGCTCAAAGTAGAAACAAGCGCAAAAGCATGAAAACCACAGCTGTTTCAATCAGATCTTCTGGTGTAACTGGCTCCATGGCAGAAACAGACTCAAAAGAAAATGAAAAGACAAACATAAAACAAAATGGTGATGCCCGAAGTAACACCCCCGGAATCACCCGACCTTTGTACAACAGGACTGACTCGATAAAACAAGACAGACCCTTAATCAAAAAGACTGACTCAAGACAATGAGACAGACTCAAAAGGACTGACTCGATACAACAAGACAGACTCAACTGACTCAGTATGAAAAGACTGACCCAATACAATATAACAAGACTGACCCAATACCCAAGTCAGAAAGTACAAAAACTAGCATTCGCAAAATGCTCAAAACAGTGGGTGCCATACACCACATCCGGAGTAAACTGAACGCCGCCCGCAGGTGGTCCAACCCCTGATCACATAACAACACAGGTCCAGAGTACCCGAGGGATATCAGACCCTTTTGGAGCTATGGTTCCAAGACTACTTAGCAAAAGAAAAAACAGACAGGAGCTAGAAGTGCCAAACATGGACTGCTTTGCTAGATACAGAGTCGCCACCTAAATATTTTATTTTTGGGGAAATTTAGGAAACCCTGACTCGTTGGCTAAGGCCACGTGTCCGTCATCACCAAAGTTACCTCGGCACGGGAACTTGGGTACGATTGGGGAAGGTCACTTCGTGAGCACCCCCACTCGCCCGATCAAAGATCGGACACTACTAAACATGATATCTTGTTTTCGAAAACACATGTGTTCTTATTCCAGTTTATTAACCTAGAATTACTATGTGATGCGCACAACACACAAGTATAGACTAGGTCGCCTGAATTGGAACAAAAACATTTCATGTTTGTTTGAAAATGGTTTGAAGGTGCTACTCGCAAGTAGGCTAAGACGTGGATTTGCCACCCTCAGGTGGGCTTAGGAAAACACGATTTTGCCACTCTCAAGTGGGCTTAAAACTCGTAATCGACGAATTGTTCCAATTCAAATAACCCAACCTTCACCCACAGGCATTCAGGCAGTTATATCACATAAGCAGTTAGCCTCATGGTAAGCATGCTATCATGGCAGTCACTCACACACATGCAAGGATGCTAAAGCAGAAACACTTACCGAGTACTCCGAGCCAAAGAAAGAAACTAATTAGAAATCATGCATGAATCCTAACTATGCTGAGATGCCTAATGCAACACATGCAGGGATGCAACTAAGATAGGCTCGGCTATTCTAAGATGGCATATGAAATGCTACAGATAACATGTATTCAACTTTGGAATTGAAATACAATGCAGTTAGTATGATGTGCCGAGTCCAGTGCATGCAAGACAAATGAATGGATGCAAACATGCAAACATAAGTATGCTAATTGAAATATGCCCTAATCTAACCATCATAAGCTGGTAAATAAAAGGGAGAAAGATGTGGGGTTGGAAGACATACATCACACACACGCACACTTATTACAACATTGCCCTCCTCGGAGGGTCCGAATAAATAATACACGACCAACTAGCTAATCTAAGCTAATTAAACTAATTATTACATAACCTTAATTAATTAACAAATTAACTAAGAAAGCAAATAAATTAGCATGCAAGCTAAATGAAAGGGCTGCCTTAGCTCTGTTCCGAAAGATGAAAGATGCATGCATGCTCGAGTCACCTCGTCGGGAAATTCCTTGCGATGCCCCGATTTGCCTCTGTTTGGAATTGGTCCTAGAACACTGTACAAAGCTCCAGAAGGCTGCTAGTTTCCGGTTTGCTGCAACAGAGAGCAAGCAAGGGGCATGGCAAAGTATTTTCAACATATGTGTGCACGACCACTCTCCTCATCATTGCATAAGCTCTAAGGAGTATAGTCCTTGATCCTTGTGCCACCAATCACGCATCCCGATGCATGGTGGTCGAGGAGTCGAATTGGACGACTCGATGTGAAATGAATGCACATATAAACACAACAAGGCCTAGACTCGATCATGGGTAATCCGGAGTGTTGGTGACCGAGAATTGAGGCACGTTTTGTCACTTTGAGTACGAAACGTCCCTCGTTTCTCGTGTTTGGACTAACCCTACTCCAAACACAATGCAACAAGATGGCATACACAATGCGACTAACATGCAACCCTAAATGTAATGCAACCTAATCATGCTGGCATGCGAGGGATGATATGCAAACATGCAACTAGCATACGCAATGCTATGAACCTAGAATAGCATACTCATGCACATGAACTATATGGCATACGCAATGCACTTACGGAGACAAACGATGAGATGAACAAGGCATACACAATGCAATGGCCAATCATGAAACAACATAGACTATATGGCATACACAATGCAAGATGGACTTAAACTAAAATGAGTGAACCTCAGCCACACTCAAATCAGTGGCCATACATGATGAAATTAAGACAAGAACACTCATGCAAACATGCCCAATGCAAGGGACTGAACCTAAGGTACAAAATGCAACTCTACCAAAGCATGGCAAGGATGAAATATGGCATACAATCACACATTTTTCAGCTCTGAAATGACATGCAAGATGGTCCCGAATGATGCAAACACCTCACACAATGCATGCTAGATGGCCCGAATACCGAAACTAGTGAAGTGCGTTACACTAGAGGTATGCAAAGCGATGCACAAATGACCAAACCACCCCCAAACAGTCCCTATGCAAACCCTAAACAGTGGAAAAATGGACTAAAATGATGGCTCGGAAAGCATGGAAGTGAAGCTCATGCAATGGTCCAAATATGAGGCATACAAGCACAACTCTCAAACGCATTTAAGAGTAGAAAACATGGAAATATGGCATACATATAAGCTCTGAAATATGATGCACAATGATGCCAAAACATGTCAAGGGCCCAAACAACGCATGCTAGTGGACCCGATATGCAAAGCTAGTAAGCTTGATTTAACTATGACCATATACAACAATGCATGCATGACCCAAAACACTTCAAACAGAGCTAAGGCAGCCTAAAATATGAATAAAATTAGTTTGGATCATGGCCAAAATATGCTAGAAAAGCGGGCCAAAACATCATGCAATATAAGCTAGTGAACCATGATTTACACTACAACCATATGAAGCACATGAGAGGCCACAAAATCAGTCAAAAACAAAATCATGGCATGCCAAGTGAAGCCCAAAAACCTACTGAAACCTGACGAAAACATACAATAATGAAGTGCTACTTTGATAGGCCATGCAAGGAGTTGTTCTACACATGTAAGAAGGACATCCAATATGGAAAAATAGGCTTTGGACAGAGCCTATGCAGGTCCTAAAACCCACAAAAAATGGCCTGAAACATGCTCAAGAAGTGTGCAAATATAGGCCCCTTTGTAAGGCCAAAAATGCTAGAAAACAAAACAAGGGGAGAGAGGGTCACCCCTCTTTGATTTTGGCTCTCAAAACAGCATGCTAGCCACTGAAAATCTACTAGATTTCAGTGGCCAAAAGGCCAAACAAAGATCAAAATAGAGGCCTTAATGCATGGCTCAAAATAAGGTGAAAACAAGCATGCAATGGGGTAGATGACCCCCAACAAAAAAATGACCTAAACAAACATGTAAAGGACCTCAAAATAAGACTTTTTTCAGTTTATGACAAAGCTCAAAAATTCTTGCAAGTAAGGCTAAAAGATGAAGCAAAATACAGCCTTAAAAGGGAGAAATGGTGTTACCCTTGTAGCCAAGAACTCCAGCAGCTTCTGGACCAAAAATGCAACCCTTTAGCCTCTAAAAACAAGCTCCAAGAACCTTAGAGTGATGGTGGAGGGGTTAGGTTAGGAGATGGTATGCAAAGGAACAAGAACTTCACACTTTTGAAGCTTGGATGTAGAGATATAGAGAGAGATACAACTCTTGTGCCTTAGACCATTTTTTTTCAACCCCTCTAAAGGAGAGTGTGGGAGCCGAATATACGGATAAATCGGAAGGGGCATGTCTTAGTACTAACTTTAACCGGACGTCCAGCAAATATTAATTGGCCCCATCCTGCAAGTCTAGGGTGGGCCGAATACGATACGTGAGCCGATTAATAAAGATCGTTGGGGGTCGAATATAAGAACAGGTAATGATTGAAAACCAAGCTCAGGCCCCGAGGCCTCAGGAGGAACAGCTATAAATAGAGGAAGCAGCGTTCTTAGAATGGTATGTAAGAAAAACACACTCCACTAAACTTGGTAAACAAACTTTCTTGAGTAGAGGAACTGACTTGCCCGTCGGAGTGCTAACCCCGGCACCCCCGACCGGAGTGTTTGTCTTTGCAGGTGTCTAGCTGAGGATCAAGAGCGTCTCCCAGGATCTGAAGAGCATTTCCAAAACCACTTCCAAACAACCGCGACGACCGCGATCTCGAGGTCCCAATCCCAAGAGAGTTTGATAGCACCAAACAACGTATTGGCTGGATAAAACGAGCGTCGATTGACATTCGTAACGACCACCAGCCCATTAATCCAACCGGCCAAATGATAATGCGCCGACTCAAATATAATAAATAACCGTCAAAACCATAACGGCCGTGCAGACCCTGCCGATAAGCCCGCGTATGGCCGGACAGTCAACAGCCACTTGAGCCGGACAATATTTAGACAACACAAAATAAACATAAGCTGATTACGAATGACAATGAGACGGTACTAATAAAACATTCTTTATTCGATAAAATAATAAGTTACATAGTTTCAAACACGCCGTACGTTCCAATTTTACTACTAAACTCATACGGCGTCGCCCTCATCCTCACTCTTCTCAACTTCAAAAGCAGAAAACGGAAAATCTTTATTCCGGTAGCATGGTGATGCAAAGTCGATTCCCGACGTCCGAAGAGCTTCCGCGGCTTGAGATGCCTTGATCCAACCATGCCGAAACCCACGGTTTCACATCGACACACTTCTTCGGCCAATCTCTCCTTGGTTTTCTCAATCCCCACTTTTCGGCCCTCATGGAAACCTTTCTCGTAGGCCCTCCCCTTCGCGCTCTCTATCGCGAACATACTTGCCGTATCTCGATCAGCGAGTGCAGAGCTGATAAGCCGACTGGTAACCCTCTCCTCCACAATTGGGTTCGCGTGCGTGGTGGGTTGTGGCTGTGCCACCTTGATCTTCCTTAGTTCCCGCTCGGCCTCCTCCACGCGGGCCTCCAAACTTTGAATACGTTCTTCCTTCTTCTCCATCTCTTGACGGGCAGCGCGTAGTCGCATGCCGACTTCGTAAGCAGTGTAAAGCCCCTTCACCGCGCCGTGAACGCCCTCGCGAAACACCTCGTAGTCTTGACGACCGAGCATTGACTGCTGAACCTCAGGGGGGAATATTTGTCGGGCAAAGTCGACCGCTACGTTTGGGTCTCGAACGATCGAATCCGCCTCCGTCATGGGTCTATTCTTTACGAATACCGCAAAGCTTAATGGGCGTGGATTCGCATCAGACCTCCTCTCAACTCGGGGTTGTGGAGATTTACCCTGCGACTGCTTTTCTCGCCTGGGCGATCTACTGCGACGTCGGGGAGACTGACGCCTCTCTCGACCCCTGGCACTCCTACTTCCTATACGCGAAGGTTCACCACCTCGGTTCATATCTCCGCCCAGCTCAGCTAGGGTCTTCGCTTCCCCTTTACTATTAAAGAAGAGTCGGTTCGACATTCACGCAACCAGTTTTCCTCCAAGAGCTCGAGGATACCAAGCTCATAAAGGATGCACCCTTGTTCATTTATCCTTCACAGAGGCAGCATGTTCGAGGCAATCTCATTAATTAAAGATCCTGAATCGCCCGACGCCGGCTGAGTCGACGGCAGGGGCGTGGTTTACCATCTCTGAATACCCCCGCCGGCTACTGAATCGATCATAATTCGGCGTAGTCTGATACTAAATGAGCCGTACATACAATATCGTTTGCCCATGTTAGCAAAGGAACCGCCTGGGGCAAGGGCACATTCATCAATATATTCGGCTCAGGTACCACCAGCCGGCTCCTGAATCGACCATAATTCGGCGTAGTCTGATTCTAAATAAGCCAAACATACAATATCGTTTGCCCATGTTAGCAAAGGAACCGCCTGGGGCAAGGGCACATTCATCAATATATTCGGCTCAAGTACCCCAGCCGGCTCCTGAATCGATCATAATTCGGCGTAGTCTGATTCTAAATAAGCCGAACATACAATATCGTTTGCCCATGTTATCAAAGGAACCGCCTGGGGCAAGGGCACATTCATCAATATATTCGGCTCAGGTACCCCAGCCGACTCCTGAATTGACAGTTCATAATTGGAATCCAGTCGGCATGAAGAAGACCAATGTTGACACAGGATATTCAATCCCTAAAAGCTGAAACTCAGCAACAATTTTACGCAAAGTAGCAAAAGGCTTTGAGCCAAACTCAGCAAAATGTTTCATTAACATAATCACACAAATTGTGCACAGGAAGTAGTGGCATTACAAGGAAATGTTCATTAATAAATTGCGTACAAGTTAGTAACCAATTTATACATGAAAACTACCCTGAACCAACAAAACCCAACCAAAAAAAAATAATAATAATTAGGAAACGCCTCCCAAATCACTCCTCCGCGTCAGATTCGAGTGGCTCGACATCCACTTGCTCATAAGGAATTGGCAAATCCGATGTAACCCCAGCGGCAGCAAAGGCTTTGAGCCACCCATGTTTGAACCCCCGATTCTCAAACTTGGGAACTTCATCAACATATTCAGTGAAAGCGGCGCTCTTTCCCGCCTCGAAAGCCTCAGATACGGCTTTCTCTTTGGCCGCCTTCAGCTCCTCCAGCTGAGCTTTCGCCTGGGCAAGTTCGTCCTTTGAGAGTTTGAGCGATTCCTCACTCGCATTCGCTCTAGCCTCAGCGTCAGATCGAAGCTGTTCAGCAGAGCGAGCCCTCTCCTCCTCCGCTTCGGCTCGGGCGCTCTCCATTGCGGCCCTCATTTTTTCAAACTCTGCTCTACTCTTCTGACCTTCCACTTCGGCTTGCAAACGGTCAATCCTGCTAAGAGCATCATGCAGGCGGCGACCCAAGTCGGCAATCCTGCCGACGGTCTGCAAGAATAAGGGATCATTAGATACCTTTATAAAAAATAAATTCAGAAATAAATATAAGATTCCTACCAGGAGTGCCGACTGCGCAGATAAGGCTACGGCCAAAATATCCGGCACGGCGCAAAAGGCTGCACTGTCAGCCGGCAAGGAAATCGACGCCACCAAGCTCAACGCAACGGCCGGATCCTCAATGGCAGAAACATTGGAAGAAATCGGTGTATCTCTGATCTTCGGCTGAATAACAAACGGAGCAACCACGTCCGATTCCTCAAGACGAGGCCGTTTGTCAGGACTAGCTTCAGAACTGGCTTCCCCCTCGGCGCTACGTTTTTGGCCGCGCTCCTCCGGAATTTGCCGTTCCTCAATGGCCCGCTGTTCACCCCCTCTTTCCGTTTCAACCGGCGTAACCTGAGCCATCCCTTCAACAATGGGTAAGGAGGCCTTAGGCAAGTTAGGATCAGATCCGCCGGCCTCGGCCTTTTGTCGAGCAGCCATTCGCTCGGCGTTTTTCCTACGCGCCATTTGCGAAAGGCTTTCCTTCGCCATACCTTCGAAGAAATCGCTGGGTAGGTCGTCCAAATTCGCGAAAATGTCTCCGGAAGAGACTTTTGCCCGACCCGACGCGGATGGCGAAGGCTGATCGAGTCCGGCAGCCTCGAACGCAGAGCGCACGGCCTCGTCAACTTCAGCCTCCTCAGTGAATTCTCTCGTCGGATCGGCAACTACTTGTATTTCCGGCTCTGCGTCTCGCCCCGAATCAGAATCTTCGAGACCGATTTGCCTGAGGTTCTTATAGCTAGGGAAGATGAGAGCCGAGAGCTGCTGATCGCCGGATGGAATCGGAATATTGTCAGCAGCCGAGAACGTGGTATAGGTGGGCTCGTACCGAAGTAAAATATGGGCGGCTCTCCCCTGTTTTTGCACGTTTGGGCGGCCAAAGTAGTCGAGTGCAATCTTAATATCCCTAAGGACCGCTTCGTCAGCGCAAGTCAGAATCTTCTTCAATTTATTACCTGCAAAAGAGGAGTGATTAAGGAAAGAGAGCCGATTAAGAGGTAAACCATTAAACACAAGATACTACGTGGCAACCTGGGTCACCCTTATGTCTGGGGATGGGGTCTAGGCGATCTTCGCCTTCAGCGAACTCCCAATTACCTCGGACATTGACCATTACATCGTCAACCCTCTTACCAGAACTGGCAAGCATAGTCACCAAATGATGGTCAGTATCCTTGGCCCTAAGGAAGTACCGACCCAGCCGACCAGAGGATTTGGCTAAAGCATAGCAGTGCCGAATAGCCGGAATTCCAAGATTGATCCCAAGACGCCGATTCAACTCTATAACACCCATAATGATTCGAAAGAAATTTACGTTGGGTTGAGAAGGAATCAGATTCCAATAGCGAAGGACAGCCCTAAGTAGTGGATGTAGGGGGAAACGGACTCCGCCTTCCGCTATGGACAGGAGTGGAATACGATTGTATTCTGATCCTCCCTTTCCATATCCAGAGTACTGTCCATTACAAGAGTTAGATGGACGTTATCGGGAATAGAAAAATGTCGCCGAAAGCCGGAAATGCGACTCTCAGAAAGGAGGTCCTTCAGGTGTTTAGCCATTTCGACGGAGGTCCAAGGTTTCGCCGAAAGTAAAAAATGATAAACAGAGAATAGGGCTACAAAGAAAGGGGAAGAAAACTTACGAGGAGCAGATGAGGCAAAGGTAGACGGACGAAAGTTGCAGAAAATGTGGGTGAGAGAAGAGATGCGCGCTGGCGGTCCAAACGTATCAGATGATCGATGAAATGTGCACCAAAAAGGGACTGGAGTTTCAAATCGCAATAAATGCGAGAGACGCATGAATGAAGTGGGAAAGTGTAATGATAAACGAAAAGGCATGCGCTTTCTGACATCTTCTGACGCCTTGGGATACGCGAAGCCTCCTGATCTAAGGGGCTTTTCGAATTCTAAACCAAACACGCAGATTAACTGCCGTCAATAGAGAGTTCGGGGGGCAATTGTGGGAGCCGAATATACGGATAAATCGGAAGGGGCATGTCTTAGTACTAACTTTAACCGGACGTCCAGCAAATATTAATCGGCCCCATCCTGCAAGTCTAGGGTGGGCCGAATACGATACGTGAGCCGATTAATAAAGATCGTTGGGGGCCGAATATAAGAACAGGTAATGATTGAAAACCAAGCTCAGGCCCCGAGGCCTCAGGAGGAACAGCTATAAATAGAGGAAGCAGCATTCTTAGAATGGTATGTAAGAAAAACACACTCCACTAAACTTAGTAAACAAACTTTCTTGAGTAGAGGAACTGACTTGCCCGTCGGAGTACTAACCCCGGCACCCTCGACCGGAGTGTTTGTCTTTGCAGGTGTCTAGCTGAGGATCAAGAGCGTCTCCCAGGATCTGAAGAGTATTTCCAAAACCACTTTCCCACAGAGCGGAGGGTTCAAGCTTCTTGGAGAAGCTAGAGCAAAGGTTCAAGCTTCTTGGAGAAGCCAAAAAAAAGGTTCAAGCTTCTTTAAGAAGCTAAAACAAAGGTTCAAGCTTCTTGGAGAAGCTAAAAAAAGGTTCAAGCTTCCTCAAGAAGTTAAAACAAGGGTTCAAAAGGTTCAAGCTTCCTCAAGAAGCTAAAACAAGGGTTCAAAAGGTTCAAGCTTCCTCAATAAGCTAAAACAAAGGTGCAAATCCTCCATACACGTGTATGGAGGGCAGGGTCTGTGCTTACCAGCTGGCACAGCTGGCATGCATAATGCCTGAAAAAGGCAAAGAAAATGTCTCGGCCAGAAAAAGTGACCGATCGACCAAAACAATGGCCGGCCGACCAAAAACATTGTCGACCGGCCAACACCTTTGGCCGATGGCCTCAAGCCATGGCCGATGAGGTGTGGAGGTGGCCAACAAGCCATTTCCTACCCTCAAAGGCAAAAGCCTAAGTGCTTGGTCCACGACCAAGCACAAAACAAATAAGTCGAGAGGTCTTGAGGCAAGGCGCGTCGCCGAAACCTCCGAGAACTCAAGACGAACACGAACATGGATAATCATCGACTATTCAAACGATGACGTCCAAGTCTTGAGGACGGTCAAAAGTGGGGTGTCTACACCGACAGTCCCACGCAAGTTCCGTCAGTTTCCACAACTCACGTTGGTCCCTCCCTAGGTATTTGAGGTGTTCCCCGGATCTTCTCTTGACTGTTACACGATTTTGCCCCCCGATGGACTATTTTCAAGCTTAAGTGCGAGAAAAGTGTCGTTTTGGACTTAGTTTTCAAACCGGGAGTCCCATGCTAGTTCCGCAAGTTTTCACAACTTACATTGGTCCCTCCCGAGGTATTTGATGTGTTCCCAGGGCCTTCTCGTGACTGTTACATGATTTTCGCCCCTGGCGGCTTATTTTCAAGCTTAAGTGTGAAAAAAGTGCATTTTTTTTATTTAGTTCTCAAACCGAGAGTCCGGTTCTAGTTCCGTAAGTCTCCGCAACTTACCTTGGACCCTCCCGAGGTGTTTGCGGCATTTCCTGGTCCTTCTTGTGACTGTTACACGGTTTTGGCCCCCGGTGTCCTATTTCCAAGCTTAAGTGTGAAAAAAGTGTCTTTTTCCAACTTAGTTTTCAAACCGAGAGTCCCGTGCTAGTTTCGTAAGTTTTCACAACTCACGTTGGTCACTCCCGAGGTGTTCGAGTTGTTCCGGGCCCTTCTTGCGACTGTTACATGATTTTGGCCCTCGATGGCCTACTTTCAAGCTAAAGTGTTAGAAAAGTGTATGTCTCGACCTAGTTTTCAAATCGGGGAGTCCCATGCCTGTTCGTTAAGTTTTCACAATTCAAATTGGTCCTTTCTGAGACGTTTAAGGTGTTCTCCGGGCCTTCTCATGATTGTTACACTATTTCGGGCCACCGACGCCTATTTAAAAGCTTAAGTGTGAAAAAGTCCCTTTTTCGACCTAGTTTTCAAACTGGAAGTCCCGCGCTAGTTCCGTAAGTTTTCACAACTTGCATCGGTTTCTCCCGAAGTGTTGGAGGTGTTCCACGGGCCTTCTCGGGACTGTTACAAGATTTTTGGCCCCCGTTGGCCAATTTTCAAACTTCAGTGTTTAGGAAGTGCATTTTTTTACTTAGTTTTCAAACCGGTAGTCGCACGCGAGTTCCGTAAGTTTTTCACAACTCACGTTGGTCCCTCCCTAGGTCTTTGAGGTGTTCCCCGGACCTTCTCTTGACTGTTACACAATTTTGGCCACCGATGGACTATTTTCAAGCTTAAATGCGAGAAAAGTGGCGTTTCGGACTTAGTTTTCAAACCGGGAGTCCCGTGCTGGTTCCGTAAGTTTTCACAACTTACACTGGTCCCTCCAAAGGTGTTTGACGTGTTCTCGGGCCTTCTCGTCACTGTTGCAAGATTTTGGCCCCCGACGGTTTATTTTCGTGCTTAAGTGTGAAAAAAGTGCATTTTTTTATTTAGTTCTCAAACTAAGAGTCCTATGCTAGTTTTGTAAGTCTCCGCAACTTACCTTGGACCCTCCCGAGGTGTTTGGGGCATTTGCCGGTCCTTCTCGTGACTGTTACATGGTTTTGGCCCCTGGTGTTCTATTTCCAAGCTTAAGTGCAAAAAAACTGTCTTTTTCCAACTTAGTTTTCAGACCGGTAGTCTCGTGCTAGTTCCATAAGTTTTCCTAACTCATGTTGGTCACTCCCGAGGTTTTGAGGTGTTCCCGGCCCCTCTTGCAATTGTTACATGATTTTGGCCCCCGATGACCTACTTTCAAGCTTAAGTGTTAGAAAAGTGTATTTTTTCGACCTAGTTTTCAAATCGGGAGTCCCATGCCTATTCGTTAAGTTTTAAGAACTCAAATTGGACCCTCCAGAAATGTTTGAGGTGTTCTCCGGGCCTTCTCGTGATTGTTACACGATTTCAGCCCGCCGAGGCCTATTTTCAAACTTAAGTGTGAAAAAAGTACATTTTTTGACCTAGTTTTCAATCTAGAAGTCCCGCGCTAGTTCCGTAAGTTTTCACAACTTACATTGGTTTCTCCCGAGGTGTTGGAGGTGTTCAACGGGCCTTCTCGGGAATGTTACAGGATTTTTGGCCCCCGATGGCCTATTTTCAAACTTAAGTGTTTAGGAAGTGCATTTTTTGACTTAGTTTTCAAACCGGCAGTCCCACGCGAGTTCCGTAAGTTTCCACAACTCACGTGGTCCCTCCCTAGGTCTTTGAGGTGTTCCCTGGACCTTCCCTTGACTGTTACACGATTTTGCCCCCTGATGGACTATGTTCAAGCTTAAGTGCGAAAAAAGTGTCGTTTCAGACTTGGTTTTCAAACTGGGAGTCCCGAGCTAGTTCCGTAAGTTTTCACAACTTACATTGGTCCCTCCCGAGGTATTTGACGTGTTCCTAGGGCCTTCTCGTGACTATTACACGATTTTGGCCCCCGACGGCTTATTTTCGAGCTTAAGTGTGAAAAAAGTGCATTTTTTTATTTAGTTCTCAAATCGAGAGTCCGATTCTAGTTCCGTAAGTCTCCGCAACTTATCTTGGACCCTCCGGAGGTGTTTGCGGCATTTCCCGGTCCTTCTTGTGACTGTTACGCGGTTTTGGCCCCTGGTGTCCTATTTCCAAGCTTAAGTGTGAAAAAAGTGTCTTTTTCCAACTTAGTTTTCAAACCGAGAGTCCCGTGCTAGTTCCGTAAGTTTTCACAACTCACATTAGTCACTCCCGAGGTGTTCGAGGTGTTCTCGGCCCTTCTTGCGACTGTTACATGATTTTTGCCCCCGATGGCCTACTTTCAAGCTAAAGTGTTAGAAAAGTGTATGTCTCAACCTAGTTTTCTGGGAGTCCCATGCATATTCGTTAAGTTTTCACAACTCAAATTGGTCCCTCCTAAGATGTGTGAGGTGTTTCCCGGGCCTTCTCATAATTGTTACACGATTTCGGCCCTCCAATGCCTATTTAAAAGCTTAAGTGTGAAAAAAGTACCATTTTCGACCTAGTTTTCAAACCGGAAGTCCCGTGCTAGTTCCGTAAGTTTCCACAACTTGCATTGGTTTCTCCCAAAGTGTTGGAGATGTTCCACGAGCCTTCTCCGGACTTTTACAAGATTTTTGGCCCCCGATGGCCTATTTTCAAACTTAAGCGTTTAGGAAGTGCATTTTTTGACTTAGTTTTCAAACCGGTAGTCCCACGCGAGTTCCGTAAGTTTCCACAACTCACGTTGGTCCCTCCCTAGGTCTTTGAGGTGTTCCCCAAACCTTCTCTTGGCTGTTACACGGTTTTGCCCCCCGATGGACTTTTTTCAAGCTTAAGTGCGAGAAACGTGTCGTTTCGGACTTAGTTTTGAAACTAGGAGTCCCGTGCTAGTTCCGTAAGTTTTTACAACTTACATTGGTCCCTCCTGAGGTATTTGACGTGTTCCCAGGGCCTTCTCATGACTGTTACACGATTTTGGCCCCCGACGGCTTATTTTCGAGCTTAAGTGTGAAAAAAGTGTATTTTTTTATTTAGTTCTCAAACCGAGAGTCCCGTGCTAGTTCCGTAAGCCTCCGCAACTTACCTTGGACCCTCCCGAGGTGTTTGCGGCATTTTCCGGTCCTTCTCGTGACTGTTACACGGTTTTGGCCCCCGGTGTCCTATTTCCAAGCTTAAGTGTGAAAAAAGTGTCTTTTTCCAACTTAGTTTTCAAACCGAGAGTCTCGTGCTAGTTCCGTAAGTTTTCACAACTCACTTTGGTCACTCCCGAGGTGTTCGAGGTGTTCCCGGCCCTTCTTGTGACTGTTACATGATTTTTGTCCCTGATGTCCTACTTTCAAGCTAAAGTGTTAGAAAAGTGTATTTCTCGACCTAGTTTTCAAATCGGGGAGTCCCGTGCCTGTTCATTAGGTTTTCACAACTCAAATTGGTCCCTCCTGAGATGTTTGAGGTGTTCCCCGGGCCTTCTCATGATTGTTACACGATTTCAGCCCGCCGACGCCTATTTAAAAGCTTAAGTGTGAAAAAAGTACCTTTTCCGACCTAGTTTTCAAACCGGAAGTCCCGCGCTAGTTCCGTAAGTATCCACAACTTGCATTGGTTTCTCCCAAGGTGTTGGAGGTGTTCCATGGGCCTTCTCGGGACTGTTATAGGATTTTTGGCCCCCGATTGCCTATTTTCAAACTTAAGTGTTTAGGAAGTGCATTTTTTGACTTAGTTTTCAAACCGGGAGTCCCACGCAAGTTCTGTAAGTTTCCACAACTCACGTTGGTCCCTCCCTAGGTGTTTGATGAGCTCCTCGGACCTTCTCTTGACTGTTACATGATTTTGGCCTCCCGAAGGACTATTTTCAAGCTTAAGTGCGAGAAAAGTGCCGTTTCAGACTCAGTTTTCGAACCGGGAGTCCCGTGCTAGTTCCGTAAGTTTACCCAACTTACATTGGTCCCTCCCGAGGTGTTTAACGTGTTTCCCGTGCCTTCTCGTGACTATCACACAATTTTGGCCTCTAACGGCTTATTTTCGAGCTTAAGTGTGAAAAAAGTGCGTTATTTGATTTAGTTCTCAAACCGAGAGTCCCGTGCTAGTTCCATAAGTCTCCGCAACTTACCTTGTACCCTCCCGAGGTGTTTAGGGCATTTCGCCATCCTTCTCGAGATAGTTACACAGTTTTGGCCCCCAGTGTCCTATTTCCAAGCTTAAGTGTGAAAAAAGTGTCTTTTTCCAACTTAGTTTTCAAACCGGGAGTCCCATGCTAGTTTCGTAAGTTTTCATAACTCACGTTGGTCACTCTCGAGGTGTTCGACGTGTTCCGGGGCTTCTTGCGACTGTTACACGATTTTGGACCCTGATGGCCTACTTTCAAGCTTAAGTGTTAAAAAAGTGTATTTGTTGACCTAGTTTTCAAATCAGGAGTGTCGTGCCTGTTCGTTAAGTTTTCACAACTCAAATTGGTCCCTTCTGAGATGTTTGAGGTGTTCCCCAGGCCTTATCATGGTTGTTACACGATTTCTGGCCCGCCGACTCTTATTTTCAAGCTTAAGTGTGAAAAAGTACCTTTTCGACGTAGTTTTCAAATCGGAAGTCCCGCGCTAGTTCCGTAAGTTTCCACAACTTACATTGGTTTCTCCCAAAGTGTTGGAGGTGTTCCACGGACCTTCTCGGGACTGTTACAGGATTTTTGGCCCCCGATGGCCTATTTTCAAACTTAAGTGTTTAGGAAGTACATTTTTTTACTTAGTTTTCAAACTGGGAGTCCCACACGAGTTCCGTAAGTTTTGCATAACTCACGTTGGTCCCTCTTTAGGTCTTTGAGATTTTCCCGAACCTTCTCTTGACTGTTACACGATTTTGGCCCCCTGATGGACTATTTTCAAGTGTAACTGCGAAAAAGTGCCGTTTCGGACTTAGTTTTCAAACCGGGAGTCCCATGCTAGTTGCATAAGTTTTCACAACTTACATTGGTCCCTCCCGAGGTGTTTGACGTATTTCCCGGGGCTTCTCATGACTGTTACATGATTTTGGCCCCCGACGACTTATTTTCGAGCTTAAGTGGGAAAAAGTGCATTTTTTGATTTAGTTCTCAAACCGAGAGTCCCGTGCTAGTTCCGTAAGTCTCTGCAACTTACCTTGGACCCTCCCAAGGTGTTTTGGGCATTTTTCGGTCATTCTCGTGACTGTTACACTATTTTGGCTCCCGGTGTCCTATTTCCAAGTTTAAGTGTGAAAAAAGTGTCTTTTTCCAACTTAGTTTTCTAATCGGGAGTCTCGTGCTAGCTCCGTAAATTTTCACAACTCACGTTGGTCACTCCGGAGGTATTCGAGGTGTTTCCGGCCCTTCTTGCGACTGTTACATGATTTTGGCCACCAATGGCCTACTTTCAAGCTTAAGTGTTAGAAAATTGTATTTTTCGACCTAGTTTTCAAATCGGGAGTCCCGTGCATGTTCGTTAAGTTTTCACAACTCAAACTGGTCCCCCCTGAGATGTTTGAGGTGTTCCCCAGGCCTTCTCATGATTGTTACACGATTTCGGCCCGCCGACGCCTATTTTCAAGCTTAAGTGTGAAAAAAGTAACTTTTTCGACCTAGTTGTCAAATCAGAAGTCCCGCACTAGTTCCGTAAGTTTTCACAACTTACATTGGTTTCTCCCGAAATGTTGGAGGTGTTCCACGGGCCTTCTCAGGATTGTTACAGGATTTTTGGCTCCCTTTGGCCAATTTTCAAACTTAAGTGTTTGGGAAGTGCATTTTTTGACTTAGTTTTCAAACCGGGAGTCCCACGGGAGTTCTGTAAGTTTCCACAACTCATGTTGGTCCCTCCCTAGGTCTTTAAGGTGTTCCCCAGACCTTCTCTTGACAGTTACATGATTTTGACCCCCCGATGGAATACTTTCAAGCTTAAGTGCGAGAAAAGTGCCGTTTCGGACTTAGTTTTCAAACCGGGAGTCCCGTCCTAGTTCCGTAAGTTTTCAGAACTTACATTGGTCCCTTCCGAGGTGTTTGATGTGTTCCCCAAGCCTTCTCGTGACTGTTACACAATTTTGGGCCCCGACGGCTTATTTTCGAGCTTAAGTGTGAAAAAAGTGCATTTTTTGTTTTAGTTCTCAAACCGAGAGTCCCGTGCTAGTTCCGTAAGTCTCCGTAACTTACCTTGGACCCTCCTGAGGTGTCTGGGGCATTTTTCGGTCCTTCTCGTGACTGTTACACGGTTTTGGCCCCTAGTGTCCTATTTCCAAGCTTAAGTGTGAAAAAAGTGTCTTTTTCCAACTTAGTTTTCAAACCGGGAGCCCCGTACTAGTTCTGTAAGTTTTCACAACTCATGTTGGTCACTCCCGAGGTGTTCGAGGTGTTCCCGGCCCTTCCTGTGACTGTTACATGATTTTGGCCCCCGATGGCCAACTTTCAAGCTTAAGTGTTAGAAAAGTGTATTTTTCAACCTAGTTTTCAAATTGGGAGTCCCATGCCTGTTCGTTAAGTTTTCACAACTCAAATTGGCCCCTCCTGAGATGTTTGAGGTGTTCCTTGGGTTTTCTCGAGATTGTTACACGATTTCAGCCCGCCGAGGCCTATTTTCAAGCTTACGTGTGAAAAAGTTCTTTTTTCGACATAGTTTTCAAACTGAAAGTCCCGCGCTAGTTTCGTAAGTTTTCACAACTTACATTGGTTTCTCCAAAAGTGTTGGAGGTGTCCACGGGCCTTCTCGGCACTGTTACAGGATTTTTGGCCCCGATGGCCAATTTTCTAACTTAAGTGTTTATGAAGTGCATTTTTTGACTTAGTTTTCAAACCGGGAGTCCCACGCCAGTTCTGTAAGTTTCCACAACTCATGTTGGTCCCTCCCCAGGTCTTTGAGGTGTTCCCTGGACCTTCTCTTGACTGTTACATGATTTTGGCCCCCCGATGGACTATTTTCAAGCTTAAGTGCGAGAAAAGTGCCATTTCAGACTTAGTTTTCAAACCGGGAGTCCCGTGCTAGTTCCGTAAGTTTTCACAACTTACATTGGTCCCTCCCAAGGTTTTGATGTGTTCCCCAAGCCTTCTCGTGACTGTTACACAATTTTGGCCCCCGACGACTTATTTTCGAGCTTAAGTGGGAAAAAAGTGCATTTTTTGATTTAGTTATCAAATCGAGAGTCTCGTGCTAGTTCCGTAAGTCTCTGCAACTTACCTTGGACCCTCCCGAGGTGTTTTAGGCATTTCCCGATCCTTCTCATGACTGTTACACTGTTTTGGTCCCCGGTGTCCTATTTCCAAATTTAAGTGTGAAAAAAGTGTCTTTTTCCAACTTAGTTTTCTAACCGGGAGTCTCGTGCTAGCTCCGTAAGTTTTCACAACTCATGTTGGTCACTCCTGAGGTGTTCGAGGTGTTTCCGGCCCTTCTTGCGACTGTTACATGATTTTGGCCGCCAATGGCCTACTTTCAAGCTTAAGTGTTAGAAAAGTGTATTTTTCAACCTAGTTTTCAAATCGGGAGTCCCGTGCATGTTCGTTAAGTTTTCACAACTCAAATTGGTCCCCCTTGAGATGTTTGAGGTGTTCCGCGGGCCTTATCGTGGTTGTTACACGATTTTCGGCGTACCGACGCCTATTTTCAAGCTTAAGTGTGAAAAGTACCTTTTTCGACCTAGTTGTCAAATCGGAAGTCCCGCGCTAGTTCCGTAAGTTTCCACAACTTATATTGGTTTCTCCCGAAGTGTTGGAGGTGTTCTATGGGCCTTCTCGGGATTGTTACAGGATTTTTGGCCCCCTTTGGCCAATTTTCAAACTTAAGTGTTTGGGAAGTGCATTTTTTGACTTACTTTTCAAACCGGGAGTCCCACGCGAGTTCTGTAAGTTTTTCACAACTCACGTTGGTCCCTCCCTAGGTCTTTGAGGTGTTCCCTGGACCTTCGCTTGATTGTTACACGATTTTGGCCCCTCGATGGACTATTTTCAAGCTTAAATGCGAGAAAAGTGCCGTTTCAGACTTAGTTTTCAAACGGGAGTCCCGTGCTGGTTCCGTAAGTTTTCACAACTTACATTAGTTCCTCCCGAGGTGTTTGACTTGTTCCCCGGGCCTTCTTGTGACTGTCACACAATTTTGGCCCCCGACGGTTTATTTTCGTGCTTAAGTGTGAAAAAAGTGCATTTTTTGATTTAGTTCTCCAACCGAGAGTCCCGTGCTAGTTCCATAAGTCTCCGCAACTTACCTTGGACCCTCCCGAGATGTTTGGGGCATTTGCCGGTCCTTCTTGTGACTGTTACAATGTTTTGGCCCCCGGTGTCCTATTTTCAAGCTTAAGTGTGAAAAAACTATCTTTTTCCAACTTAGTTTTCAGACCAGGAGTCTCGTGCTAGTTTCGTAAGTTTTCCCAACTCACGTTGGTCACTCCCGAGGTTTTGAGGTGTTCCCGGCCCCTCTTGCAACTGTTACATGTTTTTGGCCCCCGATGGCCTACTTTCAAGCTTAAGTGTTAGAAAAGTGTATTTTTCAGCCTAGTTTTCAAATCGGGGGTCCCGTGCCTGTTCGTTAAGTTTTCACAGCTCAAATTGGTCCCTCCAGAGATGTTTGAGGTGTTCTCCAGGCCTTCTCGTGATTGTTACATGATTTCGGCCCGCCGAGGCCTATTTTCAAGCTTAAGTGTGAAAAAAGTACCTTTTTTGACCTAGTTTTCAACCGGGAAGTCCCGCGCTAGTTCCGTAAGTTTTCACAACTTACATTGGTTTCTCCTGAGGTGTTGGAGGTGTTCAACGGGCCTTCTCGGGATTGTTACAGGATTTTTGGCCCCCGATGGCCTATTTTCAAACTTTAGTATTTAGGAAGTGCATTTTTTAACTTAGTTTTCAAACCGGCAGTCCCACGCTAGTTCCGTAAGTTTTCACAACTCACGTTGGTCCCTTCCTAGGTCTTTAAGGTGTTCCCCGGACCTTCTCTTGACTGTTACACGATTTTGCCCCCCGATGGACTATTTTCAAGCTTAAGTGCGAGAAAAGTGTCGTTTCAAACTTAGTTTTCAAACCGAGAGTCCGTGCTAGTTCCGTAAGTTTTCACAACTTACATTGGTCCCTCTCGAGGTATTTGACGTGTTCCTAGGGCCTTCTCGTGACTGTTACACGATTTTGGCCCCCAACGGCTTATTTTCGAGCTGAAGTGTGAAAAAGTGCATTTTTTGATTTAGTTCTCAACCCAAGAGTCCCGTGCCAGTTCCGTAAGTCTCCGCAACTTACCTTGGACCCTCCCGAGCTGTTTGCGGCATTTCCGGATTCTTCTCGTGACTGTTACACGGTTTTGGGCCCCGGTGTCCTATTTCCAAGCTTAAGCGTCAAAAAAGGTCTTTTTCCTACTTAGTTTTCAAACCGAGAGTCCCGTGCTAGTTCCGTAAGTTTTCAAAACTCACGTTGGTCACTCCCGAGGTGTTCGAGGTGTTCCCGGCCCTTCTTGTGACTGTTACATGATTTTGGCCCCCGACGGCCTACTTTCAAGCTTAAGTGTTAGAAAAGTGTGTTTCTCGACCTAGTTTTCAAATCGGGAGTCCCGTGCCTGTTCGTTAAGTTTTCATAACTCAAACTGGTCCCTCCTGAGATGTTTGAGGTGTTCCCCTGGCCTTCTCATGATTGTTACACGATTTTGGCCCGTCGACACCTATTTTAAAGCTTAAGTGTGAAAAAAGTACCTTTTCCGACCTAGTTTTCAAACCGGAAGTCCCGCGCTAGTTCTGTAAGTTTCCACAACTTCCATTGGCTTCTCCCAAGGTGTTGGAGGTGTTCCATGGGCCTTCTCGGGACTGTTACAGGATTTTTGGCACCCGATGGCCTATTTTCAAACTTAAGTGTTTAGGAAGTGCATTTTTTGACTTAGTTTTCAAACCGGGAGTCCCACGTGAGTTCCGTAAGTTTCCACAACTCACGTTGGTCCCTCCCTAGGTGTTTGAGGAGTTCCCCGGACCTTCTCTTGACTGTTACACGATTTGGCCTCCCGATGGACTATTTTCAAGCTTAAGTGCGAAAAAAGTGTCGTTTCGAACTCAGTTTTCAAACCGGGAGTCCCATGCTAGTTCTGTAAGTTTTCACAACTTACATTGGTCCCTCCCGAGGTGTTTGACGTGTTCCCCGAGCCTTCTCGTGACTGTCACACAATTTTGGCCCCCGACGGCTTATTTTCAAGCTTAAGTGTGAAAAAAGTGCGTTTTTTTATTTAGTTCTCAAACCGAGAGTCCCGTGCTAGTTTCATAAGTCTCCGTAACTTACCTTCGACCCTCCTGAGTTGTTTAGGGCATTTTTCCATCCTTCTCGTGACTGTTACACGGTTTTGGCCACCAACGTCCTATTTCCAAGCTTAAGTGGGAAAAAAGTGTCTTTTTCCAACTTAGTTTTCAAACCGGGAGTCTCGTTGTCACGCCCCAAAACCCGCCCCGAAAAGTTTGGCAACGAGACCGGCCAGTAATCCTAGATTACCACAGGCCTTTCTGTACAAAACAAAAATAAACGGGGCTCGCGGAAGCGAAATAAAGAAACTAATAGTCCAAAGAGCTGTGCATTTATATGAACATACATTACATGCCAAAAATGTTAATTTACCCACTAACTTTACTTAACATGTATCAAAAGTTCATATACAAAACACAGACGCTTGCCACAGTACAACAAGACAACTCACAAAACGGCCTTCCAGGCCTGACCCCAGCTCGAGGCACTCACAACTCTGGTTAGGCTTCAAAATGGCGGCTCGGTCAAGACTCCGCCTGGGCTTGACTCCCTGAATGCTCACCTATAATACATAAATACAAACAATGAGCTAGAGCTCAGCAAGTAACATTAAAGTAAAGGGGTACAGTGAACGAAGTCCAACATTTCATAAATCCGTAATAAAACATTCATAACATAATCAGTCATCATATAAGAACATACATAATGGCATACTCCACAGAACCTTCATAACAGTCAATAGTCTACGAGATCTCGTAACTGGCCATGGGCCTTCATCTTCATGCCCCCCCATGACTTTTCACGTCATGGGCCTACATGTTCATGTCGCTCCCACGATCTCACTATCTATGGATGCCATACTAGATTTGCAATTAGGACATTCGTTCACAGCAAACATTATCATTTCAAAAACATATCATAATATAACACTTTGAACATACTTTCATAATAACATAACTTTTACAGAAATGTTACTCACAGCGGGTTTCCGAAACCGGTTGCACGATGTTCGAGGTTTGACCTGCAAATATCAACATAATAACACAATTCCTTAACATACATTAACATCAAATCAAGTTCATGCATTTTACTCTTTCTTTCCTTACTTTAATTCATGTCATACTATTCCTTCTTAATACAAATTATCATTAAATCATATGGTTCAAGTATTCCATTCTTTACTTACTTTAGTTCATGCCATGTTATTCTTTAATTTATTACATGTTAACAAAGTGCTAAATGGATGCAAATAACAGATTAAATTCAAGTACATGATGGTTCAAGAGTTAGAAAACATCAAAAAGGCAAAAATAGGGGAGCACTGTTGGGCCGCTCGAGCGGGGGCCCAGGCCGCTCGAGCGGTGGGCTGGGCACTCGTGCGGTGGCCAAGGCCGCACGAGCGGAGCAACTGCAGTAGCCAAAATGGGTTTGGCCGCTCGAGCGGTGGCCCAGGCCGCTCGAGCGGTCTGGGTAAAAACCAACTCGAATTTTCAGCAAAACCGTGGGCTTCCTCTTTTACAAATCAACTCCCATTTTATGAAATCAAGGCCAAAAACATTTAGGAAAACACTTGAATTTAACATTACAACTTCTAATCAAAACCCAAATGAAACATATAAGAGACCAAACCATGAATGAAGATGAAAAACCATAATCTCATGCCATAAAAGCTTCATTTTCAAACCCATGGAGTTTCCTCCCTCAAATGTGAAAACCATGCAAAGAAAACATGATTAAAACATAAATTCATGATATGATGCCATACATATGCTCATGGATGCTCAAAAATACAACTTAGATTAAAAACACAACATAATACCTTCCATTATTCATAATTTCCCTTTCAATTCCACTTGCTTGCCATGAGATTCTAGATGATCAACCTTATTTCCAAGAAATTAGAGAGAATTCTTACCTTGATTCTTTAATTGAAGAAGATCTAAGCTTGGTTCCCCCCTTTCCTCTTCTTCCCCTTTTGCTCTCTCTCTTTCTCACGAATTTCCCTCCTCTCTCCCTTAGATATTTTATTTCCTTTGCCTTTTGAGTTAACAATGGGTCAATAAACCTTATCTATAGCCATTTTTATCATAAAAATGGAATTGTGCCAAAACTTCCAAGCCAAACAGAGCTTAGCGAATCAGACGAAATTCAGTCCTAAATTTATTTTCTCAAATGATTCTAAAAATTCCCGGTATCACATAGGCATGCTCAATTTCGTTTTCCGAACCCATTACGGTCATCAATTTCAATCCCGAAGTTGTAATTCCAGCAGATATTTTTCCAATTCAAACAAATAGTCTTCAATTAAATCCTACTAAAGCATAATTAATTACCGATAATTAGGATATACGATTCTGGGTCATTACACTCTCCCCAACTTAAAAAGTTTGGTCCTCCAAACTTAGCTTATCCGAACAAAATCTAAATCAGAAATCTCGGTTGTACAATATTAGTTTCTTTCGTCATAGAGGTTCAATTCAAAGCATAAATAGAACCATTCCTTAAACAACTACTAGCAAAGGTAATAGCATAGGTAAGAGCATAGGTAAATTGTTCTGTCATAATCATATATTCTACATTTCCATCGCATAGGTCACATTGCCAATTTCATAATAGATAACTAAAGTCATACCTGTTTTCGCTTTTCCAGTGTTCTGTGTCTTATCTGATACTAAGGTGAAAACTCTGGCTTGCCTTAAAGTATTCCCCTCGAGGGTAGCTGTTGTGGTCATCTTCGGTGTCACTGTTAAATTACTTCCACTAGTCACAGGTCTTTCATTACGTGGATAGGCTTGTGGGCAAGTCTTGGCTATGTGTCCTTTCTGTCCACATTTGTAACAAGTTCCAGTTCCAAGGCGGCAAATGCCCCAATGCTGCTTCCCACATTCTTGACAAGTAGGTCTACCTACACTTCTACTACTTCCCTTTGTTGTATTGTCACCAAAACTTGACCTCAAATTCTCATTTACGGAAGTCACTGATTCACTAACCGTGTCCACTTTCTGTTTCTTGAATCTTCTACTTTCGGCTTCAGTCATCATTGTTGATTTGGCAACGTTCAAGCTAGCAATATTTGCTTCGGACATTAGGGCCCTGTCAAGTACATCAACATATTTTTCTAATTTTAGCACATTCACCCGGTCAAGGATTTCAACATGTAGGCCACCCTCAAATTTTCTTGCCTTCTTGTACTCGGTATCAACCATATGAGGAGCATAACGGGCTAATTCAGTAAATTTACTCTCATACTCTGCTACTGACATTGTACCTTGCTTCAACTGTTCAAACTCAGAAACTTTCCTGTTTCGCATGCATGGTGGAAAATATTTTTCATAAAATATCTCTTTAAATCGGTCCCAAGTCAAATTCCTATTCGCATCGTGAACTAGCATCCACCATCTTCTCGTTTCTTCTTTCAAAGTAAATGTTGCCAATAGCACTTTGTAAGCATCAGTACACGGAAAAACTTCAAAAAATTTCTCAGTCTCAAGTACCCATGCTTCTGCTGTTAGTGGCTCAATACCTCCTGCAAATTCTGGTGGTTTCAATTTCTTATACTTCTGTGTAAGGGTGATAATGTCATCATTAGGGATCGGTTCCATTTGCACAGGTGGTGGAGGAGGAGGCGGAAAAGGTTGTCTCTGTTGTGGTTGTTGGTTTTGTTCTAGCTGTTGTCTAACCAACCCAGTTAAAGCCTCTACCATTCTTTTTAACCGAGTCATTCTGGCATCAGAAGGTTCTGTCTCCTCTACATTCCCTGCATTGGCGTCTTCCATTGGTCTATAGCCCATAACACATAAAACATTTCATTCTCAACATACTTCCTCCGTTGCCTCATCATACACAGTTCTCACTTCCATAAACACACACACACACATGCACATGTGTTCATACCATGCCCTATTTCTTTTCTAATGCACCTACAGCTCATATGGACACGTGTGTGGGTAATTAACTCGTGCGCCCTGATACCACTCTGTCACGCCCCAAAACCCGCCCCGAAAAGTTTGGCAACGAGACCGGCCAATAATCCTAGATTACCACAGGCCTTTCTGTACAAAACAAAAATAAACGGGGCTCGCGGAAGCGAAATAAAGAAATTAATAGTCCAAAGAGCTGTGCATTTATATGAACATACATTACATGCCAAAAATGTTAATTTACCCACTAACTTTACTTAACATGTATCAAAAGTTCATATACAAAACACAGACGCTTGCCACAGTACAACAAGACAACTCACAAAACGGCCTTCCAGGCCTGACCCCAGCTCGAGGCACTCACAACTCTGGTTAGGCTTCAAAATGGCGGCTCGGTCAAGACTCCGCCTGGGCTTGACTCCCTGAATGCTCACCTATAATACATAAATACAAACAATGAGCTAGAGCTCAGCAAGTAACATTAAAGTAAAGGGGTACAGTGAACGAAGTCCAACATTTCATAAATCCGTAATAAAACATTCATAACATAATCAGTCATCATATAAGAACATACATAATGGCATACTCCACAGAACCTTCATAACAGTCAATAGTCTACGAGATCTCGTAACTGGCCATGGGCCTTCATCTTCATGCCCCCCCCATGACTTTTCACGTCATGGGCCTACATGTTCATGTTGCTCCCACGATCTCACTATCTATGGATGCCATACTAGATTTGCAATTAGGACATTCGTTCACATAAAACATTATCATTTCAAAAACATATCATAATATAACACTTTGAACATACTTTCATAATAACATAACTTTTACAGAAATGTTACTCACAGCGGGTTTCCGAAACCGGTTGCACGGTCTTCGAGGTTTGACCTGCAAATATCAATATAATAACACAATTCCTTAACATACATTAACATCAAATCAAGTTCATGCATTTTACTCTTTCTTTCCTTACTTTAATTCATGTCATACTATTCCTTCTTAATACAAATTATCATTAAATCATATGGTTCAAGTATTCCATTCTTTACTTACTTTAGTTCTGCCATGTTATTCTTTAATTTATTACATGTTAACGAAGTGCTAAATGGATGCAAATAACAGATTAAATTCAAGTACATGATGGTTCAAGAGTTAGAAAACATCAAAAAGGCAAAAATGGGAGAGCACTGTTGGGCCGCTCGAGCGGGGGCCCAGGCCGCTCGAGCGGTGGGCTGGGCGCTCGTGCGGTGGCCAAGGCCGCACGAGCGGAGCAACTGCAGTAGCCAAAATGGGTTTGGCCGCTCGAGCGGTCTGGGTAAAAACCAACTCGAATTTTCAGCAAAACCGTGGGCTTCCTCTTTTACAAATCAACTCCCATTTTATGAAATCAAGGCCAAAAACATTTAGGAAAACACTTGAATTTAACATTACAACTTCTAATCAAAACCCAAATGAAACATATAAGAGACCAAACCATGAATTAAGATGAAAAACCATAATCTCATGCCATAAAAGCTTGATTTTCAAACCCATGGAGTTTCCTCCCTCAAATGTGAAAACCATGCAAAGAAAACATGATTAAAACATAAATTCATGATATGATGCCATACATATGCTCATGGATGCTCAAAAATACAACTTAGATTAAAAACACAACATAATACCTTCCATTATTCATAATTTCCCTTTCAATTCCACTTGCTTGCCATGAGATTCTAGATGATCAACCTTATTTCCAAGAAATTAGAGAGAATTCTTACCTTGATTCTTTAATTGAAGAAGATCTAAGCTTGGTTCCCCCCCTTTCCTCTTCTTCCCCTTTTGCTCTCTCTCTTTCTCACGAATTTCCCTCCTCTCTCCCTTAGATATTTTATTTCCTTTGCCTTTTGAGTCAACAATGGGTCAATAAACCTTATCTATAGCCATTTTTATCATAAAAATGGAATTGTGCCAAAACTTCCAAGCCAAACAGAGCTTAGCGAATCAGACGAAATTCAGTCCTAAATTTATTTTCTCAAATGATTCTAAAAATTCCCGGTATCACATAGGCATGCTCAATTTCGTTTTCCGAACCCATTACGGTCATCAATTTCAGTCTTGAAGTTGTAATTCCAGCAGATATTTTTCCAATTCAAACAAATAGTCTTCAATTAAATCCTACTAAAGCGTAATTAATTACCGATAATTAGGATATACGATTCTGGGTCATTACACTCGTGCTAGTTCCATAAGTTTTCCCAACTCATGTTGGTCACTCCCGAGGTGTTCGAGGTGTTCCCAGCCCTTCTTGCGACTGTTACATGATTTTGGCCCCCGATGACCTATTTTCAAGCTTAAGTGTTAGAAAAGTGTATTTTTCGACCTAGTTTTCAAATCAGGAGTCCCATGCCTATTTGTTAAGTTTTCACAACTCAAACTAGTCCCTCCTGAGATGTTTGAGGTGTTCCTCGGGCCTTCTCGTCATTGTTACACGATTTCGGCTCACCGACGCCTATTTGCAAGCATAAGTGTGAAAAAAGTACATTTTCTGACCTAATTTTCAAACCGGAAGTCCCGCGCAAGTTCCGTAACTTTTCACAACTTACATTGGTTTCTCCCGAGGTGTTGGAGGTCTTCCATAGGCCTTCTCGGGACTGTTACAGGATTTTTGGCCCCCGATAGCCTATTTTCAAACTTAAGTTTTTAGGAAGTGCATTTTTTGACTTAGTTTTCAAACCGGGAGTCCCACGTGAGTTCCGTAAGTTTCCACAACTCACATTCATCCCTCCCTAGGTCTTTGAGGTGTTCCTCGGATCTTTTCTTGACTGTTACACGATTTGGGCCCCCTGATGGACTATTTTCAAGCTTAAGTGAGTGAAAAGTGCCGTTTCGGACTTAGTTTTCAAACCGGGAGTCTCGGGCTAGTTCCGTCAGTTTTCACAACTTACATTGGCCCCTCCCGAGGTGTTTGACGTGTTCCCTAGGCCTTCTCGTGGCTGTTGCACGATTTTGGCCCCCAACGGCTTATTTTCGAGCTTAAGTGTGAAAAAAATGCATTTTTTGATTTAGTTCCCAAACCTAGAGTCCCGTGGTAGTTCTGTAAGTCTCCGTAACTTACCTTGGACCCTCCCGAGTTGTTTCGGGCATTTTGCCATCCTTCTCGTGACTGTTACACGGTTTTGACCCCCGGTGTCCTATTTCCAAGCTTAAGTGTGAAAAAAGTGTCTTTTTCCAACTTAGTTTTCAAACCGGGAGTCCCGTGCTAGTTCCGTAAGTTTTCACAACTCACGTTGGTCACTCCCGAGCTGTTCGAGGTGTTCCGGGCGCTTCTTGCGACTGTTACATGATTTTGGCCCTCGATGGCCTACTTTCAAGCTTAAGTGTTAGAAAAGTGTATTTTTCGACCTAGTTTTCAAATAGGGTGTCCCGTGCCAGTTCGTTAAGTTTTCACAACTCAAATTGGTTCCTCCGAAGATGTTTGAGGTATTCCCTGGGCCTTATCATGGTTGTTACACGATTTTTGGCCCGCTCACGCCTATTTTCAAGCTTAAGTGTGAAAAAAGTACCTTTTTCGACGTAGTTTTCAAATCGGAAGTCCCGCGCTAGTTCCGTAAGTTTCCACAACTTACATTGGTTTCTCCTGAAGTGTTGGAGGTGTTCCACGGACCTTCTCGGGACTGTTACAGGATTTTTGGCCCCCAATAGCCTATTTTCGAACTTAAGTTTTTAGGAAGTGCATTTTTTGACTTAGTTTTCAAACCGGGAGTCCCACGTGAGTTCCGTAAGTTTCCATCACTCACGTTGGTCCCTCCCTAGGTCTTTGAGGTGTTCCCCGGACCTTCTCTTGACTGTTACACAATTTGGGCCCCCCGATGGACTATTTTCAAGCTTAAGTGAGGGAAAAGTGGCGTTTCGGACTTAGTTTTCAAACTGGGAGTCCCATGCTAGTTTCGTCAGTTTTCACAACTTACATTGGCCCCTCCCGAGGTGTTTGATGTGTTCCCCAGGCCTTCTCATGACTGTTGCACAATTTTGGCCCCCAACGGCTTATTTTTGAGCTTAAGTGTGGAAAAAGTGTATTTTTTGATTTAGTTCCCAAACCGGAAGTCCTGTGCTAGTTCCATAAGTTTTCACAACTCACGTTGGTCACTCCCGAGGTGTTCGAGGTGTTCCGGGCCCTTCTTGCGACTGTTACATGATTTTGGCCCCCGATGGCCTACTTTCAAGCTTAAGTGTTAAAAAAGTGTATTTTTTGACCTAGTTTTCAAATCGGGAGTCCCGTGCCTATTCGTTAAGTTTTCACAACTCAAATTGGTCCCTCCTGAGATGTTTGAGGTGTTCCTCGGGCCTTATTGTGGTTGTTACATGATTTTCGGCGCGCCGACGCCTATTTTCAAGGTTAAGTGTGAAAAAAGTATCTTTTTCGACGTAGTTTTCAAATCGGAAGTCCCGCGCCAGTTCCGTAAGTTTCCACAACTTACATTGGTTGCTCCCGAAGGGTTGGAGGTGTTCTATAGACCTTCTCGGGACTGTTACAGGATTTTTGGCCCTCGATGGCCTATTTTCAAACTTAAGTGTTTAGGAAGTGCATTTTTTTACTTAGTTTTCAAACCAGGAATCCTATGCGAGTTCCGTAAGTTTTGCACAACTCACGTTGGTCCCTCCCTAGGTCTTTGAGGTTTTCCCTGGACCTTCTCTTGACTGTTACACGATTTTGGCCCCCTAATGGACTATTTTCAAGCGTAACTACGAGAAAAGTGTCGTTCCGGACTTAGTTTTCAAACCGGGAGTCCTGTGCTAGTTCCGTAAGTTTTCACAACTTACATTGGTCCCTCCCGAGGTGTTTGATGTGTTTCCCGGGCCTTCTCGTGACTATTACACGATTTTGGACCCCGACGGCTTATTTTCGAGCTTAAGTGTGAAAAAAAGGGATTTTTTGATTTAGTTCTCAAACCGAGAGTCCCGTGCTAGTTCCGTAAGTCTCCGCAACTTTCCTTGGACCCTCCCGAGGTGTTTGGGGAATTTCCCGATCGTTCTCGTGACTGTTACACGGTTTTGGCCCCCGGTGTTCTATGTCTAAGCTTAAGTGTGAAAAAAATGCCTTTTTCCAACTTAGTTTTCAAACCGGGAGTTCGGTGCTAGTTCCGCAAGTTTTCCCAACTCACGTTGGTCACTCCTGAGGTTTTGAGGTTTTCTCAGCCCTTCTTGCGACTGTTGCATGATTTTGGCCCTCGATGGCTTACTTTCAAGCTTAAGTGTTAGAAAAGTGTATTTTTTGACCTAGTTTTCAAATCTGGAGTCTAGTGCTTGTTCGTTAACTTTTCACAACTCAAATTGGTCCCTCCTGAGATGTTTGAGGTGTTCCCTGGGCCTTCTCATGATTGTTACACGATTTCGGCCCGCCGAGGCCTATTTTCAAGCTTAAGTGTGAAAAAAGTACCTTTTTCGACCTAGTTTTCAACCTAGAAGTCCCGCGCTAGTTCCGTAATTTTCCACAACTTACATTGGTTTCCCCCGAGGTGTTGGAGGTGTACCATGGGCCTTCTCGGGACTGTTACAGGATTTTTGGCGCCCGATGGCCTATTTTCAAATTTAGGTGTTTATAAAGTGCATTTTTTGACTTTGTTTTCAAACCAGGAGTCCCACGCGAGTTCCGCAAGTTTCCACAACTCACATTGGTCCCTCCCTAGGTCTTTGAGGTGTTCCTTGGACCTTCTCTTGACTGTTACATGATTTTGGCCCCCCGATGGACTATTTTCAAGCTTAAGTGCGAGAAAAGTGCCGTTTCGGACTTAGATTTCAAACCGGGAGTCCCGTGCTAGTTCCGTAAGTTTTCACAACTTACATTGGTCCCTCCCGAGGTGTTTGACTTCTTCTGTGGGCCTTCTCGTGACTGTTACATGATTTTGGGCCCCGACGGCTTATTTTCGAGGTTAAGTGTGAAAAAAGTGCATTTTTTGATTTAGTTCTTAAATCGAGAGTACCGTGCTAGTTCCGTAAGACTCCGCAACTTACCTTGGACCCTCCCGAGGTGTTTGGGGCATTTGCCGGTCCTTCTCGTGATTGTTACATGATTTTGGCCCCAGATGTCCTATTTCCAAGCTTAAGTGTGAAAAAAATGTCTTTTTCCAACTTAGTTTTCAAACCGGGACTCCCGTGCTAGTTCCGTAAGTTTTCCCAACTCATGTTGGTCACTCCCGAGGTTTCGAGGTGTTCCTGGCCCTTCTTGCGACTGTTACATGATTTTGGCCCCCGATGGCCTACTTTCAAGCTTAAGTGTTAGAAAAGTGTATTTTTCGACCTAGTTTTCAAATCGGTAGTCCCGTGCCTGTTCGTTAAGTTTTCACAACTCAAATTGGTCCCTCCTGAGATGTTTGAGGTGTTCCCCAGCCCTTCTCGTGTTTGTTACACGATTTCGGCCCGCCGAGGCCTATTTTCAAGCTTAAGTGTGAAAAAGTACCTTTTTCGACCTAGTTTTCAACCCGGAAGTCCTGCGCTAGTTCCGTAGTTTTCCACAACTTACATTGGTTTCTCCCGAGATGTTGCAGGTGTTCCACGGGCCTTCTCAGGACTGTTACAGGATTTTTGGCCCACGATGGTCTATTCTCAAACTTAAGTCTTTAGAAAGTGCATTTTTTGACTTTGTTTTCAAACCGAGAGTCCCACATGAGTTTCGTAAGTTTCCACAACTCATGTTGGTCCCTCCCTAGGTCTTTGAGATGTTCCCGGAACCTTCTCTTGACAGTTACACGATTTTGGCCCCCCGATGGACTAGTTTCAAGCTTAAGTGCGAGAAAAGTGCCGTTTCGGACTTAGTTTTCAAACCGGGAGTCCCGTGCTAGTTCCGTATATTTCACAACTTACATTGGCCCCTCTTGAGGTGTTTGACGTGTTCCCTAGGCCTTCTCATGACTGTTGCACGATTTTGGCCCCCAACAGCTTATTTTCGAGCTTAAGTGTGAAAAAGTGCATTTTTTGACTTAGTTCCCAAACCGAGAGTCCCGTGCTAGTTCCGTAAGTCTCCATAACTTACCTTCGACCCTCCTGAGTTGTTTAGGGCATTTTGCCATCCCTCTCGTGATTGTTACACGATTTTGGCCACCAGCGTCCTATTTCCAAGCTTAAGTGTGAAAAAATTGTCTTTTTCCAATTTAGTTTTCAAACCGGGACTCTCGTGCTAGTTTCGTAAGTTTTCACAACTCACGTTGGTCACTCCCGAGGTGTTCGAGGTGTTCTGGGCCCTTCTTGCGACTGTAACATGATTTTGGCCCCCGATGGCCTACTTTCAAGCTCAAGTGTTAGAAAAGTGTATTTTTTGACCTAGTTTTCAAATCGGGAGTCCCGTGCCTGTTCGTTAAGTTTTCACAACTCAAATTGATCCCTCCTGAGATGTTTGAGGTGTTCCCCGGGCCTTATCGTGGTTGTTACACGATTTTCGGCGCGCCGACGCCTATTTTCAAGCTTAAGTGCGAAAAAGTATCTTTTTCGACGTAGTTTTCAAATCGGAAGTCCCGCACCAGTTCCATAAGTTTCCATAACTTACATTGGTTTCTCCCGAAGGATTAGAGGTGTTCCACGGACCTTCTCGGGACTGTTACAAGATTTTTGGCCCCCGATGGCCTATTTTCAAACTTAAGTGTTTAGGAAGTGCATTTTCTTACTTAGTTTTCAAATCGAGAATCCTATGCGAGTTCTGTAAGTTTAGCACAACTCACGTTGGTCCCTCCCTAGGTCTTTGAGGTTTTCCCTGGACCTTCTCTTGACTGTTACACGATTTTGGCCCCCCGATGGACTATTTTCAAGCGTAACTGCGTGAAAAGTGTCGTTCCGGACTTAGTTTTCAAACCAGGAGTCCCGTGCTAGTTCCGTAAGTTTTCACAACTTACATTGCTCCTTTCCGAGGTGTTTGACGTGTTTCCCGAGCCTTCTCATAACTGTTACACGATTTTGGACCCCGACGGCTTATTTTCGAGCTTAAGTGTGAAAAAAGGGATTTTTTGATTTAGTTCTCAAACCGAGAGTCCCGTGCTCCGCAACTTTCCTTGGACCCTCCCGAGGTGTTTGGGGAATTTCCCGATCGTTCTCGTGACTGTTACATGGTTTTGGCCCCCGGTGTTCTATTTCTAAGCTTAAGTGTGAAAAAAATGCCTTTTTCCAACTTAGTTTTCAAACCGGGAGTTCGGTGCTAGTTCCGCAAGTTTTCCCAACTCACGTTGGTCACTCCCGAGGTTTTGAGGTTTTCTCGGCCCTTCTTGCGACTGTTACATGATTTTGGCCCTCGATGGCCTACTTTCAAGCTTAAGTGTTAGAAAAGTGTATTTTTCGACCTAGTTTTCAAATCTGGAGTCCCGTGCCTATTCGTTAAGCTTTCGCAACTCAAATTGGTCCCTCCTGAGATGTTTGAGGTGTTTGCTGGGCCTTCTCATGATTGTTACACGATTTTGGCCTGCCGAGGCCTATTTTCAAGCTTAAGTGTGAAAAAAGTACCTTTTTCGACCTAGTTTTCAACCTGGAAGTCCCGCGCTAGTTCCGTAAGTTTCCACAACTTACATCGGTTTCCCCCGAGGTGTTGGAGTTGTTCCATGGGCCTTCTCGGGACTGTTACAGGATTTTTGGCCCCCGATGACCTATTTTCAAACTTAAGTGTTTATAAAGTGCATTTTTTGACTTTGTTTTCAAACCGGAGTCTCACGCGAGTTCCGTAAGTTTCCACAACTCACATTGGCCCCTCCCTAGGTCTTTGAGGTGTTCTCCGGACCTTCTCTTGACTGTTACACGATTTTGGCCCCCCAATGGACTATTTTCAAGCTTAAGTGCGAGAAAAGTGTCGTTTCAGACTTAGTTTTCAAACCGGGAGTCCCGTGCCAGTTCCGTAAGTTTTCACAACTTACATTGGTCCCTCCAGAGGTGTTTGAGGTGTTCTGTGGGCCTTCTCGTGACTGTTACATGATTTTGGCCCCCGACGGCTTATTTTCGAGGTTAAGTGTGAAAAAAGTGCATTTTTTGATTTAGTTCTCAAACTGAGAGTACCGTGCTAGTTCCGTAAGACTCTGCAACTTACCTTGGACCCTCTCGAGGTGTTTGGGGCATTTGCCTGTCCTTCTCGTGACTGTTATATGATTTTGGCCCCAGATGTCCTATTTCCAAGCTTAAGTATGAAAAAAATGTCTTTTTCCAACTTAGTTTTCAAACCGGGACTCCCGTGCTAGTTCCGTAAGTTTTCCCAACTCACGTTGGTCACTCCCGAGGTTTCGAGGTATTCCCGGCCCTTCTTGCGACTGTTACATGATTTTGGCCCCCGATGGCCTACTTTCAAGTTTAAGTGTTAGAAAAGTGTATTTTTCGATCTAGTTTTCAAATCGGGAGTCCCGTGCCTGTTCGTTAAGTTTTCACAACTCAAATTGGTCCCTCCTGAGATGTTTGAGGTGTTCCTCGACCCTTCTCGTGTTTGTTACACGATTTCGGCCCGCCGAGGCCTATTTTCAAGCTTAAATGTGAAAAAAGTACCTTTTTCGACCTAGTTTTCAACCCGAATGTCCCGCGCTAGTTCCGTAATTTTCTACAACTTACATTGGTTTCTCCCGAGGTGTTTTAGGTGTTCCACGGGCTTTCTCAAGACTGTTACAGGATTTTTGGCCCCCGATGGTCTATTTTCAAACTTAAGTATTTAGAAAGTGCGTTTTTTGACTTTGTTTTCAAACCGGGAGTCCCACATGAGTTTCGTAAGTTTCCACAACTCATGTTGGTCCCTCCCTAGGTCTTTGAGGTGTTCCTTGAACCTTCTCTTGATTGCTACACGATTTTGGCCCCCCGATGGGCTAGTTTCAAGCTTAAGTGCGAGAAAAGTGCCGTTTCGGACTTAGTTTTCAAACCGGGAGTCCCGTGCTAGTTCCGCATATTTCACAACTTACATTGGTCCCTCCCGAGGTGTTTGACTTGTTTCCCGGGCCTTCTCATGACTGTTACACGATTTTGGCCCCTAACGGCTTATTTTCGAGCTTAAGTGTGAAAAAAGTGCATTTTTTGATTTAGTTCTCAAATCGAGAGTCCCGTGCTAGTTTCCTAAGTCTCCAAAACTTACCTTGGACCCTCCTGAGGTATTTGGGGCATTTCCTAGTCCTTCTCGTGACTGTTACACGATTTTGCTCCCCGATGTCCAATTTCCAAGCTTAAGTGTGAAAAAAATGTCTTTTTGCAACTTAGTTTTCAAACCGGGAGTCCCATTCACTTTCTCTTCTAGCTCCTGGGAAGAAAGTTCTCTCTAACTGTAGACACCCCATTTTTGACCGACCTTAAGACTCAAACGTCATCGATTGAGCGCTCGGTGATGGTGCATGTTGTGCTTGTTCTGAGGTTTCGAAGTCTTAGCTGAGAGCCTTGCCTCCGAGCCTCGAAACTTTTTGTGCTTTGACTCGATTTGCGGACCGAACCCTGTTTTCTCTTCCCGAAGGGAGGGAAAGGTTTTGTAGACCATCTCTTAGTGGTCGTAGGCTACCTTTCGTGATCGTAGGCCATTGTTCCCGTTTGGAGACTAGTTTTCAGTTTTCAGAGCCGTCGGCCGCGCGCCTCGGCTCGGGACTGCTTAACATTCTCCGTTTGGCACGGTTCTTGGAGCACACCTTGTTTCCTCTGTCTAGAAGGACACTGTGGCCCGGGAGACTACTTTTGTGGTCGTACGCCACTTTTGGTGCTCAACAGCCAGTTTTCGAGGCTCCCGGCCGCGCGTTTTGCCTCTCGAACTCTCGTTTTGCATCCGTGTTGGTTCATTTTTGGCACGAGCCTTGTTTTTCTTGTTTGGGAGGTGGTACAAAGGTGGGAGACCGCCTTTTCTCCTTGGAGACCACTTTTCTCCCTGACAGCCGGTTTTCTAGTCAGAAAACTGGTTTTCTTGGTCTTTGGGTCACATTTACTGGTCTCTCACCACACCATTGGCTTGCTTTCAGTGTGGAGACCACCAATATCCATTGCCGACCACTTTTTTTGTCTGGGAGACCACCTTGGGTGGTCGGTCGACCACTAAAAGTAGCAGGCCGACCACTTTTTCTGGTCGGCAGCATTTCTCCTGTTTTGCCAGACTGAGTGGTTGCTAGCTGTGCCAGTTGGAAGGCACAAACTGTATCCTCCATACACGTGTATGGAGGATTTGCACCCTTGTTTTAGCTTCTTGAGGAAGCTTGAACATTTGTTCCTCTATAAGAGAGGCTCTCCCTCTCCTTGAACCAGGTTCAGAGAATTTCCCTAAGGCACAAACATATATCTCTCTATATCTCTATATTTTGGGTCTAAGGTGTGTGTAGTTCTTTGATCCTTTGCATCACAACCCTTAATCATCCACCCCACCATTCAACTGAGGTTCTTGGAGGACTTTTTGGGAGGTTGAAAGGTTGGTTTTTGGCTGAGAAACTTGCTAGTTTTGCTGAGCTTCAAGGGTAACCCCTTTTCTCCTTTTTCAAGCTTTGTTTTGATCATTCTCTTAGCCATATTTCCATGTTGTTATGAGCTTAACTTATAACTGATAAAAGTTATGATTTTGCATCCTTTTGATCTTTGTTTAAGAACACTTTTGTGTTTGGGGTTGTTTACCCCCTCTTAGGCCTTGTTTGGCCTCTTTGTTGTGCCTTTTTTTGTGAGCTTCGGGACCACCTTGTATTGGCCTTCTCACCACTGAAATCCAGAGAGATTTTAGTGGTGGGGATGGTGTTTTAAGGTCTTAAGAAGGAGAGGGCCACCCCCTCTCCATGTTGTCTTCAATACTTGCTTCATATGCCTCATGTTTGAGCATCTTTGTTAAGCTTGTGTTAGCTTATTCTTAGCATGTATTTGGGGCTATTTCAGTGTGCCTCAGATCTGTTTTGACTTGGTTTGGCCATTCCATGCATGCCTTATACACTTGTAGTGTAAATCTTGCAAACTAGCTTTGTATGCCTCATGTTTGAGCTTGTCTTTCTAGCTGGTTTTGGGGCCATCTTAGTAGGTTTTTGGTGTTATTATAACATACCTTAGATCTGTTTTGGGTTGGTTTCATTGGCTCTTTCATGGTTAATACACTTGTAATATAAATCACACAAACTTGCTTTGTATGCTTCATGAAGTAGCATATCGTTCTAGCTTGTTTTCTTTCCATTTCAGCTTGTTTTTGGTGATGTTTTTCCATGTCATGACTCTGTTTTGGTTTGGTTTCGTTGGCCTTTGCATGCCTCATGCACTTGTAGTGCAATTCCTTCAAATTGCCTTAACATGCTTTGTGCTTTAAGCCATGTTTTAGCATGATTTTGGCTTGACCCGAAGAAGATTTTAGCCTTGTTTTACCATGCTTAGAGTCTTTTTGGTGTTTTTTTGGTCGTGCTAGACTTGTTTTGCATAGCCTTGGTTCAATCTTGCTTGTAAGCTTTGTGTATTGAGTCCACTAGCATGCTCTACTTGACCCATTTCAATGACTTGGCATCATTTGTTGTACTATTTCAATCCATGTTTCATGCTTGAATACTTGCTTTCATCACTCCTTTAATGCTTTAAAGTGTTGTAGTCTTATGCTTCTTGAATGGATCATTGTGTATGCTTCCATGCTTAGGTTATTTGGATGCCATCTAAGTGTGTTTTTGACCTTGTCTTGACCTGCATTAGGACTGTTTTGGGTCCCTTTGACCCTTTGGGGCTTGCCTTGTATGGCCATGGTTTAAGCCCTTTGGTTAGCCTTAGGCCTTGGACCTTCTTGCATGCTTTGCTAGCTTTATTTTGTTGATTTGGCATCACTTTTGACATGATTTCAGAGCTTATTGCATTGCCACTTTCTCATGCTTATCACACTTTGCTCATGCTTGAGGATTGTGCATTGTTGCATCGTATATGGACCAATATGTGTGCATGCATCTCTTGCCTTTTGGTACCTTAGTTTTGGTGTTATGGCCACTGATTTGGGTGTGGCTGAGGCCCATCCATTTTGGTTTAAGTCCATTTTGCATTGAGTATGTCATTGTTAGTTCATAGCATTGTGTATGCTAGTTGCATGTTTGCATGTTATCCCTTGCATGTTTGCATGACTTAGTTGCATTGCATTAGGATTGCATGCTAGAGTTGCGTGGGTGCATGCCATGTTTGTTGCATGGTGTTTGGAATATGAGTTAGTCCAAACACGGGAAATGAGGGACGTTTCATACTCGAAGTGATGAAACGTGCCTCAATTCCCGGTCGCCGACACTCTTGACTACCCATGACGGAGTTGTTGGCTTTAGGTGTTTATATGTGCATTCATTTCACATTAAGTCGCGCAATTCGACTCCTCGGCCATCATGCATCGGGATGCGTGATTGGTGGCCTGAGGATCAAGAACTACACTCCCTTGAGCTTATGTAATGATGGGGACAGTGGTTGTGTACACATTTGTTAAAAGTACTTTGCCATGCCTCTCTCTTTCCCTTTGTTGCAGAAAATCAGAAACCAGGGGCAGAAACTGGTCGGCCGACCAGATTTTGTGGCTGGCCGACCACTTTTCCTGGTCTTCACGACAAAAAGTGGTCGGCAGGTGGTCTCCAAGGCCAATAGCTGGTCGGCAGCCCTCCCACAGTTTCCCAAGGTGGAGTTTCAGCCTTCTAGAGCTTTTTACAATGTTCTGAGGTCAATTGCAAACAAAGACAAGTCGGGGCGTCGCGAGGGATTTCCGAACAAGGCGATTCGAGCATGCATGCATCCTTCGTCATCCAAAGCTAAGCTGAGGTAGTCTACATCATATAGTCTATTTGCTCATTTTATTTACTTAGTTAATTTGTTGATTAATTAGAGTTGTGTAATAATTAGCTTAGATTAGTTAGTTGATCCTGTATTATTCGGACCCTCCGTCGAGAGGGCACAACTGTTGTAATAAGTGTGTGTGTGTGTGATGCATGTCTTCCAACCCCCATTTCTTTCTCCCTTTTATTTACTAGCTTATGATGGTTAGTTTTAGGTCATGTTTCAATTAGCATCCTTATGCTTCGCATGTTTGCATTCATTCATCTGTCTTGCATACACTGGGCTCGGCGCATCATACTAACTGCATTGTATTTCAATTCCAAGTTGAATACATGTTATCTGTCGCATCTCACATGCCATCTTAGAATAGCCGAGCCTACTTCTAGTTGCATCTTTGTATGTGTTGCATTAGCCATCTTAACATGAACTAGGATCATGCATTGATTACTAACTAGTTCTTTGTTTTGGCTCGGAGTACTCGGTAAGTGTTTATGCTTTAGCATCCTTGCATGTGTGTGAGTGACTGCCATGATAGCATGCTTGCCATGAGGCTATTTGCTTATGTGATATAACTGCCTGAATGCCTATGGGTGAAGGTTGGATTACTTGAATTGGAACAATTCATTGATTGCGAGTTTTAAGCCCACTTGAGAGTGGCAAATCTCCATGTTTTCTAAGCCCACTTGAGGGTGGCAAAATCCGCATTTTAGCCTACTTGCGAGTAGCAAACTGCTTTAAAAAACAAACATAAAATGTTTTGTTCTAATTTAGGCGATCTAGTCTATACTTGTGTGTTGTGTGCATCACATAGTAATTTTAGGCTAATAACCGGAATAAGAACGCATGTGTTTTCAAAAACAAGATATCATTTTTAGTAGTGGCCGATCTTTGATCGGGCGAGCGGGGGTGCTCATAGATGACCTTCCCCAATCGTACCCAAGTTCCCAAGCCGAGGCAACTTTGGTGATGACAGACACGTGGCCTTAGGCACGAGTCAGGGTTTCCTAAATTCCCCCAAACTAAATATTTAGGTGGCGACTCTGTATCTGGAAAAGCAGTCCATGTTTGGCACTTCTTTCTTAAAAATCAGTTTTCCAAAACGATTTGCTGAATTTGGACTCTTTGGTGATTTATCAATCTCACATCGCACATTGTGAGATCAGATTAAGAACCGTGACAATTTAAGTCCGAACTATAGTAAGCCCAAATGAACAAAGCGGGGGTTCTCCCCGTGACGTTCAGGACGTCTACAGTTTCTGGCGACTCTTCTGGGGAGTTTTGAGAGCTTGACTCGAACTTATGATATCTTGTTTTGATTACACTTATGTGTTTCTTTGCATTGCATTTGCATTGGTGCGCCTAGGACACCGTGTTTGCCATCTGCTATTCCTGAACGGTTTGTCGGAGGCCCGCTTTGAGAAACGTGCCATAAGGCTGACCGGTTACGGGCTTTGTCACGATGGGAACACAAACCCCGATTTTCACCAGGGCACCCTTTTTTACCATTTGACCTAGTGCATATTCAGAATCCATAGTGACTATTCCAAACTAGAACAGGTTGCTTACCCGATAGAGGTTGTTTGAAACCGCTTTGTACGTAGTGAAACCCTAGCGCCTGACAAAATAGGATAGGGAAACCCTACCCCAACATAGGGGTGTTTTGGTTCTCATTTGCTTGCTATGTGCTTTTAGAGTGTACCTCTATAGGAACGCACATATCAGTTCGCAAGTCTGGGCATCAGGCCTACGAGCATCAGTGTTTTGAGAATCAGTTATATCTGCAGGTATTAGATTCAGTTTTGGGGGCAGTAATTTTGGGAACAGTGATCAGTGGTCGAATGTAGTTATTTAGCTATGTTCATGTCTGTATTGGTGGAATTGGGCTGAGATGCTACATGTTTTCTCTTTCAGTTCAGAGACTCGGTTCAGAGCAACCAGTGTTCTCCTTTGCTGAGGCAAGACAGAAAAAGGCTCACCGGTTCGTCAGATCCGTTAATTACCAGTTACGCCACCCCCGTTCAGTCTAGTACACCTAAGATGACACAAAATTCAGAGGAAATTGTGGTTATGGTAGCCGCATTAGACCAAGGGGTTGGATAAGCAACAAGTACTCGCAGTTGTGGCTAAGATTGTGGATGGCATCTTCCCCACTCAGGCCGAGAGCTGTTCAAGCCAGGGGGAAAATCGAGATGGGGACCGTCGTGCCAAACAGTTCCTTCTAATCCTAACCCTGCACCTGGAAAAGATCAGAGAGCCAAGGCAGCACCTGCCGATCCTTTTTCGAGTGCGTCCAGCAAAAGCTCGCAAACTTCAAAGTATCTGCCTCGAGGTCGCAGGGTCTTCCATGCCCTCTACATGCTTTTGTCTAAGGCCCTTCAAATCCTTGTCGAAAAAGGGCATCTCAAACCCCTCGAACCTCGGCCTCTCCCGAATCCCCTTCCAGCTAAGCATGATGGTACCCAGTACTATGCATACCATCAACAAACCGGTCACAGCACTGACAATTGCTTCTGTCTTCGCTACGAAGTGCAAGATTTGATTGACAATGAAGTCATCCTCCCACCAAGCTCGGCAAAGTCTGTCATCACCGAGTCAGTGGATTTCGAGGATAATACAAGAATGTGATCAGGGGATGAACCACCTGCGAGCGGTGTTCGGTTTACTTCAGATGTGGCGTATGGCACACACTGTTTTGAGCATTTACGAATGTTAGTTTTGTAGTTTCTGACTTGGGTGTTGGGGTCAGTTCTTTGGTTTTCTTTTGAGTCTGTCTCATTATTTTGAGTCAATCTTTTGGATTAAGGGGGGGTTGTCTTGTTGTATCGAGTCAGTCCCATTGTATAGAATGTCAGGGGATTCCGGGGATGTCACCTCGGACCTCACTTGTTTTGTTTTCTGTTTGTCTTTTCCCTTTCTTTTGAGTCTGTATCTGCTGTGGAGCCAGTTGCAACCAGGAAACCTAAATGAAATAGCTGTGGCTGTCATGTTTTGTGCTTATTACTACATTGAGCTTGTTGTGCCAACAAGTTTAGAATGGCGGAGCATCTCACCTACTTTTCTGTGCCTTGAAATCATTGCATTGACCTAAGTTTCTCAAAAACTTTTTGGACATTGTGATAAAAACGAACAGGAAGGAATTCCTCAGGTTTTTGCAAAAATTTGATCAATTGAGAGAAAGAGAGGCACGCTAAGCCCTTAATAAATGAGACCATGCTTGTTAATGTGAGTACTGAGAAGGATCCTGGCTTGATCCAGATTGGTTCTACACTGTCTTCAGCGCGAGCGATTAGTCGCTTTCTTAAAAGGTTTCAAAAATATTTTGCGCGATCTTGCGAAGACCTGTGTGGAATCGCTCTTGAGATTGTGTAGCCTAGGATCGCTCTCAGCCTCGAGACTCGACCCCTGGCTTTCAGACCTTGAACTTAGATTCAGAACGTTCAATGGTCAACCACAACGTGAGGCCTGTGTGGCCAGATTTGAAGCAGCCCTCGAACAAGAGGCAAGAAAGTCATATCAAAGAAGATCGGATATGATCAAAAGGAGCTTGCAAAGCTCAATCAGCAGTAGCCCTTGAACTAGGGGCCAGAAGAGTGCCAGACGTGCTCGAAGAGCCGAAGATGGATCATTCTGTAAATCAATGAAGATCAGCAAGAATACCAAATCCCAAAACGGAGGAAAGAAGAAAGTATTACTGAAAGACAGCCGAGTTCTTATCCATAACACTAGGGGCAAACTCAGCCCCCATTAGATGGACTCCTACATCATCAGCGAATAACAACCATTCTCCTGGATTCAGATGGCTTCAAGATCCTAAAACCATTTGACATGGACAAGCTACACTTTTACCCTTGAGAGGCTCGCTGGGCCGAAAACCCGGAAGGGCGACCCAGGCAAAAGTTAGAGCAAGAAAAAGTAGAAAAAGAACAACAAAAAAAAAATGCAAAGAATGAAAAAAGAAGAAAATGAAAAGAAAAGATGAAAAAAGAAGAAAAGAAATGAAAAGAATTGAAAAGAAAAGAAAAACAAAGCTCGCAAGGTTGAAAACCCGAAAGGGCGGCCTTGGCAAAAGCTAGAGCGCAAAAGGAGAGGTTAATACACGAGTGAACCTGAGCCGGAACTACGTAAGGCTTGATTCCCATCTGTGGGATATGTAGGCAACTTCACTTTGAAGTCCAGCCATAAACACTTCAAATTCGACTATGTCCATGTGATGGTTCTGGTCATCTTTGTCTTCTCTATATCCGAGAATTTGGTTGTAATTGTCATTATGAGGACTGGTTGCCACGTGCTGCAGCGCTATTCAAACTAGGGGCAACTTTCCGTTGCCGTGTAGTGCTGCGGTACTATTTAGACTAGGGGCAACTTTCAGTTGCCATGCAATGCCGTTCAGACAAGGGGCAGTTTTCCATTGTTATGGCTCTGCGGTTGTGCATCTCAAGAATAGGTTCCGTGCTCATTGAGCAGTGGCCACTTGCAAAAATAGTTTTTGAGAATTTTTAATGAGGTTGACTGATTCTCTTGAAAATTATTCCATTTTTCTAAAATTGGACCATTTCTTGGACCCAAAAAAGGAAAATTTTCAGTGCTCATAGCCTGACTTACATGATTTCAAATCAGAAAATTGAACAAGTGTGTTAATCTAACTCTCATATTGGTCAAAATTGTTTTTGTAAAAAAGCCAAAACAAAAAATGGTCAAAATGATGAACTAGGGGCATAGTTGAGTCAGGTGTTCCGTCTTTTCCCCATTGTCAACATACTTGCCAAGAAGGGCACTCTACCTACCAAAAAGGGGCGCAACTGAAGCTAACAATAAAGGGCTGAAAGCTTTCTCATCCTTCGAGCAACAAGGTATCAAGCCAAGTGCGAAGCACGAACTAGAATGGAACTAGATATTCCACTCCCTCATCTGGGCAGATCTAATCACGTCCAAACATTCCAGCAGAGCGTCGTCAACCGATGTCAGCTGTAGATTTGCTACACACCCAGTTGTAGCGCAACCCCTCTGTGGGAAAGTTCACTGTTGTAAGGAGAAGAAAAAGAATCTAGCAGAATACTAGGGGCAAGAGCGCGCAACTTCCTGTTTATCCATCAACCACCTAGGGGAGGGATAAAAAATGAGAGATTGAAGAATAGAGAGATGTGCGCTGAGAGAAAAGTGAGAAAATGGGCTTTTCAGAAAAACGGAGCTTGAGGGCTGAGTGATGTGAGAATCACAAATGAGAAAATGGTGGGAAACAATACCCGGAAAAATTGGCTCCTCGCGTACTGAGAGATCTCTTATCTTTGTAACACGTCTGTGTGTCGTGTCTTTTGTTTTGTTTGTCTCGATTCTTGCTTTGAGTCGTTCCGAGTGTGTTCGATGTGTTTAGGTTATTTACCTTTTGTTTTCCGTTGTTGAGTCTTTTTCGCTGTGTTCAGTCGTAGGCTCAATACCCGGTTGGGAACCCTTTTCTCAAATAATAAATCGTTTTGTGTTCAGAATGCTGTGTCATTCTCCATGTTTGTGCAAAACAGGATTTCTTCTTTCATAAGCCGCAGGATTCAACCCAGGTCGTGTCAGAACAGTAAAACCAAGACCTATCTAAAGCTAGGGGTTCCGGATTGCGAAGCAAAAGGAAAATAAGGAAAACTCAAAGTATCTGAGTTTGTTTCGACTCCTGCAAATTTCGTCTTTCTATCCAACGTGTTCAGAATGAACCGAACACTGTGTTATGGGCTGTGTGTTCAAAATGAGCAGTGTACTGTACGAGCTATGTACGGAATAAATTAAATATTGTGTTATGGGCTATGGGTTCAGAGAAACAGAGTAGTGTATTATGAGCCATGTGTTCAGAATGGTAAATGTTGTGCGAACTGTGTGTTCAAATTGAATCAAGCGTTGTGTCGACTATTTTCGTGCCAAAATGGCAATCAGAAGTGCTCTCCCAGAGTACCCAAATCCCTGCCAGAGGCATCTCGGTTGTGCCTACAATAAGTTCCTAAGGGAAAGTTGTGAGTATGATCAGGAAGAAAAGCGGCATCCGTGGTTTCCCCAGCAAATGTCGTTCCTTGTCAGCATTTCAGAACCTTTGCACTGCGAGTTGAAGGTAAGTGTTCGAGGAACACAAGAGGGAGGTCTCTGTAATGACCCCAAAAGTCATCCTTATTTAATTAGGAGCTAATGTGCTTTAATTCAACTATATCTATTGGAATGGAGAATGTTTCTATTTATTTTGGAGTATTGATTGAGGTGGTGGTGTGATGGTAAAGTAAGATTGGACCAAAGAATATAATTCGGTTAGGTAATCTACGATCAGCCGTCACTCTTTCGCCCTTTTCTTTTTCCACACTTTGAATTTGGATGTGAGGTTAGAACCATTGGAAAGCTTATTTCCGGGGCTTCAATTTGGACACAAGAACGACCTAAAACGGAGTCCGGATGGAAGAGTTATACCTGTTCAAAGTTTTGGAATCTGTGCTGAAACAGGTCCGCTCGAGCGGGAATTCCTCCGCTCGAGCGGGGATTACGAGACAGCAGCCTAAAAAACGGGATTTTGAGATCTTTTTCCATATTTTCTTTCCCCTCTCTTCTTTCCTCTTCTCCTAAGTTCGAAACCCTCCGAAACCCTAGCCCCAAAACCTTGATCTCCTCTAGTTTGAGCAAGAATCTACCATGATTTTGGCATCAAGGATGGAGAATAAGAGAAGAGTGATGTTTTTAACCGATTGGAATTTGGATTTGCGAAGGTTTCTCCTCAAGCTCGCCCTTTGTTGATTCTTGAGGTAAGGGTTCTAATACTCTTCAATACTTACATCAAGAGGTAGATTTGTGATATTTCCTTGGTATTAATGTACAAATTTGCATTTTTGAGCATATGGAGTAAAGTATGAACTTTGGGAATTTCGGGTTTGAGGCATTGAGGGTTCAATTGATGGGTTAAGGTGATGGAGTATGGTCCTTGGATGTTTAATCAAGAAGGAAATTGGGTTGTAAGGTCATGGTATGAAAAGTATGAATTTTCATGGAAAACTTTATGTTCTTGAAAACCCTAGGCTAATTTGTGATGAGAAAGAAGGATTTTACTCAAATTGAAAATAGAATTATGAAATTAGTGGGTTGAATTTCATATGTGCAAGTTTAATTGGTATTTGGTGACACTTGGAAATTATGTTTAGATTTAGCGAATAACTTTGTTATAATGTTGGAATTCATGTAATAATGTGAAGGGACAATTGGGGAAATAATTTATTCATGATATAGAAGATATGAACTGGGTTGTAGAATGTTGGAATAAGATTCCAGGATTTATTTTGAATTATGTTAAGTTGCAAATGGCGTTAATGAACCAAGTGATGTTGACTTTTGATGGATTATGTCGTGTTGAATAATGTTGGAAATTGAATAATATTGTAATATGATGAATTGTGTAGGGTCAATTACGGGGGTGGATCGAGCATCTAAACACTGTGAGTAATAGTACAAAGAATATATTTTATTTATCATTGATAATTATTATCACTAACACTTTATTTCTTGTAAGTGTTACACGAACATGTTACATGAACATTTATGATGATTGAAAGTCAATGTGAACATTGGAAGATTGGCCTACATCGGTATGACTTTGCAATGACTCTGTCCTGTTAATAACGAATAATAATTCTCTATTATCTCTAAGTAAACTATGTCGTTTTAGTGCATAAATGGAATCATGCTATGGAATCATGTTCATCTTTAAGCCAAGTATATGTCTAAAATTGAGATTATTCTATGGTGTTATTTATGGACCCGAGGTCGTTAAGAACCTATGACATACATGTAAATGTTTAACATTATTATGTGATCCTCATAAGGATGTGAAGTATTCTATCTTTGACAAGTATGTTCTATTTCAAGTAAGGTTCTAAGTATATACAAGTTCATGTATGTTACAAGTCTACAAGTCTTCAAGTATACGCATGTTACAAGTTCATGTCTATTACAAGTTCAAGCATGTTACAAGCTTAAGTATGGTACAAGTTTACATATGCTATGTAAATGTTATGCAATCATGTTAAATGTTATGGCTAATGTAAATGTACGAAATGATGAGAAGAACAACACCACGATCATATGATGTGAAACAAAGTGCTGTACGGAACTAAGTGCTACAGTGTGAGCTACCTCTAGAATCCGTGCGAAGTAAGGCACGGAACTAAGTGCTACATTGTGAGACACCTCTAGGATCCGTGCGAGTTACCTCTTGAATTCATCTAAGGGCCTTAGTGCCAATAAGTTTCAAGGGCCTTAGTGCCAATATGTTACAAGGGCTTCATGCCACTTTCAAGGGCCTCGTGCCATATGTTTCAAGGGTCTTGTGCCACAAGTTTCAAGGGCTTTTATGCCACTATGTTCCAAGGGCTTTTATGCCACTATGTTCCAAGGGCTTTATGCCAACATGTTTGAAAGTTTAATGCTATGATATTCAAGGGCTTAAAGCCATTTTACTTCAAGATATTATGTTTCATGTTATTATATTTCAAGACTGGGCCTAAGGTCGTTATGAACTTAATACAGAATCAGACTAACTATGTTAACTTTGCAATTTCACCCGCATTGATATATTATGTTTCCAATGAAGTATTGTTTTGTTTATGTACTATCACTCACTGAGCCTGGCTTACTTGGTGTTATGTCTGTTCTGTAGGTGACCACCTTGGAGGTCAGTCTTAACCCTTGATGCTCGCCTTTCATTTGTCAACCTCAGTGTGTCCAGGCACCCAGACCAAGCCCATGCGTTTCTGTAAAGTTTTATTAAATGTTTAGTTAACTGTCTATTTAAGTGAAAATGTATGTATATGATGTTTAATTATATGCTCAGTAAAGGGGCTGAGTACGTGTACGTGATCCTGGCATGTTAGTATTAGCTCAATGGATGTTATTCTATGTATTTTATCTTCTTAGATGCTTCCGTTCAGGCCCCGTATGATATATATAAAACAGGTTTAGTGTCCATTTTCGAATAGGTCATGCCCAAACTTTTAGGGGCGGGTTTGGGGCGTGACAAGTGGTATCAGAGCACGAGTTGCTATCTCACACACGACTCCATTGAGCTTTAGGATGTCGAGAAAAGACTTAGGCATCATGCATGACATCCTTAGTGCATATGAAATGAATTGATAGCAACGATAAGGGTATATGTGCTAACCGTAATGGTGATTATTCATGTCTGTTATACATTTCTTGTATATATTGTGATTGATTGCTATGCAAAACATGGTAAGATCTGAAGATGAGATTTAATTAATAAAGTTGCGCAGCGGAAGCGTGGTGAGGGTTCGAACTAGTCGGTAAGACGACTTATAGGAAGTTGTCGGTTGTTAGACATCTGTAACTAATAACTTTGTAAAGTTATGTTCAATATTATGTATTTTCAGTGTACTATGATACGAAATGATTGATTCTTGAAAAGCTATGATATGTTGGCACTGAATGAATGAATGTCCGGTTTTCTGAAAAGTATTTGTGGCACCCTTAGTTCATATGGCCCTCGCCCGGGGGTGATAATACCGTGGCATAAGGCCCTCGCCCGGGGGATATAATACCGTGGCGTATGGCCCTCGCCCGGGGGTGATAATACCGTGGCATAAGGCCCTCGCCCGGGGGATATAATACCGTGGCGTATGGCCCTCGCCCGGGGGTGATAATACCGTGGCATAAGGCCCTCGCCCGGGGGATATAATACCGTGGCGTATGGCCCTCGCCCGGGGGTGATAATACCGTGGCATAAGGCCCTCGCCCGGGGGATATAATACCGTGGCGTATGGCCCTCGCCCGGGGGTGATAATACCGTGGCATAAGGCCCTCGCCCGGGGGTAACAATACCGTGGCCTATGGCCCTTGCCCGGGGGTGATAATACCGTGGTCTATGGCCCTTGCCTGGGGGTAATAATACCATGGTTACTTGCGCGCAAGATATGGACCTTTATGGTCATTGGTACCAACTGTGTATGTGGATCTCTGGATTAAGTGAATTGGTGAAATGATTACACTCTAAGCAGGAGATATTTCAAAAAACAAAGGAAATACTATATGTGATACTCCAACTTTGAGCTAGAGTTAAATCCTTTTTACCATGATAATGTGTAGATTTGTGATTTTGAGGAAGCACTGCGTTTGAGTAGTTTGATAAAATGTGATTGTAAAAAAAAAAAAAAAAAAAAAAGAGTTAGGCATATAATGACCTCTCTTAGCGAGTGTAATTCGTTTATGGAAACCTGTAAGCTAAAATCTGAACTTAAAGACTTACGAGGTAAGGATCTTCTCTAATTTCTTGACGTAAAGTTGATTCATGCATAATCTTGTGGTAAGTAAGTAGAATGAAAGGGAAATTATGGATGGTTGATGATACTATATGATGTTTTTAACATATGGAACATCTATGAGCATATATGGCATCATACTATGAATTCATGTTTTAAATCATGGTTTTCTAGCATGATTTCCACATTTAAGGGAAACCTCCATGGATTTTAAGAAAGGAACTTTTTATATGCATGGTTATGGCTTTCTACTTAATCGTTTACGTGCTCATGTGAGTTTAGTTTTGAAGTTTAATACAAGTGTTTTGGACCTTGAATTTGATCATTTTGGAAGTTGATTTTACAAATGGAGACCCACGGTTTGACAGAGAAATGGACTGTTTTTTTGCACCCAGATTTTCACAGTCCGCTCGAGCGGGGGTTTTGCCGCTCGAGCGGGGATTTCATGCATCCAGTATCTTTGCCGCAGTTCACAGTCCGCTCGAGCGGGGGTTTTGCCGCTCGAGCGGGGACCTATTTTTCAGAAATTTCAGAAAATGTTTAAAGTATGTTTTAAGCATCTACATTATATTTTAGACATCCCTAAGACTTAATTAAGTTATGTTGATGAGATTACAAGTATGTAGGGTGTGGACTTGACTAATGAGAAGTATACACCTGTTGAGTTCTGAAAACACGAAGGAATAACGAGCATGGAACGCATGATTAAGAGTTTGAATGTCAAAATTGCTACCTGGTATAGTAATAAATACAAGTCTTATAATTCGTAATCACATACTGTTCGGAAGAATTCTATGAACGTTTAGTAATATAGGGAAGTTGTGTGTTGTATATCAGTTGAATCATGTTACGTATACGAGACTTATTCTATTTTGTTGAGCGCACGGCAATGGCGTGATATGACAAGCAATGTTTTATTTTCTGATATGTTACATTATAAATTAAGGAATGATGACCCATGTATGTAAAAGTATTAATGGCCCTTTCCCGGGGGTAATAATACCGTGGTTTAAGTATGTTATAAGATGTTTCTTGCCATCGACGGTCTTGTACGGATGGTACCACCGACGGTTTTGTATGGGTGGATTGTGATCAAGTATAAGTAAAGGACATCGAAAACGATTTTACTATACCATGTTTTATGAAATCCATACTTTGGATTATGCAATATTTAACATGATAAGTATTTTCTGAAATGATAAAAATGCTACGAACTCCTGACCAGTTGATGATATGATAAAGTGTCTGGATAAGTTCCTAAAATGTACGAAGTCCCGAACGTTCACGATATGACAAGTTTTCTAAAAGAGATGTTTCGCTATGCATGAATGAAATTTTCATTTGATAATTTATTGTGGCATGCTTGATAAAGGCTCTATGTCGAACTTCAAGTTATCCTGTCTTATCCGGTATAAGTTGAATCGGAAATGGTTCTGGCAAAGTTTAAATAAGTTTAATGCTACTGGGAATTTTTCCCACCGTCTGACATTTTTGAAAGGCCTGTTGAGTTTCTGAGTAATATCTCCGCACAACGTAGTGTGTGTACTTAAGAATGGTTTGAAGAACTTATGTATTACATCTTCTTGGAAATGTTTTTGTCCATGCTAGGAACAGTTTACTAATTATGGCCCAAGAATATAATAACTCTATGATAAATAATGTTGACTTTGAGATAAGCCAGTATTGATTTGAACTGATAAGTCTAATACAGATAATGAGCAAAGAACCCAGAAGTTTTGAGGAATTATGATAATGGGAGTTCCTTGTGACCTTACCAAGTTTGAATTACAGTTGATAGTTTATGAAATGATTGAGAAATGTTATATGTCCAGAACGGAACTAGACTTTTCACCAGTTGAACCAAGTTTGGAGGACCAAACTTCTTAAGGTGGGGAGAATGTAATGACCCCAAAAGTCATCCTTATTTAATTAGGAGCTAATGTGCTTTAATTCAACTATATCTATTGGAATGGAGAATTTTTCTATTTATTTTGGAGTATTGATTGAGGTGGTGGTGTGATGGTAAAGTAAGATTGGACCAAAGAATATAATTCGGTTAGGTAATCTACGATCAGCCGTCACTCTTTCGCCCTTTTCTTTTTCCACACTTTGAATTTGGATGTGAGGTTAGAACCATTGGAAAGCTTATTTCCGGGGCTTCAATTTGGACACAAGAACGACCTAAAACGGAGTCCGGATGGAAGAGTTATACCTGTTCAAAGTTTTGGAATCTGTGCTGAAACAGGTCCGCTCGAGCGGGAATTCCTCCGCTCGAGCGGGGATTACGAGACAGCAGCCTAAAAAACGGGATTTTGAGATCTTTTTCCATATTTTCTTTCCCCTCTCTTCTTTCCTCTTCTCCTAAGTTCGAAACCCTCCGAAACCCTAGCCCCAAAACCTTGATCTCCTCTAGTTTGAGCAAGAATCTACCATGATTTTGGCATCAAGGATGGAGAATAAGAGAAGAGTGATGTTTTTAACCGATTGGAATTTGGATTTGCGAAGGTTTCTCCTCAAGCTCGCCCTTTGTTGATTCTTGAGGTAAGGGTTCTAATACTCTTCAATACTTACATCAAGAGGTAGATTTGTGATATTTCCTTGGTATTAATGTACAAATTTGCATTTTTGAGCATATGGAGTAAAGTATGAACTTTGGGAATTTCGGGTTTGAGGCATTGAGGGTTCAATTGATGGGTTAAGGTGATGGAGTATGGTCCTTGGATGTTTAATCAAGAAGGAAATTGGGTTGTAAGGTCATGGTATGAAAAGTATGAATTTTCATGGAAAACTTTATGTTCTTGAAAACCCTAGGCTAATTTGTGATGAGAAAGAAGGATTTTACTCAAATTGAAAATAGAATTATGAAATTAGTGGGTTGAATTTCATATGTGCAAGTTTAATTGGTATTTGGTGACACTTGGAAATTATGTTTAGATTTAGCGAATAACTTTGTTATAATGTTGGAATTCATGTAATAATGTGAAGGGACAATTGGGGAAATAATTTATTCATGATATAGAAGATATGAACTGGGTTGTAGAATGTTGGAATAAGATTCCAGGATTTATTTTGAATTATGTTAAGTTGCAAATGGCGTTAATGAACCAAGTGATGTTGACTTTTGATGGATTATGTCGTGTTGAATAATGTTGGAAATTGAATAATATTGTAATATGATGAATTGTGTAGGGTCAATTACGGGGGTGGATCGAGCATCTAAACACTGTGAGTAATAGTACGAAGAATATATTTTATTTATCATTGATAATTATTATCACTAACACTTTATTTCTTGTAAGTGTTACACGAACATGTTACATGAACATTTATGATGATTGAAAGTCAATGTGAACATTGGAAGATTGGCCTACATCGGTATGACTTTGCAATGACTCTGTCCTGTTAATAACGAATAATAATTCTCTATTATCTCTAAGTAAACTATGTCGTTTTAGTGCATAAATGGAATCATGCTATGGAATCATGTTCATCTTTAAGCCAAGTATATGTCTAAAATTGAGATTATTCTATGGTGTTATTTATGGACCCGAGGTCGTTAAGAACCTATGACATACATGTAAATGTTTAACATTATTATGTGATCCTCATAAGGATGTGAAGTATTCTATCTTTGACAAGTATGTTCTATTTCAAGTAAGGTTCTAAGTATATACAAGTTCATGTATGTTACAAGTCTACAAGTCTTCAAGTATACGCATGTTACAAGTTCATGTCTATTACAAGTTCAAGCATGTTACAAGCTTAAGTATGGTACAAGTTTACATATGCTATGTAAATGTTATGCAATCATGTTAAATGTTATGGCTAATGTAAATGTACGAAATGATGAGAAGAACAACACCACGATCATATGATGTGAAACAAAGTGCTGTACGGAACTAAGTGCTACAGTGTGAGCTACCTCTAGAATCCGTGCGAAGTAAGGCACGGAACTAAGTGCTACATTATGAGACACCTCTAGGATCCGTGCGAGTTACCTCTTGAATTCATCTAAGGGCCTTAGTGCCAATAAGTTTCAAGGGCCTTAGTGCCAATATGTTACAAGGGCTTCATGCCACTTTCAAGGGCCTCGTGCCATATGTTTCAAGGGTCTTGTGCCACAAGTTTCAAGGGCTTTTATGCCACTATGTTCCAAGGGCTTTTATGCCACTATGTTCCAAGGGCTTTATGCCAACATGTTTGAAAGTTTAATGCTATGATATTCAAGGGCTTAAAGCCATTTTACTTCAAGATATTATGTTTCATGTTATTATATTTCAAGACTGGGCCTAAGGTCGTTATGAACTTAATACAGAATCAGACTAACTATGTTAACTTTGCAATTTCACACGCATTGATATATTATGTTTCCAATGAAGTATTGTTTTGTTTATGTACTATCACTCACTGAGCCTGGCTTACTTGGTGTTATGTCTGTTCTGTAGGTGACCACCTTGGAGGTCAGTCTTAACCCTTGATGCTCGCCTTTCATTTGTCAACCTCAGTGTGTCCAGGCACCCAGACCAAGCCCATGCGTTTCTGTAAAGTTTTATTAAATGTTTAGTTAACTGTCTATTTAAGTGAAAATGTATGTATATGATGTTTAATTATATGCTCAGTAAAGGGGCTGAGTACGTGTACGTGATCCTGGCATGTTAGTATTAGCTCAATGGATGTTATTCTATGTATTTTATCTTCTTAGATGCTTCCGTTCAGGCCCCGTATGATATATATAAAACAGGTTTAGTGTCCATTTTCGAATAGGTCATGCCCAAACTTTTAGGGGCGGGTTTGGGGCGTGACAGTCTCCGTCAGACTAGAGCGGTTTATCACCACTCACCAAGAGGTGCTTTGTAAAGCACCGCTTTGTTTGTTTATTGCATTCCTTTAACATCATGCATTGTATTGCATTGTCACCTATCTGGTTTCTTTCTCATTTATGCACGGTATTGTATGTGCTGTTCATTCAAAGAAGTTCTAGTTCAGTTTGATTGATACCTTTCTCCTCTCGCGTTTGGCGCGCGTTTGGATACCTTTCCTCTCTTGCGTGTGCTACGCTGAGAGATTTTCCTTTTCCTCTCTTGCGTGTGCTATGCTGAGAGGTTTCTCTTTCTTCTCTCGCGTGTACTACGCTGAGAAGATTTTCCCTTTCCTCTCTTGCGTGTGCTATGCTGAGAGGTTTCTCTTTCTTCTCTCGCATGTACTATGCTGAGAGACTTTTTCCTTTCCTCTCTCGCGTGTGCTACGCTGAGAGATTTTCTCTTTTCTCTCTCGCGTGTGATACGCTGAAAGATGCCCCGTTCCTTATACGATTTCAGCGTGTTTGGAATTTTATCTCAGGTTGCGTTTTAGACGCGCTGGGCGGTTTGTTTTTGGACCTCCTCTCACGATTTTAGCATGGTTTGAGTGTCCCATTCCTCATGCGGTTTCAGCGTGTTTGGAATTTGTCTCAGGATGTGTTGAGCACGCTCCTGATTGGTTGCTTTGGGATTTGTTTTCCCCCTCTTGATTCCAGCATGGTTGGGGTATGTCACTGTAGATGCGCCCGAACGTCTTGGGAGAATCTCGTTTTGTTCATTGGGCTCACTACAGTTCGGACTCAATGTCATGGTTCTGAATCTAATCTCACAAAGTGCAATGCAAGATCGATAAATCACCAAAGAGTCCAAATCTGGCAAATCGTTTTGGAAAACTGATTTTTTGTAAAGAAGTGCCAAACATGGACTGCTTTGCCAGATACAGAGTCGCCACCTAAATATTTTATTTTGGGAGAATTTAAGAAACCCTGACTCGTGCCTAAGGCCACATGTCCGTCATCACCAAAGTTGTCTCGGCTCGGGAAATTGGGTACGATTGGGGAAGGTCAGCTATGAGCACTCCCGCTCGCCCGATCAAAGATCGGCCACTACTAAACATGATATTTTGTTTTGAAAACATATGCGCTCTTATTCCGGTTATTATCCTAAATTACTATGTGATGCGCACAACACACAAGTATAGACTAGATTGCCTAAATTGGAACAAAACATTTCATGTTTGTTTATTTGAAAATGGTTTGATGGTGCTACCCGCAAGTAGGCTAAGCCGTGGATTTGCCACCCTCGGATGGGCTTAGAAAAACATGGTGATTTGCCACTCTCAAGTGGGCTTAAAACTCGCAATCAATGAATTGTTCCAATTCAAGTAATCTAACCTTCACCCACAGGCACTCAGACAGTTATATCACATAAGCACTTAGCCTCATGGCAAGTATGCTATCATGGCAGTCACTCACACACATGCAAGGATGCTAAAACATAAACACTTACCGAGTACTCCGAGCCAAAGAAAGAAGCTAGTTAGTAATCAATGCATGAGTCCTAACTATGCTGAGATGCCTAATACAACACATGCAAGAATGCAACTAAGATAGGCTCGGCTATTCTAAAATGGCATGTGAAATGCAACAATTGATACATGTATTCAACTTAGATTTGAAATACAATGTAGTTAGTATGATGCGTCGAGCCCGGCGCATACAAGACAAATGAATGGATGCAAACATGCAAAGCATAAGTATGATAATTGAATATAACCTAGAACTAACCATCAAAAGCTGGTAAATAAAAGGGAGAAAGAAGTGGGGGTTGGAAGACATGCATCACACACACGCACACTTATTACAAAATTCGCCCTCTCGACGGAGGGTCCGAATAAATAATACAAAACCAAATGAATAACGAACTACAGCTAATTATTACACAATGTGGAAGCCGAATAAATGGCAAAGTTAGAAGGTGCGTACTTTAGAAGGCTGATATTAATCGGCTGTATCCTGCGAGAATAGGGGGCCGAATATAATATATGGGCGAATAAGTGTAGACCCTTGGAGCCGAATAGGAGAAAGGACAATGATTAAAAAGTAGGCCCTGGCCCCGAGGCTCAAAAGAAACAGGTATAAATACAGGAACAACGGACTTAGAAAGGTATGTAATAATCATTTTGCTTAAACTTAGAAGACAAGCTATCTTGAGTGTAAAGGACTGACTTGTCCGTCGGAGTGCTAATTCCGGCACCCCCGACCGGAGTGTTCGTGTCTTTTCAAGTGATTAGCTGAGGATAATTGGCGTCTCCCAGGATGTGAAGAGTATTTCCAAACCACTTCCCCATACACAACACTAACTAATTAACAAATTAGCTAAGTAATCACATAAACTAAATGAATGTGATTGCCTTGGCTCTGTTTTGGATGACAATGGATGCATGCATGCTCGAATCGCCTCATTGGGAAATCTCTCGCGACGCCCCAACTCGCCTTTGTTTGCAATTGATTTCAGAAGCTTGCACCAAACTCCAGAGAGATGAAACTCCACCCTAGGAAGCTGTGGGAAGGCTGCCGACCAGCCCTTGGCATGGGAGACCACCTGCCGACCACCCTTTGTGTTGGAGACCAAAAAAGGTGGTCGGCCTGCCAGAAAACCTGGTCGGCCAACCACTTTCCTCTCCTGGTTCTGGTTTTCTGCAACACAAAGCAAGAGAGAGGCAAAACAAAGTATTTGCAACAAGTGTGTGGATGACCACTCTCCCTGTCCTTGCACAAGTTCAAGGAAGTGTAGGTCTCGATCCTCGGATCACCAATCACGCATCTCGATGCAAGATGGCCGAGGAACTGAATTGCACGACTTGATATGGAATGAATGCAAATATAAACACCTAAAGCCAACAACTCCATCATGTGTAGTCAAGAGTGTCGACGAACGGGAATCGAGGCACGTTTCATCACTTCGAGTATGAAACGTCCCTCGTTTCCTATGTTTAGACTAACTCCTACTCCAAACACAATGCAATAAATAGAATGGCATGGCATATGCAAATGCCACCTCTAGCATGCAATCCTAATGCAATGTAACCAAATCATGCAAACATGCGAAGGATGAACATGCAAATGCTCATGGTACTAACACACACAATGCAAGATGGACTTAAACCAAGATGGATGGGCCTCGGCCACACCCAAATCAGTGGCCAAAGATGATGAAAACAAGGCCCAAGACTCATGCAAACATGCACAATGTAATGGCTCCAAGCTTAAGGCACAAAATGCAACTCTCCAAGAGCATGGCAAGGATGAAATATGGCATATAATGACGCGTGTTCTAGCTCTGAAATAGCATACAAAAAGACTCTAAAATGACTCCGAAGCATGCAAACACTCATATAATGCATGTTAATAGGCTTAAGCACCAAAGGCTAGTGAAGTGCATTACACTATAGGCATGCAAAGCAATGCTCAAATGGTGAAACCAACCCCAAACAGTCCCTATGCAGACCCAAAACAGTGGCGAAATGTGATGAGGTGGTGGCTTGAAATGCACAAAAGTGAAGCTCTCAAACACATCAAAGGAGTGACAAACATGAGAATATGGCACACATATAAGCACTGAAATATCATGCACAATGATGCCAAAACACTAAAATGCCTCAAGCAATGCATGCAAGGGACCTCAAAACTCAAAGCTATGCAAGGCTATTACACAACAAGTATGCATGGCAAGAATTTTTTGACCATGAGGCCACAAAACAGAGTTGAGGCAGCCCAAATCATGAACAAAGTTAGTTTAGAGCAAGGCCAAAATGTGCTAGAATGGAGGGCCAAAACAACATGGAATGTAAGCTAGTAAGCATGAGTTACACTACAAGCCTATGAAGCATGTGAGGGACCACCAAACCAGCCAAAAATAGATTCATGGCATGCCAAAATATGACCAAAAACCCACTGAAACATGACCAATGCATGCAAGAATGAGGTGCTACTTTGATAAGCTATGCAAGGGATTATTCTACACATGCAAGAGGCAAACATAAGGGGACCAAACCAGCCCTAAACAGAGTCTAGGCAGGTCCTAAAAACCACCGAAAATGGCCTGAACCAAGGTTAGGAAGTATGAAAATATATGCTCCCTTGGAAGGCCAAATATGCTAGTAAACAAGACAACAAGGGAGAGGGTCACCCCTCTCTGATTTAGGTCCTCAAAAGAGCATTCTCACCACTGAAAATCCGTTGGATTTCAGTGGCCAAAAGGGAAAAACAAGACTAGCTCAAAGGCTATATGGCAAGGCTCAAAACAAGGCTAAATGAAGCATGCAAGAGTGTAAATGGCCTCCAACACCAAAATGGTCTTAAACAAACATGAAAAGGATGTTAAAACAAGACTTTCTTCAGTTGACAACAAAGCTCAAATATGCATGAAAATGAGGCTAAGAAAGCAACCAAAACAATGCTTAAAAGAGGGAAAAGTGATTACCTTTGTAGCCCCGCAAAAACCAGCAGCTTCTGGACCAAAAACTCAACCTTTGAGACCTCTCAAGACCCTCCAAGAACTCAGTAACAGTGGTGGAGGGGTTAGGCTATGAGGTGTGGTGCAAAGGACTAAGAACAAGACCCTTTTGAACCCAAAATATAGAGACAAAGAGAGATATAAGCTTGGAGCCTTTAACAAATTTTTGGAACCTGGTGAAAGAAGAGGGAGGCCCTTTCTTATAGAGAAATCAAAGGGTTCAAGCTTCTTGGAGAAGCTAAACAAGGGTGCATATCCTCCATACACGTGTATGGAGGATACAGTTTGTGCCCTCCAGCTGGCACAGCTAGCATCCACACAATTTGACAAAATAGGAGGAATGCTGCTGACCGGAAAAAGTGGTCGGCCTGCTACTTTTAGTGGTCGGCCGACCACTTTTAACCACCTAAGTGGTCGGCTAGGTGCTTTTCTGGTCTTCCAGGTATCAACATGAAGCCCCAGAAGTTAGCTTTCCAATGGCGCCAGCCTTGCATCAAAATTCCAACTGTGCAAAAAGTTATGCCTGTTTCCGTGAAGCCGCGCAGTTTCGGTCCTACCGGATTGATGCCCTACTTCAACCAACCATATCTCCCTCATCCGGACTTGGCTTTAGGAGATTCTTCAGTGAAAAATGAAGCCCCGAAAGTCTTCTTTCCAACGGTGGTGACCTAATAGCTTAAATCCAAGTGTATAGACAGATAAGCTTGATTTAGCGAGGATCGCTCGACTTTCTCTTAGCGATTCATGCCCATCCTCTTCCTCAACTAGGTTTCTTCTCTCCACTCTTCTTTTCTTCAACTCCAAACCCCCAAACAAGGTGTTTTGAAAGATTTTTCAAAGATTTCATCTCTCTTTCAGTCATTTCCACTTTGTCCTCACTCGGTTTACCGAAAAGCGCAACATTTGACGAAATGTGAGCGTTGGAACATCGTAGGAACTTTATTTTCAAAAACATTTTGAGAGAGAGGGTTTCAAGGTCTAAAATCTTTTGATCAAGATTGTTTTGGTCCAAAAATGGGTATGAAGTTGAGATTTGACCCTCCTCTTGCCAAAGAAATCGACCATTTGCACTGCACAACTTTCATCACCAAGTAAACAATTAGCGACGCCCAAGTCTTAAGAGCAGTAAAAAATGGGGTGTCTACAGTCACCCTTTGCATCTACTATACTATCTGTCGCATCGTGCTGTTTTGTGCATAATACTTGCATTTGGCATGCATTTCATCGCACTATTTTGTGCATCGCGCTGTTTTGCGCACCGTACTTGCATTTGGCATGCATTTAGTTCGCGCCATTTGCGCATCGCACTGTTTTGTGCACCCTACTTGCATTTTGCATGCATTTAGTTCGCGCTATTTTGTGCATCGCACTGTTTTGTGCACCCTCCATTACATTTCATATCGCGCTATCTTGCGCATTGCAAACATGCACCTGTCAGTGCATTGCATTTCAATTCGTGCTATTTTGTGCATCGCGCTATCATGTGCACATCATATGCACTTGTCAGTGCATTGCATTTCATTTCATTTTACATACATTACATTTGCACTATTTTGCGCGTCGCACTGTTTTGTGCATTGCATATCATATCGCGCTAGCTTGCGCCTCGCACTGTTTTGCGCATTACATCATCGCACTATTTTGCGCATCGCGCTATTTTGTGCTGTGACCATTACTTGCATTTTGCATGTATTTTATCGCGCTATCTTGCGCACATCATCTGCACTTGTCAATGCATTGCATCATATCGCGCTATTTTGCGCTGTGACCATTACTTGCATTTTGCATGCATTTTATCGTGCTATCTTGCGCACATCATCTGCACTTGTCAGTGCATTGCATTACATTCACGCTATTTTGCACATCGCACTATTTTGTGCATTGCATATCATGTCGCGCTATCTTGCGCATCGCACTGTTTTGTGCATTGTATATCATATCGCGCTATCTTGCGCATCGCACTGTTATGTGCATTGCATATCACATCGCGCTATCTTGCGCATCGCACTATTTTGTGCATTGCATCATTCGCGCTATTTTGCATATCGCACTATTTTGCGCTGTGGCCATTACTTGCATTTTGCATGCATTTTATCGCGCTATCTTGCGCACATTATTTGCAGTTGTTAGTGCATTGCATTATATCGCGCTATTTTGCGCATCGCATTATTTTGTGCACCTTACTTGCATTGTGCATGCATTTTATCGCGCTATTTTGCGCATCGCACTTTTTTGTGCACCTTACTTGCATTGTGCATGCATTTTATCGCGCTATTTTGCGCATCGCACTTTTTTGTGCACCTTACTTGCATTGTACATGCATTTTATCGCGCTATTTTGCGCATCGCACTGTTAGTGCATTGCATTGTTCGTGCTATCTTGCGCACCTCTTCTGCACTTGTTAGTGCATTGCATCATTCGCGCTACCTTGCGCACCTTACCTACACTTGTTAGTGCATTACATTGTTCGCGCTATCTTGCACACCTTTCTTGAACCTGTTAGTGCATTGCTCGTGCTGTTCTGCGCACCTTACTTGCACTTGTTTGTGCATTGCATCGTACTATTTTGTGCACATCTACGTCGCACTATCTTGTGCATTCACTTTCACTCGCACTGTCTTGTGCGCACTTTTTTTGTATCATTCGCACTGTCTTGTGCACTCACCTAGTCTGGGAGACCTTAAATCCTCTGGTCTAGGAGACCTTAAATCCTGCATCTTCATTCGCACTGTCTTGTGCACTCTCTGGTCTAGGAGACCTTAAATCCTCTAAAGGTGCAATTCCTTTGGTGTTTGTCGTGCCCGAACGACTTCCGGTGGTTTGGTATAGCCACCTGCCTGTGTTTGTGGTGAGTTCCTAAGAGACCAACTGAGACGGTGGAAACTAGAGTTCGAATGGCTCTTGCCTAGAACGCAAAGGTTCGGGATTTTTGAGGCTATAGTTTGGTTTAAATACCCAGGGGTATATCCTCGGCTTGAAATCTGTATGGCAGCCCCATAAATTGAGATAGCATAGGTATGCGCCTCGATTCTGGATACTGAACCAACCTAGTATGTCATCTTGTTGGAGAATAGGGAAAGCTGTGACCATAGTCAGGGAGAAAAGTAGTACCTGTGGTTCAACCGAGAAGAAGGGAAAGATTTCCACATCAGCATGAGGTAGGACATTGCTGAGGAAGGTCATTGCCAAGTGCCCCTGTAAGGTACCTTCACTTCCATCCATTGCATCATTTAGCTATTACATCGCATTGTACATAGAATACATTGCATGCATTTACTGCATTATCCATCTATGGCTTGCGCCTTTCCATGTTGAGCTTGGTCTGGTATGTGCCCATACTTTTCACGTCAAAGCATGGTTATGAGATTTTGTGTACGCGCCTATTCCACTGAGGGAATTGTGGTTTGAGGGTGACGGCACCATTTCCGTGTTAGACGTGGTTTGTTTGTGTCCATTCCTTTCCTAGGCAAGATATAGTTCGGCCACGTGCCTCGTCCATTTCATCCATTGCATTCTAGTATAGTTTGTTGCATCCAGCATTTAGGATCACGATCTTCCCTCAGCGAATCATTCCTCATTTATATCATGCCACCCATTACTTGTATTTTGTGTTCCGTCTACAAACACATAGTTCTGCATGTGTACGCGCCTATTCCACTAAGGGGATTGTGGTTTGAGGGTGTCGGCACCTTTTCTATGGTAGACGGAGTTTGATCTTGGATCTCCATCCCTTTATGATATTTATGTGGTTTTGTACAGCTTGTGGTTTGATCATCTCAAATACATTGCATATCATTTGCATTGTTTCAATACATTATATATTATTACATTGTTTTGTAATATTGCATATCATTTTGCTTCTTTTACCCGCATTGTTATGCGTCACACTTAGGTTGCATTGTTTTGCATCCATTCCGCATTATTATGCGTGGCCCTTAGGTTGCATTGTCTTGCATCCTGCCACTCGTGTTGTCACGCAGCTTTTCACTTGCATTGTTAGGCATATTGCTAACAATATTGTACCTGTTAAGTTTCTTTCTTTTTCAGGCACGATATTGTATGTACGGTTCATTTGAAGTTGGTGCGACCAGACGAACCGGACAGGTATTGTATATTCTCCACGTGAGACGTAGCGAGAATTGTGTAATTCTCTTACATCCTTTCTGCATTGTAATGTAGTTTGGTTTTTGCTTGCTTAAAACTGTTGCATGTTATGCTTCGTTATAGATTTCTTTGCATGATCATAAGTTATGTTTGGCTTTGTGCATGTCTTTTGCATTTTGACCCAGCCTGCGGGCACATTTCTTTGTTATCTTGCATGTTTGTCTAAGTCTTCGGCCTTGTCAAAAATGGGTCGTCTCTGAGCTTTGACATTCACTCCCGTCACTTCTTGACTTCTGAGTTCTGTCAAAGAGGGGCAACTGTAGACACCCCATTTTTGACCAACCTTAAGACTCAAGCGTCATTGATTGAGCACTCGGTGATGGTGTATGTTGTGCTTGTTCTGAGGTTTCGGAGTCTTAGTTGAGAGCCTTGCCTCCAGGCCTCGGAACTTTTTGTGCTTTGACTTGGTTTGCAGACTGAACCCTATTTTCTCTTCCTGAAGCGAGGGAGAGGTCTTGTAGACCATCTCTCAGTGGTCGTAGGCTACCTTTCATGGTCGTAGGCCACTGTTCCTGTTTGGAGACTAGTTTCCAGTTTTCGGAGCCGTCAGTCGCGCGCCTCGGCTTGGGACCGCTTAACATTCTCCATTTGGCACGGTTCTTTGAGCACACCTTGTTTCCTCTGTCTAGATGGACACTGTGGCCCAGGAGACCACTTTTGTGGTCGTACGCCACTTTTGGTGCTCAACAGCCAATTTTCGAGGCTCCCGGCCACGCCCTTTGCCTCCCGAACTCTCGTTTTGCATCCGTGTTGGTTCGTTTTTGGCACGAGCCTTGTTTTCCTTGTTTGGGAGGTGGTACAAGGGTGGGAGACCACCTTTTCTCCTTGGAGACCACTTTTCTCCCCGACAGCCGGTTTTCTAGTCGGGAAACTGATTTTCTTGGTCTTTGGGCCACATTTACTGGTCTCCCACTACACCATTGGCTTGCTTTCAGTGTGGAGACCACCAATATCCATTGCCAACCACTTTTTTGTCTGGGAGACCACCTTGGGTGGTCGGCCGACCACTAAAAGTAGCAGGCCGACCACTTTTTCTGGTCGGCAGCATTTCTCTTGTTTTGCCAGACTGAGTGGTTGCCAGCTGTCCCAACTGGAAGGCACAGACTGTGTATGGAGGATTTGCACCCTTGTTTTAGCTTCTTGAGGAATCTTGAACCTTTATTCCTCTATAAGAGAGGCTCTCCCTCTCCTTGAACCAAGTTCAGAGAATTTCCCTGAGGCACAAACATACATCTCTCTATATCTCTATATTTTGGGTCTAAGGTGTGTGTAGTTCTTTGATCCTTTGCATCACAACCCTTAATCATCCACCCCACCATTTAATTGAGGTTCTTGGAGGACTTTTTGGGAGGTTGAAAGGTTGGTTTTTGGCTAAGAAACTTGCTGGTTTTGCTGAGCTTTAAGGGTAACCCCTTTTCCCCCTTTTCAAGCTTTGTTTTGATCATTCTCTTAGCCAGATTTGCATGCTGTTTTGAGCTTAACTTATAACTGATAAAAGTTGTGATTTTTCATGCTTTTGATCTTTGTTTAAGAACACTTTTGTGTTTGGGGTTGTTTACCCCCTCTTAGGCCTTGTTTGGCCTCTTTTTTGTGCCTTTTTTTGAGCTTCGGAACCACCTTGTATTGGCCTTCTCACCACTGAAATCCAGAGAGATTTTAGTGGTGGGGATTGTTTTTTAAGGTCTTAAGAAGGAGAGGGCCACCGCTTCTCCTTGTTGTCTTCAATACTTGCTTCATATGCCTCATGTTTGAGCATCTTTGTTAAGCTTGTGTTAGCTTATTCTTAGCATGTATTTGGGGCTATTTCAGTATGCCTCAGATCTGTTTTGACTTGGTTTGGCCATTCCATGCATGCCTTATACACTTGTAGTGTAAATCTTGCAAACTAGCTTTGTATGCCTCATGTTTGAGCTTGTCTTTCTAGCTGGTTTTGGGGCCATCTTAGTAGGTTTTTGGTGTTATTCTAACATACCTTAGATCTTTTTTGGGTTGGTTTCATTGGCTCTTGCATGGTTAATACACTTGTAGTATAAATCACACAAACTTGCTTTGTATGCTTCATGAAGTAGCATATCGTTCTAGCTTGTTTTCTTTCCATTTCAGCTTGTTTTTGGTGATGTTTTGCCATGTCATGACTTTGTTTTGGTTTGGTTTGATTGGCCTTTGCATGCCTCATGCACTTGTAGTGCAATTCCTTGAAATTGCCTTAACATGCTCTGTGCTTTAAGCCATGTTTTAGCATGATTTTGGCTTGACCCAAAGAAGATTTTAGCCTTGTTTTACCATGCTTGGGGTCTGTTTGGTGTTGTTTTGGTCATGCTAGACTTGTTTTGCATAGCCTTGGTTCAATCTTGCTTGTAAGCTTTGTGTATTGAGTCCCACTAGCATGCTCTACTTGACCCATTTCAATGATTTGGCATCATTTGTTGTACTATTTTAGTCCATGTTTCATGCTTGAATACTTGCTTTCATCACTCCTTTAATGCTTTAAAGAGTTGTAGTCTTATGCTTCTTGAATGGATCATTGCGTATGCTTCCATGCTTAGGTTATTTGGATGTCATCTAAGTGTGTTTTTGACCTTGTCTTGACCTGCATTAGGACTGTTTTGGGTCCCTTGGACCCTTTGGGGCTTGCCTTGTATGGCCATGGTTTAGGCCCTTTGGTTAGCCTTAGGCCTTGGACCTTCTTGCATGCTTTGCTTGCTTTATTTGGTTGATTTGGCATCCTTTTGACATGATTTCAGAGCTTATTGCATTGCCACTTTCTCATGCTTATCACACTTTGCTCATGCTTGAGGATTGTGCATTGTTGCATCGTATATGGACCAATATGTGTGCATGCATCTCTTGCCTTTTGGTACCTTAGTTTTGGTGTTATGGCCACTGATTTGGGTGTGGCTGAGGCCCATCCATTTTGGTTTAAGTCCATTTTGCATTGAGTATGTCATTGTTAGTTCATAGCATTGTGTATGCTAGTTGCATGTTTGCATGACTTAGTTGCATTGCATTAGGATTGCATGCTAGAGTTGCATGGGTGCATGCCATGTTTGTTGCATGGTGTTTGGAATAGGAGTTAGTCTAAACACGGAAAATGAGGGACGTTTCATACTCGAAGTGATGAAACGTGCCTCAATTCTCGGTCGCCGACACTCTTGACTACCCATGATGGACTTGTTGGCTTTGGGTGTTTATATGTGCATTCATTTCACATTGAGTCGCGCAATTCGACTCCTCGGCCATCATGCATCGGGATGCGTGATTGGTGGCCCGAGGATCAAGAACTACACTCCCTTGAGCTTATGCAATGATGGGGAGAGTGGTCGTGTACACATTTGTTAAAAGTACTTTGCCATGCCTCTCTCTTTCCCTTTGTTGCAAAAAATCAGAAACCAGGGGCAGAAACTGGTCGGCCGACCAGATTTTGTGGCTGGCCAACCACTTTTTCTGGTCTTCACGACAAAAAGTGGTCAGCAGGTGGTCTCCAAGGCCAATAGCTAGTCGACAGCCCTCCCACAGTTTCCCAAGGTGGAGTTTCAGCCTTCTAGAGCTTTTTACAATGTTCTGAGGTCAATTGCAAACAAAGACAAGTCGGGGCGTCGCGAGGGATTTCCGAACAAGGCGATTCGAGCATGCATGCATCCTTCGTCATCCAAAGCTGAGCTGAGGTAGTCTACATCATATAGTCTATTTGCTCATTTTATTTACTTAGTTAATTTGTTGATTAATTAGAGTTGTGTAATAATTAGCTTAGATTAGTTAGTTGATCCTGTATTATTCGGACCCTCCGTCGAGAGGGCACAACCGTTGTAATAAGTATGTGTGTGTGTGATGCATGTATTCCAACCCCCATTTCTTTCTCCCTTTTATTTACTAGCTTATGATGGTTAGTTTTAGGTCATGTTTCAATTAGCATCCTTATGCTTCGCATGTTTGCATTCATTCATCTGTCTTGCATGCACCGGGCTCGGCGCATCATACTAACTGCATTGTATTTCAATTCCAAGTTGAATACATGTTATCTGTCGCATCTCACATGCCATCTTAGAATACCCGAGCCTACTTCTAGTTGCATCTTTGTATGTGCTGCATTAGCCATCTTAACATGAACTAGGATCATGCATTGATTACTAACTAGTTCTTTGTTTTGGCTCGGAGTACTCGGTAAGTGTTTATGCTTTAGCATCCTTACATATGTGTGAGTGACTGCCATGATAACATGCTTGCCATGAGGCTATTTGCTTATGTGATATAACTGCCTGAATGCCTGTGGGTGAAGGTTGGATTACTTGAATTGGAACAATTCATTGATTGCGAATTTTAAGCCCACTTGAGAGTGGCAAATCTCCATGTTTTCTAAGCCCACTTGAGGGTGGCAAAATCTGCATTTTAGCCTACTTGCGAGTAGCAAACCTCTTTAAAAAACAAACATGAAATGTTTTGTTCCAATTTAGGCGATCTAGTCTATACTTGTGTGTTGTGCGCATCACATAGTAATTTTAGGCTAATAACCGGAATAAGAACAAATGTGTTTTCAAAAACAAGATATCATTTTTAGTAGTGGCCGATCTTTGATCGGGCGAGCAGGGGTGCTCATAGATGACCTTCCCCAATCGTACCCAAGTTCCCGAGCCGAGGCAACTTTGGTGATGACAGACACGTGGCCTTAGGCACGAGTCAGGGTTTCCTAAATTTCCCCAAAATAAATATTTAGATGGCGACTCTGTATCTGGCAAAGCGGTCCGTGTTTGGCACTTCTTTCTTAAAAATCAGTTTTCCAAAATGATTTGCCGAATTTGGACTCTTTGGTGATTTATCAATCTCACATCGCACATTGTGAGATCAGATTAAGAACCGTGACAATTTAAATCCGAACTTTAGTAAGCCCAAATGAACAAAGTGGGGGTTCTCCTCGTGACATTCGGGACATCTACACTAACTCTCTCCATCTTGCTCCATCGTTCTTTCTTGTGTTCTAGGAACTAATTAGTTTTTAGGAAAAAAAATTCTTTCATTGGCTAAAGTGGCCAAGTTCAGCTCAAACTAATCCTGTTTAGCCTCCAAGAAACAGAGTTGATAGAGTAATTGTAGCTTAACGACATTAGTTCAACTTAAGCACCTCATTTATGGTTTTGCAAATCACCTACGTGGTCAATTCTCAAGTCCAAATGGATGAATTTTAATTCGCTTTAATTTTCATCCTATTTCCTTATCTTTTCTCTAACTTTCTCTTCTACCATTCAAGAAGAAAGTTTCTCTGTAACTCTCTCCGTCCTTCTCCAACCTACTCTCTTTTGTTCTGGGAACTGATTAGTTTTTAAGGCAACAAATTGTTTCATTAGCTAAAGTGGCCAATTTAACTCAAACTAATCCTGCTTGGCCTCCAAGAAAGAGAATATTGTAGCTTAACAATATTAGTTTAACTTAAGCACCTCATTTAAGGTTTTGTGAATCACCAAAGTTTTCAATTCTCAAGTCCAAAATGATGAATTTTAATTCGCTTTAATTTTCACCCTATTTCCCTTTCTTTTCTCTAACTTTCTCTTTCACCACTCAATAAGAAAGTTTTTCTCTGACTCTCTCCGTCCTTCTTCAAACCACTCTTTTTTGTTATAGGAACCAATTTGCTAAGGCAACTATTAGTTTCATTAGCTTAAGTGTGAAAATTCACCTCAAACTAATCATGCCTACCCTCCAAGAAATAGAATTTACTGAGTAATTGTAGCTTAACGATATTAATTTCACTTAAGAAACTCTTTTAATGTTTTCTAAATCACCTAAGTGCTCAATTCTCAAGTCCAAAAGGATGAATTTGAATTCGAATTCGCATTAGCATTAGCATTAGCATTAATTTTCATCCTATTTTCCTTTTTTTCTCTAGCTTTCTCTAACTTTCTCTCGTCGTCCTTCTCTCTTTTATGCTAGGAACTAATTAGCTCAGGCAACTATTAGTTTCATTGGCTTAAGAGGCCAAGTTTAACTCAAACTAATCCGGCTCAGCCTCCTAAAAAGAGATTTTACTTCGTAACCTTGACGAAATTGGTTTAACTTAACCAACTCATTTCAAGTTTTCTACATCACCTGAGTGTTCGATTGTCAAGTCCAAAAGAATGAATTTGAATTCCCTTTAATTTTCATGCTATTTCCCTTTTCTTTTCTCTAACTTTCTGTTCTAGTTCTCAAGAAGAATGTTTCTCTCTAACTCTCACTGTCCTTCTCCATCCTTTTCTCTTTTCTTGTAGGAACTAATTTGCTTAGGCAACTAACAGTTTCATTAGCTTAAGTGGCCAAGTTTAACTTCAAACTGATCTTGCTTAGCTTCCAAGAAAGAGATTTTACTTAACAACCTTAACGAAATTAGTTTGACTTAAGCATCTCTTTTAAGGCTTTCTAAATCACCTATGTGTTCAATTCTCAAGTCCAAAAAGATGAATTTGAATTCCCAATAATTTCCATCCCATTTCCCTTTCTTTTCTCTAACTTTCTCTTCTACCACTCAAGAAGAAAGTTTTTCCCTAACTCTCTCCGTCCTTCTCTGTTTTGTTCTAGGAACAAACTAGCTTAGGCAACTATTAGATTCATTAGCTTAAGTAGCCATGTTTAACTCAAACTAATCTTCCTTAGTCTCCAAGAAAGAGAATTTACTGAGTAATTGTAGCTTAGCAATATTAGTTTAACATAAGCACCTCATTTCGTGTTTTCTAAATCGTCTAAGCGTTCGATACTCAAGTCCAAAAACATGAATTTGAAGTCGCTTTAATTTTCATCCTATTTCCATTTCTTTTCTCCAACTTTCTCTTCTACCACTCAGGGACAAAGTTTCCCTCTAACTCTCTCTGTCCTTCTCTCTTTTGTTCTAGGAACTAATTAGCTTAGGCAACTGTTAGTTTCATTAGCTTAAGTGGCCAAGTTTAACTCAAACTCAAACTCAAACTAATCTTGCTTAGCCTCTAAGAAAGGGAATTTACTGAGTAATTGTTGCTAAACGATATTACTTGTGCTTAAGCAACTCATTTAATGTTTTCTAAATCACCAAAGTGCTCAATTCTCAAGTCCAAAAGGTTGAATTTGAATTCACTTTAGTATCCATCCTGTTTCCCATTCTTTTCTCGAACTTTCTCATCTACCACTCAAGAAGAAAGTTTTTCCCCAACTCTCTCCGTCCTTCTCCGACCTTCTCTCTTTTGTTCTAGGAGCTGATTTGCTTAGGCAACTATTAGTTTCGTTACCTTAAATGGCCAAGTTTATCTCAAACTAATCTTGCTTAGCCTCTAAGAAAAAGAATTTACTGAGTAATTGTAGCTTAACGATATTACTTGTACTTAAACAACTTATTTAATGTTTTCTAAATCACCTAAGTGCTCAATTCTCAAGTCCGAAAGGATGATTTTGAATTCGCTTTAGTTTTCATCCAATTTCCCTTTCTTTTCTCTCACTTTCTCTTCTAGCTCTTGGGAAGAAAGTTCTCTCTAACTCTCTCCGTCCTGCTCCATCGTTCTCTCTTGTGTTCTAGGAACTAATTAGTTTTTAGGCAAAAAAATTATTTCATTAGCTAAAGTGGCCAAGTTCAGCTCAAACTAATCCTACTTAGCCTCCAAGAAAGAGAGTTGACAGAGTAATTGTAGCTTAACGATATTAGTTCAACTTAAGCACCTCATTTATGGTTTTGCAAATCACCTAAGTGGTCAATTCTCAAGTCCAAATGGATGAATTTGAATTCGCTTTAATTTTCATCCTATTTCCCTATCTTTTCTCTAACTTTCTCTTCTACCATTCAAGAAGAATGTTTCTCTATAACTCTTTCTGTCCTTCTCCAACCTACTCTCTTTTGTTCTGGGAACTGATTAGTTTTTAAGGTAACAAATTGTTTCATTAGCTAAAGTGGCCAATTTAACTCAAACTAATCCTGCTTAGCCTCCAAGAAAGAGAATATTGTAGCTTAACGATATTAGTTTAACTTAAGCACCTCATTTAAGGTTTTGTGAATCACCAAAGTTTTCAATTCTCAAGTCTAAAAGGATGAATTTTAATTCGCTTTAATTTTCACCCTATTTCCCTTTCTTTTCTATAACTTTCTCTTTCACCACTCAATAAGAAAGTTTTTCTCTAACTCTCTCCATCCTTCTCCAAACCACTCTCTTTTGTTCTAGGAACCAATTTGCTGAGGCAACTATTATTTTCATTAGCTTAATTGTGAAAATTCACCTCAAACTAATCATGCCTACCCTCCAAGAAATAGAATTTACTGAGTAATTGTAGCTTAACGATATTAATTTCACTTAAGAAACTCGTTTAATGTTTTCTAAATCACCTAAGTGCTCAATTTTCAAGTCCAAAATGATGAATTTGAATTTGCATTAGCATTAGCATTAATTTTCATCCTATTTTCCTTTTTTTTCTCTAGCTTTCTCTAACTTTCTCTCATCATCCTTCTCGAACCTTCTCTCTTTTATGCTAGGAACTAATTAGCTCAGGCAACTATTAGTTTCATTGGCTTAAGAGGCCAAGTTTAACTCAAACTAATCCGGCTCAGCCTCCTACAAAGAGATTTTACTTCGTAACCCTGACAAAATTGGTTTAACTTAACCAACTCATTTCAAGTTTTCTACATCACCTGAGTGTTCGATTGTCAAGTCCGAAAGGATGAATTTGAATTCCCTTTAATTTTCATGTTATTTCCCTTTTCTTTTCTCTAACTTTCTGTTCTAGTTCTCAAGAAGAATGTTTCTCTCTAACTCTCCCCGTTCTTCTCCATTCTTTTCTCTTTTCTTGTAGGAACTAATTTGCTTAGGCAACTAACAGTTTCATTAGCTTAAGTGGCCAAGTTTAACTCAAATTGATCTTGCTTAGCCTCCAAGAAAGAGATTTTACTTAATAACTAATTTCGTTAAGGTTTTTAGTTTGACTTAAGCATCTCTTTTACTCAGTAAATTCTCAGTAAATTACTAATTAAATTCCCAGTAAATTCTCAGTAAATTATTCATCACATTCTCAATAAATTACTTAGCAAATTCTCAATTAATTACTCAGTAAATCACGCTGTAAATTCCTAATAAATTTTCAGTAAATTACATAGAAAATTCTTAGTAAATTCGAAGTAAATTATCCGTAACTTTTCTGTAAATTACTCAGTAAATTCCCACCAAATTTCTAGTAAATTATCCGTAAATTACTCAGTAAATTCTCAGAAATTTACTTAGTAAATCCCTGGTAAATTACACAGTAAATGACTCATTAATGTCTCTACAAATTACTCGGTAAATTCGCAATAAATTCTCAGTAAATTACTTAGTAAATTATTCAGTAAATTCTTAGTAAATTATTTACTAAATTCTCAATAAATTACTCACTAAATTCTCAGTAAATTACTCAATAAATTTCTGGTAAATTCTCAATAAATTACTATGGAAATTCTCATTAAATTACTCAGTAAATTCTCAGTAAATTACTTAGTAAATTCGCTGTAAATTACTCAGTAAATTCTCAGTAAATTACTTAGTAAAATTTTTAGTAAATTCTCAATAAATTATTCAGTAAATTCTCAGTAAATTATTCAGTAAATTCCAATAAATTACTCAATATATTCCTAATAAATTCTCAATAAATTCTAAGTAAATTACGCTATAAATTGTTAGTAAAATACTCAGAAAATTTCCAGTAAATTACTCAGTAAATTCTAAGTAAATTCTCAGTAACTTACTCAGTAAATTATTCTGTAAATTCCCTATAAATTAGTTAATAAATTCCAGTAAATTCCTACTAAATTCTCAATAAATTACTCTATAAATTACTCATTAAATTCTAAGTAAATTACTCAGTAAATTTCTCAATAAATTACTCTGTAACTTACTCAGTAAATTCCTAGTAAATTCTCAGTAAATTTCCCAGTAAATTACTTAGTAAATTCTCAGTATGTTACTCAGTAAATTCCCAGTAAATTCTCAGTAAATTACTTAGTAAAAACTCAACAAACTACTCCGTAAATTACTTAGTAAATTCGTAGTAAATTCTTAGTAAACTACCCAGTAAATTTGTCATGACCCGAACCCGTCCCTATAGGTTAAGGACATAACCGGCCAGTAATCTTGAGATTACCTACGGCCTCAAACCAAAACAGACATAACTCATCAGAGTAAAGGGGCCAAACGGAAGCAAAAATTTACAACTTTGTCCATAGAGCTGTGCTTATATGCACATCAAAACAAACCATACATATGTACGTTAATAACTCACAAACGAAACATAGTACCAGAAGGTTCTGTACAGATGGGATCATCCAACTAAGTCAACCCATGAAACTATATACAGACATAATCAAAAACTTCGCCAACATGACAAAATATAAATACATAACGAAAGGGTGAAGACGGGTCTCGTGCGTGAGACACAAGGGCTGACTCTCCAAAAACCTTTGTTGTTCCTCACAGACTTCACTGGAGCTGGGTTTGGACTTCTCTTGGCTCACCTACAAACACATGAATGAGTGTGAGCGATAGCCCAGTGAATAATATCAAATACGAAGTTTTTTTTTTTTTTTTTTTGGGTGAATAAGACATAAATAAAACAACAAAATATACAAGATTACAAGGGGCAAACCCCAGGCCCTACCCAGAAACTATACAAGATTACCGAAAGCAAAGCAAAACTGGAACAAGAGCACAATGTTTATGGCCTATTTTAATGAAATAGAGAATGAACAAAAGCAAGATATCCAGATCAACATCAGAATAAAACCTAAATAGTATCCAAAAACCTACAAACTGAGATCCTTATACAAAATAATAAACTGTTCCAGGAAACATATCATCAAAATGACAGCAAAAACTGTTCCACCCAAGTAGTATCTAACCATGTTCCAGTAACTGCAAGAGGCATACTCCCCAAAGAAAGACGCAAAAGCCAGAAGCACTGGTGAAGAGGACCAGCAAACACGGTATACATCCAGCAGGCACACGACAACAAATTAACATCTCTAGTACATCCCACTAGAGTAGACAAAAGACAAATGTAGACATAGTAGGTATAAAATAAAAAGTAAATAACAAACAGCTTGTGAACAATCTTATGGTTCCGGACGGCGCATGTAGCAGCCACTCCCAAAGACACATTACTTTTAGACAGCTTCGGAGACTTCAACTGCAGCTGGAGATAACATGCCTTAGTTGAAAGACCCTTAGACCCATGCCTCGCACTAGATATTTTAGTATTTCCCCACGGCAGCTTTAGATGACAATCCCTAATAGTGCACTGATGGATTGTTCGATCTAAACATAATAGAAGGACCTGCCAGTTAAGCACCAAATACGGAAGTTATACAAACAATATGTAGAACAACATGCTTCAAACAGCCTTGGGCCCAATTCATATTTCTATTTAACATATATACGATTTAATTCAAGTGGTTGTGGTTCCAAACATACTAGCCTTTGGCCCACTTATCTTTCATACATGATAGAATGGCCTCTGGCCCATTCATTCATGGCAAAACGACCTTCGGTCCATTTATTCATGTCAAAACGACCTTCGGTCCATTCATTCATGCCAAAACGACCTTCGGTCCATTCATTCATGCCAAAACGACCTTCGGTCCATTCATTTATGTCAAAACGACTTTCGGTCCATTCATTCATGCCAAAACGACCTTCGGTCCATTCATTTATGTCAAAACGACCTTCGTTCCATTCATTCATGCCAAAACAACCTTCGGTCCATTCATACCTTCGTATCAAACTGGCCTTCGGCCCACTTATACTTTTGTATCAAACTGGCCTCTAGGCCTTTCAAACTTTCATATCAAACTGGCCTTTTAGGCCTTTCAAACTTTCATATCAAACTGGCCTTTTAGGCCTTTCAAACTTTCATATCAAACTGGCCTTTTAGGCCTTTCAAACTTTGTCCACCATTCAGATTAATGAACTTTACAAAACTTATATAGAAGTAAGCAATCAGACAATAATACATTTCAGATATTACTCACAGTGATCGGCTTGTGGATGCCCTGGAGCTCGACCCTACACATTTCATGAACACAAAAGGGTCACTAACAATTCAATCCGTTCCTTAATTCACATATTCCTCTTTAGGCTTCATTCTTATCTCTTTAACTCATTTACAATGCTTAATGCATGCCTAAGAGTGCTTCCAAGTGAAAGAGAATGGAAAACGAAACACAGAACGAGCATACAAAATTTCAGAAAATAGGGTCCCCACTCAAGCGTGGACTCCCCCGCTCGAGCGGACCCTTAAGGCCTGCAAAAGTGCTGGTTGCATCAAATTCACGCTCGAGCGTGAACGTAAGTGCTCGAGCGGAAGGCCTGTCCACATAGCTCCCCGCTCGAGCGTGAAATACCCCGCTCGAGCGGACATCCAAGTCTGCAAAAATACTAGGAGCCCGTATTTCCCACTCGAGCGGCGGTTCCCTCGCTCGAGCGGACATCAAAAATTCTGGGTTTTCCATAATGTGTTCTTGAGTTCTAATTCGACCTTCAAAGGTCCAAAACCCCTAATTCTGGTCTCAAAACATGCAAACACAATATACATTTTATGGATGTAACCAACATGAAGTCAATTATTCAAAATCACGGCCCAACCTTCAAAATTAATCAACATTCCTTTTGTATGATCAAAATCCATACATTCAAACTTCATACCAATTTCATAACCTCTTCAATCATGCATGCATGTCAATTTTGACTTCATTTTTGTTACAAATGGTATAAATGATGCTCCAAATCATGAAGCTACACAAAATTACTCATGCATGTAAGATTTGGTGCCCCATTCTTCATTTTTAACATGCTACATGCTAGAACACCCAAGATTGTAACAATTATGCACATGCATGTTCATTCTAACTTCAAATTCAGCTTAATCTTAGCCATGAGCTACCACATCACTTAATTTCACAAGATTACATACCTAATTCATAAATCAAGAATTGGTTACTCACCTAGGAGCTTCAAACACTTAATGTTCTTTGAGTTTTAACTTCCAATTTCACAATCTTGAATCAAAATGCATAATTCCTCCTCCTCTCTCTCTAGAACTGGCCTCTCTCTCTCTCACTAGAGTATAAACCGAGATGTTGAGCTCAAATAAACAAAAAGGAGGGTGTATAATGGCCCTTTAAAAGCTCATTCTCAAAACAATTATTTAATGTTACATAATTGGGCACTATTTCATTAATTTAATCAATTTAATCTGACCCGAATCAATTTTCAATTAAATTTCACCGTGGGCTCTAAAAATTATGCCAATCACAATGGCGTAATCAATTTCGGGTTCCGTGGCCAATAAGGCCCTCAATTTAAATTTCAAAATAGATAATCAAACAGATATTCCTACGGTGAACAGATAAAAATTCAAAACCACATATTTTCACATAATGGCACACAAAATCATATTAAACACATAATCATACTCATATTAAGGACCAATTAACATATTACGGAACAGGGGTATTACAGTCTTCCCCCCTTTAGGAAGTTTGGCCCTCCAAATTTAATTTACCTTTAGCCGAAGACAATTCGGAACACTTTTCATTCAACGGTTCCAATCCTTTTAATAGCCCTTTACTTAGTCTCAAAATCAAGCAACACTTTGTTCTCAGTCAGTCAGAGACTTACCATTTCTTCCATACAAGGCTTGTATGGTGCCATACCAAAACTAGAGTGTGAGCCATTGTTGTAAGCAAGGTCTACCAATGATGGATAAATTTTTCCCCAATTCCCCGAAGATCTAAAATACACATTTGGAGCATTTCTCCCAGAGTCTAAATAGCTCTTTCTGATTATACAACAAATTGTGAATGGAAAGCAGCGCTGAATCACAATTCAGTTCCCATTGCCTCTTGAAGGCTTGTCAAAATTCAAACACGTTTAGGATTCCTGTCTAAAACAATAGATACTAGGATCCCATGCAAACGAGCAATCTTATCGATATAACCAGTGACTAGTCTATAAGCATCATACGAAAATTTTACAAGGAGGAAACGAGCAGACTTGGTAATTCTGTATACAATAACCCAAACGGGATTTACACCTTGAGTGCTCAAGGTAGCCCCACAATGAAATTCGTAGTCACATTTCCCTATTTCCATTCCGAAATAGAGAGAGATTGCAGTAGTTCTGCCAATATCCGTTATTAAACTTTGACTTGTTGGCACCGAAAACATTTAGGCACAAATTCAACAATTTCCTTCTTCACAATAGGTCGCCAACATTTTTATTTCAAATGCCAACTAACCTTACCATAGGAGTTTGGTCCATTTCCTTGTCACAAAAGTTGAATTCATTCTTCAATAATTCCACAACTCACAGTCCGATTCGGTATTTAGTTTAGTAGTTCATCACAGTTAATCAAGGTTAATCAAATGTCTTCAGGAATTTAAAGTGGATCCAGACACTGATTCCCGAGTCAACAAGATAACAACGAAACAATCGACCATACAATGTACATAGTTCACATATCCCCATAGCACTGATTGTAAAGTGCAATAACACTGATGTAGTCCATTTCTAACATAATACATGTGTTCTCAATTCATTCAAAAGTTTACAGTTTACAGTTTCCAATTCAGTTCAGTATTCAATTCTCTGTTCCATCGAGTCTCCCCACATTATTTGATAGTCATCAAAAGCATAAGGCAATTCATATACTAATCCCCATGGCGTCAAAGGTAATATTAAAAACAATCAATCACGTGTTAAACACAATTTACACATCCTCAAAGCCCCAATTACAGGATACAATGGCACTGAGCAGTTATTTACACAAGGCGTACTGAATTCACACACTTTTGGATAATCAGGGTTTTTCAAAGCTTCTTGGATGTTAATAACATCCACATAATACCAAAGGATGACAATCCGGACAAAACAAAGGAATAATCATCTCGGAATCAAAGCACACCCATTCACGACCGTCGGTGGCCGACCCGAGATCGATTAGACAAACCCACCCGTACAAGACCGTCGGTGGTAAAAGAGGTATCTCAACAAGGCGCTACATAGGCTTAACGTCCCCTAGCACTAAAGGACGCCTCAAGAATGTCATCAAAACAAACACAATACCACTCTCCATAACCTGATTTCATAAAATTCGATAACGCTGAAGCAAACATACGAAACATATTCTGATTAGTCGAGGATAAATATTCAGTACTGTTTACAATCAAATCAATCTCTTATCATCGGCTTCCATAGCGTCAAATAAGCAAGAACATGACAATACTCAAGCATTGTTCCTTTAGAAACCCAATCACTGGATTTGCACAATTCAGTTCATTTTTAACACATATGTCCCAACAGTTGGAGGTTGGTTCTCAATGGTGTTCATGGTTAGATCAATCTGTTGACATCCCACATAAGGCCTTTCAAATAAATCAAGTACTCTAACCGGATTCAAGTTTTGGGTCTATCAGTTCTTCTGCCAAGAATAATCTGGCCATTTATTTACAAGCAATTCTTAATCCTCTTCAGCAAAATCAAATTAGATAGAGGGTCTTATCGATCAATCCAAGCAAAGGTCTTGTCAGATTAAACCAAACAAAGGTCCTATCGAATTATATCCAATGAGGGTTCTGTTAGGCCAAATTGAACGAAGGTCTTATCGGATCGAATCAGATCAAAGTTTTCTCAAATAGGGTACATTCGGTTCTGTAAGGCTCACTTCGTTTGCTTAGGTACATGGTTGATAGTTTCACAACTGTCCTAAGTTTATCAGTTCTCAAAGTCACATCAGAATCATACATCACAACTGTTCATATTAAAACATTTCAAGTCATGTACAATATGGCATTGTCCACATAAGTTCAGGTGTAGTTGCATAAGCGTGCATTTAATCATATCGGGGGGTATGTATCCTAACCAATACAGCAGTTCCCAAATAAGTCTTATATGCAAGCATATGGTGCATGGTAACACATTAAACAAAGTTCCTCGGTTGTACATAGCATAGGATTGTTACGCAAAAATTTCAAATTAGTCACAAAACAAAGGTTTATGAGTCAAGCCCAGTAGAGTCACATAGTCTAGTCAATTTTCTACTAATTATAATACATGGTCTTACAATTATAGAGTTCATCATTTAGGGTGCTCAAGTCGATCACACAATCACGGAGTCATAATCCCAGTGGGTTAGTTATTGAAGACAGTAATATAACGAATCATCCTGAGCATAAGTTTGGATATACATGAGCATGTTGTATAGTGTCAATCAATATCCCAATACGTATTTCACAGATTTCTCAAATAGGACAGATATATAAGTCAATAAGGTATTGATCATGCAGGTTCGACCAATTTGGTTGCACATATAGCAGATATGAAAGAATGCGCCGAACCGAATCAAATAATATTCCAAACAAAGATGTACACATATACCAGTCCAGAACCAATCAACATATAGGCATTCGTTCATAAACAGTATAGATACCTGGGATAACGGTTGCAGTATTCTGAGTGCTTTCTGGGATGAGTGCAATTACTCTATCTTGATTAGCAATTCCTACCATTGGTAAGAATCCAACTGAGGCAAAAGATCTATTCACATTTCGTTCAGTCTGGGGACGGTTCCTTACCATATGGTCCATTTTCACCACACCTATAACAAACCCCAGAAATCCGATAACAACCTCCTCAATGTTACTTATACTGGTTGTGGCAAAGGTTCTTGCCGTAGCGGCAACTGACGTTGTCGTCTTAAGATTTCTGCCATTTCTTGTACAATTCTTTCTAGTCTATCAAATCGGGCTGTGGAAGAGTCTGCCAACTTGTATGCCCTTACTTTATCCATATTCTACACAAATTCTTATTTAGCCTTGCTAAACACTGACATGCTCAATACAAAAATAAACACAGATACACATGGGTACATTCGTACATAGGCACATTGTTATTTTCTCATTTTACGTGCCACCAAGATACAATTAATCACGTACGTAACAGATGATTGCATACTTATCAGGTATCGCATGCTGAACACTTACTAAGTAATTATATATTCAGATCATATTCATATTTCACATAGACACCCATTTGTAGAATCGAATGCACATAAGCAACTTTTCATAATTCATATGTTCATGTATGTGCATTATAACAAAACAAACTTGTTGTACACATTAGCGTGATAGTTCGTATCTTATATTCAAATCATGTGTGGTACTTCCTTTAGCGTAACATATTATGTTGGTCAAGCATATCAAGTTCCATAATGGAACCTTCGGTACCGATTAACATATCACATACACAGGCCACGGTATTGTTTCCCCAGAGCGAGGGCCTCATGACCATAAGCCACAGTATTATGTCCCCTGGGCGAGGGCCTCTGCTAAGGGTACCACAATTACGTTCAAAGAAAATTTGGGCAATCATTTATTCATACACAACATAGCATTTCAGGGAACTTGTTATTTCATATCATCAGAAAATATTTAAAGTTAAACATAACTTTACAGAGTTATAACTCACCATCTGACTAAACTTGCATTATACTTTATACAAAAGATTCCCAAGTATGCATGTACCAGAAAGCATACGTATTCAGATGGTTTACAATGTAAGCAATTCACGAATTTATAGCACCTAACTGTTCATATCGAAACACTTAAGCATATTCTTGATGCCTTCAGATTCATATTTATCGTATGAATGCACCCTAGATCTTTTCTAGACACTTATTGCTCTTTTGGACAAGTGTGTGAGTTATTAACTCGTGCTCTGATACCACTCTGTCATGACCCGAACCAGCCCCTATGGGTTAAGGACATAACCGGCCAGTAATCTTGAGATTACCTACGGCCTCAAACCAAAACAGACATAACTCATCAGAGTAAAGGGGCCAAACGGAAGCAAAAATTTAAAACTTTGTCCATAGAGCCGTGCTTATATACACATCAAAACAAACCATACATATGTACGTTAATAACTCACAAACGAAACATAGTACCAGAAGGTTATGTACAGACAGGATCATCCAACTAAGTCAACCCATGAAACTATATACAGACATAATCAAAAACTTCGCCGACATGACAAAATATAAATACATAACGGAAGGGCGAAGACGGGTCTTGTGCGTGAGACACAAGGGCTGACTCTCCAAAAACCTTTGTTGTTCCTCACAGACTTCACTGGAGCTAGGTTTGGACTTCTCTTGGCTCACCTACAAACACATGAATGAGCGTGAGCGATAGCCCAGTGAATAATATCAAATACGGAAGTTATACAAACAATATGTTGAACAACATGCTCCAAACGGCCTTGAGCCCAATTCATATTTCTATTTAACATATATACGATTTAATTCAAGTGTTTGTGGTTCCAAATATACTGGCATTTGGCCCACTTATCTTTTCATTCATGACAGAACGGCCTCTGGCCCATTCATTCATGGCAAAACGATCTTCGGTCCATTTATTCATGTCAAAACGACCTTCGGTCCATTTATTTATGTCAAAACGACCTTCGGTCCATTCATTTATGCCAAAACGACCTTCGGTCCATTCATTCATGTCAAAACGACCTTCGGTCCATTCATTCATGCCAAAACAACCTTTGGTCCATTCATTTATGTCAAAACGACCTTCGGTCCACTCATTCATGCAAAAACGACCTTCAGTCCATTCATACCTTCGTATCAAACTGGCCTTCGGCCCACTTATACTTTCATATCAAACTGGCCTCTAGGCCTTTCAAACTTTCATATCAAACTGGCCTTTTAGGCCTTTCAAACTTTCATTTAAAACTTTGTCCACCATTCAGATTAATGAACTTTACAAAACTTACATAGAAGTAAGCAATTGGACAATAATACATTTCAGATATTACTCACAGTGATCGGCTTGTGGATGCCCTGGAGCTCGACCCTACACATTTCATGAACATAAAAGGGTCACTAACAATTCAATCCGTTCCTTAATTCACATATTCCTCTTTAGGCTTCATTCTTATCTCTTTAACTCATTTACCATGCTTAATGCATGCCTAAGAGTGCTTGCAAGTGAAAGAGAACAGAAAACGAAACACAGAATGAGCATACAAAATTTCAGAAAATAGGGTCCCCGCTCGAGCGTGGACTCCCCCGCTCGAGCGGACCCTTAAGGCCTGCAAAAGTGATGGTTGCATCAAATTCACGCTCGAACGTGAACTCAAGTGCTCAAGCGGAAGGCCTGTCTACATAGCTCCCCTCTCGAGCGTGAAATACCCCGCTCGAGCGGACATCCAAGTCTGCAAAAATACTGGGAGCCCGTATTTCCCGCTCGAGCGGCGGTTCCCTCACTCGAGCGGACATAAAAAATTCTGGGTTTTCCATAATGTGTTCTTGAGTTCTAATTCGACCTTCAAAGGTCCAAAACCCCCAATTCTGGTCTCAAAACATGCAAACACAATATACAATATATGGATGTAACCAACATGAAGTCAATTATTCAAAATCACGGCCCAACCTTCAAAATTAATCAACATTCCTTTTGTATGATCAAAATCCATACATTCAAACTTCATACCAATTTCATAACCTCTTCAATCATGCATGCATGTCAATTTTGACTTCATTTTTTGTTACAAATGGGATAAATGATGCTCCAAATCATGAAGCTACACAAAACTACTCATGCATGTAAGGTTTGGTGCCCCATTCTTCATTTTTAACATGCTACATGCTAGAACACCCAAGATTGTAACAATTATGCACATGCATGTTCATTCTAACTTCAAATTCAGCTTAATCTTAGCCATGAGCTACCACATCACTTAATTTCACAAGATTACATACCTAATTCATAAATCAAGAATTGGTTACTCACCTAGGAGCTTCAAACACTTAATGTTCTTTGAGTTTTAACTTCCAATTTCACAATCTTGAATCAAAATGCATAATTCCTCCTCCTCTCTCTCTAGAACCGGCCTCTCTCTCTCTCTCTCACTAGAGTATAAACCCAGATGTTGAGCTCAAAGAAACAAAAAGGAGGGTGTATAATGGCCCTTTAAAAGCTCCTTCTCAAAACAATTATTTAATGTTACATAATTGGGCACTATTTCATTAATTTAATCAATTTAATCTGACCCGAATCAATTTTCAATTAAATTTCACCGTGGGCTCTAAAAATTATGCCAATCACAATGGCGTAATCAATTTCGGGTTCCGTGGCCGATAAGGCCCTCAATTTAAATTTCAAAGCAGATAATCAAACAGATATTCCTACGGTGAACAGATAGAAATTCAAAACCACATATTTTCACATAATGGCACACAAAATCATATTAAACACATAATCATACTCATATTAAGGACCAATTAACATATTACGAAACAGGGGTATCACAAAATTACACAGTAAATTCCTAATAAATTACTCTGCAAATTACTCATTAAATTCTCAGTAAATTACTCAGTACATTACTTGATAAATTACTCAGTAAATTATTTAGTAAATTCTCAATAAATTACCAGTAAATTCTCAGTACATTACTCAGTAAATCCCTAGTAAATTCCCATTAAATTACTCAGTAAATTACTCAATAAGTTAATCAGTAAATTCCTTGTAAATTTCTTAGTAAATTACCCAGTAAATTACCAATAAATTAATCAGTAAATTCCCAGTAAATTCTATGTAAATTAATCAGTAAATTACTTAGTAAATTCTCTATAAATTACTTGGTAAATTTCCAATAAATTTTCAGTAAATTCCTAGTAAATTCTCAGTAAAGTATATAGTAAATTCCCAGTAAATTAGTCAGTAACTTCCCAGCAAATTCTCAGAAGATTAATCTGTAAATTACAAATTAAATTCTAAGTAAATTACTCTGTAAATTCTCAGTATATTATTTAGTAAATTCCCAGTAAATTAGTTAGTAAATTATCTGTAAATTACTCAGCAAATTCTCAATAAATTACTCAGTAAATTCCCAACAAATTCTCAGTAAATTTTCAGTAACTTACTCAGTAAATTCTCTGTAAATTACTCAGTAAATTCCCAATAAATTCTCAGTAAATTCTCACTAAATTACTCAGTAAATTTTCCGTAAATTATTTAGTAAATTCCCAGTAAATTACTCAGTAAATTCACATTAAATTACTCGGTAAATTACTCAGTAAATTCTTAGTAAATTACTCAGAAATTCTCAGTAAATTAGCAATAAATTCCCAGTAAATTACTTGCTAATTACTCATTAAATTCTCAATAAATTACTCAGTAGATTACCTAATAAATTACTAATTAATTTACTCAGTAAATTTCTAGTAAATTACTCAGTAAATCCCTAGTTAATTCCTTGTAAATTCTTAATAAATTCTCAGTAAATTACACAGTAAATTCTTAGCAAATTACTCAGTATATTCCCAATCAATTACTTAGTAAATTCTTAGTAAATTACTGTCACGCCCCAAACTCGCCCCTAAAAGTTTGGCCATGACCTATTCGGAACCGGACACGTAACCTGATATACATAACATATGGGGCCTGAGTGGAAGCATTTAACAATATAAATTAACATAAATGAAAGAACTATATCCATTGGGCGTCCCCTATCATGCCAGGATCACAAACAGAACATAAGGTAGATAAACATACAGTGACGTGCCTCAGAGAATTTAGCTATGTATATATACATACACAGACCCAGCCCTCAAGATTAGGCGTAACAAAAACATTAAAAGGTAAAGGATTATATACACTTCAACCTTAGACAGACAATCAGGGTACAAAACCAAAAGCTTAGCAAAACTCCATAAAATGGGCTGCTTTCATTTAAGTGCCTGGACCTCTATAAAACAATCCGTGGTCTTATCTAATTATGCATTCTGATAATCCACTCTGGGTAGATAGCTATGCCATAAAACATGTGTTGAACCAAATAAAACTGTAGAAGTTCATGATAGGTCATTCAGAATATCATGTTCCCATTAAGTGGGATTTACATTCATAATTCCTTCACGTCAACTAATTGCATAGTATTAATATTCGTATGTGATTCTTGTGCGGAGTTCATAGGTAATTTACAGGTTATGGCACATTAATGATAACCATTAACTATAACCGGAATACCGAGTAGGTTCAGAGTCATACTGATGTACGCTAAAATCTTTTAATGTTCACATAACTTCACACCGCTTTCCAATCAACATAATGTTAACGTAACGTAACTACTTGTGAAGAGCAGAGCGTTAATAATAAGAATTACTAACGGTAAAGAAATGTGCGATTACAGTACTACTACTCACAGTGCTTTAGCGGAGTGCTTGCCCCTCCCGGATTATGACCTACACACATGCACAACTTAGTCATTAGTTCTTTTTCTTTCTTAATTCATTTCCTGCTTCATTTTACTTCGAACGAATTTACAGGCATTTTAGGGACATCAAACACATATTTCAAAAATACCCGAGGGTTAAGCACACAAAACGGAGCGAACAAAATTTTGCAGCTTGGGCCGCATGTACGGCTGTGAGCCCCGCACGTGCGGCAAGGCTTCCCGTACGTGCGGCAGTAATCCCCGCACGTGTAGCGATTCTGGGCAGAATGCAGTTCGAAAATCCAGCAAAACCAAAATTTTGGTACACTTTTTCAAGGCTCAAAATAGGTTCTTTAATTGTTAAAATATGGTTCAAAAATCATGTAATTAGGAGGTACAAACACATCACAATCTAGCTATGAGCTAGATCTTTAATTCACAACCCAAGAACACAACTTAATTCTTGCATGTTCTCAATACATAGATATATTCATCTCACCCATAATTGTAATTAAGCATGTAGAATCAAAATAAGATGTAATTTCCTTTACATAGTTCAATTTAACACAATTAATTAAATGATGAAAACACCTCTTCCATTTTACAAGTAACACACACACATACACACACTAACTTGCATGAGTATCCAAGAAATTCTTACCACATCCAAAAGGAGTTAATTAAAGTAATTTCTACATACCTTGAGCTTCAAAAATTTCCAAAACCATCTTCATTTTATCCCAATTCCCTTCCTTGTTGAACTTTCCCTTTTCCTTCTTCTCTTATTCACTTATCCTCTCCCAGGAGATATTTTTGAAATGAATCCCCCAAGTCAAGTGTTTAAAGAGCATGGATTCATAAGATATACATAAAAGGTGAATAAGACAAAAATCATTCGTTTAATCATCCCAAATTGAAATTTTACAGAAACACTTATTATTACCTAAAAATTATGCTGATCATAAATGTAAAATCAATTTCAGATAATTAAGCTTCTAGGCTTCCAATTTTTGATGCAAACATTATAATTGTAACAAATGTTTTTCCCTTATTAAACAGATATAAATCCATAATTATAGGATTACTTAATTAAGCTTAATTCCATGTAAAATTTCACAATAAACATTTAAGAGCGCAGAATTAGGGACTGAAAATATACCAGAATCATGTACGGGGTCGGGTTATTACAATTACCCAGCAAATTACGCAGTACATTACTCTGCAAATTACTTAGCAAATTACTCATTAAAATCTCACCTAGTAAATTACTCTGTAAATTTTCTGTAAATTAATCAGTAAATTCTCATTAAATTACTCAGCAAGTTCTCCGTAAATTACTCAGTAAATTCCCAGTAAATTCAAATTAAATTACTTAGTAAATTCTCAGCAAATCACTCAGTAAATTACTTAGTAAATTCCCAATAAATTCCCAGCAAATTCCTTGTAAATTCTTAGAAAATTACTCAGTAAATTCCCAGTAAATTACCCTGCAAATTACTCATTAAATTCTCAGTAAATTACTTAGTACATTACCCATTAAATTATTGAGTAAATTACTTATTAATTTCTCAATAAATTAAGCAGTAAATTCTCTGTAAATTTTTATGTAAATTACCTAGTAAATTACCAGTAAATTACTCAGTAAATTCTCAGTAAATTATTCAGTAAATTCTCAGTAAATTACTAAGTAAATTCTCAATAAATTCTTAGTAAATTACTCAATGAATTACTTAGTAAATTCTCAGTAAATTACTCAATAAATTCACAGTAAATTCTCACTAAATTCCTAGCAATTTTCTCAATAAATTACGCTGTAAATTCCTAGTAAATTGACATTGAAGTACTCATAAAATTCTCAGTAAATTACTAGTAAATTCCCAGTAAATTCTCTGTAAATTACTCAGTAAATTACTCAATAAATTCGTAGAAAATTCTCAGTATTCCTAGTAAATTACTCAGTAAATTCTCAGTAATTTAATCAATACATTCCCATTAACTTCTCAGTAAATTCTTAGAAAATTACCAAGTAAATTCTCAGTAAATTTTCAGTAAATTAATCAGTGCACTACTTAGTAAATTCACATTAAATTCTCAGTAAATTACTCAGTAAATTCTTAGTAAATTGCTCAGAAAATTCCCAAAAAATTGTCAATAAATTACTTAGTAATTTCCTAGTAAATTATTAGTAAATTACTCAGTAAATTACTCAGACAATTACACAGTAAATTCTCAGTAACTTACTTAGTAAATTTCCTATAAATTCTTAATAAAGTACTCAATAAATTCCAATAAATTCTCACTAAATTCTAAGTAAATTACTGAGTAAATTCTTAGTAAATTACTCAGTATTCTCTAGTAAATTTTCAGTAAATTCTCAATAAATTATTTAGTAAATTCTCAGCAAATTACTCAATAAATTCTTAGTAAATTCTTAGTAAAATACTCAGTAAATTACTCATTAAATTCTAAGTAAATTCTCCGTAAATTGCTTACTAAATTTCTAGTAAATTCTCAATAAATTACTTAGTAAATTTTCAATAAATTCTCAGTAAATTACTCAGCAAATTCCCAGTAAATTCTAATAAATTACTCACTAAATTACTCAGTAAATTTCCAGTGAATTCTCAGTAAATTGTCAGTAAATTACTCAGTAAATTCCCAGAAAATTCTCAATTAATTCCCAGTAAATTCTAAATAAATTACTTAGTAAATTTTTAGTAAGTTACTCAATAAATTTTAAATAAATTCTAAGTAAAGTTTCAGTAAATTGCTCAGTAAATTATTTAATAAATTCCCAGTAAATTATTTAGTAAATTCTCAATGAATTCTAAGTAAATTACTCATTAACTTCGTAGTAAATTCTGAGTAAATTACTCAGTAAATTTTCAGTAAATTCTCTGTAAATTTCTTAGTAAACTAATTAGTAACTTAGTCTGTAAATTCCTAGTAAATTCTCAGTAAATTACTCAGTAAATTGTCTGTATATTACTCAGGAAATTCCTAGTAAATTACTTAGTAAATTCCCGGCAAATTACCGACTAAATTCTTGGTTAATTCTCAGTAAATTACTTAGAAAATTTCCTATAAATTCTTAGTAAATTACCTAGTAAATTACACAGTAAATTCCTAGTAAATTACTCTGCAAATTACTCTGCAAATTCGCAAAAAATTACTCAAAACACTACCTAGTAAATTACTCAGTAAATTCTGACTAAATTACTCAATAAATTCCTTGTAAATTCTTCGTAAATTTCTTAGTAAATTATACTGTAAATTACCAGTAAATTATTTATTAAATTACTCAGTAAATTCTTTGTTAATTACTAAGTAAATTCCCAATAAATTCATAGTAAATTCTCAGTAAATTCTTCTATAAATTCTGAGTAAATTACTCAGTAAGTTCCCAGTAAATTCTCAGTAAATTACTTTTTAAATTCTCAGTAAATCATTAGTAAATTACTTAGTAAATTCCTAGTAAATTTTCAGTAAAATACTCAGTAAATTATTCAGTAAATTACCAGTAAATTTCAAGTAAATTCTAAATAAACTACTAAGTAAATTCTTAATAAATAACTCAGTAAATTACATAGTAAATTCTCAGTAACTTACCCAGTAAATTCCTAGTAAAATACTCAGCAAATTCCTAGTAAATTCTCAGCACATTACTCAATAAATTACTATGTAATTCTCAGTAAATTATTAAGAAAATTCCCAGTAAATTTTGTGTAAGTTCTTTGTAAATTACATAGAAAATTCTCAATAAATTACTTAGTAAGTTACTCAGTAAATTCTCAGTAAATTACTCAATACATTACTTAGTAAATTACATACTAAATTCCCAATAAATTCTTAGTAAATTACCCCGTAAATTACTTAGTATATTCTCATCAAATTACTCAGTAAATTCTAATTAATTCTCATTAAATCACTCAGTAAATCCCCGTAAATTCTTAGCAAATTACTCAATAAATTCTCAATAAATTACTGAATAAATTCTCAGTAAATTCTTGGTAAATTACTCAGTCAATTCCTAGTAAATTCTTAGGAAAATAGTTAGTAAATTCTAAGTAAATTACTCACTATATTACTCAATAAATTTCCTATAAATTCTGAATAAATTACTGAGTAGATTTCTAGTAAATTCTTTTTAAATTACTCAGTAAATTATCAATAAATTATTAGTAAATTCCTAATAAATTCTCAGTAAATTTCCAATAAATTCCCACTAAAGTCTCAGTAAACTACTCAGTAAATTACTCAGTACATTTCTCAGTAAATTCTCAGTAAATTTTCAGTAAGTTCTCTGTAAATTACTCAGTAAATTCTCAGTATATTACTCAGTAAATTCTCAATAAATTCTCTATAAATTACTCAGTACATTACTCAATAAATTCACAGTAAATTATTAGCAAATTACTCAGTAAATTCTCAATCAATTATGCTGTAAATTACTCACTAAATTACTCAGCAAATTAGCAGTAAATTCCCAGTAAATTACTCTTTAAATTACTCTGCGAATTACTTAATAAATTCTTAGTAAATTACTCAGTACATTACACAGTAAATTATTTAGTAAATTCTTAGTAAATTACTCAGTAAATTCACAGTAAATTACTCAGTAAATTCACATTAAATTACTCAGTAAATTCTCAGTGAATTACTTAGTAAATTCCCTCTAAATTACTCAACAAATTCCTAGTCAATTACTCTGTAAATTCTCGGTAAATTACTCAATAAATTTCCAGTAAATTCTTAATAAATTCCTTGTAAATTTTTAGTAAATTACCTAGCAAATTACATAATAAATTACTCTACAAATTTCTCAGGAAATTACTCATTGAATTCTTCATAAATTACTCAATAAATTCTCATTAAATTACTCAGTAAATTCTCTGTAAATTACACAGTAAATTCTCAGTAAATTATTTTGTAAATTCCCTGTAAATTATTCAATAAATTCTCAGTAAATTATTCAGTAAATTCTCAGTAAATTCCCTGAAAATTCTTAGTAAATTACATAGTAAATTATCAATAAATTACTCAGCAAATTCTCAGTACGTTACCTAGTAAATTACTCTGTAAATTCCTAGTATATTACTCAGTAAATTCCCAGTGAATTCCCAATAAATTCTTAGTAAGTTACCCAGTAAATTCACATTAAATTACTAAGTAAATTCTCAGTAAATTACTCAGTAAATTCCATGTAAATTCTCAATAAATTACATAGTAAATTCCTAGTAAATTACCATTAAATTACTGAGTAAATTACGCATTAAATTCTCAGTAAATTAAGCAGTAAATTCCTTGTAAATTCTTAGTAATTTTCTCATTAAATTACCTAACAAATTCTTAGTAAACTATTTAGTAAATTCTCAATAAATTAATCTGTAAATTACTCAGTAATTTCTCAGTAAATCACTAAGTAAATTCCCAATAAATTCTAAGTAAATTATATTGTAAATTCTCAGTGAATTACTCAGTAAATTATAAGTACATTATCCATAACTTCTTATTAAATTACTCAAAGAAAATTATCAATAAATTACTGAGTAAATTATCAGTAAATTTGTCACGACCCCAAACCGCCCCTAGTAGTTTGGTGCCGAGATGGCCAGTAAATCCGAGATTCACCAAAGGCCTCTTACAAAAGTTCACACACAACAGAGTATATATATATAGGGGGCTCACACATGCGGAAGCGATAAAACAAAATACACGTGGTCCTTGAGAGCTGTGCATAGATCAAATGTGATGACATACAGAACATGACTACACTTCGGCAGCTAACAAAACAAACTTCAAGTTACATCCTGATCAAAAGGCTTCTCAGCCGACATATACAAAATACAACGATTACAAGCAAAGAAGCATAATTTTCAAGATCTGCCGACGTAAATACACACTGCCGAGGTAATCACAAAACAAGGCCGATATATGCAAAAATCCCAAAACAAGCTTTACAAGTACTTCTAGGCGTCGCCGCCGTCTTGCTCATCACCTACATATATATAAAGAGGGGTGAGCTTGGGAACTCAGTGAATGGTACTAGAAATAAAGGTTTGCATGAATAATAGCCGGAGTCTTTTCAAAACAAAGCATACCAAACCATTCAAGCGTTAGCCGAGGTTCCATCCAAAGCAAAACATAGCAAGTTATATCAAATCAAGAGATGAACCGTATTCATCTAGCAAGTCTTACAAGTCAAAGCATTTCCGAGATCATACAAGTAGTAGCCGAGGTCCTCCTCCAGGCAAATCATAACAAGCTGTATCAAGTCAAGGGGGTGAACCATATTCATCAAGCACAATCTTACCAAACCTGTTGCTCATGCGACTTAGGCCCGTAGCCCTTTTTCACTATCTCATGTCACTTAGGCCCGTAGCCCTTTTTGACCATCTTATGTGACTCAGGCCCGCAGCCCTTTTTCACCAAGCGGTGCTGCGAAAGTTTAAAGTCCTCTAGCACAAGGGACTGGTGTTACTTAGGCCCGTAGCCCGCTTTAACACTTATCTTTTCAAGAAAGGACCGTATCCTTTTTAACGAGATGGTACTGCGAAAGTTTAGAGTCCTCCAGTACAAGGGACTTTCTAAGGATATCAAAACAAGGCTCAAACTCATTACAAGGACATCATCAAGACAAGCTCATACTTACCCTTTTTAACTCTGAGTACTGCGAAAGTTTAACGTCCTCCAGCACAAGGGACTTTCAAGAATACCATCAAACAAGCTCATATTCATCACATCAAAATAGGCTAGTCATTCATGCGTAGCAAATACTTTTATCAAGCGAAACAAGCAAGATTTATCAAAAGCTTTATAACATAGCTTTATTAAAAGCACCACTCACCTCAGTCTTCAAGTGTAGGCTCAAGCAAAGATCAAAGTCCTACAATCACATGGCAAATCATATTCTCAAAACGAGCTTCGTATGCACATAAGGATCTCGGCACTCTCGCCGGATCCAAGTCAAAAGCAAAGCAAAGTATGTCAAGGGTCAAAATGCTGTTTTCCATCTCATGGAAACATACTGGGTACAATCCAGCCTAGCCGAGGTCCCACACCTCCTCGCCGAGGTGTGAACCCGATGGCCAAGTACAAAACGAAGTCGGGGAAAACCTGGGTTTCCCTTTGAAGAATGCTAAGGACAATTAATCAAGAACATCAAGAACATGCATGCTGGAATCATAACTTATATGCATTCAAAATCTGAGGTCCCATGCAAAGAGCTCAAAACATGGACCTGGGTTCCCGTACAAAAGCATGCAAGAACGAACACAAAAACATAGTTCTCGTTCCAAACTTTCGGATCAAAACAAGACTTTATTCAAGAACACATGAATATCATCTTTTTCATTCAAAACCAACTTCAAATCGTTGCATGGCATGCAAAACAAACTCAATCATGCAATGCAGCTAGATAACCAACAAGAGTAACCAAAGTAGAACGAGAATCTAACCTCCGAACTCAAATCTAACGGCTGGATCTTCCAAGATCGAGCTCGAACTCCACTTCTCTCTCTAGAGTTCTTCCTTCAAACTTGAGAGCTTCTCTCTCTAAAACAAAACAAAGATTGAGACAAAATGATTTGTCTCTAAGGCTGTCGGCTGCTTAAAGCTTCAGCTCGGACACGTGTCGTCACCGGGTTGGCTCAGCCCAAAAGGTGACTGATTGATAAGACAAGTCACTGACAAAGCGTATTCAGCACGCTTGCTAGCAAAACACATCGGCAAACAAGGACATCGGCCAAGGTCAAATCCTCGGCAACTGGATAACAAAGACGTCGGCTAGGGAGGACGACACTTGACTAAGCTGTACCACACCTTGGCCTGGGTGTGCCACATCTCGGCCTAGGTCATACCTGCCCCAGGTAAGGAGTACTAATGCAAAACATCTCGGCCTAGGCTCTAAGCACTCCGGCCCAAAGGGTGACATCTCGGCAAGCATGCCGAGGTGAAGGTGAAGATCAACCAAGGTTCCAAAACGATTCTAAGTATAAAAGTTCAAAAGTGAACTAATGCTCAAGGTGATCTCGGCCACAACCGAGCAAGGATCAAAATCAAGCAAGCAATACTTAAACATGGCAAGTCGAAACAAGATCAATAAGATTCATAATGCATCAAGACAAGATCATACATAGATGTATGCAAGTATAGCTAAGTCGAGAATGAGGGTTGTTACAAAATTACTCAGTAAATACTCAGTAAATTACTCCTTAAATTCCTATTAAATTACTCAGTAAATTCCCAGTAAATTCTCAATAAATTCCTAATAAATTCCTAGTAAATTACTCAGTAAATTCCCAGCAAATTCTCAATAAATTTCCAATAAATTCCCAGTAAATTACTCTGTAAATTCTCAGTAAATTCCTAGCAAATTACTCAATAAATTCATAGTAAATTCTCAGTAAATTCCCAGTAAATTACTCACTAAATTCTCACTAAATTACTCAGTAAATTCTTAGTAAATTATTATGTAAATTCTCAGTAAATTACTCAGTAAATTTTCAGTAAATTACTCAATGAATTGCTAAGAAAATTATTAATAAATTCCCCGTAAATTCTCAGTAAATTACTTAGTAAATTCCCAATAAATTCTCAGTAAATTACTAAGTAAATTCTCAGAAAATTATTCAGTAAATTCGTTTTAAATTTTTAGTAAATTCCCAGTAAATTAATCAGTAAATTACCAGTAAATTCTCAGTAAATTCCCAGCAAATTGACATTGAATTACTTATTAAATTTTCAGTAAATTACTTAGTAAATTACATAGTAAATTTCCAGTAAATTACTCGATAAATTACTCTGTAAATTCTCCGTAAATTACATAGTAAATTCCCAGTAAATTACTCGTTAAATTACTCTGTAAATTCTCAGTAAATTCCCTATAAATTCTCTTTAAATTCTCAGAAAATTAATTATCGAATTGCTTAGTTAATTCCCTGGAAATTACTAAGCAAATTCCCTGTAAATTCTCAGTAAATTACCACTAAATTCTCAGTAACTTACTCAATAAATTGTTCATAAATTTCTCAGTAAATTCCCATTAATTCTCAATTAATTACTTAATAAATTCTCAGTAAATTATTATTAAATTACTCAATAAATTAATCAGTAAATTACTCAGCAAATTACATAGTAAATTCTTAGTAACTTACTCAATAAATTCCCAATAAATTCTTAGTAAAGTACTCAGTAAATTCCCAATAAATTTCCACTAAATTCTAAGCAAATTACTCAGCAAATTCTCAGTAAATTACTCAGTAAACTCCTAGTAGATTCTCAGTAAATTACTCAATAAATTCTCAGCAAATTACTCAGTAAATTCTCACTAAATTCCCTGTAAATTCGTAGAAAATTACCCAGTAAATTCCCAATAAATTACTCTGCAAATTACTCAGCAAATTACTCATTAAATTCCCAGTAAATTACTCAGTAAATTCCCAGTAAATTCTCATTAAATTACTCAGTAAATTACTTAATAAATTCATATTAAATTACTCAGTGAATTCTCAATAAATTACTCAATAAATTCCCAGTAAATTACTCAGGTCAATTCTTAGTAAATTACTCAGTAAATTCGTAGCAAATTACTCTATAAACTCCTAGTAAATTACTGAGTAATTTACTTAGTAAATTCTCAGTAAATTACTCTACAAATTACTCAACAAATTACTTATTAAATTCTCTGTAAATTACTCATTATATTACCTAGTAAATTCTCGGTAAATTTCTTAGTCAATTACCTAGTAAATTACCAGTAAATTACTCAGGAAATTCTCAGTAAATTCCTAGAAAAATTTTAGTAAATTCTCAATAAATTAATCAGTAAATTACTCAATAAATTTTTAATAAATCTCAGTAAATTATTCAATAAATTCTCATAAAATTACTCTTTAAATTCTTAGTAATTTACTTAGTAAACTCTCAATTAATTACTCAATAAATTATTCAGTAACTTACTCAGTAAATTACGCAGGAAATTTCCTGTAAATTCTCAGTAAATTACTCAGTAAATTCTAAGTAAGTTACTCAGTAAATTCCCTGCAAATTCTTACTAAATTTCCCAGTAAATTACTCAGCAAATTCTTAGTAAATTACTCGGTACATTACCCAATAAATTACTCAGTAAATAACTCTGTAAATTCCTAATAAATTACTCAGTAAATTATTCAGTAAATTCTCAGTCAAAACTCTGTAAATTCTCAGTAAATTCTCTATAAATTCTTACTAAATTACTCAGTACATTACCAGTAAATTCTTGTAAATTCTTAGTAAATTACTTAGTAAATTCATATTAAATTACTCAGTAAATTCTCAGTAAATTACCCAGTAAATTATTTAGTAAATTACTTGTAAATTCTCAATAAATTCACAGTAAATTCGAAGTAAATTATCTGTAACTTCTCAGTAAAATTACTCAATAAATTTCCAGTGAATTATTAGTAAATTACTTAGTAAATTCTCAGTAAATTACTCAGTAAATCGTTAGTAAATTACTTCGTAAATTCCAGTAAATTCTTAGTAAATTCGCAATAAATTCCAAGTAAATTACTCAGTAAATTCTTTGTAAATTACCTAGTAAATCCCCAGCAAATTATCAATAAATTACTCAATAAATTCTCAGTAAATTACCCAGTAAATCGTTAGTAAATTTAAATTACTCAATAAATTTCTAGTAAATTCTCAGTAAATTCTCATTAAATTACTGAGTAAATTATCATTAAATTACTCAGTAAATTCCTAATAAATTTTCAGTAATTTCTCCGTAAATTACTCGGTAAATTTTCAGTAAATTCTCAATAAATTACTTAGTAAATTTACAATAAATTCTCAGTAAATTACTTGGTAAATTCCTAATAAATTCTCAATAAATTACTCAGTAAATTCCTACTAAATTCTCAGTGAACTCTTAGTAAATTACTCAGTAAATTACTTAGTAAATTTTTAGTAAATTATTCTATAAATTACTCAGCATATTACTTAGTAAATTCTCAGTAAATTATTCAGTACATTACTCAGTAAATTCCCAGTAAATTCTCAAAAAATTATCTGTAAATTAATCAGTAAATTACTCAGTAAATTTCCAGTAAATTCTCAGAAAATTACTTAGTAAATCACTCAATAAATTCCCACCTCAATAACAAAATCACATCATATTATAATAACAGGGCTTAGAGGAAACAATTACAAAATATAATTAAGTCCATTGAGCAGTGCTTACATGATAACTTCATAGATAGAACAAGTCATTCATTATACCATAATATCATATTACAACAAACTTCTAGTTCAACTTCGTACATAACTTGTTTCACAATATACTTGTTACACATACATCAAAAACGAAACAAAAGACTTAATCAAAAGGTTGACAAAAGCTTGGCTCCTCAAGAGACCAAGCAACACCTCATCACGGAGGCACCTCACATTTGGCTTCCCATAGGGTTGACTTCCAAAGCGCCTCTAAACCTGATGGTCCATGTGCTCACCTACATATATATAAGGGAAAGGGGTGAGCTGGAGCCCAGTGAGTAATATCAATATAAAGGATTTAAATGAATGAAGTCCAACATTTCTTAAAGCATATTCTTTCAATAATCAAAACAATTCGAATAACAATCATATGTCCAATCATATCAATCCTTTATGTTAACAATAACCATTCAAAACATTATACCTGGTAACATCCAATAGAGTAACAATATAACAATGTGTCGAAGGCAATAAGACGACTAGGGTCAATTCAATGGAACCATAGCAGGTCAGTCAATAAACCACAATGAGTAAATCAATGTGGACCACTAGGTTCTAACATTAGAGATCTCTGTGTTTCAATTAATCTAATGGGCCATGGTATTATTTCCTCCTAGCGAGGGCCTCACTAAAGGATGCCATGATTACAAGTTCAAAAAGGATCTTCATTCTTAGATATTAAAATAAGATTTCAAAATAACATTCTTGAACAAGTCAAAATACTTTTCGAACATAGCTTTATAAAGACATTATTCACAATGGGTTTGTACCGGTATTAAGCTTCAGGAGACCACATACACAAAACACATAATTAAGGCACACATTGAAACACATTGCCTTACACTAATATTGTATCTTAATTCAATTCCCTTAAATGTGTTCCTAGTTACTCTCTCATTAATGATGCCTAAACAATGCCCACGAATGCCTAAAGGTGCATGAGAATAGAAGTATGCACTTAAAAGCATTTTTCAAAAGTTACAAAAATAGGACAGTTCGCTCGAGCACACGGTTGGTCGCTCGAGTGGACCACTTGGTCTGCAAAAATACTGGTTATGTAGGCTCGATGGTCGATCGAGCCAAGTGAAATGAAAGGCGAGTTCGCTCAAGCGGTCATTCAATTGCTTGAGCCATATGCAGTGTGTCTGCACAAATATTGGATGCATGCAAAGTACGCTCGAGCAACAACTTCATCACTCAAGCGAAGTAGTCAAATTCTGAAATTTTCATAATAGAATTCAAGTTCAATATCAAGAGTTCAAGTTGTATAGCTTGCATGGCTAGACCCAAATCATGAAAACACTTAGTTAACCTTGAATACAAAACCAATTTAAAGTCATGAGCTCAAAAACATCAAAAGCCTTGCAAAATTGAGATCAAAACTTCCATTCATGTAAATTTTTAAGCTTTTTCTTCAAATTCATCAACTCAAGTTTTTAAGTTCTCAAAACCAAATATGAAGATGCAATTGGACCTCAAAACCAACAAAGATGAAGGAATTCAGGCTCAAGAGATGAAAATATGATGAGATTATGCATGCATGTCCAAATTTAACTCACTTTTCGTATAATCAAGTTGATTCTTCCATCTTCATATCAATTACATAGGCATTACTCTCACTATTACAAGAATTCTACTCCTACGTGAATTATCTACAAGAATTATGATTATAGTTCTTACCTAGAGTCTTGAATTTAGAGCTCTACTTTACAAATCCTTGAATTCCTCTACTCTTCTTCACAAATTCTTCTCTTCTCTCTCTAGAGTTTGAACTCACTCTCTCCCTCTCTATAATTTCAGCTTAAAATGAAGATAATGAACTCAATTAAGCTTATAATTCAAATTTAATCAAACCTCCCATATGATTCTAAATATTCCATTGAGCCTATTGAACTAGTCAATTTTGATTTCTGATTCGTTAGGGCTTCCAATTTCTATTTCAAAGTAAGTATTCTAACAAATATTCTATGAACAAACAGATATGCACAAAATTAAACATATAATCATGCAAACTTCCTTAATAAAATAATATGCAAAAATGATATGTAAGTTGGGGCCGTCATAGTCACTATGCCCCACTGAAAGGTTGATCATTGGTCTTTTATCCTTATTTCTCTCCTCAACATCCTTGATGATCGATTTTAGTGCTACATTTTATTTAGTACTTGGTAGGAAAAAAGCTTGGCTTCTAATTCCAACGGCTGGAATGGCTTGTCTGCTGGTCACCTTATTCGTGTCCTTGCAATTTCCCCTTCTTTTAGATATAATAAAGTCTATGTATGGGACTGACATTTTCCGAAAGCAAAGCGATTGTTTCATTCTATTATCAAACAAGGAAAGAGGAGAGTTTTGAGCATATACTCCAGTATTCAATTATGTGTAACAATAACAATAAATCAATAGACTAGTTAGCCTTGGTCAAGAATCCTTGCACCTCACTGAGAGGGTCACAAGTTCGATTACATGCATCTTTTTTCTACTTTTCTCTTGTATTTGATTGAATTTTTCTTAAGTTAGTTAAACCATTTTGATTTTCTCATGAAGAGCTTTATTGAATTTCTTACTCGTTCCCATGGTCCTAGATGTAAAGTCAAATTAATTCATCACAAAATTACATGAACCTTCAATTTAATCATGGGTTAATTACACTTTACCCCCTTGTGGTTTCACGCGGTAACACGTTACCCCCTAGGGTTTATAAATGTATTCATAAATCCCCTATAGTTTAGAGTGATGTGCAAAAATGACGTTTTCTACTAGACTTGACAACGCACGGGCAAATGTGTCGGAGAAGCATGTTTGCACTAGGATTAAGTAAGTGGCGCCAAAATTAGGGCTTGAATTGACCAATTTGCTCTTCCAATCTCCTAGCATTCTATACCTATATTTCCCGCTCTAAAGATTACAACCAAACATGGCTTTAAATATACAATATATGTATATATCCTTCTCTTTCCTGTATCTCATCTCGCGTCTCTGCAACAAAATCCTTCTTCATCAAGCTCATTTCCTCCTTTCAAGTTGAAAAGTAGAACAACACTTTCCAAATTAGAGCTTTACTTATCGTTGAAATTTACAGCTACCAACCGTTGTTATAAAAATTGCTGCCACCGATAGTAATTTCGTTACCCCCAAATCCAACACCTTCTACACCCAGCTACACTGATGTGAGAAAGAGATTTAGTGGTGCTTAAATTGCAGGGGCGAAAGGATAGGATGCAATCGGTGGTAGGTGCGATTTGTAAGGGTGGGTGCAGGGGCGGAGGCACTCAAGGGCCAGGGGGTCAGGTGGGTTTTTGGAATTTTTTTTTTTTTCAAATATAAAGAAAATATTTTAAATAAAAAATTTTATAAAAATATTATTTAAAGTGAAATGTCAATGACATTTTTAAAATTATGAGAACAATAATGGTTATTTTGATCGAAAGTAAAGAAACTATGATAAGTTATATTATTATTTATAAAAATTTCAATATAATGGTAATGTCTATAATTATTGACATGCAAACATAATTAAAATCAATGAAGATATATGAAATTTATTGGATTGTTACGTACATTTGACGTGTAGAGTTTATCTTCCATATGTTTTTTTTCCATTCATAGCTAAAATGACCACTATATAAATTATAATCAAGTAACACATCTTCAATTATAAAAAAAATAAAAAATTACAATAGATCATAACTAATATCAAAATGAGTCATAACTAACTATTACTTGATATATAGTAATAGCCAACATAACAACAACAAGAAGTTATAAATAAATTATATCTAACACTATAATGTGTCATAACTAAAGACCACAAATATCATAATTACGACATATGATAGACATTTTTTTTATGGTGTGTTTTATAGAATTTATCTACTAAAATATATTATTTCTATCTCAACTTATCTTCTTTTTTAATTTTTCAATCTACCTATAAATAGTTACTCCCCAATATTTATATAAAATTTAATCTCAAATCCTATAATTTAAAATTCACATTTATCCAAATGGACTCTTAATAATTAAGTTTAGTAATATCTCATTGTTGTTTATTATAAAAATAAAAAATAAAAAATTTGCTTGGTTAGAGTTTTCCAAAAATACTTTTCAGAAAATTCTACTTTCTTGTTTTTCGATTTTTTTTTTATTTTTACTGATTTTTTTTAATATTTTAAGCAATTTTTTTTTTAATTTTTAGACATATCTAACATAAATATACCTAAAAAGTAAAAAAATTGTGAAAAAAACTTTTTAAAAATTCACTAAATACCAAAAATACAAAATATATATATATGAAAATTTTATACATTATTTATATTTTTATGTATTTATTTATTTTTTAAAATATTTTTTCACAAGTTTTTTACTTTTTAAATACATCTATGTAAAGTGTATCTAAAAAAGTAAAAAAAAAATATTTAAAATTTAAAAAATATTCACTAAAAACAAAAAAACACGAAAACCAAAAAACTTTAATTATCAAAAAACTTAAACCAAAAAACTCAAACTAACAAACTGATGTTATCATTAATTTGTGCCCCTCTCCATCAAATTCCCAGCTACGCCACTGGGTGGGTGCGGTGTTCAGTGAGTGGGTGTGTGATTGAGGCGGATTTCATATATATATATATGCATACACACACAGAGGAAGGGAGATAGGGGTGGAGGAAGGTTTTGATCAATAGATGGTGGTGATGGGAGAGGAAGCACAGTCGGTTGTGTCATTGATAGTCAATGAGATGATGAGAATTTTTTCGCCATTGATAAAGGTTAAAAAAGGAGAATTTGTCTACCATTGACCTACAACGGTATTGATGAGTATTTGGTGCAATAAAGAAACAAACAGAGTAATGTGTTCTTGGATCAAGGCTTTTGTATATGTAACACAACAATGGGCTTCTTGTCTTCCTCAAAAATTGTTTTAGGTGAATAAACTTCTTCAAAATTTGCATTGCCTTGTGAAGCAAATTCACGATCTTCACTGTTCAAGGGTGTATGCAGGAAGGTGGCAGTGGCTGTTTTGGGCAGCCATGGAGTAGATATGCCTTAGGTTGGAGGGGTTGTGTGGAGAAGATGTTCCCTCGTAGTGGCTGTGTTGTAGTGCCATTGGGAGTGGTTGGGCAGCCCAATTTAAGAGGGAGAAAGTTATGATAGTAAAATGGCATTTATATGAAAATTAAAGGAAAAAAAGAAAAGGGTAAAACTAACTTTTTGTCAAAATCATTAGCAGTTGAAGTTTGCAGTTCACCCCAGAACATGAGGTTATGTGTAGAATTCTAAACTTATAGAGGATAATGTGTTTTTGAGCTAAATTATAAAGATGTAACATATAGGGCGAATTACACTAAAGGTTCCTATAGTTTGGAACTTATATCACTTTGATTCTTAACTTTTCAATTGTAACATATTTGATCTTAAATTTTGAATCTTATTTCAAATAAGGACAATTGAATATATCATTGCTCAATTTCAAGGGTAAAGTCGTTAATTTGATAAAATATAAATTAATTTGACAAAAATAAATGTCAAATTTTTTTTTAAAATTTTTAAAAATTATTTCTACCCACCAAAGATAAAATTATGTAAAATTGATAAATCTTTTACACATTTTTTTTACCAAATTAATTTTTATTATGTGTTTGGATGATGATCATGTAATGGATCGTTTTTATTTTCATCAAATTAGTTCTATTTTTTCAAAAGTCAAATGTGGCAACAACTTTGATATCATTATTAAATCAATCCATTAAACGAAAAAATTCAAAACTAAAAATATTTCATATATTAAATGTATCGATTACATATTAAAAATATAACAACTACACATTACATGATCATCATCCAAACACATAATAAAAATTAATTTGGTAAAAATAAATAAATAAATAAATGTGTAAAAAGTAGGTAAAAATAATTTTTAAAAATTCAAAAATATTTTTTTGACATTTATTTTTATCAAATTGATTTATATTTTATCAAATTAATGACTTTGCCCTTGAAATTAAGCAATTGTATCTTCAATTGTTCTTATTTGGAATAAGATTTAAAATTTAGAGTCAAATGTGTCACAATTGAAAATTTACGGATCAAAGTGACACAAGACCTAAACTATAGTATAATTCTCCCTAAAATATAATCAACCCTTTAATCATTGACAAGTTTACCTTTTTTTTATTATAAAATCACAACTTGCTTGGTAAAACTCAATTGATTATGGTTACTGAAAACCTGTTATCAAGTACTCTTGCATCCACTTTCTAAAAAACAGTACTCTTTCATCCGAATTGAGGACTCCCCAGGTAAAGGAGAAAGACTATTACCCTCACACCAAACAAAAAAAATAAACAAACAAGCACAAAACTTTTTTCCTTCACCAAAAAATAAAAAATATCCTTGGTTGAACACTCTTTAGCATATTGATTTATTTCACTTTATGCTTTCAAACTATTGTTAAATTATTGATTGAGTCTACTAAGTTTCTGATGTATATAAATCAAAATCCACTTAATCTCTGAACTATCAATTAAATCTATTAAGTTCCTAAGTATTTTATTCAAACCTAATTATTCTTTGAAAGTATTACAAAAATAAAATGAGAAAATTATTGAAAAGTCCAACTTACGGAGGGTACAACGCATTAGGTCACATGAGTATTTTTTCTTGATGAGAAGTACACTCTTTGTGAAATATTAGGTCACATGAGTATTTTTTTTGGATGAGAAGTACACTCTTTGTGAAATATTGTGGTGAGAAGTACATTGTATTTTTTTTTGGACATTCTATTGAATTTTTTTATCTATTGAATTTTTTTGATTGTCTGTTCAAATATTTTTGTTATCTGTTTAATTTTTTCAACTATTTGTTCAAATATTTTCTTATTTGTTGATTTTTTTAACTTATTTTTTCTTATCAGTTGAATTTTTTTAACCTATTTATTGAAATCTTTTCTTATCTGTTTAGATCTCTCTCTTTTTTATTTGTTCAATTGCAATATGTTCAGATCTGTTTTCCAAATGCACAAAACAAATGTTTGAACTTCCCAAACGCAATCTATTCAGAGTTATTCAAATATTTGATTGTGCACAACCCATCTTTGATTTGTAGGGCTTGAGTCGAATTGGATTCGTTGTTTGTACTCGTTTCAATTACACTTCGAAACTGAACTCACAAATACACAAACAATCACTACATTATACACGCATATATATATATATATGATTGTTAGAGAAGGAAGATAAGAAAGAGCAAGGGTTGGAGAGAAGAGAAAGGGAGGCTTTTTGTGAGACCCCTAACTTTTGTAAATCATAGTAAGGCTCTCACTTTTGAATTATTATAATAGCCCTCAGTTTCCCATTTATTCTTGAAATTAACCCTAGAACCGAAAACACATGACAGGCGAACCTATACAAATCCTAATCGATCCCGGTAACTTAGAAATCATTACTAACACTCTAATATTAATTATTGAACTCCCTAATTATAGAATTAACCGCTCAAAACCCTAGTTTCTAGTTTTATCATTTTTATTCGATTATTCACCTTTTAATTCAAAGCGAATTAACTCAGAGCAAATTATTTTCCCTAACACTATTTTAATTAATTCTATACTTGAAATAGATATTTTAATTCATAAAAGTAGCCCATGCCCTCGCACTTTATTAAAATTGCACTTTTACCTCAAATTCATTACTTTATATAAATAAAAGTATACCTCGTTATAATAATCTTTTTCCATAAATATCTACACTATTTTAAGATGAATTTGTACACGAAAAGAAAATGAAAAACCCTCAAAATCTAGCGCACATGTGAGCCACCTAGTATATATATATATACATATATGCAATGTACTTTTTGGGAACCACTAGCTTGAAATAAGGAAGAATTTTAACTTAGTACCCAAAAATCATAGAAACTTGTTGTGTACTTGCCTTCAATTTAGTTCTATATTGACTAACCTATAATTAAATCATGTTTTAAAACATAATTAGACATCCTAATCAACCTCCATTCCATTGCCTTTCAACTAAATCCAAAACTATTCCATTCCATTGGAACCATTGGAACCAAGGGCACTTTAGACAATTCACCACAATTTCTTATAAATAGACCACCTCCCTCCACACTTTTACACACTCAAACACATACACACACATATAATTTCAGCAAGGAGGGAGAGGGAGAAGAGCAAGAGTGGGCCCTGGGAGTAGGAGGAAGAAAAAGAGAGCAATCTTTCACAACAACTTTTCTAGGAAAACAAGTAAACCACAAAACAACCTATCCTTCTCTTTGCTCTACTAAATACATGACATTATATGCTTATATTATTGTTTTCATATGCTAATGTATAGGGTTCTTGTGTTTGAATAAAAGAAGTTGAGCTTTGATTGCTACATTGCTTGTATTCTCTCTTTGTTGAAGTAAAGTCATCAATCTCTACCTATATCTTACATTATTTTTAAAGGCACACTTCCAAACTAAAAATTTGAGTTATTAGTATATTATTTGGTATGTCATGTTTTCATGGTTTGCCCCATTTTCTTACAACTCTTACTATTTCAAGTTTCGTGCACCAATAACCGGTATTTTCAGTCAACTTCCAAAATTTTTTGAAAATGAAGAAAAATCCTCTGGAGCTCAATTTTACATCAAAATCTTCCGAAAAGTGTTAACTTTCATGAAAAGTTGCTTTTATTGAAAATGAGAGTGGTTTGAGAGAAAAACCAATTTTTGAAATAACCAACAAATTTGAACAGATCTGAAATATTTCATTAATAACTAAAAATCTAAAAAAGGTATCCCACTTTTGTAAATTAATTTTGAAACAAGACAAAATTCTCTACAAACCCTAACGAGGCTAAGCTCGGAAAAATTCTAAAAGTGCCACTTTGAAAGTTATCTATAAAGTAAACCGAATTTGAAAATTTGTTCTTGTTAATAGTTCCATATTCTTAGTTGATTGAATATGCTTCTTATTGTTTGTTCGAGCTTTAGTATGACATCTACATGTTTGTTTGTATTACCTTAAATTTATGCCTTGAAATGTTTATACTTGTGTTGAAATTGTTATTTCAATTACGTGTTCTAACATTGGCTTAAATCACTTTACACAACAAGAAACTTAATAGAGGTGTGTTGTGATACCCCTGTTCCGTAGAATGCTAATTGATCCTTAATTTGAGTATGATTATGTGTTTAGCATGATTTTATGTGCCATTATGTGAATATATGCGATTTTGAAATTCTATCTGTTCACCGTAGGAATATCTGTTTGAATAATCTGCTTTGGAAATAAAATTGGAGGCCTTATCGGCCACAAAACCCGAAATTGATTACGCCATTGTGATTAGCATAATTTTTAGAGCCTACGGTCAAATTTAATTGAAAATTGATTCGGGTCGGATTAAATTGATTAAATTAGTGAATTAGTGCTCTATTCTTTGATATTATAATAATATTGTAAAAGAGGGGCTTTTAATATGAGCACTACTCAATCAAACTCCCTCTTTAATTCTCACTTGGCTGATATACACTCTAAGGAGAGGAGAGGGCTAGCCATTAGAGAGAGAGAAGAGAGAAAAATTTGTGTTTGATCTTGAGGGCTTGGAATTTTGAAGTCCAACTCTAATTGGACCATGGATTGAAGAATTGGACTTCTAGGTAAGCCATTGACTCTTGAATTCATGAATTGAACTTGTAATCTTGTGAGCTCAAAGTATTTTTGTGATCAAGAGCATGATTTAAATTGGTTTTGATAAGATATGATCATGCATGCATAGAATTGCTTTTGAATTGCCATAAGTTGTATAATCTAGCATGAATCATGTCAATTAAGCAAGATTTGAAGTTTGATCATGCACGCAAGCTTGGTTTTGTTGAGATTTATGGGAATAGGCACCACTTGCATCTTTTGAAATAGAAATGAAGTCAAGATGGGCATGCATGTTTGAATAATTGAAGATGGGAGCTTGAAATGCATGAATATGTATGATAGAATTGAATTTGGTGTCAATTTGAGACATGCAAGTGTGTAATCCTTGAAATTGACCTCCATAATAATGTGTTTTGGTGTTTGTACCATGTTAGCATGATCATATTTGAGATTTGAGCCATTGCATGCAAGTAGTGTAGCTGGAAAATCGAATTGGAGCTCAAGAACACAACCTGGAATTTCCAGAATTTTGACGTCCGCTCGAGCGAGGGAAGTGCCGCTCGAGCGGAGAATTCGAGCTCCCAACATTTTTGATAGACATGGTGCCCGCTCGAGCGGGAAGTTTACGCTCGAGCGGGAAGCTATGTAGACAGGCAGTCCGCTCGAGCGGCCGAGTTCACGCTCGAGCGGGAATTTGAGGTAACCAGCACTTTTGTAGGCTTAAAGGTCTGCTCGAGCGGGGACCCTGTTTTCTGAAATTCTGAAAATGCATTATGTGTTATATTTTTTCGTTCTCTTTCACTTGTAAGCACTCTTAGGCATATGTTAAGCATTATAAATTAGTTAATGAGATAAGAATAAAGCCTAAAGAGTAATATGTGAATTAAAGAACGGATTGAACTATTAGTGACCCTTTTGTGTTCATGAAATATGTAGGGTCAAGCTCCAAGGCAAATCCACAAGCCAATCACTGTGAGTAATATCGATATTTGAATGCTTGTGAATGTCCAATTGTTATTCCCTTATAAGCTTTATGAGTTGCTAATTGGGATTGTGGACAAAAGTCTGACATGAATTAACATAAATGGACCAAAGGTCGTTTTGATAAACATAAATGGACCAAAGGTCATTTTGATAAACATAAATGGACCAAAAGGTCGCTTTGATAAACATAAATGGACCAAAGGTCGTTTTGATAAACATAAATGGACCAAAGGTCGTTTTGATAGAACTGAATGGACCGAAGGTCGTTTTGATAGAAATGAATGGACCGAAGGTCGTTTTGATAGAAATGAATGAACCGAAGGTCGTTTTGACATATATGAATGGACCGAAGGTCGTTTTGACGTATATGAATAGACTGAAGGTCGTTTTGACATGAACGAGTGGGTCGAAGGTCGTTTTGACATGAACGAGTGGGCCGAAGGCCGTTTTGACATGAACAAGTGGGCCGAAGGCCGTTTTGACATGAATGAATGGGCCGAAGGCCATTTTGACAGAAATGAATGGGTCGAAGGCCATTCTGACATAAATGAATAGGCCGAAGGCCGTTTTGACATGAATGGAAATCTGAATGGGCCAAAGGCCAAAATGTTGAAACTACAAGTCACTTGATCTGAATTTCGTATAGTTATATATCTGCTAAATAGAAATATGAATTGGGCCCAAGGCCGTTTGGAACATGTTGGTCTACATTGTTATGTAATTTCTATATTTGATATTATTCACTGGGCTATCGCTCACGCTCATTCATGTGTTTGTAGGTGAGCCAAGAGAAGTCCAAACCCAGCCCCAGTGAATTCTGCCAGGAATAACATGAGTTTTTGAAGAGTCAGCCTTGTGTCTCACGCACGAGACCCATCCTTGCCAGTCTGTTATGTATTTATAATTTGTCTTGTCGGCAAGGACTTTGTGTATATCTATATATAGTTTTGATAGGGGTTGACTCAGTATGAATGATCCTGTCTGTAAAAGATTTTATGGCACTGTACTTTTGACATGGGTTATTAACGTATATGAGTGTGGTTTGTTTTGAAGTGCATATAAACACGGCTCTATGGACAAAGTTTTTAATTATTGCTTCCATTTGGCCCCTTTACTCTGTTAAGTTACGTTTGTTTTGGTTTGAGGCTGTAGGTAATCTCAGGATTACTGGCCGGTTATGTCCTTAACCCATAGGGGCGGGTTCGGGTCATGACAGAGTGGTATCAGAGCACGAGTTAATAACTCACACACTTGTCCAAATGAGCAATAAGCGTCTAGAAAAGATCTAGGATGCATTCATAAGTATGAATTTGGAAGCATCGATAATATGCTTAACTTTTGTTACGAATGATTATGTGCTATAAATTGTGAATTTCTTGCGTTGTAATTGTTCGAATACGCATGCTTTCTAGTATATACAAACTTGTGTATCTTTTGTGTAAAGTATAATGCAAGTTTACTCAGATGGTGAACTTTAAATATTTTCTGATGATATGAAATGACAAGTTCCTTGAAATGCTATTTTTGCATGAATGAATGATTGCCCAAATTTTCCTTGAATGTAATTGTGGTATCCTTAGCAGAGGCCCTCGCCCAGGGGACATAATACTGTGGCTTATGGTCATGAGGCCCTAGCCCGGGGGAAATAATACCGTGGCACAGGCCCTCGCCCGGGGGAAACAATACCGTAGCCTATGTATGAGATATGTTACCCGGTACCAGAGGTTCCGTTATGGAACTTGATGTGCTTGACCAACATGATATGTTACGCTAAACGAAGTACCACACATGATTTGAATATGAGATATGAATTGCTGCACTAATGTGTACAACAAGTTTGTTTTGTTATAATGCACAATCATGAACATATGAATCATGAAAAGTTGCTTATGTGCATTCGATTCTGCAAATGGGTGTCTATGTGAAATATGAACATGATTTGAGTATATAATTACTTAGTAAATGTTCAGCATGCGATATTTGATAAGTATGCAATTATCTGTTACGTATGTGATTAATTGCGTACGGTATGTGAAATGAGAATATAACAATGTGCCTATGTGCGAATGTACCCATGTGTATTTGTGTTTAATTTCGTATTGGGCATCCCAGTATTTGGTAAAGTTTGATAAGAATTTGTGTAGAGCATGGGCAAAATAAGGGCATACGGGTTGGAAGGTTCTTCCACAGCCCGACTTGATAGTCCGGAAATAGTAGTACAAGAATTGGCAGAGATCTTGAGACAACAGCGTCAGCTGCCGCTACGGCAAGAACCTTTGCCACTACCAGTGTAAGAAACACCGAGGAGTTTGTTATCAGATTTCTGGGGCTTGTTATAGATGTGGTAAAATGGACCATACGGTAAGGAACTGTCCCCGGATTGAACGAAATGTGAATGAATCCTCTGCCTCGGCTAAATCCGTACCAGTGGTAGGAATTGCTACTCAGGATGGAGTAATTGCACTCATCCCAGGAAGCACTCAGAATACTGTGATTGTTATCCCAGGTATCTATATTGTTTATAAACGAATGCCTATGTGTTGATTGATTCTGAATTAGTACGTTTGTACATCTTCGCTTGGGATATTATTTGATTCGGATCGGCATATTTTTCCATATCTGCTGCATGTGTATCTAGATTGGTTAGACCCACATGATCGAGACTGTATTCATTGGAGGTATATGCCCCGTTTAGGAAATTTGTGAAATACGTTTTGGGATATTGATTGACTCTGTACATGCACATGTATATCTACACCTATGCTCGGGGTGATTTATTATGTTACCATCTTCAATGACTAAACCACTGGAATTATGACTCTGTGATTGTGTGACCAAGTTGAGCACCCCAAATGATGAATTCTATGACTGTGAGGCCATGTATTTTGATTGGTAGAAAGTTGACTGGATTATGTGACTAATTTGGAACTTTTGCGTAACAATCCTATACTATGTGTACCTGAGGAACTCTGTTTAATGTGTTACTGTGCACCATGTTCTTGCATATAAGACTTATTTGGGAACTGCTATACTGATTATGATACGTACCTCCTGATACGAATAACTGCATGCATATGCAACTACCCCCGAATTTATGTAGACAATACCATATTGTACCTGATTTGAAACACTTTAATATGAACTATTGTGATGAATGATTCTGATATGACTTTGAGAATTGATGAACTTAGGGCAGTTGAGAAAAATTTTATCTGATTCGATCCGATAAAACCTTTGCCTGATATTGTTCCGATGGAAACCTCATTTGATATAATTTGATGGAACCTTTGTTTGATTTAATTTGGCAAGACCTGTGCTGGGATTGGTTTGATAAGACCCTCTGTCTGATTTAATTTTGTAAAAAGGGATTGAGGATTGCCTATAAATAAATAGCCAAATTATTCTTGGCAGAAAAACTAATAGACCCAAAACTTGAATCTGTTCAGAGTACGTAACCTATTTGAAAGACCTTTTGTGGGCTATGACAGATTGATCTAACCATGAACACCGTTGAGAACCAACCCCCAACTATCGAGGACATATGTGTTGAAAATGAGCCGAATTGTACAAATTCCGTGATTGGGTGTCTTAAGGAAGGTGCTTGTGTATTGTCCCATCCTGGTTGGTTTGACGCTATGGGGACTGATGATGGCAGATTGATTTGATGATAAGCAGTACTGAACATTTGTCTTTGACTGATCAGAATATGTTTTGTAAGGGAGAATAGTTGCTTCAATGTTATCAGATTTTAGGGAATCAGGTTGTAGTGAGTGGTACTATGTTTGTTTTGATGACATTCTTGGGGCGTCCTTTCGTGCTAGGGGAGGTTAAGCCTATGTAGCACCTTTGTTGGGATATCTTTTTGCCACCGACGGTCTTGTACGGGTGGGTTTGACTAATCGATTTCGAGTCGGCCACCGACGGTCATGAACGGGTGTGCTTCGATTTCGAGACGACTATTCTTTTGTTTTGTCCGGAATGTCATCCTTTGGTAATATGTAGATGTTTAAACATCCAAGAAACTTTGAAAAACCCTGATTGTCTGTAAGTGCGTGAATTCAGTACGCTTTGTGAATAACTGCTCAGTGTCGTCATATTCTGTGATTGGGGCTCTGAGAATGTGTAAATTGTGTTTGACACGTGATTGACTCCTTTGATAATGCCTTTGACATCATGGGGATTAATATATGAATCGTCTTCTGTTTCGGGCGACTATGAAATAGTGTGGAAAGACTCTTTGGAACAGGGAATTGAATGTTGAACCGAATTGTAAACTGTTGAATGAATTAAGAACACGTGTATTCTATTAAAAGTCAACTGCCTCAGTGTTATTGTATTTTACAATTGGTACTATGGGGATATATGAGTTACGTATGTCGTGTGGTTGACTGCTTCGATGTTATTATACTTTACAATCAGTATTATGGGGATATTGGCCTATGTGCATTGTATGGGTAATTGCTTCGATACTATCTTTGTTGACTCGGGGATCACTGTCTGGATCTACTTTAAATTCGTGTGGACTTTTGGTTGACCTTGAATAGCTGTGACAAGTCACTGAACTAAACACCAAATCGGATTGTGTATTGTGAAATTATTGAAGAATGAATTGAACTTTTGTGACAAGGGAATAGACCAAACTTCTATGATAAAGTTAGCTGGCATCTGAAATGAATAAGTTGGCGACCTACCTTGAAGAAGGCAATTGGTGAATTTGTGTCTAAGTATTTTTCGGGGCCAACAGGTCAATGCCGAATATCAGATAGTGGCGGAACTACTTCAATCTCCTTATTTTGGAATGGAAATGGGAATATGTAACTACGAATTTCGTTGTGGGGCTACCTTGAGCACTTGAGGTATAAGTCCCGTTTGAGTTTTGTATGTAGGATCACTAAGTTGCTCGTTTCCTCCCTGTGAAATTTTCGTATGATGCTGGTAGGCTAGCCACTGTTATGTCAATAAGATTGCTCGTTTGCATGAGGTCCCAATATCTATTGTTTTAGACAAATTCTAAAATGTGTTTGAATTGTGACAAGCCTTCAAGAGGCAATGAGAACTGAATTGGCATTCAGCGTTACTTTCCATCCGTAAATTGATGCATAATCAGAAAGAACTATTTAGACTCTGGGAGAAATGCTCCAAATGTGTACTTTAGATTTTAGGGGAATTGGAAAGATCTATCCATCGTTGGCGGACCTTGCTCACGACGACGGCTTACACTCTCTAGTTTTGGTATGGCACCATACAGGCCTTGTATGGAAGAAAAGGTAAGTCTCTGACTGAATGAGAACTGAGTTTTGCTTCATTTTGGGACCAAGTAAGTGGCTATCAAAAAGCATTGGAACCGTTGAATGAAAAGTGTTCCGAATTGTGTTCAACTAAAGGTAAATTAAGTTTGGAGGACCAAACTTCCTAAAGGGGGGAAGACTGTGATACCCCTATTCCGTAGAATGCTAATTGGTCCTTAATTTGAGTATGATTATGTGTTTAGCATGATTTTATGTGCCATTATGTGAATATATGCGATTTTGAAATTCTATATGTTCACCATAGGAATATCTGTTTGAATAATCTGCTTTGGAAATAAAATTGGAGGCCTTATCGGCCACAGAACCCGAAATTGATGACGCCATTGTGATTAGCGTAATTTTTAGAGCCTACGGTTAAATTTAATTGAAAATTGATTCAGGTCGGATTAAATTGATTAAATTAGTGAATTAGTGCTCTATTCTTTGATATTATAATAATATTGTAAGAGAGGGGCTTTTAATATGAGCACTACTCAATCAAACTCCCTCTTTAATTCTCACTTGCCTGATATACACTCAAAGGAGAGGAGAGGGCCGGCCATTAGAGAGAGAGAAGAGAGAAAAATTTGTGTTTGATCTTGAGGGCTTGAAATTTTGAAGTCCAACTCTAATTGGACCATAGATTGAAGAATTGGACTTCTAGGTGCCATTAACTCTTGAATTCATGAATTGAACTTGTAATCTTGTGAGCTCAAAGTATTTTTGTGATCAAGAGCATGATTTAAATTGGTTTTGATAAGATATGATCATGCATGCATAGAATTGCTTTTGAATTGCCATAAGTTGCATAATCTAGCATGAATCATGTCAATTAAGCAAGATTTGAAGTTTGATCATGCACGCAAGCTTGGTTTTGTTGAGCTTTATGGGATTAGGCACCACTTGCATCTTTTGAAATAGAAATGAAGTCAAGATGGGCATGCATGTTTGAATAATTGAAGATGGGAGCTTGAAATGCATGAATATGTATGATAGAATTGAATTTGGTGTCAATTTGAGACATGCAAGTGTGTAATCCTTAAAATTGAGCTCCATAATAATGTGTTTTGGTGTTTGTACCATGTTAGCATGATCATATTTGAGATTTGAGCCATTGCATGCAAGTAGTGTAGTTGGAAAATCGAATTGGAGCTCAAGAACACAACCTGGAATTTCCAGAATTTTGACGTCCGCTCGAGCGGGGGAAGTGCCGCTCGAGCGGAGAATTCGAGCTCCCAGCATTTTTGACAGACATGGTGCCCGCTCGAGGGGGGAAGTTTACGCTCGAGCGGGAAGCTATGTAGACAGGCAGTCCGTTCGAGCGGCCGAGTTCACGCTCGAGCGGGAATTTGAGGTAACCAGCACTTTTGCAGGCTTAAGGGTCCGCTCGAGCGGGGAAGTCCACGCTCGAGCGGAGACCCTGTTTTCTGAAATTCTGAAAATGCATTATGTGTTATATTTTTCCGTTCTCTTTCACTTGTAAGCACTCTTAGGCATATGTTAAGCATTATAAATGAGTTAATGAGATAAGAATAAAGCCTAAAGAGGAATATGTGAATTAAAGAACGGATTGAACTGTAAGTGACCCTTTTGTGTTCATGAAATATGTAGGGTCAAGCTCCAGGGCAAATCCACAAGCCGATCACTGTGAGTAATATCGATATTTGAATGCTTGTGGATGTCCAATTGTTATTCCCTTATAATCTTTATGAGTTGCTAATTGGGATTGTGAACAAAAGTCTGACATGAATAAACATAAATGGACCAAATGTCGTTTTGATAAACATAAATGGACCAAAGGTCGTTTTGATAAACATAAATGGACCAAAGGTCGCTTTGATAAACATAAATCGACCAAAGGTCGTTTTGATAGAAATGAACGGACCGAAGGTCGTTTTGACATATATGAATGGACCGAAGGTCGTTTTGATAGAAATGAACGGACCGAAGGTCGTTTTGACATATATGAATGGACCAAAGGTCGTTTTGACATATATGAATGGACCGAATGTCGTTTTGACATATATGAATGGATCAAAGGTCGTTTTGACTTATATGAATGGACCGAAGGTCGTTTTGACATGAACGAGTGGGCCAAAGGCCGTTTTGACATGAATGAGTGGGCCAAAGGCCGTTTTGACATGAATGAGTGGACCGAAAGCCGTTTTGACATGAATGAATGGGCCGAAGGCCATTTTGACAGAAATGAACGGGCCGAAGGCCGTTCTGACATAAATGAATAGGCCGAAGGCCGTTTTGACATGAATGGAAATCTGAATGGGCCAAAGGCCAAAATGTTGAAACTACAAGTCACTTGATCTGAATTTTGTATAGTTATATATCTGCTAAATAGAAATATGAATTGGGCCCAAGGCCGTTTGTAACATGTTGGTCTACACTATTATGTAATTTTTGTATTTGATATTATTCATTGGGCTATCGCTCACGCTCATTCATGTGTTTGTAGGTGAGCCAAGAGAAATCCAAACCCAGCCCCAGTGAAGTCTGCCCGAAACAACATGAGTTTTTGAAGAGTCAGCCTTGTGTCTCACGCACGAGACCCATCCTTGCAGTCTGTTATGTATTTATAATTTGTCTTGTCGGCAAGGACTTTGTGTATATCTGTATATAGTTTTGATAGGGGTTGACTCAGTATGAATGATCCTGGCTGTAAAAGATTTTATGGCACTGTACTTTTGACGTGGGTTATTAACGTATATGAGTGTGGTTTGTTTTGAAGTGCATATAAACACGGCTCTATGGAAAAAGTTTTTAATTATTGCTTCTGTTTGGCCCCTTTACTCTGTTGAGTTACGTCTGTTTTGGTTTGAGGCCGTAGGTAATCTCAGGATTACTGGTTGGTTATGTCCTTAACCCATAGGGGGGGTTCGGGTCATGACATGTGTGGTATTAGGTTTTTGATCACATAATTGAATTTTATGAGATAATGATACGTTAATTTCAAGTATGGATTGATGGGATGCATTCCCGTATTAAAGGTTAAGACTTGCTTAAGTGGTTGTTTTGAAACCCTTGAATGGGATTGAATGTATTCGGACCCTAAGTGTTAATGGTGGATAAGGTTAGAGGAGGTCTTGGGTCTTGACCCTTATTTTACTGTCTCTTTCGAGGTCATTGGTTGGCGCTAAGAAGTATGTAACTGTTGTAGGTATCTAGGATAAGGTTTTCAAAACAACAAAAGAGAGGGTACCAAATAATCCGAGTCCAATTCTTGTAGTTGGGAGGATGAAGTCTCTTTGAGAGATTTCTAATTTACTAACACATAACTTTATGATCCATTTATTTATTGACTTGAATATCATGCTCCATTACTTATTATAATTGTAATTGTGTATTGGATTGGAAAAAAAGGACGGGGTGTGTGCGCGTTTACTAGGCAGTTCAAGCTCATGGCGTTTCATACCAAGTATTGAAGACTATTAACCGGTCGAAGGCAAAACTGAAGTATTTGAAGACATATGGCTACCCTATAAGAAATTAAAAACTAATTTTTTTAAATCCCTTTTGTAATCTTGTTTTGGGATTGTAATATAAAAACTCTTGTGCTATTTAAGATATGAGCTTGTAATAATTATTTTGTTACCTATATACCTTTTGTGTAAACCTATTCTTGTTCCCCGTCAACTTATGTAGTTCTTATGCTAATACTTTGTTAAAATTTGTCAAAAAGGTAGTTTGCTATCTAAGGAGATTGGACTTAGAAAGGAGGCTATATTGACTCATCCGATCTTTCTTGAGATTTTATTTGGTTATTAACCAAAGGACTTATTAGTGACGTTTCCTCAACTTCACCCCTTAGAATAGAATTTGTGGCACCACCGTTTTAGAGAGAGAAAGTAAAGTAAAGAAGCAGAGAGGCGTAACAAAAAAGAGAGAAACTGACAAGTTTAGATAGAAGTGAGTGCACACAAAACATGAGATAGTCACTGCCATTGGAGAGATTCATTGCGGCGAAGAACATGAGATAGCCATAGACAATGATAAAGAAGAGGTTGTCGAATACGATGGTGGTGCAAGGTAAGAAGTCGTAGGTCTAGTCACAGGAGTGGGATGATCGGAAGGGGTTGTTGAGGCGAAGCAGGAGCGACGAAGCAAGAAAGCCATCATCATAGATGCCGTCAGAGATGAGTCGACCAAAGTAGACGACGGAGAGGAATAAGAGAAAGCAGCGATACATACCATCGAAGAGAGAGAGAGAGAGTGCAGCGGCAGATCATGGGAGGAGAGAGAGAGAGAGAGAGAGAGAGAGAGAACCCTAGATAGGTATATATGTATATATGAGTAGTTTGGACATTTTGCACCAGCATGTCCTTATGAACAAAATATTTTAAAGTGCAGACTCTAGACAAACGAATTTTAAATTTGGATTTATGGATTGGGTGCTCAAATAAAATATAAAATAAATGTAAAATGCCCTAGTTAAAATTTTATTTCAAAAAAGCTTAAATTTTTCATCTTTAATTTTTATTTTTTATTTTTTGTGTGTGCGTGTGTGTGTGTTTTAATTGGTACCAAAGTCTAATTTTTAAGTCTTACTAATAAAATTATATGAGTAAAGATATGTTGAAAATGTAAATTTTAATTGTCTTTAAAAAGTTGTGTGTGTGTGTGTGTTTTAATTGGTACCAGAATCTAATTTTTAAGTCTTACTAATAAAATAATATAAGTAAAGATATGTTGAAAAAGTAAAATTAGATAATTTAAATAAATGCGTTATTTACAAATAAAAATCGAACAAAATAATACTTTAATCAAGTTATTGAAAGAACTTAACAAAAATCTTAAGGATAATCAATTAAAAAAAAAGGGGAAATACTCCGGTGTGCAATGCATACCATATACAACCCTATCACAAAATTACATAAGTTTTCATTAACTTACATAGTTGATTTTACAAAAATATGCAAGTTAAACACAAATTTACATAAATTCATAAAAACTTAAAGACTTATGCGAATTTGTATTCAACTTACGCATTTGTATGAAATCACTTATGTAAGTTAATGAAAACTTACGTAATTTTATGATAGGGTCGCATACATTGTGCATTACACACCGAGAAATTTTCCTTAAAAAATAACAATGAAGTGCAACATATACTACTAAGATTTGAGGAAAAAGAAGATATACATATGTATTGGGAACATTTAATTTTGCAGGTTATAAACCCTATAGCCTCAGTGTTCTCATAGATACAGGAGCTACAGTCAGCTCATGTAAATGGAATGCCATACCAAAAGAAAAATGGACATTAATGAAACATCCAATTTTAGTTACTGGAATAGATGGCAACCATACTTCCATACAATTCAAGGCTAAAAATATAGCTATTTGGTTAAATGATAGCAAGTTCATTATACCAAAAATCTTATGTTTTCCGTATATGCATGGAGATTTCCTTCTTGGCAATAATTTTATATATAAATATCTTCCAATGCAAATACAGGAAAAGGCTATTTCATTAAGCATAAACAATGTCTTAATTCATATTCCTTTATTAGAACAACATAAATACATTTGTGATAAAGAGTTTGCGCCCGTGCCGCGTGGTGATTTAACTCCCATCATCAAAACCATTGATGAATCACACTGGATTTATAAAATTTTAGAAGAAAATTTTAGTGAACATCCATTAAAACTATGGCAACGTAGTCCACGTTATTGTAGTTTAAAATTGAAAGACCCTAATGTTATCATTAGAGTAAGACCAATGATCTATACTAGACAAGATATAGATGAATTTGATACTCAACTCCAAGAGAACTTTTAGACAAAAAGTTAATTGAAGAAACCAAAAGCCCTCACTCTAGTCCAGCTTTTATGGTAAGAAACCATGCTGAAATTAAAAGAGGAAAAGCCCGAATGGTAGTCAACTATAAACGGCTAAATGAAAATTTAGAATTTGATGGATATTTTATTCCACGAAAAGATGTTTTGATTAACTTAACCAAAGGATCAAAAATCTTTAGCAAATTTGATTGTAAAAGTGGATTTTGGCAAATCCAATTGACTGAAGAGTCAAAAAAATTGACAGCTTTCAGTACACCTAGGGGACATTACCACTGGAATGTTATGCCTTTTGGATTAAATATTGCACCACAGGTATTTCAACGGTGGATGGATACAATTTTTAAAGATCTTAAAGATTGTTGTGTAGTTTATATTGATGATATACTTATCTTCTCTAAAACCAAGGAGGAGCATAAGAAACATTTAAAATTAATTTGTGAAAAATTCCAAAAACATGGAATTATTTTGTCTCCAAAAAAGATTGAATTAGAAAAAGAATCAATTGAATTTTTGGGAATTATTTTAGACCAGAAAGGTTTAAAATTACAAGAACATATTTTGTCCAAAGTACGAGATTTTCCTGATACTCTTGAAAATATAACACAATTACAGAGTTTATTAGGCATTTTAAATTATGGACGAAATTTTATAAAAAATCTTTCAAAAATAGAAATTCCTTGGTTAACCAAATTAAGGAAAAATGTTATTTTTGAATGGACAACAGAAGATGTTGCTTTAATTAAACAAATTAAAGAACATGTTAAAACTTTACCAGATGTTTATCTTCCTAAAACAGGTGATAAATTAATTTTAGAAACAGATGCCTCAGAAGCATGTTGGGGATGTGTTCTTAAAGCTATACCCTGTAATTTATGGCATGATAAAGAGATACCTTTATCAGAAAATGGGATTAGACCAAGAAAAAATCCAATACCCATAAAATTACAAAAAGAAGAATTAATTTGCGGATATAATTCTGGAACATTTAAACCAAATGAACAGAAATATATTATTTTTGAAAAAGAATTACTTGCAATAAAATTAGCAATAAAGAGTTTTCATATTTATTTAGCTCCAGAAAATTTTATTGTACGCACTGATAATAAGGCAGTAAGAGATTTTTTGATCAATAAAAAACCTATTGAGCAAGGAAGACGATTAGCCTGGTATAATAAAATTTCTGAATATACTTTTGAAGTAGAACATCTTAAAGGCACTAACAATTTTCTTGCAGATTTTCTTAGCAGAAACTGTTTCAGAAAATTAAATTCTAAACAAGTAAATTTAATTTTTGCAGAAGACCTCTAGACCAAGAGGAAAACAAATGGATAAGGGTAAACAACCCGCTCAAGGAGATTGGGTGACAATTGCTAAAAAAGCAATACCCCGAGAAGAAAAAGTTTATGTTGTGTTTTCAGGAAGACAACCTGGAATTTACACAGACTGGAACGAAGCCAATCTTCAAGTTTGTGGATACTCCGGAGAAAGCTTTAAAGCATATGATAGCATGACCAAAGCTAAAAAAGCTTTTTACAGTGCACCAGCCATGCCTATTTTTCAAAGGAATCAAATGAGAACTAACCCAGTCCCAACTAATATTCAGACATCTAGACCAGATGAATCTGAAATAAAAGATTTTTTCAACCCTGGTATATCCAGAGAAATTTATACAGAACTCAATGGAGTTTGGAAAACTCACATTGTAGACAACAAAGTGAAGTTTCGAAAACACATGGGAGTCTTGGCCAACAAATTAGCTGAGCAAACAGCTAAATTAAAAGATTTGCAAAATCTTTGTTTCAATATTCTTAAACAAATGAATTGGAATGAAGATTTTAATTTTGAAAAAATAAACAATTTTCTTCAACTATCAGACCTCATATCAGATGAGTTTTCTGATCCAGTTTTTGAACAAATAAAAAGAATTTGTCTTTTTGAAAAAGCAAGAACTTTGCTTCCAAAAGAAATTTTTATGTTAATCAAAAATCGAGTTGAAGATCATCATGATAAGATTAGACAAATCTTAGAACGATCTTATGATAAATTAAATTTGAAAGATGGAATTCCCAAAATAACCATCATGGCAAACCATGACATGTGGTTTTTTGAGGATATAGATTGGGGAATAACTAATCAAGTTATTTTTCAAATTCTAGATCCAATCCAATGGATAGATTTTCCAATGATCATCAAAACAATGCTCTCATGGATAGTAAAAGGCTTTCGATGGAGCAAATATTTTACTTTCTGGATTTCCAGCACTGTTGGTTGGCGAGAACGAGAACATTTTTTCCAACCATATCAGACTTGGTATCTTAAAGAAACTGAAGATTTTGAATTTGAAGATGATTATTTAGATGAAGATCACCGGAGAGAGCGATTGGAAAATATCCAAAAACTTTCTTTGACAGAATATTGGATAGACAGTCTAATATCTGTTTCACAATCAGCGTCCAACATCCATGGCTCAGCAAAATTGCCATTCATGGTTACAGATGGAAGAATATTATTTGTAACTCATTTTCCCATAACATATCAAAGGTCTCCAATGCAAATTAATGAGGCTCTTGACATGTTAATAAATCTCAAAAAGAGAAATAATTTGGATCTTCCGTTGGAACTAGCCATGACTGCGGATGACGTAGAACATTTCCGGAACGAGCAATACAGCCAAGATCCGGATTCCCCTCCATCAGAGACTGATGAAGAATATCACAATCTCATCAACAGGATGGAAGCATAGTGGACCCCACTATCAAATGCAGCTATCTCCTGATCGACTCCAACCATATCCAGGACACGTGGAGCAGCCTGCATCATTTGGCGGAAAGTGATTAGCCAAATCTTTTCAGCCGACGCTACACGACAAATAAGCTTCGCCAAAGCTTATCTCCAATAGTCTATCTCTTTGAAAACCGGGGAGGGTAGACAGTGTATATAATTGTAAAAACTGTAGCAAAGAGCAAATAATTGTAGTATTTCTTTTATTTTTGTCTCTTTATTGAGCAAATAATTGTAGTATTTCATTTTGTCTCTTTGTATTTATTTTTAGGTAAACTTGTCAAAAAGCCTATAACTAGGCTTGCCTAAAGAGTTAAGACTTTTGCAAACTTTATACGAAAAGTCTTGCAAAGTTAGATACAAGTTAGATATGTTAGATATGCATTAAGTTGTATTGTTTTTGTTTGTATTCACTTTGTAAGTCTATATATTGGCCTTTATGCCAACATAATAAGACATGTAAATTCTCCCAACTTCTCTCCATCTTTTTGTTTGCTCTCGTTGTCTCTAAAATTCTCTATCTTACTTCCTTATTCCATAACTCCACCATATTTCCATAATAAAAATAGAAAAAAGTTCCTTTCCTTTTTAGAGACAACGAGATTGGGTAAACAACCCGCTCAAGGAGATTGGGTGACAATTGCTAAAAAAGCAATACCCCAAGAAGAAAAAGTTTATGTTGTGTTTTCAGGAAGACAACCTGGAATTTACACAGACTGGAACGAAGCCAATCTTCAAGTTTGTGGATACACCGGAGCAAGCTTTAAAGCATATGATAGCATGACCAAAGCTAAAAAAGGCTTTTTGACAAGTTTACCTAAAAATAAATACAAAGAGACAAAATGAAATACTACAATTATTTGCTCAATAAAGAGACAAAAATAAAAGAAATACTACAATTATTTGCTCTTTGCTACAGTTTTTACAATTATATACACTGTCTACCCTCCCCGGTTTTCAAAGAGATAGACTGTTGGAGATAAGCTTTGGCGAAGCTTATTTGTCGTGTAGCGTCGGCTGAAAAGATTTGGCTAATCACTTTCCGCCAAATGATGCAGGCTGCTCCACGTGTCCTGGATATGGTTGGAGTCGATCAGGAGATAGCTGCATTTGATAGTGGGCTCCACTATGCTTCCATCCTGTTGATGAGATTGTGATATTCTTCATCAGTCTCTGATGGAGGGGAATCCGGATCTTGGCTGTATTGCTCGTTCCGGAAATGTTCTACGTCATCCGCAGTCATGGCTAGTTCCAACGGAAGATCCAAATTATTTCTCTTTTTGAGATTTATTAACATGTCAAGAGCCTCATTAATTTGCATTGGAGACCTTTGATATGTTATGGGAAAATGAGTTACAAATAATATTCTTCCATCTGTAACCATGAATGGCAATTTTGCTGAGCCATGGATGTTGGACGCTGATTGTGAAACAGATATTAGACTGTCTATCCAATATTCTGTCAAAGAAAGTTTTTTGATATTTTCCAATCGCTCTCTCCGGTGATCTTCATCTAAATAATCATCTTCAAATTCAAAATCTTCAGTTTCTTTAAGATACCAAATCTGATATGGTTGGAAAAAATATTCTCGTTCTCGCCAACCAACAGTGCTGGAAATCCAGAAAGTAAAATATTTGCTCCATCGAAAGCCTTTTATTATCCATGAGAGCATTGTTTTGATGATCATTGGAAAATCTATCCATTGGATTGGATCTAGAATTTGAAAAATAACTTGATTAGTTATTCCCCAATCTATATCCTCAAAAAACCACATGTCATGGTTTGCCATGATGGTTATTTTGGGAATTCCATCTTTCAAATTTAATTTATCATAAGATCGTTCTAAGATTTGTCTAATCTTATCATGATGATCTTCAACTCGATTTTTGATTAACATAAAAATTTCTTTTGGAAGCAAAGTTCTTGCTTTTTCAAAAAGACAAATTCTTTTTATTTGTTCAAAAACCGGATCAGAAAACTCATCTGATATGAGGTCTGATAGTTGAAGAAAATTGTTTATTTTTTCAAAATTAAAATCTTCATTCCAATTCATTTGTTTAAGAATATTGAAACAAAGATTTTGCAAATCTTTTAATTTAGCTGTTTGCTCAGCTAATTTGTTGGCCAAGACTCCCATGTGTTTTCGAAACTTCACTTTGTTGTCTACAATGTGAGTTTTCCAAACTCCATTGAGTTCTGTATAAATTTCTCTGGATATACCAGGGTTGAAAAAATCTTTTATTTCAGATTCATCTGGTCTAGATGTCTGAATATTAGTTGGGACTGGGTTAGTTCTCATTTGATTCCTTTGAAAAATAGGCATGGCTGGTGCACTGTAAAAAGCTTTTTTAGCTTTGGTCATGCTATCATATGCTTTAAAGCTTGCTCCGGAGTATCCACAAACTTGAAGATTGGCTTCGTTCCAGTCTGTGTAAATTCCAGGTTGTCTTCCTGAAAACACAACATAAACTTTTTCTTCTCGGGGTATTGCTTTTTTAGCAATTGTCACCCAATCTCCTTGAGCGGGTTGTTTACCCTTATCCATTTGTTTTCCTCTTGGTCTAGAGGTCTTCTGCAAAAATTAAATTTACTTGTTTAGCAATTTAATTTTCTGAAACAGTTTCTGCTAAGAAAATCTGCAAGAAAATTGTTAGTGCCTTTAAGATGTTCTACTTCAAAAGTATATTCAGAAATTTTATTATACCAGGCTAATCGTCTTCCTTGCTCAATAGGTTTTTTATTGATCAAAAAATCTCTTACTGCCTTATTATCAGTGCGTACAATAAAATTTTCTGGAGCTAAATAACTATGAAAACTCTTTATTGCTAATTTTATTGCAAGTAATTCTTTTTCAAAAATAATATATTTCTGTTCATTTGGTTTAAATGTTCCAGAATTATATCCGCAAATTAATTCTTCTTTTTGTAATTTTATGAGTATTGGATTTTTTCTTGGTCTAATCCCATTTTCTGATAAAGGTATCTCTTTATCATGCCATAAATTACAGGGTATAGCTTTAAGAACACATCCCCAACATGCTTCTGAGGCATCTGTTTCTAAAATTAATTTATCACCTGTTTTAGGAAGATAAACATCTGGTAAAGTTTTAACATGTTCTTTAATTTGTTTAATTAAAGCAACATCTTCTGTTGTCCATTCAAAAATAACATTTTTCCTTAATTTGGTTAACCAAGGAATTTCTATTTTTGAAAGATTTTTTATAAAATTTCGTCCATAATTTAAAATGCCTAATAAACTCTGTAATTGTGTTATATTTTCAAGAGTATCAGGAAAATCTCGTACTTTGGACAAAATATGTTCTTGTAATTTTAAACCTTTCTGGTCTAAAATTATTCCCAAAAATTCAATTGATTCTTTTTCTAATTCAATCTTTTTTGGAGACAAAATAATTCCATGTTTTTGGAATTTTTCACAAATTAATTTTAAATGTTTCTTATGCTCCTCCTTGGTTTTAGAGAAGATAAGTATATCATCAATATAAACTACACAACAATCTTTAAGATCTTTAAAAATTGTATCCATCCACCGTTGAAATACCTGTGGTGCAATATTTAATCCAAAAGGCATAACATTCCAGTGGTAATGTCCCCTAGGTGTACTGAAAGCTGTCAATTTTTTTGACTCTTCAGTCAATTGGATTTGCCAAAATCCACTTTTACAATCAAATTTGCTAAAGATTTTTGATCCTTTGGTTAAGTTAATCAAAACATCTTTTCGTGGAATAAAATATCCATCAAATTCTAAATTTTCATTTAGCCGTTTATAGTTGACTACCATTCGGGCTTTTCCTCTTTTAATTTCAGCATGGTTTCTTACCATAAAAGCTGGACTAGAGTGAGGGCTTTTGGTTTCTTCAATTAACTTTTTGTCTAAAAGTTCTTGGAGTTGAATATCAAATTCATCTATATCTTGTCTAGTATAGATCATTGGTCTTACTCTAATGATAACATTAGGGTCTTTCAATTTTAAACTACAATAACGTGGACTACGTTGCCATAGTTTTAATGGATGTTCACTAAAATTTTCTTCTAAAATTTTATAAATCCAGTGTGATTCATCAATGGTTTTGATGATGGGAGTTAAATCACCACGCGGCACGGGCGCAAACTCTTTATCACAAATGTATTTATGTTGTTCTAATAAAGGAATATGAATTAAGACATTGTTTATGCTTAATGAAATAGCCTTTTCCTGTATTTGCATTGGAAGATATTTATATATAAAATTATTGCCAAGAAGGAAATCTCCATGCATATACGGAAAACATAAGATTTTTGGTATAATGAACTTGCTATCATTTAACCAAATAGCTATATTTTTAGCCTTGAATTGTATGGAAGTATGGTTGCCATCTATTCCAGTAACTAAAATTGGATGTTTCATTAATGTCCATTTGTCTTTTGGTATGGCATTCCATTTACATGAGCTGACTGTAGCTCCTGTATCTATGAGAACACTGAGGCTATAGGGTTTATAACCTGCAAAATTAAATGTTCCCAATACATATGTATATCTTCTTTTTCCTTGGCTAGGAGAAAAAATAATATCATCATTTTTTGTTTGAAAATGATACATATATGCAGATTTAATATGTTCAAGTTTTCTTGTTCCTGGAAAAATAGGAATCTGAACATTATTTGAAGTAATAGATTCTTGATTAGAATTATTACTTGATTCTCCAATACTTAACTTTGAAAATGATTTGTTAGTAAAATCTTTTTCAAATACAGAAGTTGATCTTTTAATTTTTGGAATTGTATTTTCAATATATAAATTTTTTCCTGATGCCTGCATTTGTAATTGTGCAGGTTTTTTAGAAGATTCTCCTTGTCCCACTAAGTCTTGGATTAACCATTGTCGAGGGACTTCTAAATCACTCCAATTCATTAGACGAGGTTGTATTACCGTGTCAAATGGTCTTGGTTCAAAGATTTCAACGATTTTATTATCGTTTGATTTTGTTTTAGTTTCAGGAAATTTGGTTAATTCGTGAATTGTTTTCCAACGAATAGCCAAATCATGAGAATTTGATTTCATTCCTAATCCTTGTGTTTTAATTCTTATTCTGACTGTATCTTCAAGATTAGGATCATTTATGGAAATAAAGAAATTTGGTTTAACATTAAACCAAACTACTCCATTTGCCAAATTAGACTGAATTCCTCCAATGATTGCTTTCATTGGGTCGGAAAATCTTTTGTCAAAAATTACTGCCAAAATAGGAGTATCTATCCCTTGGCGAAATAAGGCTGTTATGGTTACTTGAATTAATCCAATATGAATATATTGAATTTCAGGATATTTCTTTTTCCATCTTGCAACCTTTTTCTTGTCAAAAAAAGGAATATCAATATTTCCTTCTTCTGACCATTTTGCTTGAGTGTTACCACTGTATTGTTCAAACACTCTTGCTGAAAAGAAGTTGAATTTTGAAAGTTTATAAATTTCTGGAACAGCAACTTCTTGCATTTTTTCGAATTTTGCTAATTCTTCGTCGGTAAAAGTTTTTTCTTCCCCGATTACATCTCCAAGTCGAATAGCCTGTAATTCTTCTTGAGATATTTCTTGACTATTAGTAGTCATCATGAAGATTAGTTCTTCATCTGAACTTTCTTCATCACTAGAAATTTCGTATAAGATTTCTTCTTCGTCAGAAATTTCTTCGCCATATATTATTTCAAAATCTTGTTCTTCAAGGATTTTGATCATTTTCTTTGCACTTTTTCCCCTTTTTGGGCATTCGGGTGCATAGTGACCTTCTTCGTTACAAATGTAACATTTACAAGTTTTCTTTTTTGAAACACTTGTTGGTTTCTTTTTTCGAATATATTTTTTCTTTTTTGAAAAAGTTTTGTTCTTTTTCCAAGGTTTCCATTTATATTTTCTGCGTTTTTTGGAAAATCCTTTTCTTTTAGGAAATGTATTACAACCAATTTTCCAATTTTCTTTTAAAATTTTATCACAACATTTTTGACCATATTGTGAATTGGAAATTTGATTTTTTATTTGTTTTTTCGCCTTTACTTCTAGACACCGATTTGCTATCTCTCTTAAAACAAAGTTAATGCGAAAACCAAGATTATCATTTTCTTCCTTCCCCATTTTTTTGAGAAAAAGGCAGGATAGTTTTTAATACATAACTCATCCCATGGACTAGGGAGTTTATGAAAAAATTGATCTAACCAAGGTTGATTTGCTGGTGGATCAATAAGATAATAGTATTTTTTAAAAGTTTTAACATAGTCTTCAAAAAGACAAATATTACATAATTCTAATTTAGTCAAAATATAATTTGCATCTTCTTGCAAATTAGTATCTCCATAAAAACCACATAAATTTTCTTTTATGAGTTTTGCAAATTCAGCTAAAATTGTGTCAAGTATGAGAAAATTTGTTAATAAAGCCGTTTTTTGACTTTTTCCAATTTCAGTTTTTTCCCACTGTCTTAACCATTGCAACACATCTCCCTGGAGAGTTGCTGCAATATAATCAAGGAATTTTTCCTTTGACCAACTATTTTTATAATTGGTAATAATGATAGACAAAGATTGTGCCCAATCATCTATAGCTTGTGGTTGATCCTTAAATGGAACATAAGACAAGTCTAAATGAGTACCATTTTGAGCTATTGGATACTTATGATTATTATCTTTTCTAGATATTACTGGTTCAGGTGTAGGATTGGAGGTGCTTCCAATATCATTTTTAACTTCATTTGTTTGAATAAAGTCAAAATTTTCTCCATCTCCCCATGTGCAAAATAATTCGGGATCAATTGGCTCTTCTGCCTTTCTTTTCCCTTTATTTATTTCTGATGAAATATCTTGATCTACGAATTCTTCAGATGAGGATGATTGGCTGTCATCATCATTAGTTGACATATTAATATCATAATTAAAATGTTGTAAAAGGGCTTCATTTTCTAGATAAGTTTCTCTTATCTGATCTAGTAGCCTATTTCTTTCATCAATACCTAAATCTGGGTCTTTATATAATTTTCTCCAATAATCCAATATTTCAACAATATTTTCATATTCAGTTCGGTTATAGGTATTGGTTTGAAGTACCATAATATCTTCTGTACCATAAAATAGCCTAGGGATGTCACTATCTCCTGGACTATTCATTCCATCATTGTTTATGAAGGATATAGTTTCCAATTTTGTCACCAAATTGTTTATTTGGTTTTTTGCTTCTTTATTTAAGTCAACATTTATTATAGAACCCAAATTATCTATTTTAGATTCTATAGACTCAACTTTAGTCTCTAGATAATTTTGATTTATTTTTTGATTTTTATCTAATTTAGAAAACCAAGAACACATAATATCAGCAATATTATTTAAACTAGAACACACACTATTTATATTTGCAGACTCTTTAGTAATATGCAAACTATGATCATATTTATTATTAACATTATTTTTTGTATTTCCAAAACATATTATATCATCAGAATTAATTGCCATTTTAGATTGTTGTTGGTACCTAAGACCCTCCTAGTGTATTTTCTGGTGCCTAAAACCTCTCTTTATGATCTTAAGGACTTAATTATGGCCAATAGTCAAAAGATCTTAATGAGTATATGGGCTTTGATATACACTAAGCATATAGGTTTCACAACAACTAAAAATGAAACAAATAATTATGAAGATATGAAATACAAAGGATACACAAAAACTTAGACTGAATTATAAATTTTTTTTTTTTTTTTTATAACATAAAACACACCATACAAACTTAAAATTTATACACAGATAGAAATACTTACATAGCTTGATCTTGCTTTAAAAAGCTCTTCACCAAGCTCTGATACCAATTACAAAATTAAAAAGGAAATGAACTTTTTTCTATTTTTATTATGGAAATATGGTGGAGTTATGGAATAATGAAGTAAGATAGAGAATTTTAGAGACAACGAGAGCAAACAAAAAGATGGAGAGAAGTTGGGAGAATTTACATGCCTTATTATGTTGGCATAAAAGCCAATATATAGACTTACAAAGTGAATACAAACAAAAACAATACAACTTAATGCATATCTAACATATCTAACTTGTATCTAACTTTGCAAGACTTTTCGTATAAAGTTTGCAAAAGTCTTAACTCTTTAGGCAAGCCTAGTTATAGGCTTTTTGACAAGTTTACCTAAAAATAAATACAAAGAGACAAAATGAAATACTACAATTATTTGCTCAATAAAGAGACAAAAATAAAAGAAATACTACAATTATTTGCTCTTTGCTACAGTTTTTACAATTATATTGCTATCTAGATAATTAAAGCAGATAATTAAAGCAGATAGCAATTAAAGAAGAGAAATAAGAAAATCTAGATAACTATAAACACTTGTCCTTATAAAGAAAATTTATTTGAGGAACCTATCGATTTAATTTTAGGAAAAATTAGTAGAACATTCCTCTCTAATTTTGTGTAGTAAAAGATATCCAAGATGTTTTTTTTATTATTTATTATTAGCTAAAAGGTCACACAACATTTTCAAAAAGAAAATTTGACCCAGCGAAATTTCGCCAAACTCAGAGAAATTTCAATTTTCACAAAGAAATGTGAAATCTTGAAATTTCTTTGTGAAAATTAAAGGTTGCTTTTGGTAGAGTTTTGTAAATATGATTTGAAAGTATGAGTTGTATTTTAAGTTTGTGAGTTGTGGAATTATGATTTGAGTGTAGAAAATTTGTTTGGTTATGGTTTTTGAATAGAGTGTTGAATTGAGTGTGGAATTGAGTTTTGAAAGTTTGATTTGACATGTGAAATAAGAAAATTTGTTTGGTTATAATTTTGGAAAGAATTTTCAAAACTTAATTCAAATTGTTATAACTCATAACAAAACACGCTACTTTCACACTATTGAAAATTCTAATCAACACTCATAACCAAACTCTTTTTAAAATTCAATTAAAAAATTTTATTATTAACAGAAAATAACATTAATCAATTTTTTAATTGAAAATACTACAAAGGAAATATTTTTTTTCAAAATAAATATTCAAAAAATTTAAATCATAAATATTTAAATAATTTAAATAATCTAAAAAATTTAATAAGTAAAAAATTAAAATAAATATTCAAAAAATTTAAATAATTTAAAATGTTAATATTTTAAATTTAAAAATAACTCTACACTCAAAATCGTAACCAAACACATAAAACAAAAACTCAATTAAGAAATTATTTTTAAAACTTATAACCAAACACATAACTCGAAACTTCATACTACTTCACAACTCTACACTCAAATCATAACCAAATACATAACAACAAAATTAAAATATTTAAAAATATTTTTATAAAATAGAGTTTGAATTTATTTTTATAAAATATTTTAAATTTAAAAAAATTAAAATCGTAATATTTTGAAATTAAAATATTTAAAAATATTCAAAAAATTAAAAAATAAAAAAAATCGTAACATATTTAAATATTAAAATATTTAAAAAATTTTAAAAATTAAAATATTGATTTGAATTAAGTTTTGAAAAGAATTTTGAATTATGTGTTTGGTTATGAATTTTGAAAAGTAATGATAATGTTTTGAATTGAGTTTTGAGAAATGGATGTAGAATTATGATTTGGAAACTCAAAATAAACGACACACTCAAATCAATAGGTAAAACTATAATTCGAAACCCTTACCAAACGGAACAAAAATTTCTCTTAGTCAGGACCAAATTTCTCTAAATTGAATTTTCTCTGAAAATATTGAGTACCTTAATTACTATGAAAATACATTGTCTTTCATCTTATAAAATCTTAATATCTTGGATTTTTAAAAAAAAAAAAAAAATTCCTTAACTTTACCTAAAAAACCATAAACAAAATTAAAATTTAATATTTATTTGAAATAAAATTTTAATTAGGTAAGATATTTTACTAATATATAATACTTATTGGCTTATATCTTACCATTGTAATCTTTATGGACTAAATAAGTTCAAGTTTTAAAAACTCAATAAATTCAATTGATAGTTCAAGAACTAAGTAGATATCAATTTATATACTTTCGGACTTTCTGAACTCAATCAATAGTTCATAAGTAAATAATTTGACAATAATTTAAAAGTATTAAGTGCAATTAACACTTAGCATATAACATCCAAAACTCAACGTAACTTTGTGCCTCATAAATGATGTTTCATTGTATCACTATTTTTCAAACTATATAAGCTTTATTGGATAGACATACAAGGAACATGAAATTCTGGAAGACCGGATAATCCATTTTGATCTTTGAATTTCCTGGGACCATAGAAGGGGCATACAAGCCTTACAGGAACTTCCCCTTCTGTTACTTGCCTTTACACAAACAGAGAAGCCTACTGAAACAAATACAGAAAAAGGTGATTACAATCACCAGTTTTGTTGGGTAACGGATGCAGAAAGTCTCAAGCGCACGACCTAACTATGGTGTACAACAATGCTCTTGTGCACAACTTATGGTACAATCAAACTTGAATAACTAACAAGTGCTTTGTTTCAATGGGCTGATCCCTATTGAATAAGATTAATAAATAAATAAAAAAATCAACAAATTAGCAAAAACTTGATATGCCATTTCCAAATATCAATTATGCTCAATTATGCAAAGGGGGGAAGATAAAAGTCAATTGCCATAAGTTCCGGTCCTCATCCATAACAAAAACAGATACAAAACATATGACTCCCCAGAAATCTACTGTTCCAGCCTCACCAACTGAGCAAAAAAAATGCCCAGCTGTACCAAACATACAAAAAGTATCATTTTGCATATTCTACAACTTCACATTTTACTATTCCAACAAGAAAAAGTAGAAATAGGTGCTTCGCAAAAATGGGGGAATTTACCACTTTGATAAAGATCACATGCAGGACACTGTGGATGAGGCTACATATGTCATTGGTCCAAATTGGTATCACATTCAGGAAGGCACAGAAGAATAACGCAATAGTCCTTCTACAGGATCAGGCACCTTGAGATGTTCTAATATTGGAGTCATCTTCAATCCAATGATTTGCACCTCCGGATTTGAGTAGCCATCCAAAAATACATTTGTAATCTGCAAAGAATGACGCACATCAAATACACATGATTTCTGCAACATTTTGCATTCCAAATTGAAATAGTATTTTGAAAGGAAACCACACCAAAAAAAAAAAAAAAAAAAAAAAAAAAACAGCAGCAGCAGCAGCATACAAATTGTTAATGTTGAACATGAATTCTAAAAAGCATCAGCCAACCATGTACAACGGACCACAGAGATGTACTTAATGCATTTTTATCAGATACCTGTGCTCTGAAGGATTCAAGACTGAAAATTTTACAAACTACCTGATTATGATGCAAACAGTCTAGGGGAATATTTGGATGTCCTCTAAAATTAAATTGATCCTCCCATTAAGTCACCCATAGGACACATCATTTCAAGACATCCAACTCCTCATGGTCTGTACAAGAGAAAGTGGAGCCCTTCTATCCTTTCCAATTACCTTACTCGACTAGTGCAGAATGGCCAGCCAATGACGAATACAATTATGAATTATGGAAAGGTCAGGAGATACTATGTATGGAGACTTGCAATATGGAGGCCTTGTAAATCTTTACCCAACTTTCATGATAAATTTAATTTTGGATTTATCTCATTTTAAGGGAATTTTTCCATTTTATCACAATTTGGTAATAATAAAATTAATGAAAAAATTCTCTGATTTGTTTTGTTAAGCAGAGCCTTAAACTCATGTGGAATTAATCAAAAGTAAGAGTATTTGGAAATATATTAATTTTAAAATTAATGGATAACAAGTGTAAATTAGTTACCGGGATAAGAGTGCATTATTTTAGAAGAGACCCACTTTGGGTGGTATGCCATTTATATTGCATGAGATAAATGCTAATGTTATACTACATGTCAGTCAAAACAAATTCAATTCAGTAGCCTCGAGAAACAAGGGGCTATAGGTTTGTGGGTTCCCATCCAGGTCATCAGAATCGGGATCCTACATTGGATTGTTGGAGAAATTTACAGAATCGGATCGAGGATCTTATGATCCTACCCAAAAATAAAAAAATACAAAATAATTTAATTTGAATAAACATTTCTTAAAAATTAAATACAAAATAAGCTTAAATTATACCAAAAAGAAGTATAGATATTGTGAAAAATATAATACTTCATGTAAAACATTAAAAAATAGAAAGAAAAAAAATTGCGTTTCATAAAATAATAAAATAAAAAATAAAGAGTTTTATAACAAAACAGTTTGCACTCTACAATAAATGAATAGAAACAAAAGAAAAATATGTAAGACAATCGGAATCGAAAATAGCATACAAATGGACCACCTAAACTATTGGCATCTAAGAAGCACGGACACCTCTCCGGGGGCTACGTATCAGTGTCAGACACGCGTCGGACACGGACACGCGTCGGACACGCGGTTGACACGTGTCCGACACATCTGCAGAAGTGTCCAAATTTTTTTTTATTTTTTTGTTTTCAGGACACGCTCCGGACACGTCCAGACACGCTAGGGACACGCGCGGGGTAAAAAACATAAATTTTGAGACGTAAAACAGGGTCAAATGCAAAATTAACAAAAATAAAAGGAAAAGAAAAGGGAGAAACCTAGATCGTGAGTGAAGCCGAACCTGATCGAAGGGGAGAAAGCTAGATCGCGAGTCGAACTGATCAAAAGTCGATCGGAAACCCTAAGAAGACGATCGCGAGTGGAAGACGATCGCCAGAAGCAGACGATCGACAACCGAGGTACGTCTCGCTGCTCCTGTTCGTCTCTTCTTCTTCTCCCTTCGTCGTTTCTGTGCTGCGTTTGCTGCGTTGCCTCTGTTTTTCTTCTTTTTTCTTTTTTTTTTGTTTTGTTTTCTCTCCTCTGTGAGTCGACGACCCTGTATAACAGATATAAAGAAAAGAAATTTTTTTTTTTGTTTTATAAATAAAAAAAAGCAGTCCTTTATTTAAAATAAAGGAATAAAAATTATAATTTGTTTTTTTTAAATTTCTTCTTCACTCATAAATATTTATTTTATTTTATAAATAAAATAAATAAATAAAATCAGTTTTTTTTATTCCTTTCTTTTACTGTTTTTATTTATTTATTTATTTTTTCTTTCTTTTACTTATTCTATTTGTTTGTTATTTTTATTTATTTTTATGTATTGTTATTATTTTTTATAGGAACCAATTTGTGATTCTTGAATATGGCATTACCTTCTACGGGTGCTAGTGGTAGTGACTTACCTGATGATTTTGATGAAAACAAGCCATTATGGAAGTACATAACTAAACTAGCAAAATCTGGGGAAGGAGGAGGAGGAAATTATCAATTACAATGTCATTTTTGTAATCAAACTTTCAAAGGTTCATATACAAGAGTAAAGGGACACTTGTTAAAACTTCCAGGAAAGGGAATTGGTGCTTGTAAAAAAATTACAAGTCAAAAACTTGCACAGTTGCAAAAAGAAAATGATGAGGCCGAATTGAGAATTAAAAATGCTCAACAAAAGAATGTACCATTAGCTCCTGCTAGTAGTATGTCAATGGCTGGTAGTTATGATTTGGAATCAAAAAAGAGAAAAGTAAGTCAAGTTGGGAGTGGAAGTGGGAGTGGGACTGGGATTGGGACTGGTATTGAGAAAGCATTCAACATGAAGGATAGGGATCAGTTGCATGCTGAAATTGCTAGGATGTTTTACTCGGGGGGGTTACCATTCAATCTTGCTAGGAACCCTTACTATGTTAGCTCATTTTCGTTTGCTGCAAATCATTATATTTCTGGTTATTTGCCTCCCGGTTATAACTTGTTAAGAACCACATTACTTCAAAGAGAAAGGGCAAACATTGATAGATTGTTGCAACCGATTAGGAGCACATGGAGGGAAAAAGGGGTGAGCATTGTTAGTGATGGTTGGAGTGATTCCCAAAGGAGACCTTTAATTAATTTTATGGCAGTGACTGAAAGTGCACCTATGTTCATTAAGGCAGTTGATTGTTCGGGAGAAACAAAGGACAAATTTTTCATTGCCAACTTGATGAAAGAGGTGATTAATGAGGTTGGGGCGAATAATGTGGTTCAAATCATAACTGATAATGCTCCTAATTGTAAGGCAGCCGGACAACTCATTGAAACTCAATTCCCTCATATTCTATGGACTCCTTGTGTGGTGCACACTTTAAATCTTGCTTTAAAAAATATTTGTGCCGCAAAAAATGTTGAGAGGAATGAAGTAACATATGAGGAATGTAGTTGGATTAGTGATATTGCGGGAGATGCTATGATGGTCAAAAATTTTATTACTAATCACTCAATGAGATTGGCCATCTACAATGAGTTTGTCTCTTTGAAGTTGCTTTCGGTTGCCGAAACACGATTTGCATCCACAATTGTTATGCTTAGGAGATTGAAGCTTATAAAACGCGGTCTTCAAGCAATGGTGATTAGTGACAAATGGAGTTGTTATAAAGAAGATGATGTTGGAAAGGCAAAATTTGTGAAAGACAAGGTTTTGGATGATGTGTGGTGGGACTTCATTGATTACATTCTTTCCTTCTCGGGACCTATATATGACATGCTTAGGGCTTGTGATACGGACAAGCCTTGTCTTCATTTGGTTTATGATATGTGGGACTCAATGATAGAGAAGGTGAAGATGGCAATATATAGGCATGAAGGGAAAAGAATGGAAGAGGTTTCTACATTTTATGATGTGGTACAAACAATTCTTGTGGACCGATGGAATAAGAACAATACTCCTCTCCATTGTTTGGCTCATTCATTGAATCCCAAGTGAGTATTTATTTTGAATTGTTTTAGAATTTTATAGACTTATCTTCTTTCTCTTGAAATGATTAGTTTTTCCTTTTTTATATATTTTAGGTACTATAGTGATGAGTGGCTACATGACGATCCAAATAGAGTTCCTCCACATAGAGATGAAGAGGTGACACGTGAGAGGAACAAATGCTTTAAGAGGTACTTTGATGATATCATGGAGCGCACCAAGGTGATAACTGAGTTTGGAAAATTTTCAGGCTATGTTGGGCCATTCTCCGAATATGATTCCATTCATACTAGGTGGCACATGGATCCTTACACTTGGTGGTGTGCATATGGTGCATATGCACCAACACTTCAAAAAATAGCTTTGAGACTACTTGTCCAGCCTGCCTCCTCTTCTTGTTGTGAGAGAAATTGGAGTACTTACTCATTTATTCACTCGGTGAAACGGAACAAAATGACCCCTCAACGAGCGGAAGACTTAGTGTTCATTCATAGCAATCTTCGTCTTCTATCGAGGAGGAGCTCCCACTACTTGCAAGGAGAGACAAAAATGTGGGACATTGCAGGAGATAATTTTGACTCGCTTGATGATGTTGGAATGCTTGGGATAGCTAGCCTCTCACTTGATGAACCGGATATGGAGGCAGTCTTATTTACAGATGATGGAGATGGCGAAGGTGTAGGCAATGATGAAGAAGTTGTAGAAGTTCCCTCAAGTTAAAGTTTGTATAAGTTGACATTTTGTAGTTTTTATGGATTTTGTAATAGATGATGGTTGGTAGTACTTTAATGACATATGACATTTTTTTGATGTTCAAGCAATGCAATTTCTGATTTTTTTAATTTTTATTAGTGTTATTTTGCATTTTTTTTTATTACCTTTCAATGAATAATTATATATTTTATGACATATAATAAATAAAATTAATTATATATATTGAACGTGTCCCCAGCGTGTCGTGTCCTCTATTTTTTGAAAATTTGCGTGTCCGCGTGTCTGTGTCGTGTCCGTGTCGTGTCACGTATCCGTGTCCGTGCTACTTAGATTGGCATGTTTCACTTTGACCCCTTCCAATAGCAGTTCCGCTCAATTTTCCTCTAGTCCCTCTCCCTAATAATTAACCATACACTAAAAAAAATAGCATCCAGTGGCAACCCAAGCTCAAACAAAAAGGAAATCACATCTAGTAGCCAACAACTACAAAACTTTGGGTGATATGTGCTGCTACTGTGGCATGAGAGCCCCTTTGAGAGCTGCATTCATACAGAATAATCTTGGAAGGAGCTTTTTGGGATGCATGAACTTCAAGGTAAGCATTTATCAAACTAACTAATTTATATACATATATATATATATTTATATTTATATTCTGAGTTTTTGTTTTATTATTTTTTAAAATATTCTTAAAATAAATTTACAAAGAATATTTCAAAAACAATAATAATAGACGAATGCTTATATTTAAAAAATTTAAAAACAATAATAATCAGTGTGTTTGGTTTGAGTTTTCTGGATTAAGTTTTTTAAAAATTGAGTTTTTTGGTTTTTGTATTTTTTTGTTTTTAGTGAATATTTTTAAAATTTTAAACAATTTTTTTTACTTTTTTAGATACACCTTACTTAGATGTATTTAAAAAGTAAAAAATTTGTGAAAAAATATTTTAAAAAATTAATAAATATATAAAAATATAAAAAATGTACTGAATTCTCGTATTTTTTTTGTATTTTTGGTATTTAGTGAATTTTTAAAAGGTTTTTTTCACAATTGTTTTACTTTTTAGGTATATTTATGTTAGGTATGTCCAAAAAGTAAAAAAATTGCTTAAAACATTAAAAAAATTCAATAAAAACAAAAAAACACAAAAAATAAGAAAGAAGAATTTTCTGAGAAGTGTTTTTGAAAAAATGGAACCAAGCAAGCTGAATGGAATTGTAAATAGATTATATAGAATGTTGAAGGGTATTTTTGTCTCAAAAATGTCAAAAGTTTGATTTAACTCACGGTGCAGTAACAGAAAGGGTCAAAGTGAAACACGCCAACAATTTAGGGAGTCTATTTGTACGTTTTTATAGTTTATGGGGTCAAAGTGAAATACATCAATAGTTGAGGAGGTCCTTTGTATGCTTTTATAGCTTGGGGTCAGTGATATAAGGTTGAGGAGGTCCTTTGTATGCTATAAGGTTTGACGTTAGCATCCTTGGTGGTCTAGGACCCAAGTCAAGGAACAACCTCTCTAAAAATGGCAGTAAAAATGTGTACATCTTGTCCTCTCAACACCAAGCTAAAGCGGAGCTTGTTCTTTTGACTGGTTAGTTTTCTTAAATTGCTGCAATATTAGAATGTCTATTTTCCTAGTTTGTTTTTCTTAATATGGTTTATTTATATTCATTTGGACCATGTAAAATTAGTATTCAACTAACATAAAATTTACAATAAAATAGCCCATAAGAACCATCATATCCGAATTGGGATTCTACAATCCTATAAATTCTATTGTTAGGATCAAAAGATCCTACCTATAAGAGATTTTCTACACGATTCAAATCAATTGTGTCCAAATGGATCATACAATTGTAAGATTTGGATCGAGGTTCTGATAAACATGGTTGCCATAAGCATAGGCTTTGTAGAATGTGGGCAATTGTGAGTTCATAGAGTTAGAGAGAAAGACAGTAGGAGTAGTGACACTGAGAAAGCAAATCCTTTAAAAGTTTGGAGAAGGATGAGAAAAAAGGGAGTGCAGCGGCTATTAGCGTTTTGCAGCTGTGGTTCCTTTGCAAGGTAAGGCCTCATTATACTGCCTTTCTTTTCTTATCCATTTTTTGTTTAATGCCTATATTAATTCCTTTTGAAGATACCCCTATTTGATAATTGGAGGGTTTTTTTTTTTTTTTTTTTTTTATCAGCAACAACAAAGAACTTTTATTGAATAGATCAAAAAGAGACAAGGATGAGGCATTATCTACAAGAAGACAAAGAGAAAGAAAATAGATCACCAAAAACAAAGACTACTTCCACAGAACCCCTACGTGGCACAAACCGACAGCAAATCCCTAGCTAACAAAAACATTGGAATTCCTTTAAAATGAGGATTCACCGAAGCCCAAAAAAAAAAAATAAATAAATAAATAAATGACAAACTTAATACCATAGAAAATCCACATCCCAAAATTTATCTTCAAAAATCCGTGCATTCATTTCCAACCACAAAACCCAAAAAAGTTGCAAAGATGGCACAAAACCATAGCACCTAGGCCCTTTTTGATTCTCCCAAACTGCAAAAGTCAATTAGAAGCATTTGTGCACAACCTTTTGAAGCCACCCACTCAACATTCTTCAATAGAAACAAGCTCAAAGCGATTGGACAATGTAAAAATAAATTATCCAAGGACCCACCATCCTTACAACACATAATGCACCATTGAGGATTTAGAAAATGGTTGGGTCTCCTCTTTTGCAATGTATCATTTGTCAAGATGCCTCCATGAACCAAGGACCACATAAACACCTTCACTTTAATAGGAACAAAAGCTTTCCAGATTCTTTTACAAAAAGGAAATCGTGGGATATAAGGATAATCAATAATTTTGTTGAAAAAAGAAATGCAAGAAAAGATATCCGATGAATGAAGAGCCCAAACCCTCTCATCTTCTACCACAAGAAAAAAAGAAAAGTGATCAAGTCTAGACAACAAAGATGTCAACTATGCAGCTTCCCTGTCATTGAGATTCCTAGAAAAATAACAATTTCAAAAAATTGGAGCCAAAAAAGAGCAAGCCATGGAAGCAATAGAACAATTATGAAAACCAAACCACCCTATACAAATTTGGAAAATCCAGAGCGAACGAAGAGCCCATCCAAACATCCTCCCAAAATCAAACAAGTTCACTATTGCGCACCCTCACAGAAAGAAAGCTTGACCAAAGTGTATAGATTTGCGAAATTGATTTCCAAGGAGCCCGGCAATTACCCCTCAAAACCATTTGTGAATCTCTACCATTATCTCGAATCCCATACTTGCTCCTAATTACAGAATGCCAAAGTGAATCACTCTCAATTGGGAATCTCCAAAACCACTTGCCAAGTAGAGCCATATTCTTGGCCACTATGTTACCAATGGCCAAACCTCCTTTATCCTTTGGAAATGAAACTATCTCCCAATCACTAAGTGATCCTTCTTCCCCTCATCCTTTCATTCCCATAGAATATCTATCATCAACTTTTCAATTGACCTTGCCAACTTCACTGGAATTTTGAAAAAGGATAAAAAAATAAATAGGAATACCGTTTAACAATGTCTTAACCAAAGTATATCTACCTTCTCGCGAAAGTAACAGTGTTCAAGTGATAGTGGTGTGGTGATTTGTGGATTGGTGTCGAGGGAAGTGGGGGATAAAGAGATGCGGTCGCTGGTTCCCGGGCAACCATGGTTTTGGTGCTGGTCAAGCAATGGATACTAACCTGCAAGTGTGTGCATGTGGAGATGGGTGTTGTGACAGTGAGTAGATAGGTGGCTGCATTAGGGGTTTTGAAGCTGTGTGACGTGTTGGCTATGAAGCACGGGTGCGGATACGGATACTGGTATGGGTACGATACGGGTATTCCGATACGGCAAGACCAAAAAAAATAAGATACAGGAACGACTGGGGTATGTCAATAAATTTTTTATTTCTTATAATTATAGTTTGAGATTCAATCTACAAATCAAAGTTCAATACCAAAACGAAAAGGAGAAATTACAAAACCAAAAGAAAATCATACTTCAACAATACCAATACCAAAGCTAAGTCTATAAGCTATTTTAGTGCCATTAAATAGGAGAATTTACAAAATAAACTTTCATTCCAAAAGCAAGCTAAGCAAAGCAAAGCAAAGCAAAATTTAAAAACTTAGAGCTTTAGTTTTCACTTCCATCAACTTCATTATTGAATAATAGATCTTTCATCTTTGGCACATCAAGTAAAGGATTTGCAATTTCAAGTAAATAAGGACTCTAATAAATTAAATGTATCCCCACCAACGTCCTATATCTCAGTGTACTCCCGATGTACTCATGAAATACTCATGGAGTACCCACCTACCAAAGAATGTATAAAAAGTATTCAATACGTATTTCGAGTACCCGGCACGCATGCAGTCCTATCGGTACGAGTACCAATACCCGGTAAGTACTCGGTATGAGTACGGCAACATTTTCAGAGTACCTAAGCTTCATAGTCACCTACTAACTTAACACCAACAGCTTGGAGAGAATCAGATGTACCACCAGTCATGATGAAAAAAACACAAAAGAAAACTCACTAGCCAAAGAAACAAAACCAGCAACAGACCAAAAACATAACACAGACCAAAAACATAACACAGAAATTACCAAACAGGGCAGAGAAGGCAAACGAACACCAGAATAGCCAAAACAAAGAGCAAACGAAGCACCACAACAGCCAAACAAACAGTGTGAAGCCCTCAAAAGAGACAGAGAGAGCAGACAAAACACTAGAACTAGCAACAAAACCTCAAACGAAGCAGCAGGGGTTATTTTAACAACCAGAGGCTATTTTGCATACACCCAGAAGCAATCCTGCAGTCGTGGGGCACTGTGGCAGTCGTGGGTGTGAAGCAAATAGGGGCACAAATCAATCGGAGAAGAGAGAAGTCAATGGGTGACCCAACAATGGAGTTGCAAAGGAGAAGGGGGAGAGATACGAAATCATAAACAACTTCGCTGAAAGATTTCAGCGACCTGAAACCAATCTAACGAGCACTAACAGCAAAACGACAATTGTTAGGCATGAACAATCAATAGTTAAGATTGAAGCTTAACCTGGCTCTGATACCATGATAAACAAGGTTAGAAGAAATAACGACTGTTTATTAAGCACAGAAAATAAAGGTTACAAATTGAGATGTATATATATATATAAGCTAAACAAACCCTAAAAATGCCAAAGACTAAACTACCCTTAATAATAAATAATAATATCAAATACATGTATGCTTAACGAATCCATCAGTACGAAACAGTTTCTTTCCCAAGTGAAATCCCCTAGATCTAGAAGATCAAAAAATACGAGATAACTGATCCAGATCCTAAAAAACCCTTACCAAGAAAAATACATGGTTGGGGACCATCAAATATGTCCCTGTGGTGTTCTTAAGAGTGAAAGAAATTATTCAATTTCTACAAAAGAGTTCATAGAAGACAGGATGCATAGAATAGACTAGAGGATGTACACATGTGATGAGTGTGCAATAAAAATCAAAGAATAAAAATATTATAAACAAACCATTAACCTTGTGAAACATTGTATTAATGATCTCTCAATAACTGATTCTGTTTTAGAAATTGTCATGGTGAGCACATTTAATCAGGATTTAATAGTGGGCTGGATTTTGCAGGTATAACGCGTCATGAATTTGAGTATTGTTGAATTTCTCTTCTCTATTTTACAAATTATTCATTATCCAGTGTCAACAAAACTACTCCATATTTCAAGGCTAGAAAAATTAAAGCACAAAAAGACATTTAAGATTTAAAAAGAGACAAAGAAACAGCTCTATGAGCAATCAAAATAAGAACTGAATTTTATTTGATCCACTGGTAGCAAAAGAGAAGGGAAAAAACAATTGTAACCACCAAGAAAATAGATGCCAGACCTCTCAACAGTCATTGTTAGGTGCAACCAAAAAAAAAACTAAAAACTGAAAGCAGGTGTATATCCTCCCTTCAATGAACACACACCATAACAGTATTGAGACTTTTCAAAATATCGATGATTATCTCTCATCAACATGTAAATACAATTTTTGTTCCTTGCATTTCGTCAATGTGTATGTGTCAGCCAAATAATGGAGTAAACAAAAGAACAAAAATTATAACAGTGTGTGCACAGAGAGAGACACCCAAAAACAAATAAAAGAAGAGAATTTTGAGTGGAAACTTAAAAATAGATGTAGAATTTTTTGAAGGGGTGGAACTGCCAGCAGTTATAGGCAGTTATATAGTTCTGGATGATAAGTTTTAGGTAACTGATTTGCAGGTAATTTCGGTAATTAAAAAAAAAAAATTGACAGAAATTCAAAAACAAGAGACACCAAAATGTTCACGCTTTATATGTGAGTATAGATACAGATATAGATGATAGTGCGAAAACAGTAACGATGTTGCTGCATGCTGATCCTAGAAAAGATCTTGCATGTGCACAGAAAGAACCAAACAAGTAGTCTAAACGATTGCACAATAAAGGTAATATTGGTATAATCCACAGGTAATCGGATTTGCAGTGTTGACATTGTTGAATCAATCATTATGCAATTTCAAAACAACTATATCCCACGAAAGATATATCAGGTTTTTACTTATCAACTAAAAAATGTATTACCCTCTTCCATAGAATGATAAAATTGATATTTTCTCTGTAAATGATTTTCACATGAAAAGCTGTAATTCCAAAAGCCTATGTAACAGATCATAGAAGTCCACGATTCTGGTGCAAGAACACAAAACATGCCTTTACATAATTTGATTACAAAATGGAAGACATGCTCATTTATGATGGGCATTATAAATAATCATGCAAGCCCTTGCTTGTGTGTTGGAGAATATAAAATCAGTCTGCTAATTGATGCAGAATGGTTAATAAGAAATACGTCTTGTTTTCCAATTGATTCAAAACCATAAAATGTGAAGAATGGTTACGAAAGATAAGATCCTTGATTCAAGAAAAAAAGAATTTTCAAGAGAAGAACAAAGGTCACAGCCGTACACACAAAAGCCAAAGCTTCTCTCAAACTCTAATTAATTAACCAACTACCCCCCAATTACAATGTCAAAGCCTCTATTTATAGGCTACAAGATGTTAGAATGTATTAGAATAGGAAATAATATTTGATATATTTTATTCTTATTTTCCCTTTGATTGATGTAATGGGCTGGCCCATAATTTATGCCTAGTGGCAATCCTGTAATTACGTATTGTTATCAATATAAAAGGGGATGAGGTCTCACTCATTCCCTATCTCTTTCTCTTCTCTAAACTTACATGGTATCAGAGCCAAAACCCTAGCCCATCTCCTGTGCGCGTCTTCTCTTCGGTCGACAATCATCTAGTCCACCTCCAGACAACCCATACCTCTGAAACCCTTGCCTAGGTCTCCTGCAGTTTGCCTGGGCTTCCCGACAGCCCATTCAGCTTAGTCAGCTAGCCCTTCTAACCCTCTAGGGGCCAGTCGACAACCCCTCTGACCCTCTAGGGGCCTGTCGGCAGTTCCTCTGGCCTTCTTGGCCCTATCGGCATTCCTCAAGGCCTTCATCCCACTACTTCTCCCTTCTGCGATGCTTCTGCGAGTCCTCTCCCTCATATAAAGTCTTTTGTCCCTTAAGTTTTGTGTTTAAAACATCTTTATAAAAAATAATAATAGTAAAAATAGGACTCTTCATTTTCATATGAATTTTTAGTGGTCATCATGCTTGTTATTCCTCCACCATCTTCCGAGTTTGTGATTGCCACTAATTTTGTTGAAGGTTAGGTACTAGAGTATCCATGGCCTAAGTTACATGGACTCGGGTACGGGTATCGGGTGCGGGTGCATATCTAGGGGTCGGACACTTCAAAATTAAAAATTAAAGATACGTGAATATATATCCAAATTTAGATACGGGTACGGGGATACGTTAAATAATTTTTTTTAAAAAATATATATTTATTATATGAAGATAAATTATATTATATGAATAACAAATAAAAATTTATGAAGCACGAACACACATACAGACACAGACACAGACACAGACACAAACACAGGACACAACAATTTCTAAAAAATGAAAATACGGATATGGCAGGGGACACGACAAATTTTTTTAATTTTCTTATAAATATTTTTATTTTAATATACATTAATTATTTTATTTATTTATTATATTTTTTAAATAATGTGTTCCAATTAAATTTTTTATTTTATTTTATATATATGTATTTATTAATATATATAAATATATATTATCTTATAAATATATTATATCTTATATAATAATTATTATATAAAAAGAAGCACGGGTGCGGATACGAGTACGGTGCGGGTATGTCGATACAGCAAAACTCAAAAAAAGTATGATAAGTGTACGGCTGCGGTACGCCGATATATATATATTTATAATTATGGTTAAAGGATTCAACCAACAAATTAAAATTAAATATCAAAACTAAAAAAAGAACTACTCATTTTCCTATAATTTAAAATCATTAAGCGTTAAAAATAATATTTGTGAAATCTCTCACTTTGACATGTTACGCACTGTGAATTTGTGATCATAATTTATTTTTAAAATCTTTCTTTTTGCTTATCAATTTGCTATTTTTATAGATAGGGTGAGACCAAATTCTCAATTGAGGCAGATTGTCAATTGCAATTTGCATAATATATAAAATTGCATCATTCCTAACCACTACTAATCAACTAAAACCGTATCAATTTTTAATGTTTTGTGCATAAACTTTAAAAGTTTGTTATGATTAAAGATTTTATAAAGAAATTCTAGGAAGATTTGAAGCAAAAGTATAACGCATAGTCATACACAGAACTGCCCTTTATAAGCCTTGTTATTTTTTTTTTTTTGTTCAAATTGCTTTTTAAAAACATCAAAATCATTTGTTGATATGCTTATACAATTCATACAAATAGACAGGATAACAGAGAAACATCAAAATTGCTGATCTGCAAGGACACCAAAAAAATAATAAATAAATAAATAAAATTGCTGATTTGCCAGGGCACAAAAAAAAAAAAAAAAAAAAAAAAGAGGCCCCGGCGCGTACCCATGGCGTACCCACGCCATACCCGAATAAACCAAACGTACCGGACCCTTTTTTCCGTACCCGGTACGCGTACCCACGCCGTACACGAATGAACCAAACGTACCGGACCCCCTTTTGCCGTACCCGGTACCCGTACCGCCGTACCGATACGCGTACCCGCACCCGGTACTCGTACGACACTATTTTTGGAGTACCCGTACTTCATAGATTATATAATATATAATAATAATAGTTATTAACTATTATTATTATTATACGTAGATAGATACGAATAGATATGACATGAATCAACAGATATGAAAAGTCAAGAAGACAAAATGACAGAGAGAGGGGGAGAGAAAAGCGAATCGATCGATCGACCGTGATCACAAGGGAGAGAGAGAGAAGGCGAGAGAGAGAGAGAGGCTTTTTGAAGTCGTTTGGGGTGTTCGACTATTCTATCGACTAATGGAGCTTCGATCTTCGATTGGATCGACCAGATGGAGCTTCGACTGGAGGTCTTCGATCTTCGACTAGATGGAGCTTCGACCAGGTTCTCTCTTGCTTTTTCCTCTTTCATTTCTTTTGCTATCTTTAAAGAGCCGTGTCCGAAAGAGAACAGGCGAATCCGACACAGATTCCACACCCGCACCCATATCGTGTCGACACGGGTACTTCGCCCCAAAGTGCCGAGTCCATGTAACACAGTCCATGGCAAATTCCACCAATGTGTCCACTACTTCTCAAACACCTAAGAGTGAGAGTTCCATTATACCTACTACTATGACTAATAATCTCAACCCTAGTCTTAAAATCACCACCTCTCTATTCAATAGACAGAATTATCTACCGTGGTCGTAGAGTTTGACTATTTTTTTGAAGAGCAAAGGGAAGATGGGTTATGTTAATGGCAGGATACAGGCACCTAGTGCCATGGACCCTAGCTATCTAGGACTAGTGTGAGATCACCAACTCCGTAATTATGGGTTGGTTGATCTATTCTATGGTCTCGAAGATTGGAGAGGGCTATCTATCTATGGACACTGCACAGAATATTTGAGAGGCAGTGGCTACTACTTACTCCCGAAAGGGGAATTTCTCCCAAGCTTTCGAGTTACGCCTGTCCATTAAGAGGGTAGTACAGGGTGAGAAGGTTGTTCTCCAGTATTTTACCTTTCTTATCAATAGGTGGAAAAGACTTGACCATCTATAGGATTATAAGCCTGTCTGCCCCACGAATTCTGCCAGTTACCGAAGGTTTGTGGAGCAGGAGCAGGTCTTCAAGTTCTTGGAAGGCCTGAATGTGAAGTATGATCCGCTTCGAAGCCGAGTACTTAGTATGAACGTGCTTCCTTCTCTTCAGGAAGCTTTCTCTTATGTGCAGAATGAGGAGAATTGTCGTTCTGCGATGCTTCCTTCTCTCACCACTGATCGTTCTACCTTGATTTCTGCACCTTCTTGAAATGGAGAGCATGTGTCTCGTGGTTCTCGTCCATCATCTGAGAAGGATAATCTTTTTTGTGACTACTGCTGTAGACCTAGACACACAAGAGACTTGTTGGAAGCTGCACGGGACTCTTCCTGGTGGCCGAGGTGATCGTCCTGGTTTTCAAGGAGGTTGGTCGAGCCAATCTCGAGGACGAAGGGCCAATGCTCGGGCACATCTTTCTGATACGGTTGAACCGCCACCTTTCGCCAGTGTTGTCTCACTAGTTGCTGATGTTTTTGGGTTGTGCGCCTCAGAGTTTGAAATTGCTCTTCGCCACTTACTAGACCGTTAAGCCTCTACTGCAGTCTCTGTTGCATCCTCTTTTTTCTTTGCCAACTCAGGTAACTTGGTTTCCTCTCCAAGTGCATTGCTATCTCATAAGACTGTTCCTTGGATTATTGATTCCAGTGCTTCCAACCATATGTCTGATTCCTTTAATTTGTTCTCAAAGTATACACCCTCTTCAGGTTAAGAAAAAATGCATATTACTGACGGTACTATTTCGTCTACGTCAGGGAAAGGTTTAATTCATGCCACATCTTCCCTTCCTTTATCCTCTGTGCTTCATGTTCGCAATTTTAGTGTTAATCTTTTATCTTTGAGACGTATTACTCGTGATTTAAATTGTAGCGTGACATTTTTTTCTTAATCATTGTCTTTTTCATGACCTTATCACGAGGAAGAAGATTGGCAGTGATAGAGGGGAACATGGTCTCTACATTCTAGATCAGCCTAACAAACTAGCTCATGCATCTATTCAGTTACCATCCACCAAGGAAGACCTTTAGTTGTGGCACCGTCGTTTCTTTTTTTGCTCCTTCTATTAATAAAAGTTCCGTTCTATTTTCTTTAATTCATTTTGATGTATCTGGTCCGTCATGCTTTGTGTCTTTAAAGGGTCAAAAATGATTTATTACTTTCATTGATGACTTTTCTAGGGCCATTTGGGTGTATCTGATAAAAGATAAAAGTGAGGTCTTTTTTGTGTTTCAAAACTTTCATAACATTGTTTGTACTCAATTTGGAGCGGTTGTTAAAATTTTGCGTTATGATAATTGGGGAGAATATATTAACTCTGGTCTTGTTACCCTATAACAAAATGGAGTTGCCGAACAAAAAAATCGCCATCTCCTTGATGTGGCCCGTTGTCTATCCTTTGAAATGCGTGTTTTTCGATCTTATTGGGGGGAAGTGGTTATCACTGCCGCTTATTTGATTAATCATCTTCCTACCCAAGTCCTTCAAAAACAAACACCTCTTCACGTTTTGTTCAGGTCCACCTCTTCTGGGTTCTCCATTCCCCCCTAAGACCTTTGGATGTGTTTGTTTTGTCCATAATCATTCACCCACCCGTGGTAAACTGGATCCTCAGTCTCTTAAGTGTGTTTTCCTAGGTTATTCTGCAACCCAAAAGGGTTATAAGTGTTATCATCCTCCATCTCACAAGTGGTTTGTCTCCATGGATGTCACCTTTTTCGAGTCTCGGCCTTACTTTCTGACCTCCCCAGTGTCCCAGTCATCCCTTCAAAGGGAGCCTTGGTGTGAAGACATGCCATAAAAGATGTTAAGCCAGCAATTGTTGTGGAAAAGGAAGAAGGCAAAGTTTATGTCAGGGACAAAGATAGATAGAAAGTCACTTGGATACAAGAGACCACTTTCCTTCCTCTACTGCCAACTTTTTTCTCCAGATGAGTGTCCAAAGTCATCCCCCTATCCTGAGCGTCCAGGTAATTCTAATCCTAATGCTTCTATTTCTGAGTTCTCAGATCTTGATGTTCCCACTGCTAATAGGAAGGAGGTTAGGTCATGTACTCAACATCCTATTACTAATCATGTGTCTTATTCTAATCTATCTCCCTTATATAAAGTCTTTCTGTCTAAAATTTCTTCTGTGAGTCTACCTAACAATTTTCAAGATGCTCTCTCCATTCCTAAATGAAGACATGCCATAATAGAGGAGATGAGAGCTCTCAGTAAGAATGGCACTTAGGAGCTAGTGAAGTTACCTAGAGGCAAAAATCCAGTTGGGTGTAAGTGGGTGTGCACTGTGAAACACAAAGCAGACAGTTCCATAGAACGGTACAAAGCAAGATTGGTTGCTAAGGGCTTCACTCAGACTTATAAGGTAGATTACCAAGAGACCTTTGCACCGGTTACTAAGATGAACTCTGTGAGAATATTACTCTCTCTTGCAGCAAATTTAGATTGGTCACTTCATTAGTTTGATGCAAAGAATGTCTTTCTTTATGGAGACCTAGAAGAAGAGGTCTATATGGATATTTCACCTGACTTTGAAGATGCTAGGTCCAAAGGTAAAGTGTGCAAGCTCCGGAAGTCACTTTTATGGGCCAAAACAGTCCCCTAGGGCTTAGTTTGAAAGGTTTGCTGAAGCTATGTTGAGATATGGGTTCAAGCAAAGTCAAGCTAATCACACCTTATTTGTGAAACACTTCTCCCATGATAAGACCACAGCTCTTATTGTTTATGTTGATGATATTGTTTTCACAGGGAATGATGGTGAAGAGATCCCTTGGTTGAAGGAACACTTAGCCAAGGAGTTTGAAATTAAAGACTTAGGTAATTTGAAGTATTTTTTGTGCATTAAAGTAGTTTGGTCCAAGGACAACATCTTCATATCTCAGAGGAAGTATGTACCTACTACAGGAAACTCGAATCCTTGGAGATAGACTATGTGATACACCTCAAGAACCGGGCCAGAAACTAAGTGAGGATCAAGGGGGAGATCCAGTGGACAGGGGGAGATACCAAAGGCTAGTGGGTAAGCTCATATATTTATCTCACTCACGCCTAGACATTGCCATTGCAGTGAGCATGGTTAGCCAGTTTATGCATACTCATAGACATTCCCACTTAGAGGCAGTTATGAAAATCTTTAGGTACTTGAATTCTTCTCCTAGAAAGTGTATCTATTTCTCAAAACATGGACATCTCAATGTAGAGGCATTTACTGATGCAAATTGGGTTGAATCAGTCACTGACAGACGATCAACTTCTGGATATTACACATTTGTTGAAGGTAACCTAGTCACATGGCGAAGTAAGAAACAGAATGTGGTTGCTAGATCTAGTGTTGAGGTAGAATTCAAGGCTATGACTTAGGGTGTATGCGAATTGCTATGGATTAGACTATTGTTGGGAGACTTAGGAATCCATCAGACTGATTCCATGAGGTTATACTGTGACAACAAGGCGGCGAACAACATAGCTCATAATCCAGTTCAATATGACAGAACCAAGCATGTGGAGATTGATAGGCACTTCATCAAGGAAAAGCTTACTAGTGGCATCATATGTGCTCCATTTGTGAAGACTGAGGACCAACTAACAAACGTTCTCACCAAAAGAATAGGGAGCAAACCATTTCATGACATTCTCAACAAGTTGGGTATGAGAGATATCTTCGCACCAGCTTGAAGGGAAGTGTTAGAATGTATTAGAATAGAAAATAATATTTGATATATTTTATTCTTATTTTCCCTTGATTGATGTAATGGGCTGGCCCATAATTTATGCCTAATGACACCCTATAATTACGTATTATTATCAATATAAAAGGGGATGAGCTCTCACTCATTCCCTATCCTTTTCTCTTCTCTAAACAAAACCCTAATAAAAATAAGAAAATCAAAATTCTTGATGACTAAATAAACATACTAAAAGGAAACAAATCCTAAGAATCCTAATTATAAATTTTTGATCACTAAGAAACGTATTACAAGGAAACAAATCACGAGAATCCTAATTAAGTATAACTGAAAAGAGAATAAATGAATAGATACCAATGGCATAAGATTAGAAGACGGGGAAAAGGAATTCCTACATATGTTCCTCATCATTCTCCCCGACTAAGAAAAAGAACTAGTCCTCAAGTTCTCAAATATTAAACATGACCATGCCAACAAATCAAATATTTTGAATATGCTAGTTGCTTGATTATTGTCTCGTTCCACTTAATTTTTGTGGTTAGGCTGTTGACAAGTTCACCAAACATGGATTGAAAACGTAAATTAAAAAAAAATTAAAAAAAAAAAAAAAACTGAAATACCAATAAAAGCAAGTACGTCCAACTTGATCATAGATGAATCGGATGACGGCACGTCAATTGGAAGCTCCTCCTTTGATAAAATCATGTGGTGCGGGCTAGTCACTTGCACTGCAACTTCTTCTTGAAATTTAAGGTTTATGAATTTTCCTCCAAAATAATGTCATTTGCCTTGGGACATTGGAACAACTTGATCAACAAAGTCCACCTTATCATCTTGGACTTCATAATCTTCTTCCAAAATAATTTTACTTTCGCTGGGCAACAGAACAGCTTGGTCAACAATTTCCACATAATCATCACAAGCACTTTGAGGAATGTCTAAAATATCTCCTAAAACAAAGACCACCTTACTCAAAATCGATTTCGTTACTGCCAGGAAAACCCTCATTTCTTTAGGTCTTGATGATGGCATCTAAGTGTGAACATGCCTCTAATTGGTTACCATGGTTAAATGGGACCACAAAATTTTTTTTTTTTTTTTTTTTTTTAATCAAATGGTCGAAGCTGTATGAAGGAGGCAACAACGCTGATTTGATTCAAATGATAATGCTGATGGTTCAAAGCAATGAAATCATATCAAGAAGGCAACCACGTTCAAACAAAGACAATACATCGAAGCTAGGCTCTGATATGATACCAAATGATGTAGAACAACTATTAAGAAATACACCCTGTTTCCAATTGATTCAAAACCAGAAAATATGAAGAATGGTTCAGAAATAAAAGAACTAAGATTCAAGAAAAAAAAAAAATTCAAGAGAAGAACACAGGCCACAACCCTACACACAAAAACCACAACTTTTCTCAACTCAAATTCATTAATCAACTCCTCCCAGTTCCAATGTCAAAACCTTTATTTATAGGTTAAAAGAAACTCTAAAAATAATAAGGAAACTAATTCTTAATGACTAAGAAACATACTAAAAGGAAACAAATCTTGATGACTAAGAAACATACTAAAAGGAATCAAATCCTGAGAATCCGAATTAAAAATTCTTGATCAGTAAAAAATGTACTAAAAGGAAACAAATCGGGAGAATATTAACTATAATTGAAAAGAGAATAAATAAATATATATTAATGGCATAAGATTAGAAGATAAGAAAGAAAATCTCATGCGCATGTTCCACATAACCAATTTGGCATTAATTATGCAGCATGCCCTGTTCCCCAACAGGTTTAATCATACAGAAACAGTCATATCTCTACACTATGAAATTCATATCCAACTAAAAAGTTACTACCATCATAGATATTTTGAGCAAACCAAGAAAATTTTGCACAAGAAGCATAGGTTTGAATCCAGTGTGGCATGGGATGCATACCTGAGTACATCCAAACAATTTGAGCACTTTCAGTGACAAACAACTATCCACAATCAAACCTACAGCCTCATTGGTCAGATTGCGACACCACGACAAATCCAAAGTAAACAGCTTTCTTGAACGTCGGGCAAGTGATATAGCTGTGTTGTTACTGACCTGCTCGAAATCACATAACCCCCAATAAGCAATAAGGAAATCATCACTTTAGAGACAAATGAAGTGTTCGTACATTCATACACCCACACACACATGAACTGCTATGCAATAATCTAATCCATGGTAGTCGGTACCTTGTTAACATTGTTGAGAGACAATTCTTTCAAAGACTCCCCAGATGCTTCAAGGTATGCAGCAACAGCTTCATCACTGTCATGTGTAAAACAAAGAAGCTTCTACAGTTAGCTTTTGAGATGTGAACACTCAACACTTTGCATGTAAGACTAATGTGAATACTTTGAGAAGACCATTGCAAGCTACATAAAAAACAAGCATAGGTAAGGGACTGTTGCAACAGAGTCAAAGCCAGTATTTGCTTTGCAGCTAAGAAGCATGGACACATACACATGACATGACACGGATACGACACGGACACGCCGACACGTTAATTTTCAAAAAATGCAGGACACGACATGTGGGAGACACGCATGAAATACATAATTTCATATATTTATTAAATATTATATATATCATTCAAAGATAATAAAAAATGCAATATGACACTAATTTCTATAAATTTATATGGATTTTTTTTTTTATCTTAAATTGTTTTGTTCAAACTTAGATACGTTTGTTTAACCGATTGACACATGTGTCCTCCACGTGTCCAAAGAGTGTCCGAGTCTTTAAAAAAATTTAAAAAACAGGACATGCTTTGAAGAGTATTGGACATGTGTCCTAAGAGTGTCCAAAGAGTGTCGGTGTCCAACACGGACACGACAAGGATACGTCACCTTAGAAATGTCGGTGCTTCTTAGCTTTGCAGTATGAGAATCTTTGGCTCAACCTAACACCACACTTGGAGAACAGATGTTTCACCAAATAAAGTTCCTACCAGAGTTAGTTTCCAGTGGACCTAAGAACCCAAGGAATACCCTTCAAAGGGAAATAAACAAGGGTTCAACTTGTCAGTATAATTTACAAAATTTTCTTCATGCAATATTGCAATTTAGCCTTCCCAGGCCAAGAAAAGGACATTAAGTAATCCTAGTCACAATTATTCCCTAGATGGGAAAGAGGTAATAACCTTGACCACACTTTTGAAACTCAGGTTTTTTACTCTGGTTTGTTATATGTTTAACACTTACGTCTATCTTAATAAAATTTCAAGCTTCTATTAAAAAAATATTATGATTGTCTAATTGTGAATTAAGCAAACCAAAATGCATTAACTGCAATAATAGGCCTGTGCAAATGATATTTAAATGGGCAAGCAGAAACACTCATGGACGCAACTCGGACCCCAAAAAAAGGGATGAACAGAAAAAGACAAACTACCCACAATATTGCATTAAATAAAAGAAAATGTATATAATGCCCGCGCACACACGCACCCAATGTTTCAAAAAGCAGTTGCGGCGGCGTGGTTGCAGCTGCAGGGTGTAAAGGCCGTAACGTAACGGTTGCGATAATCGGAACCGTGATTTTTTTATGTTTCGCACAATTTGAAAAAAATTTACCGATACGCATATTTTTTTTCTCTCTTCATAATCACATTTATTAGGGTTTAAAATTGATTTTGATCAATTTTTGTTAGCTTTTAAATATGATTCAATATATTTCATATTTTTAAATCACTATAAAATGAGTTTTTTACATTTTATTTCAACAGTTAATGACTTTAAGAATAATTGATTTTGAATGTTTACAAATTATTTTTAACTAATACATAAACTAACTAAATAAAAAAATATTCACAATTATTAAATGAAATGATCAAAAAAATAAAAATTGTGCTATAAACAAAAATTATGTTTTAGGTATTATTTTATATAACACTTTATAACTAACAAAATAAAATTATTTACAATTAAGTATTAAATGAAATGAGTGTAAAAATAAAAATTGCCATAAACAAAAATTATTTTTGGGCTACTGATTTTATTTATTTCTCTAAAGACATTTTTTAGACAACATATTACAATAACAAAATAAAAAAAAAAAATTACAATTAAATATTAAATAAAATGATTATAAAAATAAATACAACTACTGTTTATATATTTTTTATTTTACATGTTAGTGTAATGAAATAAAAATTAAAAAATATTTTATAAAGAAAACAAATTCATATAAAAAAATTTCTTTGGACTTGGATCACTTGAGTATTTGTTCTTTTTTGTAAGCTCTTTTTTTTTTGAGGGGGGGAGGGGGGGGGAGAGAAAGAAAACTATTCAGAATATTGTAAAAGTGTATAAGTTCAGGTTTCAAAAAGCGACTGTAACCTTTATGTAACATCGTTACATAACGGCTGTGGTGGTTACCGCCACCCGTTACAGCCGCTATAGCACTGTGACAAAAATTCACGTGTAACGGCCGTTTCGGCATTACGTAACGGCCGTGACAATCCGTTACACACTTTTACAATATTCTGAATAGCTTCCTGTTCAAAAATAAAAAAACAAAAACTTATAAAAAATAACAAATACTCAAGTGATCCAAGTCAAAAAAAAAAAACTTACATGAATTTTTTTTTCTTTGTAAATTATTTTTAAATTTTTATTTCATTACATTAGCATATAAAATAAAAAATATATAAACAGCGGTTGTATTTATTTTTATAATCATTTTATTTAATATTTAATTGTAAATATTTTGTCTAAAAAATGTCCTTAGAAAAATAAATAAAATCAGTAGGTCAAAAATAATTTTATTTATGGCACTTTTTATTTTTACAATCATTTCATTTAATACTTAATTATAAATAATTTTATTTATAGCACAATTTTTATTTTTATAATCATTTCATTTAATAATTGTGAATATTTTTTATTCAGGTATTAGTCAAAAATAATTTGTAGACATTCAAAATCAATTATTCTTAAAAGTCATTAACTGTTAAAATAAAATGTAAAAAACTTCTTTTATAGTTATTTAAAAATATGAAATATATTGAATCATATTCAAAAACTAACAAAAATTGATCAAAATCAATTTTAAACTCTAATAAATATGATTCTAAAGAAGAAAAAAAGTATGCGTATCGGTAAGTTTTTTTCAAATTATGCGAAACATAATAAAAAATCACGGTTCCGATTACCGCAACTGTTACGTTACGGTCTTTACACCCCACAACCGTAACCACACCACCGCAACCGCTTTTTGAAACCTTGAGCTAGCCATAATATTGTATTAAATTCTCCCATGAATGGACAAAAAATTATTGATCTTTTTTCTCACAAGTAAAAGTAGTTCAAAATATTAAGGCAGAACCTGAATGAATTCCGGCAGAGTTTTAAGGTTTGAATTGCTCGACAACCATTTGCAAGATATCCCATTGCGGAATCCGTCAATCTGCACAAGTTACCAAGGTCAAGAACACATAATCCAGTACAAGTGTCTGCGATGACTTTCATGGAAGAATCAGTCAATTTCCTGCAATAAATTCAAAACACGCAAATAATGGAATGACTTTTAGACATTTCACCAAAGCTTGATAACAATCTGATCCCCTGTATAGGAATGATACGGGGTAATCAGGATAGTTTAGATTTAAATTAACACCTCGTTTGGGAACATGCTATTTTAATAATTTTTTGACTTTTTATGAAAAGATGTGCAGAAAAATAGAGTGATGTGACAACTTATAATGACCTTTTGGCTTTTTGGCTAAAATGTATAGTTGAAAACAAAGCCTAAATTTCCATTCAGAAACTTGTGTAAGGATACATACCCACAATCTGTCAGAACAAGCTCCTTGATATTGTGACCATGCACTGCTATGAATTTGATGACAAAATCATCGCAAACAGTTTGAATCCCAGCTAGTGACAACACTTCCAAATGCTCGAACTTTGACAAGGCAGGCAGAATAAGCATTGTATCTATGTTTTGGCAATCATCTATATACAATTCTCTCAGAACATATCCCAATGAATCAGCTAAAGTATTGATTCCATCAGAGGTAAGCAGAGAGCACTGGCTGAGATTTATGGATCTTAAAGCAGGCGCAGAACCGACAAGTGCACTTAACCCAACATCTGAAAGACGGCATGCACCCTTCAAGGATATAGTAGTTAATGCAGGAAGGATGTTTGACATGCGAGCTAAGATAGCAACTAGAACATAATCTGGCATACAGCGTCCACATTGATCAAGTTGCAGCACCTACTTCCATAAAACCAAAATATTCAGCTTAAATTAATTATCAAAATTACCAACAAATAAGAAGCTATTACTCCCCCATGCAAATAAAAGAAATTCACAATTAGTTCAAGAACAGTGATCTTCGCCTTGAGCAAGAGAATTATGCTTCAAACTAATGAAAGGCTTGCATAGACTGGCAAGATATTCTGACAGTCTTTCGATACATTTTTGTTTTTTTTTTCCGGGGTGGGGGGGAGAGGAGCAACAAAACAAATTATATTGGAAAACAAATACATTACAAACGAGGTTAAGGAGTCCTCAAAAGAAAACAAAAAACTATACATCATACGCTGACCCCCACTACCTAGAAATCAAAAAAAAGCGGAACACCTTTAAAGGGCGAAGCAACCGAAACCCAAAAAGATGTCGAGAAACAGGCTTTATCCCACAAGTGATCCAGATACCCAAATTTATCTTCAAAGATCCTTGCATTTCTTTCCAATCAAATGACCCAAAAAAATTGCAAAAATCATGCAAAGCCATACCACCATTATAGTTTCCAAGCTCCATAAATCATTTAGCATTTCCATTAAGATGCCAAAACACCAGCATGACACTACAAGCACCAATCAAGCAAAATATTTCCAAATACATGCTAATAATTGGTTAGTTGTATGCTTTATTGCACCTTCAAGTCAAGCAGGAGACAATCATTACAATATTACAGCAAATTGTTAAAGATTTAGTGAGACTAATTTCTATTGTAATGATCAGGTAGGTCATCACAGCAGATGACTCACAAAGGTCAAAATATAACAAATATTTATTATTTAAAAAGGGTCAAAGCATCATATTTAAAGCCGTGACAATTGGTTCAATAAGAAATTGTACCGTCAAGTTATTGATTTCACATCCTTTGAAAGCACTCAACAATTGTTCCTCAGTTAACCATGAACAATCACGCATGCGTATTTCTGTAGGAGATCCGCGTACAAGGAGATCAAGGAAATGACTGTTCATTCTCCGAGAATCGCAAAGCAACTGACTGAGCTTGTGCTTCAGTACATCAGGCACACTTTCAAGTGAAGTGATTGCATCTGCATTTTTGGCAAGAATTGCTATACATAAGTCTTGAAGTGGGGGGATCAACAGCTTTGAGCGGTCACTGTGCTGATCCTTTTTGGGAGCCCACATTACTGGTGCAGGTTTTCTTTCATCCAAACAGGAACTCTGTTGCGGCACATTCGCATTCATTTCTCGGTCCTTAATAATCTTCATAGCAGTCGAAAAAGGACCAGGCCAGTCTTCAATTTCCCTGTCCCCCTCCCTTCCTGGCATTTCCCCTTCAGCCTCATTAGTGACCCGGTTTTCCTCTACCTCTTCGGAAGAGAAATGAGCAAATCGTGACGCATTTTGTCTGGCTATATCTCGGAACCGTTCCTTGTAATCCCTAGCTCTTGGAAAATTATCCATATTAGTCTCCACAGCCGGACTTCCATCCTGACCATCAGCCAAAGAGCGCCTACCAGAAACTGCATTTTTTTCTGAATCTCCCGCTTGAGTTTCCAGGTTCAATTCCAAAGCCTCAATACCATTTGACAACAAACCATCCTCAACCACTTTCCTCTTCCCCTTTTCTTCCCTAGTAAGCCTCTTTCTAGGCTTACCATTACAATTTCCATCAGCAATTGGGTCTTTCTCCAATTCTTTCAGACCTACATTTTCGGGCAAATGAGCAGCAGTATCCAAAACAGTGTTATCATTTGATAACAAATCATCATTAACAGCTTTGCCCTTCCCTTTCTCTACCCTGCTGAGTCGCCTTGTAGCCTTAATACCAGCAGTACCAGTTTCATCACTGGTTGGGTCATTGTCCAATTCATTCAACCCCACTACATGTTCCAGCAAATTGACAGTATTTGAAACAACTGATATCTCCACTCCCCTTTGGTTGTTCACATGATGAACCGACTTATCACCATCATCACAAGTGCTTCCTTCAATCGAAGATGTCCTCTTACAAATTTTCTTTCCAGATCGCAAACTGAGCGATCCTTCGGAAGCCAATTTGCGCTTCCCTGTCCCCTTCTCTGCATCCTGATTGATAATACTAGTAACAGTAACAGCAGGGGTTGGGGTGGTGATTTCATGAACGCCGCTTTGAATAGAAGCGAGACGGAGGCTACGTCTACGAACATTCCCAGAAAGAGAGACCGGCGAATCGGAACAAAACCCTAGCGCCTTAGGGGTAGAAGCGGCCAGGTTTGAGGGCTCTAGGGTTTTCGACGATTCAATCGTTCCTCCTCTTCTTAGGGTTTTCAGTGGACTTTGAGATTTGACCATCGGGACTACCTCTCGAGACCTCAACACCGTCATTGCTCCACGCTCTGATTGTTATACACAACCGGCTGTCTCAGTCTGTCGGCGATGTATATATCTATACTACTATATATATATATATGCGGGGAGAGAGAGAGAGAGAGAGAGAAGTTCACTGCAATGGGCGGCGAATGGGTTGGGTTGGGTTGGGTTTGGGGCCGTGTGTTTTGGGAAATGGGAGAGAAGCTTCCTTCATACGCCTCTTCTTTCCCGCCAAAAGGTGGCAGGGCGAGGTTGCAACTTGCAACCGCTGACGGTTCTCCGGGACAATTTGGGATTTTTAGGGTTTGGTTTGAATTTTTCAAAAAATTTTGAGAAAATTTCTCTACAAATGAGTTTTCAAAAAAACTCAAATCAAATAAATTTTTCTAAAAAAATTCCCCAAAACTTGTAAACCAAACAAGTTTTCCAAACAAATCTCTCTCTCATACACATCAAATCAATCACTTTTTCCAAAATTCTCTCTCAAAATAATTTTCCAAAACATCTTTCCAAAAAAATCAAACCAAATAACTTTTCGTACTTTTTATCTCCCAAACTCATCTCCCAAACTCAAACCAAACATACCCTTAGCTTTTTTAAGTGGATGTTTGAAAAGTAGATTTTTTTAAAAAAAATTTAAGTCAAGTTGGCATCTATTAAATAATACAAAAGGTTAAAAAGTTACTATCTTATTTAAGTCACATCATCTTATTTAAATCACATCATCTCTCTAACATATCACATCAAACCCAATCCAAACCCAACCCATACAAGCCAATAAGTCAAAAAGTGCACTTTTTTAGAACATCCTAAATCAACTCTTAGTTGTAAGATATTATTGGAAAATTTTTTTTTTTGTGTTTTGAAAGATAGTTAGATTTTTGGACAAATTACAAACACCCCCTCGAGGTTTGGTGAAAATACAAATTCCCCCTGAGGTTTGAGAAATTACAAATTGCCCCCTCAGGGTCAAATTTTTGTAACAAATTAGGAGAAATTATGGGGGAATCTATATGAAAATAAAAATCTCATGGGGCAATTTGTTATGGAAATATAAATCTCAGGGGGCGGGATGTAATTTCTCAAACCTCAGGGGGAAATCTGTATTTTCACCAAACCTCAGGGGAGGTGTTTGTAATTTGCCCAAGATTTTTTTGTGGTTGAATGTGATATTTGTGAGAGAAAAAGTGAAATGATTATGAGGTTTGATGTGATATTTTGTTTAGATTTGTTTTTTTAGCTTTGTAACTAATTTGTCTTTTAGTGAAAAAAAACCAAAAAAAAATCCTTCACAAACACCGCCTAGGTTTTGTTTGGCAAGTTGGTTTGTGGCTAAAACAGCCACAAAAGACAAAATAGACTATTTTAGCCACAACAAACAAAATATCACATCTAACCCATAATCATTACACTCTTCTCTCACAAAAAAAACCAAAAAAACCCAAAAAGCCCAAAAGTCCTTCACAAAAAAAAAGTCAAAAAAGTCAAAAAGCCCAAAAGTCCTTCACAAATCAAACTTTTTAGCCCAGGCTAAAATAGTCAAAAAAACCAAAAAGCCAACTCATTTCCCAAACGGAGGCTAAGTTTTGTTTGGCATTGATTAATATAGTTAATTTTTTTGTATTAAAATTCTGTTAGCCTGACTTTTTTAGTCTCATTTAGTTTGGATTTTTTTTATTTTTTAATTTTTGTAAGAGAAAATGTATAATGATCATGGGTTAGATGTGATATTTTGTCGTATTAGTTTATTTAAGCCTCGTTTAGCAAGTAGTGATTTTAACTAAAAAGTCAATAAAAAACCAAAAAATCAACAATCTATACTAAAAAGTTAAAGATTTCATTTTCTCTCTACTTTTTGCACATCTTTTTGTAAAAAATCAAAAAGTCATTCCAAACATACTAGTTTTTTTATATCACATTTTAGTCAAAAAGTCAAAAAGTTATTAAAAAAGTCTGTTCTCAAACGAGGCCTTAGTTTATTTTGTTATTTTTTGCTTTTTTAATTCCAAAATGATAGTCAAACCCGGACTTAGCTTTTTTCTTTTTTTTTACATAAAAAGGTCACAAAAAAAGTCAATTTTTTTAATATAAAAAAGTCAAAAAATTTATTTGTTATCAATTTCTCAAAACACCTATATTTTCTTTCTTTTTTTTCTTGTGGTTTTTTTCATTTTTCATAAAATAATGTGCAAAAAATATTTTAAAAAACTTCTTTTGAAAAAATTATGTGAAAGTTCTAATCAGGCTTATGATTTTTTATTATGTGAAAGTTCTAATCAGGCTTATGATTTTTCATAAAATAATGTGCAAAAAATATTTTAAAAAACTTCCTTTGAAAAAATTATGTGAAAGTTCTAATCATGCTTATGAATTTTCGAATACACTCATAGTTTATATTTGTTTTGATAATTTTATTGTGATATTTTATTTTAAATTTTAGTATAATTTGGTAGATATTTTTATCATTTTTCATAGGGAGACGCCATATTAGAAAAGTTTGATCTAATTTTTTAATCTCGTTTATGTCAATCTAATATAATATTCAAATGCAACATTCCAATATAATACTCAAATGTGACATAATCTAATTTAACACTCAAACGTAAAATTTCAAAAAAACTCGTTAATGTATTTTTTCTAAATATTATGTAACACTTCAATGTAACACAAAAAAGCTATTTGGTGTACTTTTTCTAAATATCTCTAACAAACAGCAACAATTAAAGATATTATAATGGCAAATAAGTTATTACATATTCAAAAGGACTACATGAATCAAAAAAAAGTTATAGAACTAATCGAAATATAATTTTAATATATAAGATTTATTGGTAACTCTCCATTTTTTTAGGAAAACTTACACAAATTTATCTCTTTACACCTATTTTCTCGTTTTACCATTAAGAAATGGGAGATTCTATTTACACTCTGAATGCTCATAGTACACACCAATTAACTATTAAATGGAAAATTCTACTTACACCACAATTTTACGTCTTTATACCTATTTTCTCATTATATTTTTAAAAAATAATTGAAATTCTCATTACGCCCTTTATAATGCCAAAATTAACCCTAAATTAGACGTTTTTCAAACTTTTATAAATTTTCTCATTACACCTATTTCTTTTAAATTACTCCGGTAATATGTTACTGAATACATTATATTTATCCAACTATCTTTTGCCATATGTTTACACATTCACTTTCCTTTCCTTATTTTTTTTTTTTCAAAATTTATGATGGACCGTTAAGTTTATACATTATTCAACAATTTGAATTATTCTAGTATCATGTTATCGAATAAATTAAATTTGTCCAGCCATCTATTGTCGTACGTTGATAGATTCACTTTCCTTAAAATATCAACCATCCATAAAAAATGAAGTGTACAAACATCCATAAAACATTCATAAAATTTGTCAATACAAATATCTTTAAATTTATCAATACAAATATCTATAAAAACACACTAATTATCGCAATCCATCTATGTTGATAGTTTTAGTAATTACTATATCAAGGCTGACAAGCGAACAAAATTGATCAATATGAGTAATATATGCTTTCTCACATCCATTAGCACACCGGTGATGGAAACAAATCCAATTACTTGCTTTTGGAGGTACTGGATGACCAAGAAGCAAATAAATCTAACAAACCTTGTCTGTAATGAATTCATGATTGTATTTTATTAACAATACACTACTAGCCTTATTATAATGAATAGAAGCATAATCATTCAAAGCAAAAAATAAAAATAAAAATTAAAAACAAAAATGTTAGAAAAATGAAACTAAAAATGTTTAGCAGTGAGTTACTGGACATATACTTTTTGTTCGGCAGCAGGTTACTGAACAAGTGTTTTTTGTTCAGTTGTATGTTATCAGATACGTATTTTTTGTTCAACAGTGTGATCTTTGTTGTACAAAATGTATATTTAAATAAAAATAGATAGATTCATATTTAAACAAATTCAAATAAGTAATGATAGAACTAATTTAAACAGGAGATTACAACTTGATATACAGAAAAATAAAACAAATATATTCTAAACACATCAAACAAAAATAAGAAATAGAAAACAAACCAAAGCCTGTGAAACTACAGTTTTCTTAAAACAAATTTGTCGTTTCACCATTGGTGCTAGAGATATGTTGGCATCTGTCTGCCAAAATACGACGATCGGAACCAGCTAAGTCAAAAGCACCTTCTGTTAGTTTCGACAAACTAACAATGACAGTATTCTCTCACACAAGAAGAATACATTATATGCAAACTATTTGAGTATAATAAAGAAGTAAAAAATTTTGTGATCCAAACCAAAGAGAGTAGTCTCTATATCTACACAAAGAGAAGAGCAAATGCACTCAAAACTACCCAACCAATGTAGAAATAACTCCTGCCAAACTAATGGAATAAAACCCATCTTAAGTGTAGAGGTTACACCCTATATACACGTGTGTATATCTATATTAGTAGCCACCAATTTGACCTTGTCCAAAAAAAGATTAGGTTGGTGGGCCACTAACCCGGCCTAACCCAAATCTTATCCAGTCCAGCAAGCCTCAAGCCCAAGCCTAAGATCCAAGATCCATGGATCACAGACCACGAACTACCGACCTAGACTTGGCCCGGCCTGGTTCGGTCCAGGCGAGTGGGTGACACGCACGCATGTGGCATTTTTTGCATAACCAAGTTGGCTGAAGTCCATCCTTGAAGCATCATCCATAACTCCCTTCCTTCGAAAAATTTGGATGCCCAAATGGCTCACATCCTTATCAAAAACTTGGAATTTAAATACCCATCAATGTTTTCCTCTACAATCAATATGGGATAGGTAATTACACACAATTCTCAATACCTCATTCATGAGGCCAATTTTATGAGACAATTTCTCATTCCATTTTTAATTAATTTTTTTTTGGTGGTGTAAAGATCTTATTACAAAGAATCTAGACCCACTTGATCCCACCTCAATCAGTGGTTGGGACCCATTTAATTTTACATCAAAGTCACCATAAAATTATTTTTTCCAACAATCTCTCACATGAATAAAAATTGACCAAATAAATAAATATGGACAACATTTAACAACAAAGACTCAGAGAGAGAGAGCACATAGACTAACCTTGCATTAAAAAATGCAGTTGTTGGCCTTGAACCTTACGTAGTGATAGCCTATCGGATTTATTGGTTGATCGGTGAACGTGATGTCTTGAACTATTCTGTCGTTTGTGTAAACTGAGACAATAGACCTCACACAAGAGTTGCTCCATCCAATGTTCTAGTTCTCACTGGTGTGTCCGATTTGGCCCTAGAACACTTGCTTACTTCAGTGAGTATTTTTAAAGAATTCGGCCTTGTCAATTCTTAAAGAAATGGCCCCACATCACACTCACATAGGTGACCTAAATAAGGTATCTCACTATATACCACGGTTGATTATCCGTATCACTTAGGTCATTAAAAACATCAACTTAACCTTTCACCCCACTAGATGTCACTGTATAAACGAATAGGAAAAAGGGTTTACCTCTTCAGTGACTCACCTGTTACACGCAGTTATGTTGTCCCTTTGAACCTAGATCTCAAGATCTCTAGTCAACTAGGTTGGGTTCTCCATTTCAGTAACACTTGCTAAAGGCCTAAACCCTATTCCTTTAGACGACGTTTCCAATAACTCTTGATTTAACCCTTTGGTTAGTGGATCTACAATGTTGTTGTAACATGCCCGGGGGGGGTACCCACGCGCGTTAAACAGTTCGGACTCCCGAGATCTCTTTGATCTCAATGTCTCACGAGTGCAATGTGAAACATAGATGAGAGTCCAGATTTGACAACTTTTATTGAAAATCCATTTTATTGCAATTTTGTCAAAAATGGACTGCGTCATCAGATCTCAGAGTCGCCACCTAATATTTTGGGAAATTAGGAAACCCATGACTCGGTGCCAAGGCCACTGTTCGTCGTAACCAAGGATGCTTGGCTCGGAACCTTAGGTATGAGAGGGGAAGGTCAATAATGAGCACCCCCACTCACCCGATCAAAAGATCGGCCTCTACTAAACCATGATATGACTTTTATTTTCTTTATATGTTTATGTTCTGATTATTTTAGTAAATCCTAAAATTTACTATGTGAAGCATACAAGTATAGACTAGTTTGCTCAAATTGGAACAATTCAACTTCATGTTTGTTTTTTGAAAAGGGTTTGAATTTGCCACCTCAAGTGGGCTTAGAGTTTGTGAATTTGCCACTACGAAGTGGGCTAAAACGTACAGTCGTTGAATCATTCCAATTCAGGCAACAAGCCTTCATCCACAGGCATTCAAACAGTTTATCACTTAAACAAATAGCCACATGGTAGGATACTAAACATAATAAGAAAATCACACACAAATGGGATGCTAAAGCATAAAAACTCACAGATTTACCGACGTCCCTCGAACAACTACAAAACAAAAGTTAGTAAAATATGCATGATCTTATATACAGAATCCTAATGCAATTCACTCATGAGATGCACTAAAGATTTGGCTTCTAGAATATGGCATGTGAATCATCTCAAAACATACAATAGCACACAGAATCATGGGATAATCAATTGAAGCATAAAGATGCCAAATTAGCCAAATCTTATGCATGGATCATGGATGTAAAGCAGGGATATACATGACATGTCAAGATATATACATACACACAGTTAGGGAAAGCGATAAAAGAATGGGATAGAAAGAAGCGGGGTGAGGGAATTATTACAATACTTGAATATTACAAATCCAAATGAGGGAGAGATAAAATAAAATAAAATCCTCACAAACACTCAAAATAAAATAAAATAAAATAAAATCTTCCATCCAGCAGACTTGCACACCTCAGCCCATGTACTCAATTCATCTTCAATGGAGGGCCCTGCCACTTCAACATAAACATTCATAACACTCCTATGTGAACCTAACAGAAACATTTTTTTTTTATTTAAAAACAAACATTTTTATTATCCACAACCCACATCCAAGAACACCCACTTATCTTTCTACTTCACCTTTTCTCTTTTCTCTGCTCTAAAATAATTCACTCATCCCTCATGAACCACACTTCCCTCACCACATTTTCTCTCTCTAGACACCCCATTTTTTTTTGTTTTACACCCATAAACCATCCTCACAAACCAAACACCCACTTACCATATTTTCTCTCTCTAAGCCGAGAGAGAGAGAGAGAGATGTATGGTGTTGATGTGTTTCTCTTTACATGTTTCAAACCCGAACTGCCGAGAGAGAGATCAACCCGTGCGTGGTGTGTCCTAGAGAGAGAGAGAGAAACCCGTGTGTGTCTCTGTGTTTTCCTGTCAACCATTATGCTGGAACAGGTCGGAACAGTTCGGACAGTTGTGTGCTGGGTGTTTGCTACCGTGGTGTGGTGTGGTGTGCCTGCCGTGGTGTTGTCTCTCCCCCGTGGGTGTGTGGGAGGTGGGTCTCTCCCCCGCATGTGAGTGTTGAGTGAATGCTGTGTGTGTGTGCATGTGTCATGCATAGGTGGTATCTTAGAGAGAGAAGAGGGAGGGAGAGAGCCATGAGAGAGAGAGAGATCCCGTGTGTATGGTGTGGTGTGAATTGCGTGGTGACTCTCTTACAGTCTGTTTTCCTCTCCCTCACCGTGTGCCGGTGTGTGTGTGTTTGAGCTCACCCGTGTATCTCTCATGGCTGTCTCTCTCTTCTCTCGTGAAACGTTTCTCTCTCTAGCCTCTCCCGAAGGTGGTGTCCAGTGTGTGTAACTGCCGAGAGGGCAAGACCAGGTGGGTTGGGTGGTGATGAGTGTATGGCTGTGTGTGTTTGAATGGTGGCTGTGAGTGGTGGTGTGGTGTGATCGGGGAGAGAGAGAGCTTGAATGTGGGTCTCTCCCCCCCCAGCTGCTGTCCGTGTGGTCTCTAGAGAGTGTGTGAGAGACTGTGTGTGGTGCCAATGTGTGATCAGTGTGCCTCCCCCTTCTCTACCCGTGTCTGTGTGTGTGTGTGCGAGTTGTTCTCCTCCTTTCTCTCACATTTTTTTTCTTTCTAAGCCGAGAGAGGGAGAGACCTCTATGCCTGTGTGTCTTCTGCTCTCCCAGCTGTAAACCCGTGTATCTCTTCTTTGTTTTTCCTCCCCACTATGTCCTGTGTGAGAGGTGGGTGTATAGGTGGTTGATGAAGGTTGTGATTGAGGATAGTGCGCATGAGACCCCCCCTCCGTCAAACCCCCTGTACTATGAGTGATATAAGAGAGAGATGAGTGCCCATTGTGTTGAGTGTGCCTCCCCCTCCCTGTTTCTTTTCTTTCGCTGCCGACTCTCTTTTCTGGGTTGTCCTCTTTTTTATCATAAAATGCTACCCACTCCATTTCTTTTTTATTAGATCACTCACTCCCTCTTTTTTGTTTTTAAACATATTGCCCCCACCACTCACAGAATTATCATACCTAAAGAAAACCAACTCCTTCTTCTTTTTAAAAGTATTTCTTATCTCTTTTTTTTGCAAAGCATCATCCACCCCACCGCCCCATTTCTTTTGTTTTCTATTTTTACATATTTTTTTTGTTTTATTATTTTCTCCTTTTTTTTATTTTTCATTATATATATATATATTTTATGTTTTCAATTTATATAAAACACACTTACAAGATATGCACACACCTAATTTAATACACACACATAAAACACTACAAATTACCAAAATATTAGTGATGGCCAAAATGGGTGAGGTTTGGAATTTGAAATTTCAATTTGATTTTTCTGGTGAGGATGGTCAAAATAAAATGCCCAAGTCTTAGGGCCGGTCAAAATGGGGTGTCTACAGTTGCCTCTCTTTGACAAAGCTCGAAGTCATGAAATGACGTGAGTGAATGTCAAAGCCAGAAGACGACCCTTTTGACAAGGCCGTAAGACTTGGGCAATCACACAAAATGCAATGCATGTGGTTGAACCCGAAGGTTGCCTACGTATCCCTTTGCAAGGAATCAAACCAGCGTAGTTCAGGGGCAGAATGCAAATGATATACTCAAAATGTTGTTTGAAAAGTTGGACTTACACGCTTCGCGAAGCCAATTGTTTTTGAAAAACTTATGATCATGCAAAAGAGGGATGACCTCAACTAAGAGCAATCAACAACCTAACACGTCTCACGCGAAAGGAGGAAAGATGGTGTAAACAACAGGCACACCTGATGTTTTTAACCGAGGTGGTGTAAACAGACAAGCGCACCTGCTGTTGTTAACCGACTTTGATGGTGTGAACAGACAGGCGCACCTGCTATTGTTAACCGATTTGGGTGATTGGACTTATACACTACGCGAAGCCAGTTTGAAAATTGGACTTATACACCTTACGCGAAGCCGGTTTGAAATTTGGACTTATACGCCTTACGCGAAGCCGGTTTGAAAATTGGACTTATACGCCTTACGCGAAGCCGGTTTGAAAATTGGACTTATACGCCTTACGCGAAGCCGGTTTGAACATTGGACTTATACACCTGACGCGAAGCAGGTTTGAAAATTAGACTTATACGCCTGACGCGAAGCCGGTTTGAACATTGGACTTATACGCCTGACGCGAAGCCGGTTTGAAATTGGACTTATACGCCTGACGCGAAGCCGGTTTGAAATTGGACTTATACGCCTGACGCGAAGCCGGTTTAAAAATTGGACTTATACGCCTTACGCGAAGCCGAGGTTTGAAAATTGGACTTATACGCCTGACGCGAAGCCGGTTTGAACATTGGACTTATACGCCTGACGCGAAGCCGGTTTGAAATTTGGACTTATACGCCTTACGCGAAGCCGGTTTGAACATTGGACTTATACGCCTGACGCGAAGCCGGTTTGAAATTGGACTTATACGCCTTACGCGAAGCTGGTTTGAAAATTGGACTTATACGCCTGACGCGAAGCCGGTTTGAAATTGGACTTATACGCCTTACGCGAAGCCGGTTTGAAACTTGAACTTATACGCCTGACGCGAAGCCGGTTTGAAATTGGACTTATACGCCTGACGCGAAGCCGGTTTGAACATTGGACTTATACGCCTGACGCAAAGCCGGTTTGAAATTGGACTTATACGCCTTACGCGAAGCCGGTTTGAACATTGGACTTATACGCCTTACGCAAAGCTGGTTTGAAAATTGGACTTATACGCCTTACGCGAAGCCGGTTTGAAAATTGGACTTATACGCCTGACGCGAAGCCGGTTTGAAAATTGGACTTATATGCCTGACGCGAAGCCGGTTTGAAATTGGACTTATACGCCTTACGCGAAGCCGGTTTGAAAATTGGACTTATACGCCTGACGCGAAGCCGGTTTGAAATTGGATTTATGCAATGCAATGCAATGTCATGGAATGCTGGCTATGTTTGCAACTTTCCCTATTCTCCAACAGGGTGACAGACTAGGTTGATTCAGTTTCCAGAGTTGAGGTACATACAAGCTATCTCAACCTATGGGGCTGCCATACAGATTTCAAGCCGGGGATACACCCCTGGGTATTTAAATCAGACTTTAGTCTCGGAAATCCCGAACCTTTTGCGTTCTAGGCATCGCCATTCGAACTCTAGTTTCCACCGTCTCAATTGATCTCCTAGGAACTCATTACAAACATAGTCAGGTGACTACCAGACCGATTGAAGTCGTTCGGGCACGACAAACACTAAAGGAATTGCACCTTTAGAGGATTTAAGGTCTCCTAGACTAGAAAAAGAACAACAAGCGCACTTGCTATTTTTTTAACCGAATGAATGGCCATGGATGCCGCTTTACTTCCTGATCATATTCACAACTTTCCCTATTCTCCAACGGGGTGACAGACTAGGTTGGTTTAGTATCCAGAGTTGAGGTGCATACAAGCTAGCTCAACTTATGGGGCTACCATACAGATTTCAAGCCGAGGATACACCCCTGGGTATTTAAACCAGGCTTTAGTCTCAGAAATTCCAAACCTTTTGCATTCTAGGCCTTGGCCATTCGAACTCTCGTTTTCACCGTCGCAGTTGGTCTCCTAGGAACTCATTGTAAACACAGGCAGGATAATACACAGATATTTACATATAAATACACACAGATATGTACATATGGTATACATATGCATATACAGACAACATACAGACAGATATATATAGATATATACGGTACATACGGCACACAAATATATATAGATATATACACAGACATATACAATATATACAGGTATATACGACACAGACATATACGGACCTATACACAAACATATACGGATATATACACAGATATATATATTGAGATATACACAGGTGGGGAATATTCTGTTTGGCTGTCGTCAGTGGGAAGATACCGTTACTGAAAAGGCATATTCCGTTTGCTGACGTCAGCACACGTACGCAACATGCAAAAAGAAAGAAAAATCACAAAATGGATGGACATATGCGGGGTTTCGAACCCCCTAACCTTAAGTTCGGCCTCCGAGTCCTTAACCACTGAGCCGTGTCACTCTTGTGACAACATATACAAACAAATATATATATATACTATACAAGACATATATATACATAAAACCAAAACAAACTAAAAGAAACACTCAATGTGGGGTTCGAACCCCTGACCTCAGGCTTAGCCTCTCACTCTTCAACCACTGGGCCTAGCCATTGAACCCAAGCCACTCGGGTGACAGAAACAATTCAAACAAATATATATATCTATATATAGGTGGACAAAACACAAACAAAACAAAGAAAGACTCGATGCGGGGTTAGAACCCCTGACCTCGGACTCAGCCTTTCAGTCCTTAACTCACTAGGCCAAACCACTGAACCCAAGCCACACCTGTGACTCAAATGTTCAAACAAATATATAAGACATATTTATACATAAAATGAAAACAAAACAAAAGAAACACTCAATGTGGGGTTCGAACCCCTGACCTCGAGCTTAGGCTTTCCGAACCCTGAACCCATTGGGCCAAACCACTGAACCCAAGCCACTCATATGACCAAAATGTTCAAACAAATATCTATATTACATAGCTATACAATATATATACATATATGCATACACAACTCTCCCCCGTCTCTCTTGCCGCGTTTGACACACGGGCCTTGCTTTTGTGTCAGCTGGCCGACAAAAGCAGCCCCCTCGATCGAAGCTCGCCTCGACCCTCTCCATCTCTTTGTCTTTCTCTCTCGTCTTCTTCTTCTCTTCAGTATCTTCACTCTTCTTCTTAACCATTCTCTTCTTTTTCTTCTTCTCCATTACTCTTCCATCGTCCTCCTCATTCTTCTTTTTTTCTCTTCTGTTTTCTGCCATTCTTTCTTCTCTTCTTCCCATACATGGCTTCGTCTCGCCCTCTCTCTCTGTTTCCGGATCTTAATGATCCATCGAGCTCCTCTGGGCCAAGTGCCCCTGCTCTTACTCATCCCAGTCTTCCCACCTTAACAGTTGAGCAAGTGATGGCTGCTCAAACTGATATTGATGCTAACCACCTCACGCTGAAGTCGTGTATGGAAACAGTGGCCGCGGTCACTAATCTGTCTCACCGTCTGCAAAACAGGACGAGTGAGCTACATCGGGTTAATGCCCAACTCAATCTGCTTCAGCAGATGTACAAGGATGCATGAGCGGAGGTTTGTGCGCTGAAGGCAGAGAACAAAGAACTGAAACGGAAGACTACCTCCATGGAGAGTAGAGAGGTAAAACGACAGACCATTTGTCTGGACCAGTTCGGGGGCGCCGGCGTACTTTTCCTTTGATGGTCGGTGAAAAGTGAACTCTTTTGCCGGAAACATTGAGGCAGGGCCTTCGAAGGCCGATGATAAAAAAAGGAAGAGCTCGGCGACGGAAGAGCTGAATAAATGAAGCTGGCATGTGGTCGGCATCTGCGAAGACGAAGAAGAAGAACAAGCTCTGTTTTGTTTTGTTTTTTTGTTTTTTTTTGTTTTTCCTCTTTTTCTGGACTTTGTATTTTTTTTTTTGAGTCTCTGTAATCGGGGATGTCCTCCCCTGACTGTAATAAAAAGCTTCAGTTTGGTATCTCAATGGTGTGACTGGCATATCACTTTGAGATTGATTGAATTTTGAACTCTGAATTGGACATTGACTCTTTATTGATTTGAATCAACAAATGACCCAACGAACTGAAAAACAAAGCAAATTAATCCAAACACACTTATATATACTGATTGGTATAAATACACCGACTGGTATAAATATACTGACTGGTATGAAAGGAACACACTTATATACACTGACCGGTATGAATACCCTGATTGATATGAATACACTGACTGGTATGAATACACACTTATATACATTGACGAGTTGACTCGAGCGGGGGAGAAGAAAGAATCACTGACTCAACTATGCCCCTAATTCATTGCATTGATTTTTTTTTTTTTTTTTTGAAAAACAGTTTTGATCAACATGAGAGTTAGATTAGCATACTTATTCCATTTTCTGTTTTGAAATCACGTAAGCTAAATTGTGAGCACTGAAAATTTTCCCTTTTCAAATCCAAAGAATGGTCCACGTTTTGCAAAAATGGGACAGTTTTCGAGGAAAATTAGTCAGCTTTATTCAAATTAATCAAAACCTATTTGCGCAAATGGCCACTACTCAACTAACATGGAATCAACCATTGGGGTGCATAGTCCCAAACCAGATAACCCCGAATTCGTTTTGTAGCAACGATGATAACCGAACTGAACCGATCCGAATCGAATGAAACCGAGCAAAACCGGACCGAACTGAATCGCCGAACCGAACCGAGTTGAATGAACCAATTTGAATTGAGCAGAACGAAGATACACCAATCAAACACGGATAGGACAACCAAGTCGACTAAAGATACACCAATCAAACATGGACAAAATGAATGAGTTGAAAAATTATTGGGGCCGAACTTCAAGATGAAGCTACCTACGTATCCCAAAGATAGGAATCAGGCCATCGTAGTTCGGGCTGAGGGTCACTCGGGTATTGACACTCTCCTTTTGTGTTCTAACTTTTGCCAAAACCGCCCTTTCGGGTTTTCAACCTTACGAGCTTTTCATTTTTTTCATTTTTTTATTATTTTTTTTCTTCTTTTTTTATTTTATTTTGTTCATTTCATTTTTCTTCTATTTCTTTTGAGTTTCTCTTTTTTTTTTTGTTTTTCTGCTCTAACTTTTGCCTGGGTCGCCCTTCCGAGTTTTCAACCCAGCGAGCCTCTCAAGGGTTACTTTCATTTTAACTTTGTCCATGTTGATTGGGGAATCTCTAAGCCAACTATAAGAACAACTGCTACACTTGACCGGTAGATATGATGATGTAGGGACTAGGCTACTTGGGTCTGATTTTGCCTCTAGTGTTGCCCCTAGTGTAGTGGATAAGAACTCGACTGTCCTTCAATAATAAAATTCATTCTCTCAAATCCTGGGTTTGGCCTTTCTTGGCGGTCTTCATTGGGAAACGATTCAGTTTTAACTCTTTGATCACATCCAACCTTTTGCCCCTAGTTCAAGGACTGCTTCAAATCTAAATCACATCCAACCTTCTTGCCCCTAGTTCAAGGGTTGCTTTCAATCTAAATCACAGGCCCTACATAGTTTTGGCTAAGGTTCACTCGAGTATTGACACTCTCCTTTTACGCTCTAACTTTTGCCAAAGCCGCCCTTTTGGGTTTTCAACCTTACGAGCTTTTCATTTTTCTTTTTATTTTTCCTTCTTTTTTTTTTTTGTGCTCTAACTTTTGCCTGGGTCGCCCTTCCGGGTTTTCGGCCCAGCGAGCCTCTCAAGGGTGGTACCTTTTTGCCCCTAGTTCAAGGGTTGCCTCCATTTCAACTATGCAAGCCTCACACTTTTGCCCCTAGTTCAAGGGCTGTTTCAAATCTGAATCACATTCGACCTTATTGCCCCTAGTTGAAGGGCTGCCTTCATTTGAATCACACCATGGCCCTTAGTTCAAGGGCTATTTCTAATTCAGCTATGCAAGCCTTACACTTTGAATGATCATTGAATACTTCGAATCAAGGTTTGAAAGCTAAGGAGCTAAGGAGGTCGGATCTCAAGTCAAGAGGGATCCTGTGCTGTATAATCAATTCCAGGCATGTTTTCATAGGACCACGCAAAACAGTTTTTGAAATCTTTTCACAAAGTGACTAATCACTCGTACTTTTACGAAGACAAGATAGAACCAATTTGGACTAAGCCAGGATCCTTCTCAGTACCCACATTAACAAAAATGATTTAATTCATCAAAGGCTTAGCATACCTCTCTTCCTCTCAGTTGATCAAAATTTGCAAATCCCGAGGAAATTCTTCCTTTTTTTTTTTTTTTTATCACAGTTTTGAGAAAAAGTTTTGAAAAACTTTGGTCAATGCAATGATTTAAAGGCACAGAGAAGTAGGCAGACTCTATGACATTTTGTTTTTTTTTTTGTTTTTCTATTTATTGAAAAGAGACTATGACTCGTGGAATCAATAGACTCAAAAGAAAATGACAAAGAAGACCTAGACAGAACAGAAATGTCTAGGTTAGTACTCTCGATATTCACAGACTCTGCCTCACTAGAATGACTCGGGTCTGATTCCAAAACTTGGTGGAATCAAACTTAGACGCAATACTCAATTCAGAACTCAAAACAAAACCATTCTCAAATTGCCAGTCAATGTGTGGGCCAGCCACAACATTCAAAATAAAGCTCGTGCAATCAACAGGTGGTCACTCCCCAATCATAGAGATGGTCGACTTTGTGGGATATCGGCATTTTTTTTTTTTTACAATTTCTTTTTTGATTTTATGTTTTTGTTATTTTTTTTTGTTTTTGAAGTAATGGTGCTAAACTGAACAACCTGAACCACTCATTTGAATTTGAGAACCCCTGTATAGATCCAATATATTGCACATAACACATAGCAGGAAAGAGAACAAACACCCCTATGGAGGGTAGGGTTATCCTGTCCTAGCTTGAAATGATCTAGGGTTTCACTATTCAGACAAGTGGTATCACACATCCTAGAAATGGGAAAGCATCATGTCCTAATTTGAAAGGTACTATAGCTCACTATATGTACAAGGTTAGCTCTATCCTAGGGGTTGAAGTCAAGGTGACGTTACCAAAGAGTCCTTTGGGTCATAACCAATAAAGATCCCAGGAAATCAGAAGAGTCAAATAGCCTCTCTTCGGAGTCTGAGAACCTTAGATAGCAGGGCTAGATAGCAAAGCTACCCTTTTGACAAATCTCAAAAGGTTACAACACAAGGCCTCTAAAGTAACGTAGAGATAGGTGTAGTGTCACAAAAAGTATGCCTGTGTTCCCACCAGTATCTGGACAACACAGGAACTTTAAGTGCACCAATGCATGCAATGCAATAAACATATAATTGAAAATAAAAGTCATATCATGGAGTTCGAGTCAAGGTTTCATAAATCCCCAGCAGAGTCGCCAGAAACTGTAACATGCCCGGGGGGTACCCGCGCGCGTTAAACAGTTCAGACTCCCGAGATCTCTTTGATCTCAATGTCTCACGAGTGCAATGTGAAACATAGATGAGAGTCCAGATTTGACAACTTTTATTGAAAATCCATTTTATTGCAATTTTGTCAAAAATGGACTGCGTCATCAGATCTCAGAGTCGCCACCTAATATTTTGGGAAATTAGGAAACCCATGACTCGGTGCCAAGGCCACTGTTCGTCGTAACCAAGGATGCTTGGCTCGGAACCTTAGGTATGAGAGGGGAAGGTCAATAATGAGCACCCCCACTCACCCGATCAAAAGATCGGCCTCTACTAAACCATGATATGACTTTTATTTTCTTTATATGTTTATGTTCTGATTATTTTAGTAAATCCTAAAATTTACTATGTGAAGCATACAAGTATAGACTAGTTTGCTCAAATTGGAACAATTCAACTTCATGTTTGTTTTTTGAAAAGGGTTTGAATTTGCCACCTCAAGTGGGCTTAGAGTTTGTGAATTTGCCACTACGAAGTGGGCTAAAACGTACAGTCGTTGAATCATTCCAATTCAGGCAACAAGCCTTCATTCACAGGCATTAAACAGTTTATCACTTAAACAAATAGCCACATGGTAGGATGCTAAACATAATAAGAAAATCACACACAAATGGGATGCTAAAGCATAAAAACTCACAGATTTACCGACGTCTCTCGAACAACTACAAAACAAAAGTTAGTAAAATATGCATGATCTTATATACAGAATCCTAATGCAATTCACTCATGAGATGCACTAAAGATTTGGCTTCTAGAATATGGCATGTGAATCATCTCAAAACATACAATAGCACACAGAATCATGGGATAATCAATTGAAGCATAAAGATGCCAAATTAGCCAAATCTTATGCATGGATCATGGATGTAAAGAAGGGATATGCATGACATGTCAAGATATATACATACACACAGTTAGGGAAAGCGATAAAAGAATTGGATAGAAAGAAGCGGGGTGAGGGAATTATTACAATACTTGAATATTACAAATCCAAATGAGGGAGAGATAAAATAAAATAAAATCCTCACAAACACTCAAAATAAAATAAAATAAAATAAAATCTTCCATCCAGCAGACTTGCACACCTCAGCCCATGTACTCAATTCATCTTCAATGGAGGGCCCTGCCACTTCAACATAAACATTCATAACAATCCTATGTGAACCCAACAGAAACATTTTTTTTTATTTAAAAACAAACATTTTTATTATCCACAACCCACATCCAAGAACACCCACTTATCTTTCTACTTCACCTTTTCTCTTTTCTCTGCTCTAAAATAATTCACTCATCCCCCAAGAACCACACTTCCCTCACCATCTTTTCTCTCTCTAGACACCCCCTTTTTTTTGTTTTACACCCATAAACCATCCTCACAAACCAAACACCCACTTACCACCTTTTCTCTCTCTAAGCCGAGAGAGAGAGAGAGATGTATGGTGTTGATGTGTTTCTCTTTACATGTTTCAAACCCAAACTGCCGAGAGAGAGATCAACCCATGCGTGGTGTGTCCTAGAGAGAGAGAGAGAAACCCGTGTGTGTCTCTGTGTTTTCCTGTCAACCATTATGCTGGAACAGGTCGGAACAGTTCGGACAGTTGTGTGCTGGGTGTTTGCTGCCGTGGTGTGGTGTGGTGTGCCTGCCGTGGTGTTGTCTCTCCCCCGTGGGTGTGTGAGAGGTGGGTCTCTCCCCCGCATGTGAGTGTTGAGTGCATGCTGTGTGTGTGTGCATGTGTCATGCATAGGTGGTATCTTAGAGAGAGAAGAGGGAGGGAGAGAGCCATGAGAGAGAGAGAGATCCCGTGTGTATGGTGTGGTGTGAATTGCGTGGTGACTCTCTTACAGTCTGTTTTCCTCTCCCTCACCGTGTGCCGGTGTGTGTGTGTTTGAGCTCACCCGTGTATCTCTCATGGCTGTCTCTCTCTTCTCTCGTGAAACGTTTCTCTCTCTAGCCTCTCCCGAAGGTGGTGTTCGGTGTGTGTAACTGCCGAGAGGGCAAGACCAGGTGGGTTGGGTGGTGATGAGTGTATGGCTGTGTGTGTTTGAATGGTGGCTGTGAGTGGTGGTGTGGTGTGATCGGGGAGAGAGAGAGCTTGAATGTGGGTCTCTCCCCCCCCAGCTGCTGTCCGTGTGGTCTCTAGAGAGTGTGTGAGAGACTGTGTGTGGTGTGGGTGTGGTGCCAATGTGTGATTAGTGTGCCTCCCCCTTCTCTACCCGTGTCTGTGTGTGTGTGCGAGTTGTTCTCCTCCTTTCTCTCACATTTTTTTTCTTTCTAAGCCGAGAGAGGGAGAGACCTCTATGCCTGTGTGTCTTCTGCTCTCCCAGCTGTAAACCTGTGTATCTCTTCTCTGTTTTTCCTCCCCCCCATGTCCTGTGAGAGAGGTGGGTGTATAGGTGGTTGATGAAGGTTGTGATTGAGGATAGTGCGCACGAGACCCCCCCGTCAAACCCCCTGTACTATGAGTGATATAAGAGAGAGATGAGTGCCCATTGTGTTGAGTGTGCCTCCCCCTCCCTGTTTCTTTTCTTTCGCTGCCGACTCTCTTTTCTGGGTTGTCCTCTTTTTTATCATAAAATGCTACCCACTCCATTTCTTTTTTATTAGATCACTCACTCCCCTCTTTTTTTTTTTATCATCCCACGCTACCCACGCCATTTCTTTTTAGATCACTCACTCCCTCTTTTTTGTTTTTAAACATATTGCCCCCACCACTCACAGAATTATCATACCTAAAGAAAACCAACTCCTTCTTCTTTTTAAAAGAATTTCTTATCTCTCTTTTTTGCAAAGCATCATCCACCCCACCGCCCCATTTCTTTTGTTTTCTATTTTTCTATTTTTTTTGTTTTATTATTTTCTCTTTTTTTTTTTCATTATATATATATATATTTTTATGTTTTCAATTTATATAAAACACACTTACAAGATATGCACACACCTAATTTAATACACACACATAAAACACTACAAATTAACAAAATATTAGTGATGGCCAAAATGGGTGAGGTTTGGAATTTGAAATTTCAATTTGATTTTTCTGGTGAGGATGGTCAAAATAAAATGCCCAAGTCTTAGGGTCGGTCAAAATGGGGTGTCTACAGTTGTCTTTCAACTTTACATATTCTGGAGAGACAACTCTATTAGAGAGTAGTTGTCATATGGAATTACACCTACGATGGATATATCTAGACTTTCTATTATACATATTACTTCGTGCCTGTCTGATCGCTGACTGGCTATCACAATGAATATAGATAGCAGGCACATGATTCAGCCAACGTGGAATATCCTCAACAAATTGGTGTAGCGATTCAACTTTTTTTGTTGCTTTATCCAAAACAATAAACTTAGATTCCATCATTGATCTCGATAGACATGTCTACTTAGAAGATTTCCAAGTCACAGCTACCCTTCTAAGGGTAAAAACATAACCACTAGTGGATTTGAAGTATTTTATATCAGATATCCAATTCACGTCACTATACCCTTCTAGTATCGCTGGATATCTGGTGTAATGTATCCCATAAGCTTGGGTGTAGCGTAGATAACCTAACACTCGCATAATGCTTTTCTAATGAGTAGCATTAGGATTATTTGTGTATCTACTAAGCCTATTAACTGAGTAGGCTATATCCGACCTTGTACAACTTATCAGATACATCAAACTCCCAATTACCTGAGAATATTCTAGTTAAGAGACACTTTCACCATTATTCTTGGTCAAAAGTAGACTCAAGTCTACCGGTGTTCTTGATACACTTGCATCTGATTTACCAAATTTCTCAAGTATTTTTTCAACATAATGAGACTGAAAAAGTACAATACCACCAGATATTCTGGTAATCTTAATACCTAGAATTACATCTGTAAGCCTCATATCTTTCATATCAAACTTAGAGTTTAACAACTTCTTTGTAGTTTTAGTCATCTCATCATTACTACCAACAATGAGTATGTCATCAACGTATAAACACAAAATGACATAACCTCTGTCAGTGTCTTTGACATATACACATTTGTAACACTTATTGATTCCATTTGACAACATAGCATTGTCAACCTTCTCATTCTATTGCTTAGGGGCTTGCTTCAAACCATACAACGATTTAACAAACTTATTGACTTTCTTACCTTGCCTTGGAGCTGAAAATGCCTTGGGTTCCTCTATATAGATTTCTTCATCTAAATCTCCATTTAAGAAAGTTGTCTTTATATCCATTTGATGTATCTTTAGCCCAAGTAAAGCTGTTATCGCAATTACCATGCGAATGGATGTAATCCTTGTCATACGTGAATACGTATTAAAATAATCCAAGCATTCTCGCTGCATGTATCCTTTGATAACTAGCCTAGCTTTATACTTATCAATTGATCTATCAACTTTCATCTTTCTTCTAAAGATCTACTTACTCGCCAAAGCCTTTTTGCCTAAGGGTAAATCAACCAACTTCTAGGTGTGGTTTTGTAAGATGGAGTCAATTTCACTTTTAATTGCTTATTTCCATGAAGGACTTTCTGGTGAAGTCACAACTTCATAGAAAGTTCGAGGCTCTTCCTCTACCATATAAGTCAAGAAGTCTAGACAAAAAGGACTTGGAAGTCCTAGTCCTCTTACTCCTTCTTGGCTCATCTACCTCCTCATCTTGATCACTATCACTAGCATCATCTTCAAGTTCCTTCTTAGAATTTTGATCACCTCATCGAGTTCGGCAAGGAAACACGTCCTCAAAGAAAGACGCATTCTTTAACTTCGTAATGGTATTCTTGTGTATATCTAAAATATCAGACTTATGCAAATCTATATGCACTACTATTCTATGCATAACCAATGAATATGCGATTCATTATTTTTGGGCCTATCATAACCCCCTTGGGTGTAGGTTCCACCACTTTTACAAGATACCCCTACATGCATAAGAAATTATAAGAAGGCTTGTGACCTTTCCATAATTCATACGAAGTCTTGTCTACTTTCTTCCGAGGTATTCTATTTAGAATGTAATTCGCAGAGAGAATTGATTCCCCACACAAGTTCTGTGACAACCCAGAACTAATCAACATTGTATTCATCATTTCTTTTAATGTCTAATTTTTCCTCTCAACAACACCATTTGACTGAGGGGAATAGAGCTCTGTAGTTTGGTGAATAATTCTAGATTGAGCACAAATCTCAATAAATAGTGATTCATATTCTTCACCATAATCACTTCGCAACGCCTTGATCTTTCGGCTTAGTTGATTCTCAACTTTATTCTTAAAAAGAATAAATTTATCAATCACCTCATCTTTGCTTTTAAGCAAATACACAACAAAATTTAGTGCAATCATCAACAAAAGTGATGAAAAACTTGTTGCCACTGTGATAACCCCACCTCGTAACATAGTTTAATTTGTGTGAGATTTGTGACAACCCCATCACGTATTATGCTTTTAATTCTTTAATTATACATGTGCTTATGTGCTAGGTGTGAATTTGAATGTTAATTATGTGATTAATGTGGTTTTTGACTTCTTATCTATTAATCGTAGGAATATCTATTATGATTTTCGTTATAATCTGAAAAACTTGGGCCTTAATGGCGTCAAAAACCAAAATGGAATAGTTTGTTGTAAATGACATAATGTTTAGAGCCTATTAGAAAGTAGAATTAAAATTTGATTTAGATTAAATTAATTAGAATTAAATAGGATTAGTTAATCTTAAGATTGCTTAATTAGGCTAAGCTAATCACAAGTATATGTATGATAAGTGATGAGCTTAACTCATCTTTTAAGCTTAAACTTTGCCGAGATACATTCTAGAGAGAGAGAGACAGTTCATTTAGAGAGCAAGAGGCTCAAACTTGAAGAATTTTGCTTAGGAATTGAAGAATTAAGGAAGACAACTTAAGTTTTGCTAGAATTGGTATATTTGAAGGCCTTAGGTAAGAGTTTGAACAATAATTCAAGAGTTTAAGCCATCAAATATGTGAATTCAAGGAGATAAATGTGATTAAATGTAGGAATTAAGCTTAGGATGAAGAATTGGAGGTTAATTCATACATGCATGTATAATTTGGTAGAATTTCATAAGTTTGGGCATGATTCATGTCATTTATGTTGAGTTTTGTAGCTATCTTGTACATGCACTCATGATTCATAAGAGTTTGAAGTTAGATTTTATGTTTTTGTAAACTTTGGAAAGGAATTTGAAGTTTAATCATACATGTATGATCATTTGAGTTGAATTCATGAAGATTGGGCGTGAGGCTTGAGAATTGGTCTTGAATCCATGTTTATAGAATAGTTTTGTGTTTGAGAAGTTGTGAATGAGCCATACAAAACCATGATTTGAAATTATGAGTCCAAGTTCAACTATCTTCTAGAAATTCCAGAATTCTGCCTCTTCGCTTGAGCGAACAAGTTGTCACTCGAGCACATATTTCACGCATCCAGTATTTTTGCAGACATTTGCAGTTGGCTTGAGCGACCAAGTCACCGCTCGAGTGATCACTTTTTTATTTTGCACCTTAGCTCGAGCGAACATTGATCCTAGATTCAGATCATCTAGTACTTTTGCAGACCATGTGGACCGTTCAAGCGACCAATGTTGTGCTCGAGCGAACTGTCTTGTTTCAGCATATTTTGGAAAGCCATGTTTTACTTTCTGGCATTCTCATTCCTTTCTGAGCATTCTTAGGCATGAATTAAACATCCTAAACGAATTAAAGAGCTAAAATGAGCCTAAAAAGAATTGAATAAGTTAAAGAACAATCAGGTTAAGTAATGTAATTCAATGTGTGTATGTTTATGAATTGTGGAAGATCATCCACGCGAACGAGTCAACAACCGAATCACTGTGAGCAATATCTTAGTAAGGATATTTTTTTATTTACTTTATTTTCTGAATATCCCAATGTGGTAAGTTTTCCAAACTTATGATTTTGTAGGTGTGAATGAGTTTCTATCTATCTGATCAAGATGACATTTATAAAGGTGATTGATGCGACACGAATATGTATGATGGACCCAAGGTCTTTCTATGCATCTGAAATTGACCCAAGGTCGTTCTTTATATTTGACAAGATGGACCCAAGGTCATTCTGATTATCTGATAAGTGTAAATATCTATTATCTGTTCACCCAATGGTCATTATACAACTGTAATTGATTGGACCCGTGGTCGTTCTGATAAGTAAGATGTCTTTATGTTTTGAATTTCTATTTATGTTGGACCCAAGGTCGTTCTGTCACGTATTGGACCCAAGGTCGTCGCGCTACGATACGAAATTAATGTGTGATTTTATTCAAGTATTAGAACTCATTCATATAACCTCTTTACTTTGATGTTATTCACTAGGTTTTCACTTACTCCATTTATGTATATGTATGTAGGTAAGCAACGGGATGTCCAGCCCCAGCCCTAGTGAACCTGTGACAGAATACCATGTTTTTGTCGAGTTAGCTAAGAATACCTCATGCATGAGAATTTTGACTTTTGATTTTTTATTTTCTTTTATTGGTCATGCTTGACTGCATCTATATATAAGTTTGGTATTTGTGTGTTAATGACATATTTATGATCTTGGTCATATGAAATTTCTTAAGTATGAGTGAGTGTGAGTTATTTATATAGATGAAATGTCTTTGATATGCCATATATGCACAGCTCATTGGACGAAATTTGTTAGGCTGCTTCAGCATCTGGCCCCCTTATTATTAAATATGTTTGTATTCTATCTAAGGCTATAGGTAATCTCATGATTATTGGTCGGTTATGATCCTAAGCTCTAGAGATGGGTTTGGGTCATGATAGAGTGGTATCAAAGTACAAGTTAATGACTCGCACACTTGTCCAATTGAGCAATAAGGTGTCTAGAAAAGACTTAAGATGCATTTATCTGATAAGTATCTGTTTGTGTGCATTGAGAATATGTGAATATATTGAATATGAACTATTGTGCCTATATGTGTATACGTGCATATGTGCAATTTCTATGTATATCATAATTCAAGTTTATATAGATAATGATGAGAACAAGGGTTGATGAGCTATAAGAGTCGAATGCTGCCCGACTGGATAGAATGGAAAGAATGATCCATGATATATCTGAAGTATTAAGGCAACAACAACAACAACCACCCCCACCTTTACCAATGCTAGTATCGCTTATGCAAAAGTATTAAGCAGACGATCGTATAATCATTTTGACTAAAGAATTTAAGAAGATGAAGCCACATTGTTCTGGGGTGGAGTAGATCCTCTGAAAGCCAAGGCGTGGGTCCTTGGTGTAGAGAAGTTGTTTGAAGTACTCTCGTGCACTGATGCACAAAAAGTTTAGTTGGCGGCACTTACTCTGGAAAGTGAGGCCCGTAGATGGTGATATTGGTGAGAGATGAAAATCAAGGGGTTAGTTGGGCAAAATTTCTGGAAATATTTTACGAGAAGTACTTTCCCTGATGCATTAGAGACCGAAAAGTATCTGAATTTAAAGGATTGAAGCAGGGCAATCAAAAGGTAGCTGAATATAAGGCACGGTTCATTGAGTTAGCATGGTTTGCACTGTATATGGTCGACACTAATTATATAAAGACGAGAAAGTTTGAGGGTGGACTTCAAAAGAAAAAGTAAATGCCTTGAAATTGCCAAAGTATGTAGATGTCCTTGACCGAGCTTTAATGTCTAAGGAAAATTTGGCATCCTATAACCGACCTTTTGAATGGTGGGGAAAGATGCATGGTTCTTATTCAAATAAAGGATCATCGACTTCAAAGAAGCAAAATCTGGGAACATCTAGTGCCTCTAATTCGATAAGAGATTCTGCACCAACCTGTAATGAATGTGGCAAGAAACAGCGGAGAGTTTGCTACCGTACTTCTGGGCATGTTTCCGATGTGGTAAAACAGGACACATGGTCAAAGATTGGAGATGACTTTTTTGGGATTGGATGGACTGAAGTGTTTTTGATTTGGATAGGTCAGATTATGTGGCGTGTGATGGGTTAGGTTTTTTTCTGAGTTGGATTGGACTGGGCTTTTTCTGGATTAGGTATGACTGTTTCTGAATTGGGGATGGGTCCTCACGGGTGACCTACCAAAGTATATAAAATCAAGCTCTCATGACCTCAATGAATCCTAGGATCAAAACAAATACTATCAGATCATGGTATTGGACATGTCAATCAAAACAAATCAAGACATAATTTTTGACTATTGGTTATGATCTTGTTGCAGAGTTAACCATTCAGATATAATCCCCATATTTTGATTCCCCACCACTTCAAACACAACCCCCTAGATTCTGACCCAAATTCTGATTCTAATATGATCTTAAATTTTGAAAGAAATCCCTTTAAAATTAATGCTCTCCAAGGATTGGGTGCCCTTTTTTCCTCAGGATTTCACATTCGCATAGTAAGCATTTCACATTCACACATATACAAGCATTCCAAACACTCCTAGAGGTTAGGGTTTCCCTGTCCTAGCTTTGAATAGATCTAGAGTTTCACTATTCAAACAAGGCAGCATCATCACATCTTAGACATGGGAAAGCATCATGTCCTAAATTTGAAAGTTGCTATATCTCAATATGTGTACTAGGTCAGTATGGTCAAAAGGGGTACTTCAGCAAGATATCGATATACCTACCCTACCCAACACTTATAAGTGAATGAAAGATCAATTAGTATGTTGGTGATCCAAATTCGAGGCTTGTATTCCCACAGTGATAGAGCCCACGTTCGGCAAGCCGTCCAGGATGTCAGATGGAAAATACAGTGACTTAAGTGTACATGCATGAAATGCAACGAACATATGTATGTAAATAAATTTTATATCCTGGAGTTCGAGTCAAGGTCTTTTACTGTCCCCAATAGAGTCGCCAAAAACTATGGAATGCCTTTGGGGTTACCAAGCGTGCCCAATAGTTCAAACTCTTAATCTCCTGATCTAGTCTCACTAGTGTAATGTGAAACAGAAAAAAATTAGAGTCCAAATCTGACAATTTTTATGGAAAATCCATTTATTGCATAATATGCCAAATATGGACTACATCACCAGATCTTAGAGTCACCACCTATTCTTTTGGGAAAATTAGAAAATCTGTGACTCGTGCCAAAGGCCACTGTTTGTCAAAACCAAAGATGCCTCGGTTTGGAACCTTAGGTTTGAGGGGGGAAGGTCATGAATTGAGCACCCTCGCTCACCCAATCAAAAGATTGGCCTCTGCTAAACCATGATATGAGTTTTATAAACAATATATGCCCATGTTCTGGTTATTAATAATGTTAACATTACTATATGAAGCAAACAAGTATAGATCATGTCACTTATTTTGGTATGCTTTCATTTTATGCATTTTAGAAAGGTTTTTGAATAAATGTACAACTCACAGAGAAACTAAGCCCACATGCATACCAATCAACAACATTCCAATTCAAACAATACAACATCCATCTACTAGCATTCATAAAGATATATGGTAGGAAGCATACATAAAAAAATAACATATACAGCCAAGATGCTAAAATTGTAAATGCTCACCTAGTACACCTTTGTGGCAAGCCAAAAAAGTAATATGCAATATGCATATGCATAATTCTATATACAAATAGCTAATGTAATACATACACAAAATGCTACTAAAGATCTAGTGACCAACATTTGATACATGAATCATCTCAAGGTATGAATTAGCGCACAAAGGCACATAAGAATTGATAAAAACCCCCAAATGCAAATTGGCTGAATCCTAATACATGAAAAATGGATGCAAGTCTTGAATATGATAAACAAAACATGATGCTATATAGATAGAAAGTGTATAAATAAAAAGGGATACAAAGACGTGGGTTGGAAGTTATCACAACAATTCGAATGAAAAGAAAAAAAAAGGAGTGGGGGGAAGAAATTATTGTAGCAATTGAATGAATAATAACAAAAGAAAGTGAAAAAGTGGGGTTGGAGAAATTATTACAACAATGAATATATTTAGCCAAATCATTGTTGAATCTAACAAATTGTATTAAATAAATGAAAGAACTTGATTAGCAACTCCAGAACCACCTAGGAGAACACTTCCTAGAAACTGTCCTATTCTGCTTTGGAAAATTCATTCGGCCAGACACAAATTTGTTTGACTGATTGAAAAAGATGTCCAGCCAAACATAACTTCCAAGAAAAACTTTGTTTGGTGCAAAAGGTCCAGAATAGAGCAGAATACATCTTCTAAGGAGTGCTCATCTTTTCTACACCTTTCTGTCATAGAGACATTCAAGAAAGAGGTAGATAGGCCTCAACCTTTAACAATAGTATGCAACAGATATGAACAATAGATATTTTTGCAACAATTTACCAAATTAAATGGATTAAAGCAAGATCAAATTCAAGCCTAAGAAATAGATCTCACCTACATCATCTCTTTGTGAATAAGGGCAGGTTAATACCCAAATCCATGCTATTAATTAGAGTGCTATTAATTTGAAAGAGTAGATTAATGCACATTATTTCTTAGTGGAAGCTTTGCTTTTAAAGCAAGGGGATTCATCAAATGCTATTGAGAACTCCTCTTCTATTTATGGAACAAGGATGTTTCCACCCCTTTCCATGTTCACGAATGATTAAGAAGAGAGATTTCAATAATCTTGACATAAAATCTCTTGTTTTACTTACAAGGAAAATCAATAACAATGAAAACTAATCACTTTCTGGAACATCAAATCCCAAAAATCATCCAATTAACCCCATGAAACAACCTCTACTATAGATTAAGATTGAGCATGGGTTGAAGCATATGGGCCATTATGCTAAGATGATGAGATATATTATGAGAAAGTGTATAAAATGAAATAAACAACCCTCCATAATCAAACTTGTGGATGTGTGGCTACTTTCTACTCCCTGTAGACACCCCATTTTTGACTGTCCTCAAGATTTGGACGTCACCGTTTGAACACTCGGTGATCATCCATGTTTATGTTCGTCTTGAGTTCCCGGAGGTCTTGGCTACGCGCCTTACCTCAGGATCTCTCGGCTCGACTGTTTTGTGTCTGGTTTTGCACCAAACACTTGTATTTTGCCTTTGAGAGGTAGGAAATGGCTTGTGGGCCAGCCCCACACCTCACCGGCCATGGCTTGAGGCCACCGGCCAGTGTTTTGATGCCATCGGCCATATCTTTGGCCGGTCGGGACTATTTGTGGTCGGTCGGCTATGTATTTTGCCATTTTGACATTTTTGGCTGGCCGATCACTGTGCATCTGCTTTTTCAGATATTTTTATGCTAGCTGTGCTAGCTGGCATACACCTTTGCCCCCCTCCATACACGTGTATGGAGGGATTTCACTCTTGCTTAGCTTGTTTTAAAAGCTTTGCAAGAGTGAAGTTCTATAAAGAGGAGGCTTCTCCCCCCTCCTTTAGGGTTACAAAAAAGCTGAGGGGAGCTCTGGTTCTAGGGTTAGCATAGTATATCTATTCTATCTCTATTTCTCCCTCTCTTTGGCTCTAAGTGTGTGTTTGTCCTTAGTTTTGCACTAGGACACCTACCATCACACCTTACCTTGGTTGCTGAGGCATTAGGGGGTTGTCCTTGAAGTTTTTGAGCTGGTTTGGAGCTAAGAAAGCTGCTAGAGTGATCCTTGTGAAGAAGGTCTTCAAGGGTAAGATTCTTGCCCTTTTTACCCCATTTTTGCATAGTCTTTTTGCCTACATTGCTTGCTGTTTTAAGCTTAGTGTATAACATATAAAAGCCTTGTTTTTACCTGCTTAAAATAGTTGTTTAAGGTTGCTTTGAGCTTTGGGGTTGTTTGATCCCTCTTAGGCCTTGATAGGCCCTATTTTTGTGCTATTTTGGTGAGCTCCGGGACCACCTTGTTTGGGCCTCCTCACCATTGAGATCTTGAGGGATTTTAGTGGTGAGGATGGTGGTTTAAGGTCCCAACAAGGAGAGGGCCACCCCCTCTCCTTGTTACCTTTAAAAGTTGTCATTTAAGCCTCATGTGTGAGCACCATTCTTGAATTCATGTTGGCCATGTTTCAGTAGGTATTTGGTAGTATTTTGCCATGTTTTACCTCTGTTTTTACTTGGTTTAGACACACCATGCATGCTTAGCATACTTGTCTTGTAATGCCATAAATTTGCCTTAATATGCTCTAGGCTTTGACCCTTGTTCTAGCATGATTTTGGCCAAGCTTTGTGGAGCTTTTGTGTATGTTTTAGTGTGCTTTAGCTCTGTTTTCAGTTGCTTTGGTCATGCTCAACATGCTTTGTATAGTCCCTTTGCATTCTAGCTTGTAGGTCTTGAATGTGTGATGTCATGAGCATGCTTTGCTTGCTTTAATTAGTTGGTTTGGCACCTCTATTTTATGCAATTTCAGAGTTTGGTATGCTTTCCATATGTCCATGATCATCTTTTTTGAGTGTGCTTAAAAGTTGCCTTTTGATGCTTAGGAATTGGACCATGTATGCATGCAGGCTTGTATGTGCATTTGGCCCCATTTCCATAGCTTTTGGCCGCTGTTTTAGGCTTGTTTGAGGGCTGCCTAAATTAGTTTAAGTCCCTTCTTTGCGTGTTGTTGCATGCTTGCCTTGTGTGTTGTTGAATACTTGGCCTATCACATGTGTTGCATGTTTGAATCATAGTGCATTTGGCATGCATTCTCATCTTTGTTTTGATTGCTTAACATGCCATATGTTTTGCATGTTTGCATGTTGGCATTGCATCTTGCATGCTCAATTAGCTTGCATACTTGTTATATGCTTTGCATGCTCGCCACATATTCATGTCGCATACTTAGCCTCCATGCCTAGGTTGCATTGCATTGAACATGCATGCCTTGCCTCTTGAAATCAGTGATAGAGGTTGGGCCTTTATGTGCTTATTTGGTTTGCATTTCATTTGAAATCAAAATGCAAAACTTGGTTTCCCGGGCCATCACACATCGAAATGCGTGATTGGTGGTCCGAGAATCGAGTACCATGCCCCTTTGAGTCATAAACATGATATGGGGTGTGTTGGTGCATACATTTGCTTGAAATGCATTGCCATGCCATGTTTTTCCCTCTGCTGCTATCAAAACAGGTTTCTGCAGTAAGCTTTGGCCGGTCGACTACATGAAGTGCCGATCGACCAAATATTGATGGCCGAGAGCTACACCAATGGTCGATGACCACCCTGCCATGGCCGGTGATGATTCCCCTTGGCCGGTGGTGTCCCACAGTGTCCAAAGAGTGTACCTTAGGATTTGTGCAAGTCTTAGAGGAGCAGAGCAGGGTAAACAGAGGCAGCATGCGCATGGCATTGGATTTCCGGGCGAAGCCAATTCGAGCATGTCCTTCCCCGAGGCCTTTTATAGCTTTCCTTACCTTAATTAATTTGCTAATTAATTAGGTGGTCTGTAAATTATTTAATTAGCCTGTAGGTTAATTAAATTGTATTATTCTTTTAGTCCCTCCGAGCGAGGGCAAATTTGTAATAAGTGTGGGTGCGTGCGTGCATGTCTTCCAACCCCCACTTCTTTCTCCCTTTTACTTACCTGCTTTTGATGGTTAGTATTAGGGCACGTTTAATTTAGCATACCTTATGCTATGCATGTGTGCATCATTCATCAGTCTTGCATGCACCGGGCTCGGCGCATCTTGCTAACCGCATAGTATTTCAATTCCAAACTTGAATACGTGCATCGAGTTGTTGCATTTCACATGTCATTCTTAGATTAGCCGAGCCTGTTCTAATGACATTCTGTATGCGATGCATTAGTCATTTGTTAAATTGAACTAGGATCATACATGATTGCTAACTAGTTCGTTATTTTGGCACGGAGTACGATGTAAGTATTTATGCTTTAGCATCTCGCATGAAGTGTGAATGTTAATATGACAGCATGCTTACCATGTGGCTATGTGCTTCTATGACATAAATTGCCTGAACGCCTGTGGGTGAAGGTTGGATTGTTTGAGTTGGAACAACTCGTTGAAATCCGTGTTTTAGCCTACTCGCGAGTAGCAAACTTCAAACCATCTTTCAAACGAGCGGATATGAAATGCTTTGTTCCAAATTAGGCGATCTAGTTTATACTTTTGTGTTGTGCGCATCACATAGTAAGATTAGCTAATTAACTGGAATAAGAACGCATAACGTTTTCAAAACTAGATATCATGGTTAGTAGAGGCCGATCTTCGGATCGGGCGAGAGAGGGTTGTAGACACCCCATTTTTGACCGTCCTCAAGACTTGGACGTCACCGTTTGAACGCTCGGTGATTATCCATGTTTGTGTTCGTCTCGAGTTCCCGGAGGCTTTGGCAGCGCGCCTTGCCTCAGGACCTCCTGATTCGACTGCTTCGTGTTCGGTTTTGGCACCAAACACCTGTGTTTTTGCCTTAAAGGGCAGGGAATGGCTTGTTGGCCATCCCCACACCCCACCGGCCCTCCCCTATCATCACTGGCTGCATACTTGTATCACCGGCATTGTTTTCTTAAAACTTTTGGCCGGTCGGCACTATATGTTGCCGACCGGCACCTTTTTGTGCCGGTGACCCCTTTTGTGGCCGGCGTGCACCCTGTGCACCCCTGAGGCATGGTGCATGCCAGCTGTGCCGGCTGGGATGCACCATCACTCATCCCCGTGCATGGGAGTGACCACTTTGCACCTTTGAACCCCTAAACATTCTAGAAGGTTGACCCTTTTGGCCAAGCTTCTTGGAGAAGCTTGGACAGCTGTCTTAGCTTCTCCAAGAAGCCAAGACCCCTTTGCACCCTTTGGCCCTTTTAGTTAGCTTCTTGGAGAAGCCTTGAGCCTTGATTTTTTGCCTATTTAAGCACCATCTCTCTCCCTTTGTTAGAGGTTGGCCATTTTGATAAAAAAACCAGAGCTTCTATATCTATATATTTGCCATATACTCCCTCTCTCTACATTTTCCCTCTCTCTCCTCTTGTGTGTGTGTTTTTAGGCCTAAAAGTGTGGTTTTACCTTACTTTTACACCAATACACACACCATTACACCTTAGCTCGAGATTGGGAAGCTTGGAGGGTTGTTTGTTGAGTTTTTGGACTGGTTTTGATCAATAGAAGAGGGCTGGACCACATGTTCTTCAAGGGTTCTTCAAGGGTGAGCACTTTACTTTAGATTCCCCATTTTTGCAACAAGTTTTTACCTATCTTGCTTTGTGTTTTGAGCTTTGTGTATAACTAAAAAAAGTCTTATATTTTCTTGCTTTTGAACTTTCATTAAGGTCACTTTGTGGTTTGAGTGCAAACTCACCCCCTTAAGCCTTATTTTGGCCTCTTTGGTGCCTTTATTTTGAGCCTTATTTGCCTTGTTGTTTTGGGTCCTCTCATCACTGAAAACCAGTGGGTTTTTAGTGGTAAGGAAGATGGTTTGAGGTCTTGTATAGGGGAGGGACACCCCTCTCCCCTTTGTCCCTCTTTTGCCTTTGTCTTTGGCTTAAAAGGGAACATGCATGCTTGCTTGTTTTTGGCGCCATTTCAGAGTTTTTTTGGGTGTTTTGGATCATATTTTATCTCTCACCAAAAGTGGTTTTGTGGTCCTTAGCATGCTTTCTATACTTGCTTTGTAATCCTCCATTTTGCCTAGAGATGTGTCATATGTTTAGCCTTGCATATCTTCATGTTTTGGCTTAGCTTATTGAAGTTTTTGGTCATGATTTGTCATGTTTAAGGGCTGTGAGCCACTGTTTTTTCCATGTTTGGCATGCTTGATGTGGTTGTTTTGCATTTTGGGCTTGTAAGCCTTGAGCATATTGGCCTCTAACATGCTTAGCTTGGACCATCCTCATGATTTGGCATCATTTAGGATCATGTTTCAGTCCATAAATCATGTTTGTATGTTTGTATATGTGACCTATTTCATGCTTTAAGGGTGTGTCCTTTATGCCTAGGAATAGGCCTTGTGCATGCTTGTGTGTTTAGGGTATTTTGGGGCTGCCGTATCAAGGGGTTTGGGTGTATTTTTGCATGCTAGAAATCTATTTTTGGTTGCTTGATTCGTGCCATGAATGGTCATGTTGGTGGTAGTGGAATGCCCCTTGTTTATGCCTTGGTTTTAGGCCCATTTGCTTGCATGTTTGCATGAGTGTTGGTCCACCATTTTTGGGCACTTTTTGCGACTGTTTTGGGGGTGTTTGAGGCCTCCCATTTCAGTCCAAGTCCCTCTTTTGGCATGGTTGTATATTTGATTGGTTGTCTTTAATTGCATGCTTGCATTGTGCCATTAATGCTACATGATGAGTTGCATTATACCATTGCATGTTAGGAGCATTATGGACTTAACATGATATGTTGCATAGCATTTGGCATGCCTTGCATTTTAGCATCATGTTGCATTGTGGAGCCATGCTTGCATAACATGCATTGCATTATTTGGTTTGGGGTGTCAAACCAAGTGTAAGGGTTGAGATGAGCTCATACTACAAGTGATGCAACTTGTCTCAACTCTCGGTCACTAAGGCCCTTGATCTTGACATGATAGGGTCTTGTTTCTCATTTTGTGTGTTGCATGCATTTCCATTAAAATACAAACTTGGCCTTTTAGGCCATCATGCACCAAGGTGCATCATTGATGGCCCGAGGGTCGAGGGCTATGCTCTCTTGAGTCTAACACATGATAGGGGGCATAGCCATGCTTACATATGCTCAAAATTCCACACCATGCACTGCTTGTCTGCTGTTGCTGTCAAAACTGTCCTCTGCAGGAATTTTCTGCCGACCGGCAGTATAGAGTGCCGACCGGCACTATATGGGTGGCCGATAATCTCCTAAGCAGCCGATGGAAACTTTAAATGGCCGGTGGGCATTTCCTCTAGCCGGTGGTGTACAACAGCATGCAAGGAAGGTATTCTGGGACTTTGGCAATTTTTGGAGAGACAGGGCAGTAAAAACAGAGGCAGCAGTGGTATGGTGCGGGTTTTCCGGGCAAGACGGACTGAAGCATGCATCATTCGCGTATCTCGAGGCAGGGCTGAGCCCCCCTTTCTTTTTTATATTGAATTTAATTTGATAATTAGAAATTTTGTAATAATTTATTTATTCTGTATTCGGACTGTATTATTTGGGACTGTATATTCTTTTGGGTCCCTCCGAGTGAGGGCATAATTGTAATAAGTGTGGGTGTGTGTATGCCTTCCAACCCCCAACTTCTTTCTTCCCTTTTATTTACCTGCTTATGATGGTAGATTAGGGCATATTTAAATTAGCATACAGTATGATAGCATGTGTGCATCCATACATTTGTCTTACATGCACTGGGCTCGGTACATCACGCTAACTGCATTGTATTTCAATTTCCAAATTGAATACTTGTTACTTGTAGCATTTCATATGCCATGCTTAGGATAGCCGAGCCTGTCTAGATTACACTCTTGCTTGTGTTGCATTAGCCACTTACATGAACTAAGATCATGCATGATTACTAACTAGTTTCTGTTTTGGCTTGGAGTACTAGGTAAGTTTTTGCACTTTAGCATATCGCATGCGTGTGAATGTTGCCATAATAGCATGATTACCATGAGGCTAGCTGCTTATGTGACATAACTGCTTGAATGCCTGTGGATGGAGGTCAAATTACCTAGATTGGAATAATGCATCGAAACTGTGAGTTTTAAGCCCACTGGATAGTGGCAAAACCATCTTTTTCCAAAGCCCACTTGAGGGTGGCAAAACCTGCATTTTAGCCTACTTGCGAGTAGCAAACCACTTTCAAAACAAACATAAAATGTTTTATTCCATTTTAGGCGATTTGGTCTATACTTGTATGCTGTGCGCATCACATAGTAATTCTAGGCTAATAACCGGAATAAGAACACATAACGTTTTCAAAATCGGATATCACGGTTAGTAGAGGCCGGTCTTCGGACCGGGCGAAAGGGGGTGCTCATAGCTGACCTTCCCCGATCGTACCCAAGCTCCCGAGCCAAGACAACTTTGGTGATGACGGACACGTGGCCTTTGGCACCGAGTCAGGGTTTCCTAAATTTCCCCATTTTAAAAATATTTAGGTGGCGACTCTGTATCTGGCAAAGCAGTCCATGTTTGGCACTTCTTTTCAAAATATGTTTTTCTTCAAAACGATTTGCCAGAGTTGGACTCTTTGGTTCAGATTACGAACTGCGACAAACAATTGAGTCCTTCGAACTGTAGTGATTCAATATCGAACCAGAGCGGGGGGGACTCGCACTCCTCGCCCGGGATGCGTTCGGGGACGTCTACAGTTTCTGGCGACTCTGCTGGGGAGTTTGGAGAGCTTGACTCGAACTCGTGATGTCCTATTTTGACTACACTTATGTGTTTCTTTGCATTGCATGTGCATTGGTGCGCCTAGGACACCGTGTTGGCCATCTGCTATTCCTGAGCGGTTTGCTGGAGGCTTGTCTTGTCAAGGCATGTCCATAAGGCTGACCGGTTGCGGGCTCTGCCAGTATGGGAACACAAACCCCAGTTTTACCGGGGCACCCTTTTTGACCATTCGACCTAGTGCATATCGAAATCCATAGTGACCATTCCAAACTAGGACAGGTTGCTTACCCAATGTTAGGTTGTTTGAAGCCGCTGCGTGCGTAGTGAAACCCTAGCTCCTGACAAAATAGGACAGGGGAACCCTACCCCAACATAGGGGTGTATTGGCTCTCTTTTACATGCTATGTGCTTTTAGAGTGTATCTCTACAGGGAATGCGCATATCAGTTTGCAAGTTTTGGTATCCGGCCTGAGGGCACCAGTAACAGTATTTTGGGGAATCAGTTATCTGTGGGTACCAGATTCAGACTTGGGGGCAATGATTCAGAAACAGTGATCAGTATTTGAGGAACAGTGTATCCAGTTCACTAGCAGTGTGTTATGATATCCAACCGTGTGTTGTTTGTTTATTTTATGCTGTTATGCTGTCCGATTGTCTGTTTATTTATACGCTTTATTTATCTTTTTATTAGGTAGTTGAACACAATTGCTTCTGACCCGGTAGATATTCCCCAAGCACCCTGGATTAGAGGTCGTCGACTTCATCGATCTGAGGATCTGATAGACGGACAACCAGTGTACTACTCACTACCCCCGGTTACTAGACGGAGGTCAGTCCGGCAGAGGACATCAGTACAGCAGTCAGTTCAGAGGGCTTTATCTACCCCACCTGTGTTCAGTAGGGATCAGGATTCCGTGTCACCAACAGAGAGAGAATATATACCGGTAACTCAACCAGAGCAGAATAGTATGGCTAGTTTGGAGGAGATGGTGCGCCACCTCCAAGAGAGCATGAAAACAATGCAGCAGGATGCCGTCCGTCAGGCAGAATTCACCAGGCAACAGGCCACAGTTGTGAGGGAACAGGCAGAGACAATTGCCAGACTAGAGCAGCAAACCGGAGCATCTGCTTCGCATCAAGCTCCTCCCCCACCAGGAGTTCCAAACCTCGGGGAGACAGCCAATGTTCAGAATGATACAAAACTGCCTACAGGACCACCCCCACCTCCAACCCTGCCTCAAATCCAACCTCAGCTATCAAAAACACCCACCAACCTACCGGACTCTCCCTTTGAGTTTGAGATTGATCCCACTGCACTAAAGTTGAGCAAGCTTGAAAAGTTGTTCAAGAGATCCCAAGGGGTCAAGACTATCCCCGACATTGAAGATGGATATACCGACGCAGCTGTGACGCTGACAGATTCAAAATGCCTCATATTGATCGATTTGACGGGTCCGGGGACCCCATGGTGCACTTAAGACTGTTTTCAGATGTCCTAAGGCTAATGGGTCTCAGTAGGCTTCAGAAGTTGTCTTTATTTGGCCAGACGTTGTCAGGTGTGGTGGCCATATGGTATGCCAAGCTAGAAGATGACGTCAAGAGGAATTGGGACGAAATGGCTGAGGCCTTCATCGCGCAGTACTCATACAATACACAGATTGAGATTACGACTCGTGATCTCGAGACGACTAGGCAAGAGCCTAAGGAGAGTTTTTCAGAGTTCGTAACCAGATGGAGGGCCAAGGCTTCGATGATGACCTTGAGGCCTACGGACAAAGACCAGATTCGGATGATTGTGCGCAATCTTCAGCCGAAGTTGATGCAAAAGATGATAGTACTCCCCTTTCCTACTTTTTCTGACCTACATGAAATGGGGGTGCAGATTGAAGATGCCTTGAAGTAAGGCTTGATTGATAACGACCGGGAGCAACCCCGACGAACTTTCAATCGTGGTAGCAATGCAGGCCCGAGTGGCACTACTACTACGAGAGCCTCCGAAGTGAGCATGGTCACCGCTAACCCCCCTCCAAGAAATACGACAGCTGTACCATTCTTCGGTGCGGCCGGAAGTAACCCACCAACAGCCAGATACCCACCCAAAAACACTAGAACCTTCGCTTCACTTTATATGCCCCTATCCAAAGCTCTGGGGGTTTTGATCAAAAAAGGGCATCTGAAGCCCCTGGAGCCGCGACCCCTACCAGAAAAACTTCCCCCTACCCATAACCCAGCCAAATATTGTTCATTCCACCAACAGCACGGTCACGACACCGATCTGTGCTACCGGTTGCGTCATGAGATTCAAGATCTCATCGATAACGGGGTGATCTTGCCTCCCGAGAAACCCAATGTTACTACAAATCCCCTCCCCACACATAACCAAGCTCCACCACCCAAAAGACTCAATTTCATCGATACTGGGGGCCGTGTCCTACGACCCTAGTATCTATATCACACCTACCCACCTGCCTAAACCAGAGGTGTTTCTTCCCGATTGCACCGACTTGTGCATGATGGACATCTCCATGACCCAACCTAAGCCAGCGGTGGTGACCGCCGAGAACAGGAGAGAGGAGATTCCAAAGGAAAAACAGGTGGTTGAGCTAGAGTCCGCAGAATCGGGGAATTGTGTTGAGAAGGCATATAGTCCGAGAGACTATATTTCATCAATAGGCCAAGATGAGCCCGGAGTAGAATTGCCAACAGAGGGAGAGTTGTGTGTGATTCAAGGAGAGAGTCTGGGATAGGGAACATAGGGTGTAATAGCTGTGGGGGAGGACCTCGCCGATCTCTAGTTTTACAGTGACCAAGACCCAAAGGATGCGGCAGTCGCGTGGTTCGATTATGAGGATTCAGCAGAAGCTACTAGGTGGTTGGACGATCAACCCGAGGTGATAGGAGAGCTTCAGTCAGAACAGGGCTCAGCAGGATTGAGAATATCAGTAACGGCCGGAAGGGTCGAAGAGCAGAGTACATCGCCGGAGGGCGCCGGTGTCAAGAATTTCACCCGAGATTGGAATATTTTGAGTACGGAGATTATTGAACAGTCAGTTATGTCGGAACAAGCAAGTTTTGAAGATTCCGAGAGAATCAGGAAGGCGAAGGTCCATGTGGGAGTTGAAACTGCTGTGTGCACAGGAACCGAGAATGTTGCGGGCATGTGGATGGAAGGTGCTGCGAGCGCAAAAACAGTCATACCAGAGCCAGACAGGTGCCTGTCAGCTGCTGATGGAATGTGGTGGGAAGATGAGGACTTGTGTCTTGCCCACACGGATGAAGATTGGGGGAATAACCAACCTGATGACACCTGGTACCTTGGAGAGGTCGACCACATGACGCGGAGTGGGCGGTATTTCAAGCCCCCACACTTAGATCAACCAGAGGCCTCGGGGAAGGATAGAGAAGCTGAGAATTAAAAGGAAAAGCAGCTTGAGGAGGAAGCTGTACTCAAACAGCTTAAAAAGATACAAGCAGACATCTCCATCTAGGGACTGCTCATGGCCTCACGAGTACATAGGCAGGCTGTCTTGACGGCCATGGATAAGGCCAAACTCTCTATAGAGGCTACACCAGAGCAGCTGGTTGGGCTGGATTTCCCGGGAGGAGGTTCCCCGGCATTAACCTTTTCAGATAAAGAACTTTCGCCCGAGGGCATAAATCACAATAAACCCCTCTACATCTCCATGGAATGTAGAGACAAGTGGATACCGGTGGTACTTGTTGATACCGGGTCTGCCATCAACGTCTGCCCAGCAAGGACGACGTATGCGATTGGCTTGAAAACTGCAGATTTCGTACCAACAGCCCAGGTCATCCGGGCGTATGACAATACAAGTAGAGAAGTAATGGGAACGGTAAAAGTTCAGACAAAGGTTGGGCCGGGACGACACGAGATAGATTTCCATGTTCTAGAAGTTCCCGCAACTTTTAATTTGCTTTTAGGGCGGCCGTGGCTGCATCAGGTGAAGGCAGTGTCATCTACTTTGCATCAAATGGTGAAATACCCCTACGGGAAGGGAGTAGCCATTGTCTTTTGGAATTCATCAATCCACCCACCACCGGAGGTATCCACGCCTGTTCTAGAAATCGAGCATGGTATGGAGGATGTGTTCATATCAGGTTTTACCTTGGCCGAGGCTCAGATCGTACAGAATATCATGGTTGCTAACGAAGGGATATACGTCAGTGCTCAAGCAGTGTATCTCATGAACAAGCTCCAATACGTCCCCGGGATGGGATTAGGAAAGAGCGGCCGTAAGGGCATTGCAGCATTGGCCGAAGTGCCGCACAACCCTCATACCTTCGGCTTGGGTTATCTACCCACCAAGGAAGATTGGGTAAGAAAAGGAAGAGAGATGGCTGGAAGAGCCAAAGCAAAACAAATGGGAAAACCCTTTGAATTGATGCATCGGCCCATCCGAGGTACCCTGAACGGACGCTTCGTCCGGGAGGGGGAGGATTTCCCATTTTGTGGTTTTCCGGAGCCGTGGTTGAATGCAGAGAAGAAACGCGTGCCGGGGTTCGAAATTTTCTTTGACCTACAGTTATCTGGGGATGATGTTGCTGAAGAGCAGACAGACCCAACAGTTGAGGCTGAGTATAGCAAAGAATTGGAGTCTGCGGACACAGAGTTTGAAATGGGGGTAGCACTGGCATGTCTACTTTCAGATCCTTCGATCGACCAGTTGTGCTTGGGGGATGACTCCTCGGTGTCCATGATCGGAGATGAAACGGCTGCGGGCCTACTTGCAAACATTTTGGATGCATCCATCGCACCCTCCCTCACCTGGCAGTACGAAGAGGGATTCTTGTCAAGCAGCACCGGGTCAGGTAGTGAGCCGAAATCTGATTCCACCGAGTCTTGTGAGTCGGAATCAGGTTCCAGCTCATCTGAGTCTGAGTTCGGTATTCCTGGGGGTGATAACCCGGATGCCACAGTCTTGTCCAGGTCGTCTTTTTCTTTCTCTTTTGAGTCTGTTGTAACAGAAGAATTGGATGGTTTGGAAGTATCTAATGAGAATGAGGTAACTGTGGTTTCCGAGTACTTTTCTGTGCCTTTGATTTATTGCTTAAATCAGGACTTTCAAAATTTTGATGAAAACGACGAGGACGAAATTCCTCCGGTTTTGCAACGACTAATTGAACAAGAGCAGGAGAGGTTTGTTAAACCCTTAATTGATGAAATCACTACCGTGAACATTGGTACTGAGAAGGACCCGCGGCTGGTCCAGATCAGGTCCACGTTGTCTTCGGAGGAACGCGAGCGCTTAGTCGCTTTATTAAAATATTTCAAAGATGTTTTCGCGTGGTCCTACGAAGACATGCCTAGAATCGATCCTGAGATTGTACAGCACCGGATCCCTCTTGACCCCGAGGCCTGACCTGTCAAACAGAAACTCAGGAGGATCCGCCCTGATTGGGCCATTAAGATCAAGGAAGAGGTCACCAAGCAGATTGATGCAGGCTTCCTGCTGGTATCCGAGTACCCGACTTGGTTGGCCAACATTGTTCCAGTACCGAAGAAGGATGGTAGAATCCGGGTATGTGTGGATTTCAAGGATTTGAACAGAGCCAGTCCGAAATATGACTTTCCCTTACCGCATATCGACGAGTTGGTAGATTTCACAGCGGGGCATGCTTTGCTTTCGTTTATGGATGGCTTCTCAGGTTATAATCAGATAGTAATGGCACCCGAAGACCGGGAGAAGACTGCTTTTACCACCCCGTGGGGTACATATTGCTACAAAGTGATGCCATTTGGGTTGAAAAACGCTGGGGCTACATATCAACGGGCTGCAACCACAATATTACATGACATGATCCATAAAAAGGTCGAGGTGTACGTGGACGACATGATTGTCAAGTCCAAAGAAAGAGAGGGCCACTACACCGCCTTGCAAAATTTTTTCCAAAGGATCAGAGAATTTCGGCTACGGCTGAATCCTCAGAAGTGTACGTTTGGTGTTACAGCGGGAAAAATGCTGGGATTTCTGATTACACAAAGGGGCATCGAAGTCGACCCTTCCAAAATCAAGGCCATCTTAGAAATGCCACCACCAATGACTGAAAAGGAGGTGCGAGGCTTTCTGGGCAAAGTGCAATTCATAAGGCGGTTTATCTCAAAACTAACCTTGACTTGTGAACCACTTTTCGGTCTTCTGAAGAAAGGAAAGAAGTTCCAATGGGACGGCCGATGCCAAGCTGCATTTGAACAGATTAAAGAATATCTACAGAACCCGCCCGTGTTGTCACCACCAAAGCCGGGGAAACCGTTGATACTGTACCTGTCGGTAACCGAGACTACAATGGGCTGCATGCTCGCACAAGAGTCGGAAGATAAAGTGGAAAGGGCCATCTATTATCTGAGCAAGAAGATGCTGGATTACGAGACCCGCTACACTCCGCTGGAAAAGGCTTGTTTGGCCTTGGTATGGGCTACCAGGAAGCTGCGGCACTACCTGTTAGCTCACTCTGTAATGTTGGTTTCACGACTCGATCCCATCAAATATCTTTTCGAGAAACCAGCACTTACGGGTAGGCTAGCTCGTTGGCTGCTGTTGCTCTCCGAGTTTGATCTGAAGTATGTGACGCGCAAGTCGGTAAAAGGGAGAGCGGTAGCAGAGTTCCTTGCCGACCACCCGGTTGAAGGGGATGAAGCGGTTGAGTACCTATTCCCAGATGAAGCTATTCTGCACATCGAAGATGAAACTTGGACGATGTACTTTGACGGAGCGTCAAATCAGTACGGGTATGGGATAGGGGTGTTGCTGATAGCGCCTGACGATTCTCGTATCCCTTTAGCATTCAAGCTTCGGTTCAAAGTCTCGAACAATGAGGCAGAGTATGAGGCATGTATTGCCGGTCTAAAAGCGGCCCTAGAACTAGGGGCAAGGCAGCTGGACGTCATTGGGGATTCGAACCTTGTTGTGTCTCAAGCAAAAGGGGACTGGAAAGTAAAAGAGGAAAAGATGATAATTTACCACCAGACCTTGGACTTGTTAATTCCTCTGTTTGAGAAGCTAAATTTCACTCGCCTAGTAAGAGAAAACAACAGGTTTGCAGATTCGCTAGCAACTCTATCTTCCATGATAGACATCCCATCTGGAGTCCGGATGCGTCCAGTCATTATTGACCAGAAATTTGCACCTGCCTACGAGTCAATCTCTGCCATAGATGAAGTGCAGGACGACAACCCCTGGTATTACGACATATGGAACTTCTTGGAAAAGGAGGCGTACCCACCAGGGGAAAATGCCAAGGACAAAAGGGCAATCAGAAGAATGGCTGTTCAGTTTATCATCTGCGGGGGTAAATTGTACAAAAGAGGTCATCTGGGAATGCACAAGTTGTGTGTAGAAGCTGAAGAGTCGAAGCGCCTGATGGAGGCCATCCATGTAGGAGAATGTGGGGCACATATGAATGGGGTAATGCTGGCACGGAAGATCCTCAGACAGGGCTACTACTGGTCTACCATGGAGGAAGATTGTATCGGCTTTGTTCGGCGATGCCACAAATGCCAGATCCATGCAAATCGCATGAACATCCCGCCGTCAAAGCTGTACAACATGACGTCGCCATGGCCATTTTCAGTTTGGGGGATTGATGTGATTGGGGCTATTACTCCGAAGGGGTCGAATGGGCATGAGTTTATCTTGGTAGCAATAGATTACTTTACGAAGTGGGTCGAGGTCCAATCTTATGCGGTGTTGAAGGCTTCGCATGTCGCAAAGTTTATCAGAAACAACATTATATACCGTTATGGGGTCCCGAACGAGATCATTTCAGAAAATGGTTCCCACTTCAAGAAAGAGGTGATTGATTTGTTGGAGAAATACAATGTGGCTTTTCATAAGTCGTCCACATATCGGCCGCAGACCAACGGAGCAGTCGAGGCCGCCAACAAAAACATCAAACACATACTACAGAAGATGGTGGAAACCTATCGGGACTGCCCAGATAAGTTGCCGTTTGCTCTGTGGGGCTACCGAACTTCAATTAGAACTTCTACCGGGGCGATTCCGTATTCCTTGGTTTATGGGATGGAGGCCGTTCTACCTATAGAGATTGAGGTTCCGTCTTTACGAGTATTGGCTGAGTGTCAAATAGCCGAGGCAGATTGGCAGCAGAGCAGATTCGAGGAACTCATGCTCTTTGATGAGAGGAGATTAAAAGCACTATACCATGTCCAAGGATATCAACGCAGAATTGCCCGGGCTTTTAACAAGAAAGTTAAGTCTAGGAATTTGAAGGAAGGAGATTTGGTACTCAAAGACAACCGAGCTCCCATCCACGACCCAAGGGGCAAGTTCAGACCCAATTGGACTGGTCCCTATATCATCAAGTCTATCTAGTCAGGTGGAGCTGTGGTTCTGATAGATTTAGATGGCCTAGAGTTCTCCCAACCGATCAACATGGACAAGTTGAAGAAACATTACCCCTGAGAGGCTCGCTAGGCCGAAAACCCGAAAGGGCGACCTAGGCAAAATTCAGAGCACAAAAAAATTAGAAAATATAAAAACTGAGCTCGCAAGGTTGAAAACCCGCAAAGGGCGGCCTTGGCAAAAGTTAGAGCGCAAAAGGAGAGTGAAAATACTCGAGTGAACCCAAGCCTGAACTACGTAAGGCTTGATTTCCATCTTTGGGATACGTAGGCAGCTTCATCCTGAAGTTCAGCCATAAACTTTTCCCCGATCAACTTTGTCCATTTGATCATCTCGGTCATCTTTGTCCATCAACATTTATCGCAATCTCCGGTACAGTGTTTTGCAGACTAGGGGCAACTTTCCGTTGCTGTACAGTGCCGCGGTACCGTTCAAACAAGGGGCAACTTCCAGTTGCTAGGATCCGGGGTTGTGCATCTCAGTGACAGATCTCAGGCGTGTCCAGTTCTGATCCATATCGAAAATAGTTTTGAAAAGTTTTAATAAAGATGACTTTGTTCAAATAAATCTTTTTACAACTAAGACCATTTCTGGGCCAAAACGGAAAATTTTCAGTACCACAACCTTCAATTTCATTGATTTCAATGCAGAGTTCTCTTGCTCTTACATACGATTAAAGTTGCTTTTTATTACATTCACAAAGAAAACTTGAAAGTACTAATAAAGCAATAAATCCAGGGCATGGTCAAGTGAAATGTCCCTGCGCCCCCTCCCAGAGCTAGTCGAAGCCTCTGATGCCAAGCTAGGCCCAATCTGTGCCTCCTCATTGAGCCAATCCCAGCACTCGTCAGATAAAGTGCAACTGAAAATAGGGGCGGGGCAGGACCTCTCTAGTCCTCCAGGCTGTGGTATGTCGGGCAAGGTGTGCACCTCGGACCGGGAATGTAGCCGGGTACTCTATCCCTTCCGGCGGGCAAGTCTGATCATGACCGAACTGGCGCAGGATACGAAATGGGAAGTAGAAGACACAGTGAGTCAAGCCAATCAATTGGATCCCGGGTTGACGGGTCATGCTGTAGCTCATTGCCGGGAGATTGAGCCAAGGGCACCGCCAAGCAATACGGTCTGCGGACAAGCTGCACATCCATTCGAACCACCAACCCTCATCAAGGGCGTCAACTAGGCATTGCCTGAAGAAGTAACCACGAGCTGAATAAGTGGGGCAAGAGTCCACAACCTGCAGTTTATCCATCAACCATACCTGGGGAGGGATGAAAAATGAGAGAATAAAGAATAGAGAGATGTACGATGAGAGAAAAAGTAAGAAAAGGGTTTTGTGAGAAAAATCGAGCCTGAGGACCGAGTGATGTGAGCAAACATATATGTGAGATTGGGTAGGAAACATTACCTGCAGTAATAGTGGACTCCCTGCTAATCTGGTCGTCTCTCGACGATAAAAGGCGTCTAAGCCCAGCAACGTCTCAGCCAGAATCATGGCAATGCAGCTTTTGCCCCCCTTCAAGCCTTGGGCAACCTCAATCAACCGGACTCTAGACCCTTCGGAACTTGAGACAAACAGAAAATGAGATAGCATGCACAAACAGAGGGCGTGTCGCCGGAAGCCTTGCCAGTGATGGTCACCGCGATCACCGGTCTCAGAAAAACGACGAACCAAGCTCGGAGCATCTAGCATCCCATCACAAATCAGAGAACGAGCATCGGGTATTGAGAGCCCACACATTTGCCCTAAGACTTGGGCATGGCCGAAACGAAGTTGGGGCAAAATCTCTTCATTACGCTCAGATTCCATTAGAGCTTGGAAATCTTCGAAGGTAGGACACACCTCTTGCCCGCTAAAGCTGAAGACGTGTGTCACCGGATTCCAAAACCTTGCCGCAGCATGAAGAAATGGAAAATGCAGCGGGGTACGACGCAAAGTGAATAGTGCGTTTACGCCGAATGCCCGAAAATTCAGCTTTTCCGAGCTATCCAAGTTGTTAATCCAAGTTGCGAGATTTTGGGCAAGGAATTCTTCCATTTGGAGTAAATCAGAGTGGAAATGAAGAAAACTACGAAGCAGGGGTCTTTTGTAGGAGATAAGGTTGAATGGAGGACAGGTGTCAGCATTCTGCTGGTTCCTTCCATTCTTTGCCGACCGGCCAAATAGATTGCCGACCGGCCATCTGTTTTGGCCGATGGATCAGTTTTGCGGCCGATGGCCTTTCCTCACGGCCGACGGCCTCTCTGTTGGGCCGGTGGTTCTCCCCCTTGTCCTCTGAGCTTTTTATGCTAAGAATTTGGGGAATCCCACCATTTCCAATACCTTCCAGTGATCAATTCTCACGAGGGCGCGCCCATCTGTTTATCGAGTTGTTGTATATTTGCTTATCGAGTTGTATTTCACTCTCTTTGAGTCTTTGTACTGTTTATCGAATTGTACTGGCACCTGGTTGGTCATAACGAGTCCCTTTGTTTTGCTTATCAAGTTGTAATTGGTTCACTACCTGATTATTACGATGCGATGCTTTGTTTTCAAAACACAGTGTCAATTTCAGTCACATTGTTATGTGATGCCTTGCGATGCGATGCGATGCGTAGAACGTGCAAATGCAACACCTTTTGAACAAATAGCTGTTTCATTTCCGTCATGTATTTCTAAAAAAAAAAGAGAAGAAAAATATGCGATTTCAAAAAATAGAACTTGCCTGAGGCAATGCAATGTGCTTAAACTCCTAATAAAAAGGAAAGTAAAGCAGGAAAATAACAGGGTAGCAGGGTACCGGAATGGATACCAGTAACCTCCCCTCGCGGTCGTTGTACCTTTCGCGCCCTTGTTCGGGCCAATTGTGTGGTTTGGCACCTTCATCACTCAAGGCAATACAAGAAAATGCACTGTCAGAATACAAGTGGACCTTTGAGTTGACCTCAGGCCATGACTTTTGTGAGCGATGCTCGGTACATGCGAAGGACGCTCCTTCCCGTATCCTTTTATATCTTGTGAATTCCGTAAATCATTTCAATCATACTGTGTTGCAGTATGTTGCATTTCCGTATCATGTTTTACCATGTTCAATTTCAAGTTCCTTTCTATACACATTGCGTGCATGCGTGCATTGCTTTACTTATATGTGTTCAAGTTCCTTTTTATACACATTGCGTGCATGCGTGCATTGTTTTATTTATATGTGTTCAAGTTCCTTTCTATACACATTGCGTGCATGCGTGCATTGCTTTACTTATATGTGTTCAAGTTCCTTTTTATACACATTGCATGCATACGTGCATTGCTTTACTTATATGTGTTCAAGTTCCTTTTTATACACATTGCGTGCATGCGTGCATTGCTTTACTTATATGTGTTCAAGTTCCTTTTTATACACATTGCGTGCATGCGTGCATTGCTTTACTTATATGTGTTCAAGTTCCTTTTTATACATATTGCGTGGATGCGTGCATTGCTTTACTTATATGTGTTCAAGTTCCTTTCTATACACATTGCGTGCATGCGTGCATTGCTTTACTCACATGTGTTCAAGTTCCTTTTTATACACATTGCGTGCATACGTGCATTGCTTTACTCACATGTGTTCAAGTTCCTTTTTATACACATTGCGTGCATGCGTGCATTACTTTACTCACATGTGTTCAAGTTCCTTTTTATACACATTGCGTGCATACGTGTATTGCTTTACTCACATGTGTTCAAATTCCTTTTTATACACATTGCGTGCATACGTGCATTGCTTTACTTACATGTGTTCAAGTTCCTTTTTATACACATTGCTTGCATGCGTGCGTTGCTTTACTTATATGTGTTCAAGTTCCTTTTTATACACATTGCGTGCATGTGTGCATTGCTTTACTCACATGTGTTCAAGTTCTCTTTGTATACACATTGCTTGCATGCGTGCATTGCTTTACTCACATGTGTTCAATCCCACTATCTTGCTATACACATTGCATGCGTTGTCACGCACTTTCGACCGCATTGTCATGCATATTGTTAACAATATTGTACCTGTTAAGTTTGCTTTCTTTGCAGGCACGATATTGTATGTACGGTTCATTTGAGGCCGGTGCAACCGGACGAGCCGCACAGGTATTGTATCCTCCGCGTGAGACGTACAGAGAATTACATAATTCTCCTACATCCTTTCTGCATTGTAGTGTAGATTGGTGTATGCTAGCTTATAACTGTCGCATGCGTGCTTCATTACAACTCTCTTTGCATGATCATAAGTTATGCTCGGCTTCTTGCATTGTCAGTTGCATTTTGCCCCTGCCTTCGGGCGCATACCTTGTTTGTCTTGCATGTTTGTCTAAGTCTTCAGCCTTGTCAAAAATGGGTCGTCTCTGGGCTTTGACATTCACTCCCGTCATTGTTATGACTTCCGAGTTCTGTCAAAGAGGGGCAACTCTAGACACCCCATTTTTGACCGTCCTCAAGACTTGGACGTCACCGTTTGAATGCTCAGTGATTATCCATGTTTGTGTTCGTCTCGAGTTCCCGGAGGCTTTGGCAGTGCGCCTTGCCTCAGGACCTCCTGATTCGACTGCTTCGTGTTCAGTTTTGGCACCAAACACCTGTGTTTTTGCCTTAAAGGGCAGGGAATGGCTTGTTGGCCATCCCCACACCCCACCGGCCCTCCCCTATCATCACCGGCTGCATACTTGTACCACCGGCATTGTTTTCTTAAAACTTTTGGCCGGTCGGCACTATATGTTGCCGGCCGGCACCTTTTTGTGCTGGTGACCCCTTTTGTGGCCGGCGTGCACCCTGTGCACCCTTGAGGCATGGTGCATGCCAGCTGTGCCAGCTGGGATGCACCATCACTCATCCCCGTGCATGGGAGTGACCACTTTGCACCTTTGAACCCCTAAACATTCTAGAAGGTTGACCCTTTTGGCCAAGCTTCTTGGAGAAGCTTGGACAGCTGTCTTAGCTTCTCCAAGAAGCCAAGACCCCTTTGCACCCTTTGGCCCTTTTAGTTAGCTTCTTGGAGAAGCCTTGAGCCTTGATTTTTTGCCTATTTAAGCACCATCTCTCTCCCTTTGTTAGAGGTTGGCCATTTTGATCAAAAAACCAGAGCTTCTATATCTATATGTCTGCCATATACTCCCTCTCTCTACATTTTCCCTCTCTCTCCTCTTGTGTGTGTGTTTTTAGGCCTAAAAGTGTGGTTTTACCTTACTTTTGCACCAATACACACACCATTACACATTAGCTCGAGATTGGGAAGCTTGGAGGGTTGTTTGTTGAGTTTTTGGACTGGTTTTGATCAATAGAAGAGGGCTGCACCACCTGTTCTTCAAGGGTGAGCACTTTACTTTAGATTCCCCATTTTTGCAACAAGTTTTTACCTATCTTGCTTTATGTTTTGAGCTTTGTGTATAACTGAAAAAAGTCTTATATTTTCTTTCTTTTGAACTTTCATTAAGGTCACTTTGTGGTTTGAGTGCAAACTCACCCCCTTAAGCCTTATTTTGGCCTCTTTGGTGCCTTTATTTTGAGCCTTATTTGCCTTGTTGTTTTGGGTCCTCTCATCGCTGAAAACCAGTGGGTTTTTAGTGGTGAGGAAGATGGTTTGAGGTCTTGTATAGGGGAGGGACACCCCTCTCCCCTTTGTCCCTCTTTTGCCTTTGTCTTTGGCTTAAAAGGGAACATGCATGCTTGCTTGTTTTTGGCGCCATTTCAGAGTTTTTTTGGGTGTTTTGGATCATATTTTATCTCTCTCCAAAAGTGGTTTTGTGGTCCTTACCATGCTTTCTATACTTGCTTTGTAATCCTCCATTTTGCCTAGAGATGTGTCATATATTTAGCCTTGCATATCTTCATGTTTTGGCTTAGCTTATTGAAGTCTTTGGTCATGATTTGTCATGTTTAAGGGCTGTGAGCCACTGTTTTTGCCATGTTTGGCATGCTTGATGTGGTTGTTTTGCATTTTGGGCTTGTAAGCCTTGAGCATATTGGCCTCTAACATGCTTAGCTTGGACCATCCTCATGATTTGGCATCATTTAGGATCATATTTCAGTCCATAAATCATGTTTGTATGTTTGTATATGTGACCTATTTCATGCTTTAAGGGTGTGTCCTTTTATGCCTAGGAATAGGCCTTGTGCATGCTTGTGTGTTTAGGGTATTTTGGGGCTGCCATATCAAGGGGTTTGGGTGCATTTTTGCATGCTAGAAATCTGTTTTTGGTTGCTTGATTCGTGCCATGAATGGTCATGTTGGTGGTAGTGGAATGCCCCTTGGTTATGCCTTGGTTTTAGGCCCATTTGCTTGCATGTTTGCATGAGTGTTGGTCCACCATTTTTGGGCACTTTTTGCGACTGTTTTGGGGGTGTTTGAGGCCTCCCATTTCAGTCCAAGTCCCTCTTTTGGCATGGTTGTATATTTGATTGGTTGTCTTTAATTGCATGCTTGCATTGTGCCATTAATGCTACATGATGAGTTGCATTATACCATTGCATGTTAGGAGCATTATGGACTTAACATGATATGTTGCATAGCATTTGGCATGCCTTGCATTTTAGCATCATGTTGCATTGTGGAGCCATGCTTGCATAACATGCATTGCATTATTTGGTTTGGGGTGTCAAACCAAGTGCAAGGGTTGAGATGAGCTCATACTACAAGTGATGCAACTTGTCTCAACTCTCGGTCACTAAGGCCCTTGATCTTGACATGATAGGGTCTTGGTTCTGATTTTGTGTGTTGCATGCATTTCCATTAAAATGCAAACTTGGCCTTTTAGGCCATCATGCACCAAGGTGCATCATTGATGGCCCGAGGGTCGAGGGCTATGCTCTCTTGAGTCTAACACATGATAGGGGGCATAGCCATGCTTACATATGCTCAAAATTCCACACCATGCACTGCTTGTCTACTGTTGCTGTCAAAACTGTCCTTTACAGGAATTTTCTGCCGACCGGCAGTATAGAGTGCCGACTGGCACTATATGGGTGGCTGATAATCTCTTAAGCAGCCGATGGAAACTTTAAATGGCCGGTGGGCATTTCCTCTAGCCGGTGGTGTACAGCAGCATGCAAGGAAGGTATTATGGGACTTTGGCAATTTTTGGAGAGACAGGGCAGTAAAAACAGAGGCAGCAGTGGTATGGTGCGTGTTTTCCGGGCAAGACGGATTGAAGCATGCATCATTCGCGCATCCCGAGGCAGGGCTGAGCCCCCCTTTCTTTTTTATATTGAATTTAATTTGATAATTAGAAATTTTGTAATAATTTATTTATTCTATATTCGGACTGTATTATTTGGGACTGTATATTCTTTTGGGTCCCTCCGAGTGAGGGTATAATTGTAATAAGTGTGGGTGTGGGTGTGTGTGTATGCCTTCCAACCCCCAACTTCTTTCTTCCCTTTTATTTACCTGCTTATGATGGTAGATTAGGGCATATTTAAATTAGTATACAGTATGATAGCATGCGTGCATCCATACATTTGTCTTACATGCACTGGGCTCGGTACATCATGCTAACCGCATTGTATTTCAATTTCCAAATTGAATACTTGTTACTTGTAGCATTTCATATGCCATGCTTAGGATAGCCGAGCCTGTCTAGATTATACTCTTGCTTGTGTTGCATTAGCCACTTAACATGAACTAAGATCATGCATGATTACTAACTAGTTTCTGTTTTGGCTTGGAGTACTAGGTAAGTTTTTGCGCTTTAGCATATCGCATGCGTGTGAATGTTGCCATAATAGCATGATTACCATGAGGCTAGCTGCTTATGTGACATAACTACTTGAATGCCTGTGGATGGAGGTCAAATTACCTAGATTGGAATAATGCATCGAAACTGTGAGTTTTAAGCCCACTGGATAGTGGCAAAACCATCTTTTTCCAAAGCCCACTTAAGGGTGGCAAAACCTGCATTTTAGCCTATTTGCGAGTAGCAAACCACTTTCAAAACAAACATAAAATGTTTTATTCCATTTCAGGCGATTTGGTCTATACTTGTATGCTGTGCGCATCACATAGTAATTCTAGGCTAATAACCGGAATAAGAACACATAACGTTTTCAAAATCGGATATCACGGTTAGTAGAGGCCGGTCTTCGGACCGGGCGAAAGGGGGTGCTCATAGCTGACCTTCCCCGATCGTACCCAAGCTCCCGAGCCAAGACAACTTTGGTGATGACGGACACGTGGCCTTTGGCACCGAGTCAGGGTTTCCTAAATTTCCCCATTTTAAAAATATTTAGGTGGCGACTCTGTATCTGGCAAAGCAGTCCATGTTTGGCACTTCTTTTCAAAATATGTTTTTCTTCAAAACGATTTGCCAGAGTTGGACTCTTTGGTTCAGCTTACGAACTGTGACAAACAATTGAGTCCTTCGAACTGTAGTGACCCAATATCGAACCAGAACGGGGGGGACTCGCACTCCTCGCCCGGGATGCGTTCGGGGACGTCTGTAGGGGTGCTCATAGCTGACCTTTCTGAATCGTACCCAAGTTCCCGAGCTGAGGCAGCTTTGGTGATGACGGACACGTGGCCTTAGGCAACGAGTCAGGGTTTCCTAAATTCCCCCAAAATAAAATATTTTGGTGGCGACTCTGTATCTGGCAAAGCAGTCCATGTTTGGCACTTCTTTACGAAAAATATGTTTTCCAAAAACGATTTGCCAGATTTGGACTCTTTGGTTCAAGATTTAGAACCGTGACAACTTGAGTCCGAGCTGTAGTGAGCCCAAATGAACAGAACGGGGGTCCTCCCCCGGGACGTTCGGGGACGTCTACAGTTTCTGGCGACTCTGCTGGGGAGAAAGAGAACTTGACTCGAACGCATGATATCCTATTTTGATTGCACTGTTTCTTTGCATTGCATGTGCATTGGTGCGCCTAGGACACCGTGTTTGCCATATGCTATTCCTGAACGGTTTGCCAGAGGCTTGCTTTGTCAAAGAATGCCATAAGGCAGACCGGTTATGGTCTCTGCCAGTATGGGAGCACAAACCTCGGTTTTACCGGGGCACCCTTTTTGACCATTCGACCTAATGCATATTCGGAATCCATAGTGACCATTCCAAACTAGGACAGGTTGCTTACCCGATAGGTTGTTTGAAACCGCTGCGTGCGTAGTGAAACCCTAGTTCCTGACAAAATAGGATAGGGAAACCCTACCCCAACATAGGGGTGTTTTTGGCTCTCTGTTACTTGCTATGTGCTTTTAGAGTGTATCTCTATAGGGAATGTGCATATTAGTTTGCAAATCTGAGTGTCTGGCCTGAGGGCATCAGTATCAGTATTTTTGGGAATCAGTTATATCTGCGGGTATCAGACTCAGTTTTGGGGCAGTGATTTTGGGGAATAGTGATCAGTAGTAGAGTACAGTTATTCAGCTACGTCTGTGTTTGTTCCGTTTGGGTTGAAATGCTACTTTGTTTTCCCTTTCAGTTCAGAGATTTGGGTTCAGAGATTTGGTGTTCTCCTTAGCTGAGGCAAGGCAGATATCGGATCTGTCAACTGCCGGTTGCGTCAGTCACCATTCAGTCCAGCGAACTTATGATGACCCAAACTTCAGAGGAGATTGTGGTTATGATAGCCGCACTAGACCAAGGAATCACCCTGTAAAGTGAAACTGATGTTGATATGCCGCATCCGCCCAGGTCGCTTGTTGCACACCTGATCTGGACACCCCAGTTGTACCAAGCTCGTGAGCCTACCACGCTTGAGTTGATGGGAATGATTGGTGACCTCCAAAGGTCCGTGGCTGATCTCGCCTACGGAATGTCGGCTTCGCCACCAGCCACATCATATGCCGGGAATTTTGTACCACAGGAACCCCCGCTACTGGGGCGGATTGTGATTGAGCTCAGCCAACCAGAGGTTGCCTCCAGCTACAGCAATGACGTGTCAACAACAACCGGGTTTAACTCTGATATAGCAACCCAAACCCTCAATCAAGTTGAGGCCAGAGGCAAGAACAAAGTGGGAACATATGTTGATCTAGTTAAACAACTGCTGTGGGCAGTCGAGGCTTTGAAAGCCGGGGGGATGAATAAGCAGCAAGTATTCACAGTTGTGGCCAAGACTGTGGATGATGCTTTCCCCACTCCAACCGAGGAGAGTTCCCGCCAGGCGAAAAATCGGGATAGACCCCATCGTACCAGAACAGTTCTAGCCAATCCCAACCCTGCACTAGGAAGGGATCAGAAAACCAAGGCAGTGCCTGCCGACCCTTTCGTTAGTGCATCTAGCAAGAATCTACAGACTTCGAAGTATCTGCCCCGAGGGTGCAGACTCTTTCACGCTCTCTACATGCCTCTGTCTAAGGCACTTCAAATCCTGGCTGAAAAGGGTCATCTCAAACCCCTTGAGCCTAGGCCCCTCCCTAGTCATCTTCTAGCAGGCCATGATGCCACTCAGTACTGCGCGTACCATCAGTAAACCGGTCACCCCACCGACAATTGCTTCCGTCTTCGCCATGAAGTACAGGACTTGATCGACAATAAGGTCATCCTCCCACCTATCTCAGCAAAGTCTGTCACCATTGAGCTGTTAGACTTCGAGGATACTACAAGTATGTGATCAGGGGTCGGACCACCTGCGGGCGATGCTTGGCGTATTTCAAATGTGGCATTTGGCACGCACTGTCTTGAGCATTTGCGAATGCGGTTTTGTAATTTCTGGCTTGGGTTTTAAGTCAGTTCTTTGTTTTGTTTTGAGTCTGTCTCATTGTCTTGAGTCAGTCTTTTTGCTTAAGGGTCTGTCTTGTTGTATCGAGTCAGTCCCATTGTATAAAAGTTAGGTGATTCCGGGGTTGTTGCCTAGAATACCGTTTTGTTTTGTAATTATCTTTTTGCTTTCCTTTTGAGTCTGTCTCTGCTGTGGAGCCAGTTGCAACCAGGGAATCTGAATGAAACAGCTGCGGCTATCATAATTCCGTGCTTACTGCTATTTTGAGCTAGTTGTGCCAGAGGATTTGAAAGGGACGGCCGTGCATTCCACCCGCTCTTCTGCACCCTAAAATCATTGCATTGACCTAAGTCTTTCAAAACCTTTTTAACACTGTGGTGATGAAAATGAAGAGGAAGGAATTCCTCAGGATTTGCAAAACTTTGACCAATTAAGAGAAAGAGAGGCTTGCTAAGCCTTTAATGAATGAAATCATGTTTGTTAACATGAGTACTGAGAAGGACCCTGGCTTGATCCAGATTGGTTCCATACTATCTTCAACGTGAGCGATTTGTCGCTTTCTTAAAAAGTTTCAAAAACAAAACGTTTTGTGCAGTCCTGCGAAGACCTGTGTGGAATCGCTCTTGAGATTGTACAGCTTAGGATCGCTCTCAGCCTCGAGACTTGAGCCCTTGCTTTCAAACCTTGGACCTTGGGTTCAAACTGTTCAACGATCAACCGCGATGTAAGGCCTGTGTGGCCAGATTTGAAGCAGCCCTCGAACAAGAGGCATCAAAGTCAGGTCAAGAAGATCAGACCTCATCAGAAGAATCTTGCAAAGTTGAATCAGAAGCGCCCCTTTGAACTAGGGGCAAAAATGTCCGATGTGCTCGAAGTGTCGAAGATGGATCTTTCTGTAAATCAATACAACAGCCACTCTCCTGGATACGGATGGCTTCAAAACCCTAAAACCATTTGGCATGGACTTGTTACACTTTTACCCTTTAAGAGGCTCGCTGGGCCGAAAACTCGGAAGGGCTACCTAGGCAAAAGTTAGAGTAAGAGAAAAATACAAAAGAAAAAAAAAGAGAAAAAAAGAAAATACAAAAAAAATGCAAAAGAAAAGATGAAAAAAAGAAAAAGACAAAAAAGAATTGAAAAGAAAAGAAAGACAAAGCTCGCAAGGTTGAAAACTCAGAAGGGCGGCCTTGGCAAAAGTTAGAGCGTAAAAAAGTGAGGGTTAATACACGAGTGTACCTTAACCTGAACTACGTGAGGCTTGATTCCCATGTTTGGGATGCGTAGGCAACTTCATCCTGAAGTCCAGCCCCTAACGCTTTCAAAGCGACTGTGTCCATATATTGGTTTTGACCATCTTCGTCTTCTCTATATCCGAGAGTTCGGTCGTGATCATCACTAATGAGGACTGTTTACAACATGCTGCGGCGTTATCCATCCAGACAAGGGCAACTTTCCGTTGCCATGAGTCGCTATTCAAACTAGGGGCAACTTTCCATTGCCGTGTAGTGCCATCCAGACAAGGGGCAATTTTCCATTGCCTCCGATCCGAGGTTGTACATCTCGAGAGTGAGTTTTGCGCTCGTTCAGCAGTGACCGTTTGCAAAAATAGTTTTTGAAAATTTTTACCAAGGTTGACTATTTTCTCGAAAACTATTTCATTTTCCAAAACTAGACCATGTCTTGGACCTAAAAAAGGAAAATTTTCAGTGCTCATAGCCTAACTTGCATGATTTTAAATCAAAAATCGAACAAACATGTTAATCTAACTCTTGTGTTGGTCAAAATTTGTTTTAGTAGAAAACCAAAACAAAAAATGGTCAAAATAATGAAATAGGGGCACAGTTGAGTCAGGCCTCCTGTCTTTCCTCTATCGCCAACATACTTGCCAGAAGGGCACAACTGAAGCTATCATTAAAGGGCTGAAAGCTCTTTCAACCTCCGAGCAACGAGGTATTAACCAAGTGAGAAGCACGAATTGCAGTGGATCATGGTACTCCATTCCCTCAGCCGGAACATCGACTAAACGTCACCGGAGGAAATAGCTGCGAGCTAATAGTGTTGGGCATGAACCCATTACCTCTTGTTTGTCCATCAATCACCCTGGGGAGGGATATAAAGAATGAGAGAGTTAAGAATAGAGAGATGTGCGTTGAGAGAAAAGTGAGCAAAAGGGTTTTTAGAGAAAAACCGAGCCTGAGGGCCGAGTGATGTGAGAATCACAAATAAGAAAGGGTGGGAAATAATACCCGAAGAAACTAGCTCCTCGCAATTTCAGAGGCCTCTTGTTTTTGTAACACGTCTGTGTGTCGTGTCTTTTGTTTACTTTTTGTTTTTTGTTGTTGAGTCTTTTTTCGCTAAGTTCAGTCATAGGCTCAACACCCGGTTGAAAACCCTTTTCTCAAATCGCTTTGTGCTCAGGGTGCCGTGCCACTATCCACATTTGTGCAAGGCAAGATTGGTTCCTTTAACAAACTGCAGGGTCCACCCCCGATAAAGTGTGAACAGAAAAACCTAGACCTCTCTGAAGCTTTTGGGTTCCGGATTGCGAAGCAAGAAATTTTGGAGCATCTGAGTGTGCTTCAACTTCTACAAGTTCAGAATGAACCGCGTATTCAGAATGAGCATAATTCAGAATGAGCAGAGTGCAGAATGAGCAGTGTCCAGAATCAGTTGTGAGCTGTGTGGGCTGTATGCAGATTAAACCAAGCACTGTGTTATGAGCCGAGTGTTCAGAATGAGCAGTGGTTTGTTTGAGTTGTTTTGCTGTTGGCCGGTTCATTATCTGATTATTACAATACAAGTATTTGATTCTCAGACAGGAGATCAATCTTATTTACATTGAGGTATAATATGAAGCAATGCGATGCAGTGTATGAAATGTATCAATGTAACACTTTTTTCAGATAAAAAGTTTGTTTCATTTCATCATTTTTCAAGTACAACGTTTTGGAGAAAACAAAAACATGCCTGCGGCAGTACAAGGTACTCAAGCTACTAACAAAAAGAAAAGTAACAAAAAAAGAAGAAAAGCAGTAAAAGTCTGGATCAATATCAACTGGTCTCAGGCCTGAGGGTCTGTCCTCATCCTCTTCCTGGACGAAGGTCTAGGAGCATCATCATCAGCACCGTCATCTGAGCTTGAGCCTGAGTCGTCTCCAACCTCCTCCTCAAATGACTCTGCCTCTGCCTCTACCTCGGACTCATCATCATCATTTGGGATCGGTGCCCGAGAGCTACTCTCGACATGAGTGCGCCCCGCTTTGGTGCGGGGGTATACTCTGCCATCTCGCCTTCCTCCCCGAGCAGGAATAGAAGGCCCAGCCAGAGCACCTCCTGTAGTAGGAATCTGGAATGGGGCCTGAAAAGCACAAATGGCAAACGCATCAGTACGCCATACAAAGTAGAGTATGAATGCCGTGAGCAATCTATGAATACAGAATACAGTGCTTGAGTACAGAGTATGAATGCTATGAGCAGTGTGTTAGTGCAGAATGTAGTGCTTGAGTATAGAGTATGCATGCTGTGAGCAATGTGTCAGTGGAGAATGCAGTGCTTGAGTATAGAGTATGAATGCTGTGAGCAGTATGTCAGTGCAGAATGCAGTGCTTGAGTACAGAGTATGAATGCTGTGAGCAGTGTGTCAGTGCAGAATGCAGTGATTGAGTGCAGTGTATGAATACCGTGAGTGATGCTGTGAACAGTCTGTGGGCTATAGTGTATCAGATGCTGTGAGGGCCATGTATCGGGTGTTGTGTTGATAGTGCGGTGCATTAGATTATGTGAAACAGTTTATGTATGGTTTGAGACTGCGGTTGAAGGAACTTACCGGAATGCCATAAATGGCAAGCAGGTCGAGGCTCCTCTGGAACATCGCCATCACGGAGGCGGTCAATTCCAGAGACTGATGAGTATACTCGGAGGAAGCCTATAAAAGTGTTAGAAGCATCAGTATTTTGCGGAATATCAGACGAAATGAAATGAAATGACTGTGCAAGATACAAAATGCAAAAGTACATATCGGGGGGTAAGTCTTAGAATCTGACTAACTCGTGATCAGCTGGAGGGGGAGCGATGGGGATTTGGTAAGTCTCCCCACCTTGTCCTCGGCATGACATCGTCGTGGGCAGTGCTGGCCAACTAGTCCCCCGTCCTCTCCAAGCCTCACTCCTGCCGCGGACCCGAGCCGTCCTTGCCGCTCCTGCTCCTACTCCCGGCCTAGTCGCCGGCGCCGTTGGCCTCTCTCTCAGCTCGACGGCCACTGCTCAAAGGCCGCATGATGTAGGTCTGGACGTACTCTGTGTAGTCGCCCTCGCCCCTGAAGCCCTCAACGTCCCAGCCAATCGTATAGTCAGCCATCTGCTCAGGAGTGAGTCTCTCTGTCTCCCTCATATGGGTAGGAGGCGGACCTGGAACTATCTGCTCTGGTAGACCCAGGGTTTGGCGCAGGAAGCGCTCACCTAGGTACCAAGCCTGACAGACCGGGCCCTTTAGCAAGATCCTGAACTGGGCGGTCTCCTCGGCACCGGCAAATCGCTCCCAAATCGCAGCTGGCAACGGAGCCTAGGGCTGCCAGGTGATCTGAAAATGATATGCAGTCAGTTATCTACTGCTATTGAAAATACAGTGCAAAGCGAAGCTTGAAGTAAACTCTAAAAGTTGAACATACCTCTGCGGGGGTAATGGTGTCGAAGTAGCGGCGGAAGAATATGAACGTCTCCTGGGGTCTCCGCACGCATCTCACATCGAAGCGTCGGGAGAATGAAACGCTGAGAGGGGTCTCCATGTCGGGCACTGGCGCTAGCCTCGGGAAGTAGGCGTAGACCCATAACTGCAGAGTAAATACCAGTATGCTTATCAGATAAAGCATAATGCAGAATAAAGTAGAAATGATAGAACCGTGTGTTGTGCAGTGTATTGTGCAGAGTGTACAGTGTGTGCAGTGTACAATCAGTGCAAATCAGATTATATGTGTGCCGTGTGTGCAGTATGCAGTCAACGTGAAGCAGACCATAGTGTGTGCAGTGTACAAAATACATATAATGTAAAGCAGAAATGTAAAAGCAGAAAAGAAAATGTACCTCCTAAGCTCGCTAGTAGCCCCCGAGCAACTGCCCGCTGCACCGGGAGGATGAGCTCATGTATCCATAGAGTGTGGCCAAGGCTGCCCCACTCCAGTCATAGCGCAGAATCCGCGTGATGTCCACGAGCACGCTCAGCAAACAGAGGGGCATAGTGTTCACCCGATCGGCGAAAATAGTAGTCTCCAACAGAAACATGAGGAAGTCGCGTGCGTACCGCTCCACCTCCTCCTGAGTCATCGGTGCCTCCTCAGCTAGAGCTAGCTGAATCCGAAAGTGGTCCTCAAGCCACGAGTATCTGACAAAGCCTGGGCGAGCGAGGGGCGGTAGGATGCCAAGCAAATACATCTGAACGGCCTCTCACTCATCCATGTCGATGTCGAAGGAGATCGGATCACCCCCTACCCCGATGTCGGTGAGCATCGAGAAATCATAGGGAGTCATCGTCATGTCTCCCGTGGCAGAGAAGTGGAAGAAGTCAGCGGTGTCCCACCACCTCTCCACTAGAGCAGCAAGGAGAGGCCTGCTCGCGGTAAGGTGGGAAAGTCCCCTGCAGAAGGCGCCGAAGCCGGCCTGGTCCACAATGTGATGGACTGCGTCAAGAAGCTCCATATACCATCCTCGGGCGGTGACATTCCCATACCCCCGGCAGGTATGGGAATCCCATTGTATTCAAAAACAACAGTTGCGAAGCAATATTCAAAATACAGTTTTGAAGAGCATTTAGAATTGGTAACAATACAGTGTGTGTGCACGTGTTCAGATTCAAATAAACATCGGGTGTCGGTGTGCTAGCAGAGAACTACAGCATATGATGTGTCAGTGTGTTTGAGTGGTTCAGTACAGATATAGCGTGTGCGCACATGTTCAGATTCAAACAGACATTGGGTGCTGGTGTGCTCGCAGTGAACTATAGTGTATGATGTGTCAGTCAGGGTGTTTGAGTGGTTCATGGCAAATGCAGTGTGTGTGCGCGTGTTCCAATTCAAACAGATACCGAATGTAGGCGTGTTCACAGTCAACTACAACATATAGTATATCGGTGTATCCGGATCAAACAGTTAAAGACAGAATCGACTATGGCAGTTAGGTATTCTACTTTGTAAAAAATGAAACGGGGAAGAATATACCTCAGAAGCGCCATATGAAAAGTGCGTCTCAGGCTCACGCAGAAGTAGCTCTGCTGGCACCCTCCTATCAAAGCTCCTGAACTGGCGAAGATCGTCAGGAGGCAGCTCGTGAATCGCTGGCCTGTAGGTCGCTGGATCGAACGGACGGACGTTGAGAGGCAAGAGCTCGGCCTCTGGGTCCATATCTACCTCCGGGGGAGCCCCACCACCTGGAATGTCGTCTGCCATCTCGATGAGAGTTTGAAAAATGGCCGGGAATGTGGAAACTGGGCTAGAATGCGAAGAGTCAATGGAAAGTCAACCCCGGGAGGGTGAAAAATGGCCGAAAAAGACGGGGTGCAGAAAAGGCACGAAGATCGAGGAAAACTCGAGGGAAACAAGCCTCGAGTGGCGGAAATCAAGAAAAATGCACCGAAACAAAGTTTTGTTCGGTTCAAAATGTTCAAAACGCGAAGGAGATCGCAAATCGAACGAAGAAATGGGCCCAAAAACTGAGAAAAGACGGGGAATGAAGTTGGAAAATCACCTAGAGGGGAGGGAGGAAAGTTTTCGAGCTTGAGGAAATGAGAAATATGGGGCTAGAAGCCCTATATTTAAAGACCCACGGCCGAAAGGACCAAACTACCCCGATTCAGGCATGTTTGGTCGGTCGGCCACACTGTTGGCCGGTCGGCCAAATAGATGGCCGGTGATCTGTTTTGATGGCTGGTGTATGGCCGGTGACCTCTCCCGGTGGCTGTTGAGTCTCCTACACCCTTGTTTGGGTCATATGTGTGGTTTGGGGACTTCATTGCTCAAGACAGTGCAAGACAGTGCATTTTCGAAGCTCAACCGGTCTCCGTTTTGACCTCAAACCGTGTCTTCTGCGCGTAGCACTTGAATATGGGTGCGGTGTATCCTTTTCTGTATCCTTTTGTCTCTTTCAAGATTCGAAAGTTGCCCCACATACGTTGTTTTACAACGCTTTGACGTGAACGCGTGTTGAGTTATACGTCATTATGCTTGCATTGTATGCACTCGCTCACGGTCTAGCGAGACCTTAAATACGCCCGGTCTAGGAGACCTTAAGTCTTCTAAAGGTGCAAAACCTTTGGTGCTTGCATGTCTGCATACGTTGTAGCACACATCATCCCTTGCATCATTATGCATGTCTACACGTGTTGTAACGCGCACAATTTGCATCGTCATGCATTTTTTCCCAGCATTCGGTCTGGGAGACCTTAAATCCTCTGAAGGTGTAAATCCTTCGGTGTTTGTCATGCCTGAACGACTTTCGGTAGGTTTCATCTTATCATGCATTTCAAGCGACGCGCGTCGTCGCGTATTCGAGTTTACATGCATTGTCATGCATTTCAAGCGACGCGCATCGTCGGGCATTCAAATTCATTGTGCATTGACATGCATATCAAAAGACGTGCGTTGTCACGCATTGGCATCATCATGCATTTTTCATGCATTTCGAAAAAGCAAAAAAAAAAAAAAAAACATGCATTGTCATGCATTTTCCCCTCATCATGCATTATCATGCATTTTCAAAAAATAATAAAACACAATCATGCATTATCATGCATTTTCAAATGAAAACAACAACAAAAAATCATGCATTATCCTGCATTTCAAAAAGAAAAAAAAAAGAAAAGAAAAAAAAAACAAAAAACAACAAATAGTGCATATGTCATGCATTGCATCGTAAATAGTGCATATGTCATGCATTCATTGAAAATAATGCATATGTCATGTATTGCATCGTAAATAGTGCATATGTCATGCATTTCATTGTAAATATTGCATATGTCATGCATCACTGTAAATATTGCATTTACATCCACCCATTGCATATTGTGTATATTGCATTGTAGCTTGCATGCATTCATTGCATCACCCCCGTCTGCGGCTTGCGCCTTTCCATGTTAAGCTTGGTCTGGTATGTGCCCATACTTTTCATGTTGAAACACAGTTATGATATTATGTGTACGCATCTATTCCACTGCTGGTATTGTGGTTTGAGGGTGACGACACCGTTTCTGTGTTAAACGTGGCTTGTTTGTGTCCATGCCTTTCCTAGGCAATATATGTTTTGGCCCGTGTGCCTTATCCATTGTATCCTACCCATCCATTGCATATTGTATATATTGCATTGTAGCTTGCATGCATTCACTGCATCGCCTCCATCTATGGCTTGCGCCTTTCCATGTTGAGCTTGGTCTGGTATGTGCCCATACTTTTTGCGTTGAAGCATAGTTCTGCATGTGTACGCACCTATTCCACTGCTGGTATTGTGGTTTGAGGGTTGCGGCACCGTTTCTGTGTTAGATGCGGTTTGTTTGTGTACATGCCTTTCCTAGGCAAGATTTGGTTTGGCCCACGCGCCATATCCATTGTGTATATTGCATTGTAGTGTAATTTGTTGCGTCTAGCATTTAGGATCACGGTCTTTCGTTAGCGGGTCATTTCCCCACTTATGTCATTTCACCCAATTACTTGTTCTTGTGTCTGTCTACATTACTCATAGTTCTGCATGTGTACGCGCCTATTCCACTACTGGTATTGTGGTTTGAGGGTTGCGGCACCTTTTCTATGGTAGACGAACTTTGCATCTCCATCATCCTTATGACATTTGTGTGGTTTTGAACTGTTCATGATTTGATCATGATTCAAGTGCATATCATTTGCATTGTTTTTACATTGTTTTGTAATTTTGCATATCATTTGCATATCATTTACATTGTTTTGTAATTTTGCATATCATTTGCATATCATCGCACTGTTTGTGCACTTTTCGGTCTAAGGAGACCTTAAATCCTACATCCTCAATCGCACTGTTTTGAGCACCTTGCTCGCATTTTGCATGCATTTCAATCGCGCTATTTTGCGCATCGCGTTATCTTGCACACCTCTTTCGTACTTGTTAGTGCATTGCGTTGTCAAGCAGCTTTCGATTGCATTGATATGCATGTTGCTAACGATATTGTACCTATCAAGTTTCTCTCTTTCATAGGCACGATATTGTATGTAAGGTTCATTTGAAGCTGGAGCAACCAGACGAACCGGACAGGTATTGTATTCTCCGCACGAAACATAGCAAGAATTACATAATTCTCTTATATCCTTTCTGCATTGAAATGTAGTTGGATTTGTGTTTGATTGCTTAAAACTGTTGCATTGTATGTGCTTCGTTACAGCTTTTCTTTGTATGATCATAAGTTATACTCGGCTTCTTGTATTTTCAGTTGCATTTTGCCCATGCCTTCCGGCGCATATCTTTATTGTCTTGCATGTTTGTCTAAGTTTTCGGCCTTGTCAAAAATGGGTCGTCTCATTGTTATGACTTTCGAGTTCTGTCAAAGAGGGGCAACTGTAGACACCCCATTTTTGACCGTCCTCAAGACTTGGACGTCACCGTTTGAACACTCGGTGATCATCCATGTTTATGTTCGTCTTGAGTTCCCGGAGGTCTCGGCTACACGCCTTACCTCAGGATCTCTCGACTCGACTGTTTTGTGTCTGGTTTTGCACCAAACACTTGTGTTTTGCCTTTGAGGGGTAGGAAATGGCTTGTGGGCCATCCCTACACCTCACCGGCCATGGCTTGAGGCCACTGGCCAGTGTTTTGATGCCATCGGCCATATCTTTGGCTGGTCGGCGCTATTTGTGGTCGGTCGGCCATGTATTTTGCTATTTTGATATTTTTGGCTGGCCGATCACTGTGCATCTGCTTTTTCAGATATTTTTATGCCAGCTGTGCTAGTTGGCATACACCTTTGCCCCCCTCCATACACGTGTATGGAGGGATTTCACTCTTGCTTAGCTTGTTTTAAAAGCTTTGCAAGAGTGAAGTTCTATAAAGAGGAGGCTTCTCCCCTCTCCTTTAGGGTTACAAAAAAGCTGAGGGGAGCTCTGGTTCTAGGGTTAGCATAGTATATCTATTCTATCTCTATTTCTCCCTCTCTTTTGCTCTAAGTGTGTGTTTGTCCTTAGTTTTGCACTAGGACACTGACCATCACACCTTATCTTGGTTGCTGAGGCATTAGGGGGTTGTCCTTGAAGTTTTGGAGCTGGTTTGGAGCTAAAAAAGCTGCTGGAGTGATCCTTGTGAAGAAGGTCTTCAAGGGTAAGATTCTTGCCCTTTTTACCCCATTTTTGCATAGTCTTTTTTCCTACCTTGCTTGCTGTTTTAAGCTTAGTGTATAAGATATAAAATCTTGTTTTTACCTGCTTAAAATAGTTGTTTAAGGTTGTTTTGAGCTTTGGGGTTGTTTGACCCCTCTTAGGCCTTGATAGGCCCTATTTTTGTGCCATTTTGGTGAGCTCCGGAACCACCTTGTTTGGGCCTCATCCACTGAGATCTTGAGGGATTTTAGTGGTGAGGATGGTGGTTTAAGGTCCCAACAAGGAGAGGGCCACCCCCTCTCCTTGGTACCTTCAAAAGTTGTCATTTAAGCCTCATGTGTGAGCACCATTCTTGAATTCATGTTGGCCATGTTTCAGTAGGTATTTGGTAGTATTTTGCCATGTTTTACCTCTGTTTTTACTTGGTTTAGACACACCATGCATGCTTAGCATACTTGTCTTGTAATGCCATAAATTTTCCTTAATATGCTCTAGGCTTTGACCCTTGTTCTAGTATGATTTTGGCCAAGCTTTGTGGAGCTTTTGTGTATGTTTTAGTGTGCTTTAGCTCTATTTTCAGTTGCTTTGGTCATGCTCAACATGCTTTGTATAGTCCCTTTGCATTCTAGCTTGTAGGTCTTGAATGTGTGATGTCATGAGCATGCTTTGCTTGCTTTAATTAGTTGGTTTGGCACCTCTATTTTATGCAATTTTAGAGTTTGGTATGCTTGCCATATGTCCATGATCATCTTTTTTGAGTGTGCTTAAAAGTTGCCTTTTGATGCTTAGGAATTGGACCATGTATGCATGCAGGCTTGTATGTGCATTTGGCCACATTTCCATAGCTTTTGGCTGTTGTTTTAGGCTTGTTTGAGGGCTGCCTAAATTAGTTTAAGTCCCTCCTTTGTGTGTTGTTGCATGCTTGCCTTGTGTGTTGTTGAATACTTGGCCTATCGCATGTGTTGCATGTTTGAATCATAGTGCATTTGGGATGCATTCTCATCTTTGTTTTGATTGCTTAACATGCCAAATGTTTTGCATGTTTGCATGTTGGCATTGCATCTTGCATGCTCAATTAGCTTGCATACTTGTTATATGCTTTGCATGCTCGCCACATATTCATGTCGCATACTTAGCCTCCATGCCTAGGTTGCATTGCATTGAACATGCATGCCTTGCCTCTTGAAATCAAGTGATAGAGGTTGGGCCTTTATGTGCTTATTTGGTTTGCATTTCATTTGAAATCAAAATGCAAAACTTAGTTTCCCGGGCCATCACACATCGAAATGCGCGATTGGTGGTCCGAGAATCGAGTACCATGCCCCTTTGAGTCATAAACATGATATGGGGTGTGTTGGTGCATACATTTGCTTGAAATGCATTGCCATGCCATGTTTTTCCCTCTGCTGCTATCAAAACAGGTTTCTGCAGGAAGCTTTGGCTGGTCGACTACATCAAGTGCCGATCGACCAAATATTGATGGCCGAGAGCTACACCAATGGTCGATGACCACCCTGCCATGGCCGGTGATGATTCCCCTTGGCCGGTGGTGTCCCACAGTGTCCAAAGAGTGTACCTTGGGATTTGTGCAAGTCTTAGAGGAGCAGAGCAGGGTAAACAGAGGTAGCATGCGCATGGCATTGGATTTCCCGGCGAAGCCAATTCGAGCATGCGTGCATCCCTCCTTCCCCAAGGCCTTTTATAGCTTTCCTTACCTTAATTAATTTGTTAATTAATTTGGTGGTCTATAAATTATTTAATTAGCCTGTAGGTTAATTAAATTGTATTATTCTTTTAGTCCCTCCGAGCGAGGGCGAATTTGTAATAAGTGTGGGTGCGTGCGTGCATTTCTTCCAACCCCCACTTCTTTCTCCCTTTTACTTACCTGCTTTTGATGGTTAGTATTAGGGCACGTTTAATTTAGCATACCTTATACTATGCATGTGTGCATCATTCATCAGTCTTGCATGCACTGGGCTCGGCGCACTATGCTAACCGCATTGTATTTCAATTCCAAACTTGAATATGTGCATCGAGTTGTTGCATTTCATATGTCATTCTTAGATTAGCCGAGCCTGTTCTAATGACATTCTGTATGCGATGCATTAGTCATTTGTTAAATTGAACTAGGATCATACATGATTGCTAACTAGTTCGTTATTTTGGCACGGAGTACGATGTAAGTATTTATGCTTTAGCATCTCGCATGAAGTGTGAATGTTAACATGACAACATGCTTACCATGTGGCTATGTGCTTCTATGATAAACTGCCTGAATGCCTGTGGGTGAAGGTTGGATTGTTTGAGTTGGAACAACTCGTTGAAATCCATGTTTTAGCCTACTCGCGAGTAGCAAAATTCAAACCATCTTTCAAACGAGCGGATATGCAATGCTTTGCTCCAAATTAGGCGATCTAGTCTATACTTTTGTGTTGTGCGCATCACATAGTAAGATTAGCTAATTAACCAGAATAAGAACGCATAACATTTTCAAAACTAGATATCAGGGTTAGTAGAGGCCGATCTTCGGATCGGGTGAGAGGCGGTGCTCATAGCTGACCTTCCCCAATCGTACCCAAGTTCCCGAGCCGAGGCAACTTTGGTGATGACGGACACGTGGCCTTAGGCAACGAGTCAGGGTTTCCTAAATTCCCCAAAAATAAAATATTTAGGTGGCGACTCTGTATCTGGCAAAGCAGTCCATGTTTGAGACTTCTTTACACAAAATCTGTTTTCCAAAAACGATTTGCCAGATTTAGACTCTTTGGTTCAAGATTTAGAACCGTGACAACTTGAGTCCGAGCGGTAGTGAGCCCAAATGAACAGAACGGGGGTCCTCTCCCGGGACGTTCGGGGACGTCTACACTTCCTCCATATCCACAAGGTTCCAATTAACACATCTATATACAACAACAATGAATTATAGCAATAGAAAGCAAGAAAAGTGTGCAAAAGCACAATAAAGTGAAGTGAACAAGCAACTCAATGGATGAGTGGCTATATTCTAGTTCCCTCTACATCTATGGGGACCCATCACATGATTACAACAGCCTAATAGTGAAATACAAAGCTTAGAGATGAAGAAAAAAAGTGAGAAAGTGAGAAAATGATGAGAAAAACTCCAACTCTTACCTTTTCAAAGCAAGAAAGCATTTTTGATTACCAAACTTGCTTCCAACCACCCTCAAGGTTTTAGGATATGGCTTAAATCCTTAGCAAGAAGCTCCACGTTCAAGCTTCAATGGTGTTTTTGTTGTGTAGGTATCAAGAGATAGGTGAAGAAGTTTGAAGCTTTTAGGTTCAAGTTGGTGTATAATCTTCTCCAAGTTCTGAGCTTTTGAAAACAATTTCCAACCATTTTAGAAAAAATTTCCAACCCTTTAGAATGAAGTAGAGAGGTGTATGTATAGACTTTTGGAGTAAAGCATACATAGGAAGCCAAATGCAAAACATCTAAGATATTTGTATGAAGCTTACATAGGAAGCCAAATGTAAAACTATTTTAGGTATTTGTAGAAACCCAAACAATTTAGCCGACCATACCCTTTGGTGTCTGTAGCTTGACTTTTCGTGCTCCTTTCGGATACGACAACCTTACAGTTCGAACTCTCGTGGTTCTGAATCTGATCTCACAAGTGCAATGTGAAATAGATAAACACAACAAATCCAGCAAATCTTTTGGAAAATCGATTTTGGATCAAAATGCCAAGAATGGATTGTTTTGCCAGATACGGAGTTGCCACCTAAATGTTTTTTTAAAAAAATTTAGGAAACCCATGACTCGTGCCAAAGGCCACGTGTCTGTCATCACCAAAGTTGCCTTGGCTTGGGAACTTAGGTACAGGGAGGGAAAGGCCATGAATTGAGTACCCCCGCTCGCCCGATCAAAGATTGGCCTCTACTAATCATGATGTGATTCTTATTTATATTATATGCTCTTGTTTCGGTTATTAGACTAACATTTACTATGTGTTGCACACAAGTATAGACTAATTTGCAAAAACTGGAACATTTGATTTCAGGTTTGTTTTGAAAAATGTTTTGAATATGTGTTACTTGAAAAAGTGAACTCATATGTACTTCGATCAAACTATTCCAATTTAAGCAATTAGCCTTCATCCACAGGCATTCAAGTAAGTATATCAATTAAACACTTAGCCTCATGGTATCATGCTTTGTCATGACGACAATCACACACACGTGATATCCTAAAGCAATAAAGCTTTACCCTAATTCCCGAGGCGAGCCAAAAGAAAGAAAATAGTAAGAAAAATGCATGATCCTAACTAATGAAAGATGCCTAATGCAACACATACAAAAATGCAATTAGAAGGCTCGGCTACTAATATGGCATTTGAAACAACTTGATAGCATGCGGTTTAAACGTATTCAACGAAGTAATAAACGACAATGCTTGTTAGAATGATGAACCAAGCCTCGATTCATGCAAGTCAAATGGATACAAACATGGGAAATGTTAAAAGAAACATGATGTTCTAAACTACCCATCATAAGCGAGTAAATAAAAGGGAGAAAGACGTGGGGTTGGAAGACATACACATTATTACAAGTTTGCCCTCGTGCAAGAGGGTCCGAATGAATGCCCTAGCTAATTACTATGAATTAACTAAGCTATTACAATCCAAATGAAATGAATTAACTGTGCTAGCTAATTATTACAACACCACAAATTAACTAACGATTTTAACTAATTTAATTTAGCACAACACAACTAACTAACTATTCTAACCAAACTAACTAATTAGTTACAAGTCCAATACTTTAAGTACAACATACTAATATTACAACATTATTTCAACAAATCCTGAGAATTGAGGGATGGTTCATGCATGGATGTGGACTTCCACCCGAAAATGCTCTCCGTTTTGTTACCAGAATGCCCCTGTTACGCAGTTAGAAAATTGCACTATTTTTTCACCTCAACCTCTACTCTGCTTTGCTAGAAAAGTGACATTGCCTTGCTAGAAAAAGTGGCCGACAGACCAGAACTTGTGGCCGGCCGGCCACAAATAGTGGCCTGCCGCCTAGTAAAAGTGGCTTGCCGACCACTAATGTTGGTTCTTTCCTGCTGCAATAGAGAACAAACAGAGTATTCTTAGGCGATGTCTATCCACTCTACCTGTCCTTATTAGCAAACAGGTCAAAGGAGGGGTAGGCATAATTCGCAAGCTATCAATCGATACAATTTCATTGCGTGATGACTTATGAACCAAGGGATACAATTTCAATAAATGGTAAGGAAAGACCAACAAGACCTCGTCCTTATCATGGATTGATCAAGGGAAGTGACTGATCTTGGAAACTTGAACCATTTCATCACTAACAAGTATGAAATGACACGAGTCTCCATGTGTTCAATTAAGGTCCGATTGAACACCAAATCATTTTATTATCTTGCTTTATTTTAACCCCAATTTTATTACTCCATTTTAATTACCTTCTATTCATTAGTCAATTAAGTCTAATAATGAGCTTTGAGTCCACTAATGGAGAGAAGTACTAAACCAAATGTTGTTTTAGGCATGAGAGGGAGGTCATGCCGTTGGTAATAAACCCTCAAAGGCTTAGAGGTGAACACAAGTATGGAAAGCAAGAAGTAAACACTATCAACTCAAATAGGTTGGTGTCTAATGCCTAAAACACCAAACCTATAAGGACTATTACACTACAAGCATACAATACAAAGCATGAATGAAGCTAACTCATAAAAATAGTCCTAAAATGGTCAGAAAAGGTGTTGGAATGAAGACAAAAACAACTACAATAACAAGCTAAAATATTGAGGGATTAAGACTAGCACACAAGCACAAAGAGGGGAGGCTAACCCCTCCATTTTTTGGACTTCAAAACATGATTTTAGCCTTTGAAAAACCTCTAAAAATCAATGGTAAAAAGCTCAAAAAAGTTTGATGAAAAGATGGGAAACACAAGGGTAAAGACCTAAGAAGTAAGGTTCAAAGAAGGGTTGCCAACCCCTCTACCTTTAATGGCCTTAAACCACAAGTTTCAGCCCAAAAATACAAGTAATAAATAGCTCAAAAATAGCAAGAAAAGATGAGAAAAAGATGGTACAAAAGAACTAGAATGTATACCTTTTGAAGATGAATGATCGCTTAAGTTTCCAAACCACTAATTCCACACTCTCAAGTGCTAAAATGCAAGCTTAATTACCTCAGCAGAGATCCCTCAAAGTTTGGTTTAGAGTGTCTAGGCAAAGGTTATGTAAATTGTAAGAGAGAGAGAGAGAGAGAGAGAGAGAGAGAGAGAGAGAGAGAAATGTAGAGAGAGAATTATTTTCCAAACTTTTTGCTCTCCAAAATTTTCTCACCCTAAAAAAAATAAGAGGATATATAGAAATATATGAGACCACCTCAGAAATATCCATACAGACACAGCTGGTGCAGTATATGCATCTGTATAGACAGTTGACACAGTTGGCAAAAGATCTAAGATATTTACACAAGTGGCTGGCAGGCCACACTAGTGGGTCTGCAGGTCCCTAGCTGCACAAGCCTAAAAAACCACTGTTTTGGTCCAAAACAAGGCACAAGGTTTGTAGGTTCAAAACTGAGGTTTCCTACTGAGGAAGTCAAGCATTCGATAAGTGTACACATTCATTATTGAGTGATCAATCAGTAGCGCCCAAGTCTTAAGGGCATTGAAAATGGGGTGTTTGTAGTGTCCGGCCGAAATGTATTTTGAGCTGGTCATGAAATGTTGTCCAGCTAGTCAGAAAATACATCACTGGATCAATAAGGTAAAGTTAACGCAAATTGAAAGGAGAAATAGGTATTTTAGAGAATCTCATCTCTTCTATTCATTCCCACTATATCCTTCTGCTCGATCTACTAAAAAACATAATGTTTGGAGTTTGAAAATGCAAGCCTCAAGATATTGTAGAAATGTTTGGAATTACACAACCTAAAAAATAATGGTCAAAAATATTTTGGCCAAAACAAATGTGAGGTTGGGATTAAAGCTTGAACTCGGTTCTCCTGCTGAGGAATTTGTAGAATAACACATTCTAACTTTCATCATTGGGTGTTCAGAAGAAAGCACCTAAGTCTTAAGGCCGGTTAAAATGGGGTGTCTACAATATCCATATACACCAATAATGAATTAGAGCACTACAAAGCAAGAAAAAGATGCAAGAGTGTAAGAAATGAAGAAATTCAATCAACTCAATGGATGAGTGGCTACATCCTAGTCCCAACCATATCCACGAGGACCCATCATATGATTACAACACACTAACAATGGAATACAAAGTTTGAAAGGAAGAGAGAGAGAGAGAGAGAGAGAGAGAGAGAGAGAGAGAGAGAGAGAGAGAAGTTTAAGAAAAGAGCAAAAGTTCACCTCTTAAAGAGAGGATAAGCTCCTTGGTTGTCAAACTCCTTCCTAGCACCCTCAAGGTCTTTTAGGATAGCTTAGAATCCTCAATAAGGACCTCTACACCCAAGCTTTTATGGTGTTTAGGTGGCGTGAGTGAGCAAAGTGGAAGTTGAAGATGGCTCAAAGGAGTAGGAATGTTTTTCTCAGAAACAAGTCTCTTGGCCTTTTGGAAATTTCGTAACACTTAGAAATGAGGTTGAGTTGTGATTATATAGAGTTTTGGGATGAAAATATCTAAGATATTAGTGTAAAATTTACAAAAAAAGTCAAATTTTCTGAAAATGCTTTGTATGTGGATAATTCAACTGGTTGTACCATTATTCATCTGGCCGAATACATTTTTCATCCGACTATAAACAATTATAAGGCTAGTGAGAACAATGTACCATTGGATCAATAGTGTAAAATGTACCAACTATAAACAATTATAAGGCTAGTGAGAACAATGTACCATTGGAACATTGAAAGGAAGAACAAGTATTTCCAGAGAATTCCACCATTTCATTCACTCATACTCTGTCTTTTGCTTGGTTTATTGAAAATGATAATGTTTGGAGTTTTGAAAAATGCAACCCTCAAAACATTGTGGAAATGTTTGGAACCACGAAACCCAAAATATTTGGAAAAATGGTTTTAAGAGGGTCAAAAATGGTTTTGGCTAAGACAGGTATAGGTTGGGATAGTTGGGATTAAAACTTGAATTTTTGGTTTTCCTGCTGAGGATTTCAAAAAACTGCATATTCCAACTTTCATCATTGGGTGCATGGGAAAGAGAGCCCAAGTCTTAATGTCTATCAAAATGGGGTGTCTACAGTTACCCCTCTTTGACAGAATTCGGTGCTTCATTTCATGATGTGGGTGAATGTCAAAACCTGAAGACAACACTTTTGACGAGGCCGTAAGACTTTGGGCAAAAAACAAAATGAAGATGCAATTGGTTGAACTCGTAGGTTGCCTACATATCTCTTTGTAAGGAATCAAACCAGTGTAGTTCACAGCTAAGATGCACATGATATGCTCGAAATGCAATTGAAAGTTGGACTAACATGCTTCGCAAAGCCGGTTGTTTTGAAAGTTAGGCTTACGTGTACCACACTGCCGAATTGAAATTTTAATAATGCAAATGCAATGTAATGGAATGGAATATTGATAAAGCTGCAAAGATGGTAATGAATGAGGCAAGTCTCTGGATGCAATCCAAATGCGCTGCACGCGAAAGGAAGAAAAGAAGAAGGTCGCAGCCAAAACTTGCATGTGACCGGCAATCACAGCCATAGGAAACTCTAATCCTGACTGATAGTCAACAAAGGTAAGCCTTAAGATGCACAATACAGACATGCTACGTGCGAGAGGAGGAGGGTGGCCGTATCCAAAACTTGCATGTAACCAGTAATCACAACAATAGGGAACTCCAATCCTAACCGGCAGTCAACAAAGGTGAGCCCCAAGATGTAATCTAAAAGCGCTACGCGTGAGAGAAGGAAGGTGGCCGCAACCAAAACTTGCATGTGACTGGTAGTCACATCGATAAGGAACTCCAATCCTCAACAAAGGCGAACCCCAAGATGCACAATCTAAACATGCCACACACAAGAGGAGGAAGGTGGCCGCAGCCTAAACTTGCATATGACTGGCAGTCACAGCAATAGGGAACTCCAATCTTGAGAGGCAATCAACAAAGACGAGCCCCAAGATGGACAATCCAAGCATGCCATGCGTAAGAAGAGAAAGGTGGCCGCAACCAAAACTTGCATATGATAGGCCGTTATAGCAATAGGGAACTCCAAAATGAACAATCCAAACGCGCTATGCATGAGAGGAGAAAGGTGGCCACAGCTAAAACTTGTATATGATCGACAGTTACAGCAATAGAGAACTCCAATCTTGACCCGATAGCCAACAAATGCGAGCCCCAAGATACACAATCCAAACGTGCTACGTGCGAGAGGAGGAAGGTGGCCGTAACTAAAACTTACATGTGACCGGCAATCATAGTAATAAGGAACTCCAATCGTCATGGACAATCAACAAAGGCGAGCCCAAGATGCACAAAAAGGAAGTAGCTGCAACTAAACGAAAACAGTTCTAAGCACATTTCATGTGCAAAGGATGAATGCAACAATGTAAAACACGCGATGCAATAAATGCAAGTGCAATGGATACATAAAGAACACAAACTAACAGATATGGCAAGTGTTGCAATGAACGCACCTAACTAGTTCTAGGATAGGCGTACAAGCCACATCCTCAAGAAGCAATATTCTTCAAATACCTTAGGAAGTTTAACACTTTAGAAACCAACTCATGATTCAGTGGGGGTGGCGCCAAGGTGACCTTATTATCATGGCGGGAAACATTGATTTATCATCTAGGTTTTGCTAGGGATGAGTCTGAATCATGGATGACCCTGCCTTAAAAGATGATAATAATAGCAAATATGTATTCCTAAGCTTCAATACAAACTCTGCTGACAGGTTGTAATATTTTTCCTTGGCTGGATGATAATTAATTCGGCTAGATGAAAAATTAGCCGGCGGACAAGTTGAGTGATGCTGGGGCAGCTATGACTTTTCACCTTCGAAAGTTTATAAAAAGGCGTGAAACCATCTGCATTCAGTTCAGTCTCACCCGAAAACAGTTTCAAAGCTCTCTAAACCATTTCTCATCACACACTGTGGATGGAGATGACTTCCTTCCTTTTGCTCCCAACTCTCCAATTTGTTGTGATGAAAACAATATTGGATAGTGACAGCTCCTCTGGTGACAATATTGAAGAGACTCTTGTCCTTGCCATCATGGAGACTTGGACGTGGAGCTTGTGTATGCCATGGTACACGGTAGAGGTCGTAGTAGGGGTCCAGGGCAAACTTAGAGCCGTGGTAGGGGCCGTAGACAAACGGTAGGCTATGGACGTGTTCATGGCCGTTGGTATGGGCCAGGTCAAGGCTCCGGTGAAGGCCGAGGTCGTAGACGTAGACACATACGAGGACCCTTACCTCCAGCGCCCCCACCTCTGCACTTTTCGAACCTTCCTGATAACGTTAATCTTTTGATACTCAAACTAGTTCATTTCCTAAACAACTCATGCTTTTTGTTCTCTAATTGACAACTTATTTTGTTTTGTTTTATGTCTCTACTTGTTTCACTCGTGAACTTGCTTTTTCTATGTAGTTGTGGCTTTACTCATACTTTCTCAATATTGCTCCTATTCTTGTGGAAAAGATTGAGTGGGCGGTACCCCGATCATTGTATTTTGATGGCTCACTTTATCCTCGTGACTGCCATACCTGCGGCTTTACCTACTACTGCCAGTTCTTCGACACTATGATTGCCACACGGGTAACTAGAATTCAAACTAATTTTTGTTCCTTCTATATTGTTTTATCCCTATATTTTAGTATTTATCTCATTTGTGCATTCTCTATTTATAGATTGATTGGCATCCATGGGCTGCCATGCCTCATGCTATGAGAGAGAGATACATGGTGTCTCAGGCAACTTCCCGGATGAAGATCCTTCTAGAGGGTCCCTTCTGCAGATTATGGTATTTAGGGAAGCATTTCTTGCACCAGACATAGGGCTAGGCTACCCTAAATATACTTTTCACCGCTTTCTTGCTAACTTACATCATGCCTCCTCTCACCGAGGGCACTGCTCGTGTCATTGGAGCTGGTACTGCTTATGCTGCTGTTCCTCTACTATTGGAGATGCTGCCCCTGCCACTTCTGCTCTCCCTGTTACTTCCACAACTGGTCTTCCTGTGTTTCCATTGACGATCGTATACATGAGGCCGAGTAATGCGTTTGATGAGATTTCTCTCAAGCTTCCTGAGAGGCACATGCTTACATTTGCCCTGGATGTAGAGTAGGTATATATACATGTCTTGTAATTTTGTCAGTCATTTCTCATTGCTTTGTTCTATTACTGATGCCTTCATTCTATTTGCAGACCTTGATAGCCTACACTGAGCAATGCCTCCGGCTGATCGAGACATTGGTTCACATGGTACGGAGGAGAGAGTACGCTCTTACCTCTGTCAAGATTCAAGTGTCCTACTTTTTGATCTGATCTGTACTTTCCATAATATTCCTCTATTCTAATTTACTCTGATTGACAGTTTTCAACTTTGTACTAGCCTCTCTAATATTCTATTTTTTTGCCAACTCCTTTTCTGCTTGGAGACCAGTAACACCTTCTCCTATTGCCGGGAGTGAAGATGGACGACCTCTTGTATGAGAGAGAGAAGCTGACAAGGGGGCGAGGTAGAGACACCTAGGTCCGAGGTAGAGGGAGAGGACCTCAAATGCTAGAGAGTTCCTCTTCCTTAGAGATGATGGCTACTGATCTCCTTAAGGGTAAGGATACCACAGAGGAGCTTGAGGACGAGGAGAATGAGGATGACGAGGAGGATGAGGATGCCAAGATTGACATTGAGCTCTCTGAAGGCAACAGTGGTGATGATGACAATGGCAGTAATGATAGCTATGATGGTAGTGATAGCGACGATGATGGTGACGATGGTGGATCCCCTCCGTGGAAAAGGACCAAGAGAGCAAGCTGACCTTGATTTTATTTTTGTCATTTTTCCTTTCTTTTTGCTTAGTAGTTAGAAGCCCATGTATAGATTCAAATAGGTTTTTGCTTTTGAAAACTCTCCTTTTGTAAAACTTTTGACCGGGGTATGACCCTGCAATTTATGAAAGAAAGAGTTTTTTATTTTTGCACCTCTTGGCATGAATTGCACCGCACTTGAGCACAAACCACTTTTATTTTGGATTTGAAACTAAGAATCGTTGTATTTAAATGAGTTATGAATTGGATGTTAAGCCTACAACTAACCACAATGCAAAATACAACTAAATAAAAGCAAAACAGAGCAAACACAACTTAAACACACGCATTTACACTTGCTAAAATGAATAAGAATGAAAACAAGACTTGAAACAAAATTACACAATAAAACCATTGAACTAGGATTGCTGATGCACAATTAAAGCTGGCCAGACCAATATTTGGCTGGTTGGATGAAAAATATCCGGCCGGATGAAAGTTTCGAATGGACAGTTGGAGAAAATTGTCATGCACTCAAACATCCCCAATCTTCTTCAAAAGGTATTCTCCCACATTTTTTACGACAAACGGTGAAAAAACTGAAGTCTTTGCTCTAAAATGGAGACTTCACTCGTTATTAGGCTCAAGGCTCGGATGGCTACCTTGGATGGCACCAACAAAGTGAATTTCACCATATTTGGCTTAAACGCTCTTTTCACCCTAAGTTGTACTTCACTTCACTTTCCCTTCCTTCAAGTTGTTGTTCATTGTTGGGACCCAATTACCTATGTATTCTGCTTTGGGATACAGAAACTGTGCCTAACTATTGAAGAATTTCGGGCATTGTTGGAGCTTTCTCGAGAAAAAGGAGATTATGCCCCAGCTTGCCACGCCCGGGCCCTAGCACAGATGTGTGGTTTGACTCTGAGTGAGGCTCGATTCTTGGCTCACGACGGGGAGTTGGATGTACTAAGGTTGGTTTATCGATTTTTGGGCAATGGAGATAAGAGTGATCCTATTTGGGGTAGGTGCCGCCAGCATGCTCTCTGCATATGCCTTATTGTTCACTACTTACTAGTCCTTGGTAGCTATAGAGCTAACATTAAACTAGTTGAAGTGACCTGATGCCTGCGGGATAGCCAAAGTTGTATCGGCCTAATGTTGGCCAAGACTTTGGTGGGTTTGGATGCATTACATCGACAATAGACCTCCTAATTTGCAGGGAGCCCACTACTTCTTCAGGTAATGTTTTCTATCCCTATCTTAGTTTATTATTCTTTCATCACTCGGCACTCAACACTCGATTTTCTCTCTTTACTCCCATTTTCTCACTTTTTTCGCTTAACATACATCTCTCTATTATTTAATCTCTCTTATTTTTCATCCATCCTCAGGTGTGGTTGATGGATAAGTTGAAAGTAGTGGTTTCTTGTGCTTGGTACTTGGCTAGGAATTACTTCTTTTGCTCCTAATTAGTGAGGTTCCCTTCGGAGAGCCTATTGTGTGATTAGATGTGTAGTAGATCTGCAATTGACATTGCTTGGAGATACCCTTGGCTTGACTTGCCTCAGATGACATATAGCATGTTCTGTCAACCGAGTGTACAACTGATTAGCTTGACACATTGCGTCTTCTATTTCCCCTTTAGGTTCAGGCAGCAATTCAGTTATGACCAGACTCGTCCTGCTGATGGGATCGAGTATCTGGCTTAATTTCCATTTCGGGCAAAACATCTCTCCCAGTATGCAATTGCTTGGAGGATGAGAGAGCTCCAAGCTCCTACTAATAGCTTCAGTTATGCTATTTCTGGCAAGTGCTTGCTTTGGCTTAAGGATGAGGCATAGGTTGGTGCGACCTTGGTGGCGGAGTCTTCTGATGCAGCAAGAAGGAGATAGGGGACTTAACTCAACTGTGCCCCTAATTCATTGCTTTGACCTTTTCTTTTTAGCTTTCCAATGTTAAAACATTTGATCAGCATAGGAGTTTGATTAGCATGCTTATTCCACTTTTGTTTGGAAATCATGTAATTAAAGACTATAAGTACTGAAAAGCTTCCTTTTGGGTCCAAATGATGGTTTAGTTTGCAAAATTTTGGAGAAAAATCAGTCAATTTTACTAAAAACTTCAAAACAAATTTTCGCAAACGGTCATTTCCTAACACACATGAAATCAACCCTCAAGATGTATAACCTCAAATTAGAAACCCCATAACAAAACACACTGCATTTATTTTCATTACTGCATCACCACTTGATCTGCCTTGCGACTGGAACCATCACAGAGAATACGATTGAACAAACAAACTTGGGCAAAGATGGACTAATCCAAACATCGGCTAGACAACTGAGTTGAATATGGTTGGGGCCGAAATTTAGGATGAAGTTGTCTACATATCCCAAAGATCAGAATTAGGCCTTATGTAGTTCACGGTTAGAGTTTACTGGAGTGTTTACTCTCTTTTTTTACACTCTAACTTTTGCCAAAGCCACCCTTTTGGATTTTTGACCTTACGAGCTCTCTTTTATTTAATTTTTCTTCTTTTATGTGCTTTAACTTTTGCTTAGGTTGCCCTTTCTGGTTTTCGTCCAAGCGAGCCTCTTAAGGATAATACTTCTTCAATTCGTCCATTGAGGTTTCCACCATTTTGCGTAGGATATTCTTGACATTTTTGTTCGTAGCTTCAACAGCTCCATTAGTTTGTGGCCTGTATGTTGATGATTTGTGAAAGGCCACATTGTATTTCTCAAGTAGACTATTACCTCTAATTTTAAATGCGAGTTATTGTCTGAAATAATTTCATTGGGCACCCCATACCTGTAGATGGTGTTGTTCTTGATGAACTTGGTTATATGTGATGTCTTTAGCATTGAGTATGATTCTGTCTTTACCCATTTCGTGAAGTAGTTAATCGCCACTAAGATGAACTCATGTCCATTCGAACCCTTTGGCGTAACTACTCCGATAACATCCATCTCCCAAATTGAGAAAGACCACGGTGAGGTCATGTTATAGAGTTTTGATGGTGGAATGTTCATGCGATTAACATGGATCTGACATTTAGGGCTGTAGCACGTCCGCGGGGGACCACCTCGCGCTACAGTTCGGACTCTTTTTTTTGTTTGTTGCGGTTCTTAAATCTTGAACCAAAGAGTCCAAATCCGGCAAATCGTTTTGAGAAAAAAAACAGATTTTTAGAAAAGAAGTGCCAAACATGGACTGCTTTGCCAGATACAGAGTCGCCACCTAAATATTTTAAAATGGGAAATTTAGGAAACCCTGACTCGGTGCCAAAGGCCACGTGTCCGTCATCACCAAAGTGACTTGGCTCGGGAGCTTGGGTACGATCGGGGAAGGTCAGCTATGAGCACCCCCTTTCGCCGGGTCCGAAGACCGGCCTCTACTAACCATGATATCCGATTTTGAAAACGTTATGTGTTCTTATTCCAATTATTAGCCTAGAATTACTATGTTATGCGCACAGCAAACAAGTATAGACTAGATTGCCTAATTTGGAAATAAACATTGCATATCCATTCGTTTTGAAAACATTTCGGGATTTGCTACTCGCAAGTAGGCTAAAACACAGATTTCAACGAGTTTTCCCAACTCAGGCAACCCAACCTCCACCCACAGGCATTAAAGCAGTTTATAACACATAAGCATTTAGCCGCATTGTAAGCCTACTGTCATGTCAACATTCACACACATGCGATATGCTAAAGCATAAATACTTACATTGTACTCCGTGCCAAAACAATAACCCGGTTAGCAAACATGCATGACCTAGTTCATGTTAAGTGGCTAATGCAACACAGGCATAGATGCAATCTAGAGTAGGCTCGGCTAACCCTAAACATGGCATGTGAAATGCGCGAGTAGCACGTATTCAATTTGGAATTGAAAATTGCAATGCGGTTTGTATGATGTACCGAGCTCGGTGCATGTAAACAAATGCATGAATGCACGCGTGCGTAGCATAAGGTATGCTAAAATAGACGTGCCCTAATCTACCATTGTAAGCAGGTAAATAAAAGGGAGAAAGAAATGGGGGTTGGAAGACATACACCCACTCACCCACACTTATTACAATTATGCCCTCACACAGAGGGACCGAATAAATATTACAGTCCGAATAATAAATAAATTAATTATTACAGAAATTTCTATTTACTTAATAAATTAAATGCAGAATAGGAAAGGCCGCAGCCCCGCCTCGGGATGCGCGAATGATGCATGCTCGATTCCCATTCGCCTGGAAAACCTGTGCCATAGCACTGCCCTGCCTCTCCAAAAATTCCCAAAGTTTCAGAATACCTCCCAAATGATCTGAAATACCCCACCGGCTGGGGGAAGAGCTCATCGGCTGCTTGTATTGGCCATCGGCTGCTTGTGGTGGTTATCGGCACAAACAAAGTGCCGATCGGCACATTATACTGCCGGTCGGCAGAAAGTTCCTGCAGAGGACAGTTTGACAGCAGCAGCAAAAACAGCAGTACAAGGCATGGTTTTTTGGGCATATGTAAGCATGGCCATGGCCTCCTATCATGCTTGGGGACTCAAGGAGGCATGACTCTTGGTTCTAGGGCCATCAATGATGCATTTGATGCATGATAACCTAAGGAACCAAAATTGCATGTTTTAATTGAAATGCATGCAACACAAAAGATGAAATCCAAAACCTTATCATGTGTTAGTCAAAGGTCTTGGTGACTTGAGGATGGAGACAAGTTTCACCACTCAAAGTGTGAACTCCTCTCGATCCTCATGCTTGGCTTGACAATCCCCAAGCCAAACCATGAAATCCAAGTATGCAACATGGTTCAAATGCAATGCAACCTATCATGTTAAGCATGCAAAGAGCTAAAGTATGCAAGGTACAAATGTCATGCAACATGGACCAATTAAGCGTGGAACTAGCATACGCTCAAGGCCTCATTAATCAAACATGCAGCAACCGAGATACAAGCATGCAATAATGGACTTAAGCCATAGAGGGCAGCCCTCAAACTCCCCTAAAACAGTGGCAAAACATGCCTCAAAACAAGAGCAAGATGCCACACAAGCATGCAAGCCATAAGGCATAAGGCTAAGGCACAAAGTGGGGCATTGAACCACCACTTAACAAGACCAAACATGGCACATGTTAGGCAACCAAAACAGGTTTTTATCATGCAAAATGGCACCCAAATCCCCTCATGGCACCTCCCAAAATGCATTAAACATGGAAGCATGCACGATGCTCTCTTGAAGGCATAAAGGACCAACAAGTCAAAACATGGATAGGACGATAAAACAAAGGTATTTGGACATGGAATGGGGACTGAAATACCACCCACAATGATGCCGAATCATGAGGATGATGCAAGCTAAACATGTTAGAGTTCCATACAAGCAAAGTTTACAAGCCAATAGGCAAAACAACCATACTAAGCATGCCAAACATGACCAAAGCAGTGGCTCACAACCCTTCACATGGCAAAGAGATGCTAAAACCTCCATGAAACCAAGCTAAAACATGCAAGAGTCAAAGCTTAAAAGCATGGCATGTCTCCAAGCATAAAAGGGCATTTCAAAGCAAGTACAAGATACATTCTAAGGGCCATCAATCCGACCAAAAACAGAGGTTAGATGTGACCTAAAACACCCTAAAAAGTTCTGAAATGAAGGCAAATACAAACATTCATGCATGCTATGCTATGAGCCCAAAACAAAGGCAAGTAAAGGACCAAGGGGAGAGGGGTGTCCCTCCCCTATATGAGACTCAAAAAAAAAATCATTCTCACCACTGAAAACCCACTGGTTTTCAGTGGTGAGAAGGCCAAAGAAAACCAAACAAAGAGGGCTTAAGCAAAGGCACCAAAAGTGGCCATATAAGGCCTAATAGGATGGATCTTTGCTCAAACCCAAAAAGGACCTTAATGAAGGTTCAAGAACAAGTAAAAACAAGACTTTTTTTTATCTTAAACACAAACTCAAAAACACAAAGTAAAGAGGGTAGAGAAAGGTTGCAAGAATGGGGAATATAAAGCAAGATTCTTACCCTTGATGATCCCTTGAAAAACAGAGGTTACAGCCGCTCTCTAATGCTCAAAACCAGTCCAAAACCAACACAAACAACCTCCTAAGTCTCTCAATCTCGAGCTAAGGTGTAATGGTGTGTGTAAAGGAGCAAAAATGAGGTAAAACTACACTTTTTGGCCTAAAAACACACACACAAGAGGAGAGAGAGGGAGGTATATATATATATGGATGTATATCAGAGATATATGTATAATGCTCTGGTTTTGGCTCTCAAAAGGCTAACCCTTGAGCCAAGAGGAAGAGCTCTCCTCTTATAGGCAAGGAATGCTTAGCCACTAAGCAAGCCAAGGGCTCATCCCTCCATACACGTGTATGGAGGGGAGCAAAACACTTTACAGCTGTGAGAAAATATCTCAAAAAGCAAGTGTACAGTGCTCGGCCGGCAAAGAGTACCAAATGGCAAAATTTAGTGCCGGTCGGCACAATAAAGTGCCGATGGACAAACTAGCCAGTCGGTGGCCTCCAGCCCCAGCCGGTGGTGTGTAGGGATGCCTCAAAAGGCATTCCCTGCCCTCCCAAGGCAAAACACAAGCGTTTGGTGCAAAACCAAACACAAACGGTCGAGTTCGGAGGTCCTGAGGCAAGGCGCGCGCAGCCGAGAACTCCGGGAACTCCAAACGAACACAAACATGGATAATCACCGAATGTTCAAGCGGTGACGTCCAAGTCTTGAGGACGGTCAAAAATGGGGTGTCTACAAGGGCATTGCCAAGCAAACCTGATACAATCACTTTCTATGGTTGACGAGAAATACCCCTATCTGAGGATCTTCCTCGCCAGCATTATACGATTCATATGTGCCCTACACTCTCCTCCATAATTGGCCTCCATAATATGCTTCGTTTTATCTTCTTCTATACATAACTTGTGTATTCCCAAATGTCCCATGTTGTATAGATTATCTCTGCAGATGATGAACTGAGAAACCAGACGTCGTATCCCCCTTTTGACCTTGGCATTTTCCCTTTGCAGGTATATACCACTCTTTAGAAAATTTCAAATGTCAAAGTATCAGGAATTTTCATTTTGTGCTTTTTTAATCGCGACTATTATCTCCTATGCAGGTGCACATCTCCACTTTATAGGGATTGGACACATCCTGACCCTGATTTGTATGTCTATCATTGAAGCCCGAGTTGCCAAAGCATCGGCAAACTAGTTATTATCACTCACCAAGTATGTAAATGTCAACCTTTCAAACCTCGGGATCAACATATCCAAGGTCTTATAGTAAACTTTCATTTTCTCTACCTTGACCTTCCAGTCCCCATTGGCTTGAGAGATGACTAAATTTGAATCCCTGATCACAACCAACCTTATTGCCCCTAGTTCTAGGGCTGCTTCTAATCCAACCATGCACGCCTCATATTCTGCTTGGTTGTTGGACTCTTAAACTGAAGCTTAAAGGCTAGGGGTATATGGGAATCGTCGAGTGCTATAAGCAACACACCTATCCCATAACCGAATTGGTTAGCCGCTCCATCAAAATACAATATCTAGGTATCCTTTTCTAACTGTAAGATCTGTTTATCTGGGAACATATGCTCCACACCTTCTTCCCCTTCAGTTGGGTGGTTAGCCAAAAATTCCGTTACGGCCATTCTTTTGATGGATTTATGAGTGACATATCTGATGTTGAACTCGGAAACAAAGAGATATTTCAAAATCGGAATTACCGAGTATTCTAACAGGTAGTGCCTTAACTCCCTTATAGCCCAAACTAAAGCTAGGTAAGCCTTTTCTAAGGGATTATAGCAGGTCTCGTATTCCAACATCTTGTTGCTTAGGTAGTAGATGGCCTTGCCTACCTTTCCTCTTACTCTTGCATGAGCATGCAACCCATGGTCAATTTGGTTACTGACAAGTACATGATCAATGGTTTCCACAGCTCAAGCAGTGAAAACATAGGCGGATTCTGGAGATATTGCTTAACTTGCTTGAATGCGAATTGACATCGATCATCCCATCAGAACTTCTTTCCTTTTTTCAAGAGAGTAAATAGTGGTTCACAAGTCAAGGTTAGTTTGAGATAAACCTCCTTATGATTTTTTTTTTTTTTTTTCCAGAAAGTCCCACACATCATTTTCAGTCATTGGTGGCAGCACTAAGATGGGCTTGATCTTTGATGGATTGACTTCAATTCCTCATTGTGTGATCAGAAATCCCAACATTTTGTTTATAGTCATCCCAAAAGTGCATTTCTGAGGATTCAACCTTAACTTGTACTCCCTGATTCTCTCGAAGAACCTTTTCAATGTAGCATAATGGCCTTCTTACTCTTTGGACTTGACGATCATGTCATCCACATACACCTCAACCTCATTGTGGACCATGTCATGTAGTATTGCGGTTAGTACCCTCTAATAAGTAGCCCCAGCATTTGTCAGCCCAAACGGTATAACCCTATAGCAATAGGTCCCCCACAGGGTGGTAAATGCAGTATTTTCTTTGTCCTCAGGCACCATGAAAATGTAGTTGTAACTAGAGAAACAATCCATGAATGATAGCAAAGCATGCCCCATTGGAAAGTCCACCAGTTCGTTAATGTGGGGCAACATAAAGTCATCCTTAGGGCTGGCCTTGTTTAAATCCTGAAAATCGACACTAACTCTCATTCTACCATCTTTCTTTGGAACTGGCACAATGTTGGTCAACCACGTTGGATAGTCTGACATTGTCAAAAACCTTGCATCAATCTGCGTGGTAACCTCCTCCTTGATCTTCAATGCCTAGCTGGACAAATCCAGCGGAGATTCTGTTTGACAAGTTGGGCCTCGAGGTTAAGAGGGATCCTGTGCTGTAGAATCTCAGGATCGATTCCAGTTATGTCTTTATAGGACCACGTGAAAACATCTTTGAAATCTTTTAGTAAAGGGACTAATAGCTCGCGCTCCTATGAAGACAACGTGGAACCAATCTGGACCAAGTGAAGATCTTTTTCAGTACCCACATTAATTGGAACACTTTCATCAAGCAAAGGCTTAATATGCCTCTCTTCCTCTCAGTTAATCAATTTTTTCAAAACTCGAGGAATTTCTTCCTCTTCATTTGCATAAAAATTTTGGAAATCCTAGTCAATTAAATGGATCAACGACACAGAGAAATACGTAAAATCCACAACATTTTCATTTAGTAAGTTTGGCTCAGCTGTTACAGTCGACTCAAAGGAAAATGAAAAAGATGACCTAGATAGAACAGTGGCATCCGGGTTACTACTCCCGAAATTGCCGGACTCTGACCCATTAGACTCACTCGAGTTTGATTCTAACTCCACAGACTCAGTGGAATCTAACCCGGACTCATCATCCGACTCGGAACTTGTAATACAACCCTTCTTAAGTTGCCAAGTTAAGTGCGGAGCATCAACTTTGTCCAAAATGAGATCACTACAATCTACTAGCGGTCCATCCCCGATCAGAGAAATAGTTACACTATCTCACAAATCCTCTGACTTCGCGCTGGCTTCAAAGTCTCCCAGAAGGTCAACCAGTGTTTGCTCCAAAGTTTCCTCTCTACTATCATATGAGCTATTGTTTTTGCCTTTAGTAATGCTGATGGTTAGATCCACCAACTCTTTATCAATTTCGAAAAGTTGGTGGCTAAAGAAAATTTCAAACCCGGGAAGGTGCTTCTTCATCACATAATCAACCCAAGGCTCAGGAAAGCCACAGAAAAGGAAGTTATCACCTTACCTAAGAAAACGCCCATTTAGAGTTTCCCGAATTGGCTTGCAAACCAACTTGTATTGCCTTCCATCTCTCTCTCTCTCTCTCTCTCTCTCTCTCTCTCCTCTCTCTCTCTCTTCGTCTCCTTTTTTTTTTCAATCATCCCTTGTAGGTACATACCCTAATCTGAATGCATACGGATTTGGGGTTGCTTCATTTGTTGTAGTAATGCCCTGCCTTCCACTTCTTCCCAATCCCATTCCAAGAATGTGCCCTTATTTACTCATAAAGTAAATTGGCTAAGAGCTCACATACATCCTTTCATTCTTAGCTATGATTGCCTGAACCAGTTAGGCTTCTACCAAAGTGAACCCTAAGAGAAAAACATCTTCTTCCCTATGGTTAATCTCTAGCATAGGTGCTGTGACTTCTAATGGAGAATCAATGGATGAATTCCCAAAAACAGTGGCACCCCCCATCATGCAAATACTTCACTAATTGGTGTACCGTGGATAATACTACCTTCATCTGATGCAACCACGGCCTTCCACAATCGCAAGTTGAACATTGCTAGAACATACATGATATGTAATTCAACCTCATGTTCAGATGGACCTACAATTATCTACACTTTAACAGTTCCCATGACCTCTCTATTGGTGTTGTCATAAGCTTAGATCAATTGACTAGCGAGTGCAAAATCTGTTGGTTTCAGCCCTATTGCATAAGCAGTGCATGAAGGGCATATATTAATAGCTTATCTAGTGTCAATTAGAACAATCGAAACTGACTTCTTTCTACACTCGAGTGACACATACAAAGGTTTGTTGTGCCTTATTCCTTCTAATGATAACTCTTTGTCTGAAAAAGTCACTGTTGGGATTGCATTCCCTATTGAGATCAGCCATACAAGTTGGTCGGGCGTAGTGTCAATTGATAACTTTTCCTTGCTCAAAGTTATTAGCATTGCTTGACGATATTCTTGAGAAGCCATGAGAAGCCCCCAGATGGAAATGTCTGCTTGGATCTTTTTTAATTACTTTAATGCCAGGTCTTCCTCTATCTTTTTCTTTTTCTTTCTTTCAGCATCCTTGTCCTTGCCTAAAGGCTCTCCCTGATCTAAGTGTGGGGGCTTAAAGTAGCACCCACTCCTAGTTAAGTGATCTATCTCCTAAGAGTACCATGTATCATCGGGAGCATTGTTCCCCCATCCTTCATTAATGTGAGCGAGATAGAGATCATTATCCTCCTACCATTCACCTTCGTTGATCGACAGACAATTATCCAGCTCAGCGTGAATCATTCCAACACTATGATCACCATCCTTCGATTGATAAGGTGACACTAATTGGATATCAGAGGAGATATCGCCTTTTTTGATTTATTCCCATACTTGGTTTGATATTTGCATTTCCTCATCTCTTTCTTATTAATACTATTCTATCATTTTCGCCCTTTCGATTCCTTTCCCCTCATATTCCTTCTTCTTGCTTATTATTGCTACCCTCATCCATTTTCATCTTCCCTTTGGCCTTTTGAGCCTTTTTCTTTGCCTTTACTTCATCTCCATTTGTTTCAAATTTCCCTTCACTACTTGTCCACCCATGGCAGGTCCCCAAATTGTTTGGGCTCTATCATCCAATTTGTACATTCCCCAGGTCATGCTCCTTAAAGAAGTGGAGATTGTCCAAGTCTTCTTCCAGGTTCGCCAAATCATCCAAACTTTGTTTAGGTTCATCTTCCCTAACGACATTCATACTGAAAGAATTAGGCAACACCACATTTGGCTTTGGTTGACTGACATGCGTAATGTATTTGCTTGGATCATACCCCTCATCAGGTAATCTCCATTCCTCTATCACTGGTATTTTAGATTCTCATTCTTCGAGCTTCATCTCTTCTCTTTCCATGACCCCTTTATCTCTCTCTCTCTCTCTCTCCCCTGTACCACTACCTTTCTCTCCTCAACTTGTAATACCACTGCCACCACAAGGCTTTCGGGTTGTGGCTGGAGTTCAAGTGTACCATCATGCACAAGTTAGTGCTTTATGGAATAATCACCTCGGGTTTAGGTAGATAGGATGGTGTGATGTATATGTTGGGGTTGAAGGCATGTAGTAGTGTATGGATTAAGTTGAGGCACGCAGGTGGTGGTACTTAGTCATGAGATGTCCAACGGGTTGGTGGTGACATTGGGTCTTTATGGTGGAGCTATGATCTTGTGGTCACTGAGATCTTGAATCTCATGGTAGAAGCAGACGCAGCGATCAGTCTCATGATCGTGCTATTGTTAGAAAGCACAATATTAGGCAGGGTCATGTTTTGGTGCAAGAGGATCAGAAAGAGGTCGGGTGTCAAGGAACTTAAGGTGTCCTTTATCAGAACCTTTTTGGCTCGGGATGGGGCCATGTAGAGAAAGTGAAAGTTTCAATTTTGAGGTCGGGTTGAATTGGGTACTTGTGGACCGATATTAACAAAAAGCTTAGCTGTTTTAGTAGTGGTGGTGATAGTGTTGACTTCTGGGACCTTCGCAACTATGCTACTGCTGGTAGTAGCATTGGAACTACGAACAAAGGTCTTCCTCACGGGCTCTTTTTCATCTACTATGATTCCTTGTTTAATGGCATCCTCAATCTCAACCCCCATTTTGTGCAATTCCTTGAAGGTAAAAAGTGAAAGAACTATCATCTTCTACAATATCTTCTCATGCAAATTCCTCACTACCATATGGATATGCTCCTTCTCAGGGGGCCTATTTGTCATCATGGCCTCTTTAGCTCTCCATCTAGTTATGAACTCCACAAAACACTCATTGGGCTCCTGGTTGGTAGCCTCTAATTCTCAGGTAGTTACATTGACTTGCGTGTTGTAGGAGTACTGAGTGATGAATGCCTCAACTCCTCCCAACTCTGCTTCACTAAATCCTCTAACTTGGCATACCAAGTAACAGCTACACTTAACAGAGTTCTCCCGAACAGAGACAACTTCTGGGCATGAGTCAAGCCCATAGGTTTTAGAACATCCAAGAAGATGCGAATATGGACCATCGGGTCCCCGGACCCATCGAACTTGTTTACATGTAGCATCTTGAATCTCTCTGGCAATCTTACAACAATCTTTGTATATCCGTCCTCAATGTTCGAAATAGAGTTAATACTATGTGATTTCTTGAACATCTTCTCCAACTTAGCTATCTTCAGCATAGCGAGGTCAAACTCAAGTAAATTAAATGGAGAAAAGTCCCTCAATGGGTTGTGCTAGAGCTCTAGCAGTATGGGTCTGACTGGGTCTCTCCTATAGATTGAGACCTTCAAAATCCTCAACTGGTGGAGGTGGATCCAAAATTGAATGATTGGTCAGAGGTGGATGAGCAGTTGATGCCTCAGATGGTTGCTATATTTGGCCTAGGTGGCAACTGTGTAGTTAAGAGCATCCACAGTTTGCTGAAGAGTTGTGAGCATATTTACCAATCTGTTAGGTTTTGTGCCATCGTAGAGTTCGGTGAATTGGCAATTAGGGAGTTGAGTGGGGGCAATTTAAGAGGTGACTGATGTGAACTCAGAACCAGCTATACTTGTTTGACCAATTTGATTATTGACGAAAAAGACATAAATACTGGCTGACCTTGAACTAGATCTGAAGTCTTGTAGAGTCTACCAGCATGAGTCCATATAATTTAAGGGATGTCAGAACTTTCTGAAGCTATGGTGAAACAACTACCTAGCAAAAAAAAAAAGGAAAAAAAATGATAATCAGAAATTCGGCAGCATTTCGGCTCAATTTCAACAACTGTCCAACTGGCTACTACAAAAATCAATGTATGCCCCACTGATAAACTAAACTCTACCCTACAAACTTGTGACAACCTCAACCTCCGTATTATTCTTATATATTATTTCATTGAGCAAGTTTGAATGATTATGTGCTTAATTGATGCTTATATGTTTGTTTGTGAATTATCTGTTAGAATACTGACTTAGAATTCAAAATTGAAAGCCTAAACGAAATCAGAAACTGAAATTGACTAGTTCAATAAGCCAATTAAAATATTTAGAACCATAAGGCAAATTTAATTAAAATTTGATTCGGATCAAAATAATTAGAATAAATTAATTAGACTTGTTTAGAATTAAGCTCAATTGATTAGCCTTAATCTCATTTAATTAGCTTAGCACTAAACCACCTATATATATGTTGTATGAGCCTAAGTAACTCATTCTGCATCAATTCCTTGAGTTGAAAATTAGATATATATATAGAGAGAGAGACAACACTTGTAGAGAGAGAAGGGAAATTCAAGGGAATTAAAGAGAGTTTGAAGGGATAGAGATAATTTAAGGTCAAATTCAAGCTGTAGGTATGATCCTTAACCATAATTCATGTAGGAAGATGAATTCACTTAGTATAGAATCATGTTGCATGAATTTGAAGGAAAAGAGTGAGAATAACCATGAATATAGTGAGTTTGAGTAAATTAAGTACATGCATGCATAATTCCCCATCTTTGAACATAGTTTTCTACAAATTCATACATGCATGGTACTTACACATGCTATTTCTTAAGGTTCTTTATGATTTCACACTTAACATTTCATATGTTCATGTAAAAGAGTTGAATTTGACACATGTATGGAAAGATATTGAAATTGGGGTTTTGTTTTGAAGAATTGAAAAAGTATTTGAGATCATGGTGGCATAATTTTCAAGAATCCATGTTTTATGAAGAGTTTCTAAGCTTTTGAGTCTAGCCATGCAAGCTTTGAACATGAAAGGTGTGTTTTTGAACTTCAACTCAGTTCTAGAATTCCCATAATTCACCCCGTTTGCAAAGGATCCTTAGCTTGAGTGAACTTTGCATGCATCCAGAATCTTTGCAAACCTTGGCAGTTGGCTCGAGTGACCGAGTGTGCTCTCGAGCGAACTCAACTTTGTTCATCACTTGGCTCGAGCGACCAACGAGCGCACATTTCTAGCATTCAGTACTTTTGCAGTCAAAGCACACCACTCGAGAGACCAATGGTGCGCTTGAGCAAAGACCCTATTTTCAACAAAATTTGACTAACACTCTTAAGTGTATAATTGCATCCTCATGCCTTTTTAGGCATTCTCAAACATCATTTAGACATTCTTAGTCATGGAATAAGCTAGAAACATGTAAGAGAATCAATTTAAGATACGCTATTTGTTACGAACGTGTGTTTCGATGTGTATCTGTGTTATCTATTTTGTGTAGGTGGTCAACCGAGGTCTAACATCAGTACGAGCCTACTGTGAGTAGTATCTTTGTAAAGATATGTTGTTAAAGTGTATTTTGATTTACCACAAGAATATTATTCTGAAATGCTACTTCGATAAGAGTGAATGATTGTCTCTTTCGAAATGTATTTGTGGCATCTTAGTGTAGCCCTTGCCTGGGGATAACAATACCATGGCCCTTTATTAATAAGGCCTTTGCCTGAGGGAAACTATGATAACCCAACCTGTAGTAAACTTAATTACGCATGTGATTATGTGTTTGATATGAATTTGTATGTCAAATTATGTGAGTTCTTATGTAATTATGAATTTATATATATGTTGGGTGTAGAAAAATGTGTCACAATTGGAACCTTGAACTAAAAATTTATAGCCTTAGAGGCGCCAGAAACCAAAACCGATTTCGTATCTATGTTTAACATGATTTTTGGAGCCTACGGTGAAATTTGGCAAAATTACAATTCGTAATGAATTAATTGAGCTTAATTAGCATAAACCTTAGATTAAGCCAACCTCATTATGTATGTGATTTTATGTTTAATTGATTAAGGAGATTTGGATTCTAATTGGTTGTTACTCTAAGGTAATTTGGGATTTATGGGAATTTTGGAGTCTGATTCGTATTTGATTTTAATAAGGATTTAATTTGGAATTAGAAATTGAATGTCCAAATGGCTTAAGGAGGTAGAATTGATGAGTTGATTCAGTTTAATTTCAAGTATCGGACCATATGAGAGTTTAATTAAATATTCAATTCAGTTTAGTAAAATTGAGATTTGATTAATTAGGTCCAAATTGGAGTCAATTAAGTTAATTATATTATGAGGTTTGAGAAATTAAGATTATTATGAATTAAGTTTATTTATGAGGTGTTCAATTGATTATGTAATTTATTGACGGGGATTTTGAGTTTGATTTGGAATTGAAGATCTTAATGGCTTGGGAAACCAAGATTAATGATGGAAATGAATTTAATTTAACATTTGTAGTCTTTTTGGGAAACTAATTAAAAATCTGATTCAGTTGATAATTTAATTATACTTAATTGGGCCTTAATGGAAGTTAAATTAGACTAATTAAATCATGTGGAATTTATGATTAGTAGTAATTAATTTAATTATGTGTTAATTAAGATTTATAAAGACTACGTGTTATTTAATTAAGCTAATCTTAATCATAAATCAAATTAAGGAAGAATCTAGAATTGTGAGTGTGTGTGGGTGTGCAAAGAAACCTGTGTGGGTGTGTGGAGAAATCAGATATGTGTATATTTTTGTTGTGCTGGCAGCTTGGAGCTGTGCACGTGTGTAGTGTGGATGCCTCAAGAGAAGTTGCGTGTGTGTGTGATACATGTGTTGGAAATTAGATTCAAACACATAAAAAAGAGAAAATAGAGAACCAAGAGACTGAGAGAATGAGAGAGAGAGAGAGAGAGAGAGAGAGAGAGAGAGTTCAACCAAAGGAAGAAGAAGAAAAGAAGAGGGTTTTATGGGATATCAAAATTCAAGCTAAAAATTATGGAAAATTCATCACGAGGTAAGGAATTCCATCATTTTTCTAGTATTGTTTAATTAATCTAGACAAAAATTGATTCAAGGTGGATTTTGAGAGGATTAATGTAACGCCCCGAAATAACCCAACATGTGTAATACATCAAGCCACATTCATTAATTAAACATAACCATTCTCCAACCTTTACATCATAAATCTCTAAGGTTTTAAACAAAAGTTCCACATGCGGTTATACATTCAATGATGAAAAGGACACATGAATCTATAGCATGTGAAGCATCTAGCCTCAAACAATTAAAATGCCCTTAAGGGCTTACATCTTCCAAGGCAATAGCCCGGTTACACAAAATGGTCTCTCGGACCCACACATGTCTAGCCCTTGACTTACAAAAAAAAAAAAAAAATTTGACAACAAAAATAAGAGCAATCTACTCTTCACCAAAACATATCCGCGCCCTCAGTTTGGCAGGATCACCACATCTTTACCTGCACCAAAGTCCCATAGGGGTGAGCATAAAGCCCAGTAGAGAATTTTTATGAAGTATATACAATTATACAAATTCTCAATGAATAAATGCAAATGTCAATGCCATGCCATTTTAAAGAAATCCCATTTTTATGCTCTTCTTGAAGATCACCATTTTCAATAAAAGTTTACAATCTCAACAATTTTTGAAACTTTCAATTTTAATCAATAGGGGCGGTAAATACGACTCTGATAATCCCTAGGTTGGTGTCTGCAAGTAGGCTTGACAAGCACTACCAATAACCCCACTTTACCGGTTGCTAACCGGAAGGGAAGTGGTATCTCCTCCACGCGTGTTTTCAGTCTTTCACCCCGGACACTCAGGCCAATTTATCAATCTCATCTACATCTCCTAACCGGACTTACCAATGTATTTACCCCTTAAACATTTCCATTGTTCTCATTATAACAAATATGTTCCTTTCTTGAAGTAAATGTTTCCAATCTAATTACACAATGCAATATAGTTAATTTAATGAGTATGCAATGTAGTGAATTTCCATGCCTCATGGCTTTTCTCCATTTCCAAGTGTCTTAATAACAACAACAAAACAAATACATTTCTCATTTTCTATCTTCCACATTATTTCGCAAAAGAAAACATGTGCCTTCAACACACCATAACAATTTCTCATCATGCACAATTCTAATCAATTTAGTCTCTTCAAGGCCACATGTGATGTTTCAAACATTAATCTCCAATGTTTATAATTCTCACAATCCATGGTGCATAACAATTTGTCATCTCAGAACCACTTCTCATCATGTATTTAACAATAGTTTTTAAAAAAAATCCTCCATTTCAACATATCATAAGATTGTCATCTTGCAAAATACACCATAAAGCCTACACTCACCCATTCTTTTAACACAAGAAGAGTACGAACACTATAGACATTTCCATACTTTCCAAAATCCCCAATTTCTAGGGTTTTTCATCATAAAACAAACATTTCCATTTCCTTGGTGAAATCCTACCAAAAATCATTTTTGATAAGTTTAGTAAAAGGATAAATCCCTAGGATTAACAAAAGGTTTGAGATTTAAACCCACTCTCAAAACTCTTTACATTTTAAATCTCAAAATAAAGATGAACATGAGAACTTCAAGAAAACATTTAAAATCAACATTAATATAGCAAAGCATGTATATATAACTCAAGAAATCCCTACCTCAAGGTTTGATGAAGAAATAGAGATGAAACCCTAGCTTTGATGGTGTTGAAAGAAGATCTCCACTGCACATAATGAAGTTCTTGAGAAGTTTTCAATCTTTGATGAAGGAACTATGCGTCAATCTTCAATGGATGATGAAGGATCAAAGATTTAATCTTGTTTTTGAGGTAGAAATATAGAGAGAAGGGAGATATTTGTATTTTTAGAGAGAGAGAGAGAGAGAGAGAGAGAGAGAGAGAGATGGAATTAAAGTGATACTGTAGACGTCCCCGAACGTCCCGGGAGGGAAATCCCGATTTGCTCATTTGGGCTCACTACAGTTCGGACTCAAATTGTCACGGTTCTTAATCTGAACCAAAGAGTCCAAATCCGGCAAATCGTTTTGAGAAAAACAGATTTTTAGAAAAGAAGTGCCAAACATGGACTGCTTTGCCAGATACAGAGTCACCACCTAAATATTTTATTTTGGGGGAATTTAGGAAACCCTGACTCATTTTCCTAAGGCCACGTGTCCGTCATCACCAAAGTTGCCTCGGCTCGGGAACTTGGGTACGATTGGGGAAGGTCACTTCGTGAGCACCCCCGCTCGCCCGATCAAAGATCGGCCTCTACTAACCATGATATCAAGTTTTGAAAACATTATGTGCTCTTATTCTGGTTATTAGCGTAGATTTACTATGTGATGCGCACATCATACAAGTATAGACTGCATCGCCTGAATTGGAACAAAACATTTCATGTTTGTTTTTGAAAGCGATTTGCTATTCGCAAGTAGGTTTAAAATGTGGATTTTGCCACCCTCGGGTGGGCTTAGAAAACATGTTTTTGCCACTGTCTAGTGGGCTTAAAACTCACGGTCAATGCATTATTCCAATTCAGATAATCCAACCTTCACCCACAGGCATTCAGGCAGTTATATCACATAAGCAGTTAGCCTCATGGCAAGCATGCTATCATGGCAGTCACTCACACACATGCAAGGATGCTAAAGCATAAATACTTACCGAGTACTCCAAGCCAAAATAGAAGCTATGTTAGAAATCCATGCATGATCCTAACTATACAGAAATGCCTAATGCAACACATGCAAAAATGCAACTACAATAGGCTCGGCTATTCTAAGATGACATATGATGATGCTACAGCTAACATGTATTCAACTTGGAATTGAAATACAAATGCAGTTAGTATGATGCGCCGAGCCTGGTGCGTGCATTACGAATGAATGTATGCAAGCATGCTATCATAAGTATGCTAATCAAAATATGCCCTAAACTAACCATCGAAAGCTAGTAAATAAAAGGGAAGAAAGACGTGGGGTTGGAAAGCATACACACACTCACGCACACTTATTACACAATTGCCCTAGCTCGGAGGGTCTGAATAAATATTACAGTCCGAATGAATAATACTAAACTAATTATTACAGAACTTCTAATTTAATTAACAAATTAAATGTAGAAGGGAAAAGGCTACCGCCTTGCCTCGGAATGCATGGATGATGCATGCCCGAATCCATCTCGCCCGGAAACCCGTACCATGCCACTGTTGCCTCTGTTTACACTGCCTCACCCCTCTGAAAATTATGAAAGTCTCCAGAACTGATTTGAACTTCTTCCTGAGTGCTCTGGGATGTCACAGGCCAAAACAGGAGACCACCGGCCATGGGAATGGGCTTATCGGCTAAATATGGTGTCATCGGCTGGATACTGGTGGCCGGTCGGCACTACAGATGGCCGGTCGGCCATTAATTCCTGCAGAATCCTGCAGTTGACAGCAGCAGAGGGCAAGCAGTGCATGGCATGAAATTTTCAAGCAAATGTGTGCATGGCCACTCTCCCAATCATGTTATGGACTCAAGGGAGTGTGGCCCTCGACCCTCGGGCCATCAATTGCGCATTTCGATGCGTGATAGCCTAAGAGGCCAAGTTTGCCATTCAATATAAAATGCATGCGACAAACAAATGGATGCCATTGCCCTATCATGTTGAGCTCAAGGGGGTCGGCGACCGAGGATTGAGATGTGTTTTGTCACTTCAAGTACAAACACTTCTCAATCCTCATACTTAGTTTGACACCCCAAACCAAGCAAAAATGTAATGCATGTATGCCATATACAATGCAAAGTGATGCAACTCATGCAAGTCAATATGAGCATGCTAAGCTAATGCAACATGACACTATCTAACCATGCAAGCTAGACTAATGCAATATGGACATATCAAGCATACAACAAGACTATGTAATGCCATTAACTAAACAACATGCAAACACGCGAAAATGATACAATGTAAGCTTGCAACCAATGCAATACAACATGCAAGCACGCAAAATATGCAAAGATGGACTTATACTGAAATGAGAGGACCTCAGCCCATCCCAAAACAGTGGCCTAAAGATGATGCAAAAGGGGACAAATTATGCATGCAAGTATGCACACACCAAGGCCCATCACCCAAGCATGGAAGGGGGCAACTTTAAGCACACATAAAGATGATATACTTGGACATTAAACACTCATGTTAAACTCTGAAAAGCATGCAAAAGATGACACCAAAACATGCTAGGGAATGGATGTGAAAAAGGAAGCATTCAAAGCCACAAAAGGGAGTATTCTACTACAACCACCCCAACCACTCATGGCATGAATCATGCAACCAAAAACAGAGTTTTAATGCACCAAAACAAGTCCCAAAACCCACTGATATGGCAGCCCAAATGACTCAAACACATAGGCATGCGCCATGCTACATTTCAAGGCATAAAAGGAGACTTCTTCAAGGCATGGAAGGAATGATAAATGCGAACATTTAAGCACAAAACATGGACTGTAATGGCATGGTAAGAGATTCCAAATCACTAAAATAGGCAAACTCAAATGTGCTCGTGACTCACACACCCGATGCCAACATACTAGAATGCAAAGGGGCTATGCAAAGCATGAAATGCATGAACAAATAAACACCCAACAGACCTCAAGCAAGGCAAAATATGAGTAAAAGCTTCACAAAGCTAAGCAAAAATGTGCAAGCATGATGGTCTAATGGCAAGATGCATTTCTAGGCAAAATGGGGGAATACAAAGCAAGTGTATTAAGCATGAGAGGGGCCATTAATCCGACCAAAAATAGAGGCATATTATGACCCAATGACATCCAAAAACCTCTAAAATGTGGTCAAAGACAACTAATCATGCATGCTACCCTTATGAGCCAAAAAATGCAAACAAAAAGAGATAAAGGGGAGAGGGGTGTCCCTCCCCTATGCAAGACTTCAAAGCCCCTTCTTCACCACTGAAAAATCCTCTAGATTTCAGTGGTGAGAAGGACAATACACCAAAGTAACCAAAGCTTAACAAAGAGAGCACCAAAAGGGCCAAACAAGGCCTAAGAGGGGGAGGTCAACCCCTAACACCAAAGTGACCTCAATGAAGTATCTTAAGAATGCAAATACAACACTTGTTTTAGTTATACACAAAGCTAAAATCAGTATGCAAAGAAGGTCAAAAGCTAGTGCAAGATTGGGAAATTTAAAGTAAAAGTGTTACCCTTGAAGAACACCTCAAGGACAGCAAGTCCAGCCACCTTCTTCTGATCAAAACCAGCTCAAAACCTCAAGAATAAGCCCTCAGCACCTCCCAAAGTCGAAGTATGGTGTAATGGTGTGTGTCTTAGTGCAAAAGTAAGAACAAATCACCCTTTTAGGGCCTCAAACACACACAAATGAAGAGAGAGAGAGGGAGATATAGAGAGAGAAGATGTATGTATCAGAATATATATCTTCTAGGTCTGATTTTGCTGAACCAAAACAAAGGAGGGGGTTTGTCCCCTTATATAAACAAGGGAAATGGCCAAGCTTCTAAGAGAAGCTATCCTAAAGGGGTCAAGGGGGTCAAGGCTTCCAAGAGAAGCTAAGCTAAGGGTGCAAGCTTCTTGAGGAAGCTATGACAAAGGGTCAAGCTTCCTCAAGAAGCTTGAGCAAAGAGGGCAATCTTCTAGAAGAAGTTTGGACCAAAAGGGGTGCAAAGGGGCCAAAACAGCCACACACGTGTGTGGGGCGAGGGTTTGTGCATCCCAGCTGGCACAGCTGGCATGCACCATGCCTGCAAGGTGCAAAAAGGTAATACTGGCCATCAAAAGAGGCCATCGGCCAAACAAACGGTTGGCCGACCACACCAAGTGCCGACCGACCAATGGTATATTTCACCAATGGCCGGTAGCAAGAATACACGGCTGGTGGCCTCAAGCCAAGGCCGGTGGGGGTCAGGGGTAGCTAAAAAGTTACTCTCTACCCTTAGGTACAAAACACACGTCCTTGGTGCAAAACCAAGCACAGGACAGGCAAGTCGAGAGATCCTGAGGCAAGGCGCGTGGCCGAGATCTCCGTGAACTCAAAACAAACATGAACATGGATGATCACCGAGCGTTCAAACGGTGACGTCCAAGTCTTGAGGACGGTCAAAAATAGGGTGTCTACAGTTGCCCCTCTTTGACAGAGCTCGAAAGTCATAACAATGATGGGAGTGAGTGTCAAAGCCCAGAGACGACCCATTTTTGACAAGGCCGAAGACTTAGACAAGCATACAAGCTATAGATAAGATATGCGCCCGAAGGCAGGGGCAAAATGCGACTGACAATGCAAGAAGCCGAACATAACTTATGATCATGCAAAGAAAGCTGTAACGAAGCATAACATGCAACAGTTTTAAGCTAGCATACACCAAACTACACTACAATGCAGAGAGAGTGTAAGAGAATCATGTAATTCCCACTACGTTTCACGCGGAGAACACAATACCTATGCGGTTCGTCTGGTTGCGCCAGCTTCAAATGAACCGTACATACAATATCGGGCCTGAAAGAGAAATAAAACTTAACAGGTACGATATCGTTAACAGTATGCATAGCAATGCAATTGAAAGTGCGTGACAACGCAAGCAAGTGGGAATCATAACAATGTTATGAAGGCACAAACATATGTAAGTAAAGAACATGTGACAACGTGCACAATGTGTGAAGATGTAGACACATGTAAGTAAAGTATACGCAACAACGTATACAATGTGTATAGAAACTTGAACACATGTAAGTAAAGCATAACGCGACAACGTATGCAATGTGTATAGAAACTTGAACACATGTAAGTAAAGCATAACGCGACAATGCATGCAATGTGTATAGAAACTTGAACACATGTAAGTGAAGCATAACGCAACAACGCATGCAATGTGTATAGAAACTTGAACACATGTAAGTAAAGCATAACGCGACAACGCATGCAATGTGTATAGAAACTTGAACACATGTAACTAAAGCATAACGCGACAACACATGCAATGTGTATAGAAACTTGAACACATGTAAGTAAAGCATAACGCGACAACGCATGCAATGTGTATAGAAACTTGAACACATGTAAGTAAAGCATAACGCGACAATGCATGCAATGTGTATAGAAACTTGAAAGGGGCAGATTCAACTTGAAGCATGGTAAAGACATGTTATTCATGAATTTGAAATGCAAAGCACTGCAACACAGTATAATTGAAGCGATTTGTGGAATTCACAAGATACGAAAAGGATACGAGAAGGGACGTTCCTCGCACGCACTGAGCATCGCTCATAGAAGACACGGCTTGAGGTCAACTCAAAGGCCTACTAATGTTCCGAAAGTGCACTTCCTTGCATTGTTTTGAGTAATGAAGGTGCCAAACCACATAGTTGACCCGAACGAGGGTGCGGGAGGTGTATTGACCGTAAGGGGAGGTTACCGGTATCAATTCTGATACTTTGCTGCCCTGCTGTTCTTTTGCTTTACTTTCCTTTTTACTGGTAGTTTAAGCACATTGCACTGCCTCAGGCAGGTTTTACTTTTTCAAAAGTGTGTATCTTTGCAAAACACATGTGGGAAATGAAACAGCTATTTTGTTCAAAAAGGTGTTACATTTGTGCTTTCTATGCATCACATCGCATGGTATCACATAACAATGTGAACGAAATTGAACTTGGTTTGAAAATTAAGCATTTGCATCATAATAATCAGGTAGTGAACTGACTTACAACTCGATAAGCAAAACAAAGAAACTCGATAAGCTAGCCGGGTGCGAGTACAACTCGATAAGCAATACAAAGACTTAAGGGATGTGAAATACAACTCGATAAGCAAATTCACAACAACTCGATAAGCAAATGGGCGTGATGCCGCAAAAATCATCATCGGAGGGCATTGGAAGTGGTGGCATTCCCCAAATTCTCAACATGTTCAACATGTAAACAGCTCAGGGAGCAAGAAGGAATACCCCCGGCCACAGGGGAAATCCATCGGCCTCAAGAAATGGCCATCGGCCAGCATCTTTGATCAATCGGCCAAAAAAAATGGTCGGTCGGCACTATATTTGGCCGGTCGGCCATAAATGGCAAGGACCAACAGAATGCTGACATCTGTCCTCCACTCAACCTTATCCCCTACAAAAGGCCTCAGCTTCGTAGTTTTCCTCAACTCCACACTGATTTGCTCCAAATGGAAGAGTTTCTTGCTCAAAATCTCACCGCTTGGATTGCTAACTTGGACGGCTCGGAAAAGTTGAATTTCCGGGGCTTCGACATAAACGCACTATTCACTCTAAGTCGCACCCCGCTGCACTTTTCGTTTCTTCATGCCGCGGTGAGGTTTTGGAATTCGGTGACGCATGTCTTTAGCTTTAACGGGCAAGAGGTATGTCTTACCTTCAAAGATTTCCAAGCTTTAATGGAATCCGAGCGCAACGAGGAGATCTTACCCCAACTTGACTTTGGCCATGATTAAACCTTAGGGCGAATGTGTGGACTCACTATGTACGATGCTCGGTCTTTGATTTGTGACGGAATGCTGGATATTCCGAGTTTGATTTGCCGGTTTTCCGACGCCGGTGACTGCGGCGACCATCATTGGCAAGGCTTCCGGCGACACGCCCTCTGTTTGTGCATGCTAGCTCATTTTTTGTTTGTCTCCGGCTCCGGAGGATCTAGCGTCCGGTTGATCGAGGTTGCCCAAGGCTTGAAGGAGGGCAAGAGCTGCGTTGCAATGACTCTGGTTGAGACATTGATGGGCTTAGATGCCTTTATCGTCGAGAGACGACCAGATTTGCGGGGAGTCCACTACTGTTGCAGGTAATGTTTCCCACCCAATCTCACATGTGTATTGCTTATATCACTCGGCCCTCAAGCTTGATTTTTTCGCGCAAAACCCTTTTCTTACTTTTCTCTCCTCGTACGTCTCTCTATTCTTTATTCTCTCATTTTTCATCCCTTCCCAGGTATGGTTGATGGATAAGCTGTAGGTCGTGGACTCTTGCCCGGCATACTCAGCTCGTGATTACTTCTTCCGACAACGTCTAGTCAATGCCCTTGATGAGGGCTGGTGGTTTGATTAGATGTGTAGCTTGCCCGCAGACCGCATTGCTTGGCGGTGCCCTTGGCTCAACCTACCGGCAATGGGCTATAGCATGTCCCGACAGACTGGGATTCAGTTGATTGGCTTAACTCACTATGTGTTCTATTTCCCATTCAGGTTCCAACGCCAGTTCGGCCATGATCAGACTTGCTCGGCAGAGGGGATAGAGTATCCAGCTGCATTCCCAGCCCAAGGTGTGCAGCTTGCTCGGCGGGCCACAGCGTGGAGGACTAGAGAGCTCCTGGCCCCCGCTCCCACTTTCAGTTGCACTTTGTCTGACGAGTGCATAGATTGGCTCAATGAAGAGGCGCAGATTGGGCCCAGCTTGGCATCAGAGGCTTCGACCAGCTTTGGGAGGGGGCGCAGGAACACCTGACCTATCTATGCCTTGGATTTATTTCTTTATTAGTACTTTCAAGTTTTCTTTATGAATGTAATAAAAAGCAACTTCAATTTGTATGCAAGAGCAGGAGAACTCTGTATTGAAATCAATGAAATTAAAGGTTGTGGGTACTGAAAATTTTCCGCTTTGGTCCAAAAATGGTCTAAGTTGTAAAAAGATTAATTTGAACAAAGTCAACTTTTATCAAAACTTTTCAAAATCATTTTCGATATGGATCAGAACTGGACACGCCTGAGATCTGTCACTGAGATGCATAACCCTGGATCCCTGGCAACTGGAAAGTTGCCCCTAGTCTGAGTAGCACTATACCGGAGATTACAACCAAAGCTCTTGACTACTGAACAGACAAAGATGACCGAGATGATCAAATGGACAAAGTATATCGGGGAAAAAAAAAAGTTTATGGCTGAACTTCAGGATGAAGTTGCCTACGTATCCCAAAGATGGGAATCAAGCCTTACGTAGTTCAGGCTTGGGTTCACTTGAGTATTTTCACTCTCCTTTTACGCTTTAACTTTTGCCAAGGCCGTCTTTTCGGGTTTTCGGCCTAGCGAGCTCAGTTTTTATAATTTCCGATTTTCTATGCTCTAACTTTTGCCTAGGTCGCCCTTTCGGGTTTTCGGCCTAGCGAGCCTCTCAGGGGTAATATTTCTTCAATTTGTCCATATTGATCAGTTGTGAAAACTCTAGGCCATCTAGATCCATCAGAACCACAGCCCCACCTGACCAGATCGACCTGATGATGTAGGGGCCAGTCCTATTGGGTTTGAACTTGCCCCTAGGGTTGTGGATGGGAGCTCGGTTATCTTTGAGCACCAAATCTCCTTCTTTTAGATTCCTGGATTTAACTTTCTTGTTGAAAGCCCTGGCAATTCTGCGCTGATAACCTTGAACATGGTACAGTGCTTTCAGTCTTCTCTCATCAAAGAGCATGAGTTCCTCAAATCTGCTCTGCTGCCAATCTGCTTTGGCTATCTGACACTCAGCCAGTACTCGCAAAGACGGAACCTCAATTTCAATAGGTAGAATGGCCTCCATCCCATAAACCAATGAATACAGAGTCGCTCCAGTTGAAGTTCTAATTGAAGTTCGGTAGCCCCACAAAGCAAACGGCAGCTTATCTGGCCAATCTCGGTAGGTTTCCACCATTTTCTACAGTATGTGTTTGATGTTCTTGTTGGCGGCCTCAACTGCTCCATTGGTTTGCGGTCGGTATGTGGATGACTTATGAAAAGCCACGTTGTACTTCTCCAACAAATCAATCACCTCCTTCTTGAAGTGGGAACCATTATCTGAAATAATCTCGTTTGGGACCCCGTAGCGACAGATGATGTTGTTTCTGATGAACTTCGCAACATGTGAAGCCTTCAACACTGCATAGGATTGGGCCTCAACCCACTTTGTAAAGTAATCTATCGCGACCAGGATGAACTCATGCCCGTTTGACCCCTTCGGAATGACAGCCCCGATCACATCAATTCCCCAAACTGAAAATGGCCATGGAGAAGTCATGTTGTACAACTTTGACGGAGAGATGTTCATGCGGTTTGCATGGATCTGACATTTGTGGCACTGCCGAACAAAGCCGATACAATCTTCCTCCATGGTGGAAAAGTAATAACCCTGTCTGAGGATCTTCCTGGCTAGCATTACCCCGTTCATATGTGCACCGCATTCCCCTCCATGGATGGCCTCCATCAGGCGCTTCGATTCTTCAGCTTCAACGCACAGCTTATGCATTTCCAGATGACCTCTCTTATACAGCTTACTCCTACAGATGATGAACTAAACGGCCATTCTTCTGATTACCCTTTTATTCTTGGCATTTGCCCCTGGTGGATACGCCTCTTTCTCCAAGGAGTTCCAAATGTCATAATACCAGGGGTTCCCGTCCTGAACCTCATCTATGGCAGCAATTGATTCATATGCTGGCGTAAACTTTTGGTCAATAATGACTGGACGCATCCGGACTCCAAACGGGATGTCTATCATGGAAGATAGAGTTGCTAGTGAATCTGCGAACCTGTTGTTCTCTATTAGTAGATGAGCAAAGTTTAGGTTCTCAAACCGAGGAATTAACAAGTCCAAGGTCTGGTGATACATTATCATCTTTTCCTTTTTAACTTTCAGTCTCCCTTTGCTTGAGACACAACAAGGTTTGAGTCCCCAATGACGTCCAATCGTTTTGCCCCTAGTTCCAGGGCTACTTCTAGACCGGCAATGCATGCCTCATATTCTGCTTCTTTGTTCGAGACTTTGAATCTGAGTTTGAAGGCTAGGGGGATACGGGAATTGTCGGGTGCTATCAGCAACACCCCCTATCCCGTATCCATACTAGTTTGACACTCCGTCAAAGTACATCGTCCAAGTTTTATCGTCGATGTACAAAATAGCCTCATCTAGGAATAAGTACTCAACTACTTCACCCCCTTCCACTGGATGGTCGGCTAAGAATTCTGCTACTGCCCTTCCTTTGACTGACTTGCGCGTCACATACTTGCGCGTCACATATTTCAGATCGAATTCGGAAAGCAACAGCAACCAACGAGCTAGCCTACCCGTAAGTGCCGGTTTCTCGAAAAGATATTTGATGGGATCTAGTCGTGAAACCAACATTATGGAGTGAGCTAACAGGTAGTGCCGCAACTTCCTAGTAGCCCATACCAAGGCTAAGCAAGCCTTCTCCAACGGTGTGTAGCGAGTCTCATACTCTAGCATCTTCTTGCTTAGATAGTAGATGGCTCTCTCCACTTTGTCCTCTGATTCTTGCGCGAGCATACAGCCCATTGTAGTCTCCGTTACTGAAAGGTACAATATCAATGGCTTTCCCGGTTCAGGTGGTGACAACACGGGTGGGTTCTGTAAGTATTCCTTGATCTGTTCAAAAGCAGCTTGGCATTGACCGTCCCATTGAAACTTCGTTCATTTCTTCAGGAGACCAAAAAGTGGTTCACAAGTCAAGGTTAATTTTGAGATAAACCGTCTTATGAATTGCACTTTACCCAGAAAGCCTCCCACCTCCTTTTTAGTCCTTGGTGGTGGCATTTCTAAGATGGCCTTGATTTTGGAAGGGTCGACTTCAATACCTCTCTGTGTAGTCAGAAACCCTAGCATTTTTCCCGCTATAACACCAAACGTACACTTCTGAGGATTCAGCCGCAACCGAAATTCCCTGATCCTTTGAAAAAACTTTTGCAAGGCGGTGTAGTGGCCCTCTCTTTCTTTGGATTTGACAATCATGTCGTCCACGTACACCTCAACCTCTTTATGGATCATGTCATGCAATATTGTGGTCGCGGCCCGTTGATATGTAGCTCCAGCATTCTTTAACCCAAACGGCATCACTCTGTAGCAGTACGTCCCCCATGGGGTGGTGAAAGCAGTCTTTTCCCGATCTTCGGGTGCCATCACTATCTGATTATAGCCCGAGAAGCCATCCATGAATGAAAGTAACGCATGCCCTGTTGTGAAATCTACCAACTCATTGATATGCGGCAAGGGAAAGTCGTCCTTCGGACTAGCTCTGTTCAAATCCCTGAAATCCACGCATACCCTGATCCTGCCATCCTTCTTTGGTACCGGAATGATGTTGGCTAACCAAGTCAGGTATTCGGATACTAGCAGGAACCCTGCTTCGATTTGCTTGGTGACCTCTTCCTTAATCTTGATGGCCCAGTCAGGGCGGATTCTTCTGAGTTTTTGCTAGATGGGTCTGGCCTCGGGGTCAAGAGGGATCTGGTTCTGTACAATCTCAGGATCGATTCCAGGCATGTCTTCGTAGGACCACACGAAAACATCTTTGAAATCTTTTAATAAAGCGACTAAGCGCTCGCGTTCCTCCGAAGACAACGTGGACCCGATCTGGACTAGCCGTGGGTCCTTCTCAGTACCAACATTCACAGTAGTATTTCATCAACTAAAGGTTTAACAAATCGTTCCTGCTCTTGATCAATTAATCGTTGCAAAACCGGAGGAATTTCTTCCTCATCGTTTTTGTCAAAATTTTGAAAGTCCTGATTCAAGCAATAAATCAAAGGCATAGAAAAATACTCAGAAACCACATCCACATCATTCTCATTAAGTATTTCCAAACCGTCTGATTCTTCTGTTACAACAGACTCAAAGGAGAAAGAAAAAGATGACCTAGACAGGACTGTGGCATCCGGGTTATCACTCCCAGGAATACCAGACTCAGACTCAGTCGAGCTGGAACCTGATTCCGACTGACAAGACTCGGTGGAATCAGATTTCGGCTCACTACCTGACCCGGTGCTGCTTGACAAAAATCCCTCTTCATACTGCCAAATGAGAGAGGGTGCGATAGATGCATCCAAAATGTTTGCTGGTAGGCCTGCAGCCGTTTCATTCCTGATCATGGACACCGAGAAGTTATCCCCCAGGCACTTCTGTTCGATCGGAGGATCTGAAAGTAGACAAGCCAGCGCTACCCCCATTTCACTTTCGGCGTCCTCAGACTCCACTTTCTTACTCTGCTTAACCTCAACTGTTGGGTCTGTCTACTCTTCGGCAACATCATCCCCGGATAATTGCAGGTCAAAAAAGATCTCAAAGCTTGGCACGTGCTTCCTCTCCGCATTCAGCCACGGATTAGGGAAGCCACAAAATGGAAAATCCTCCCCCTCCCGGACGAAGCGTCCGTTTAGGGTACCCTGGATGGGCCGGTGCATTAGTTCAAAAGGCTTCCCCGCCTGCTTTGCTCTAGCTCTCCCAGCCATCTCCTTGCCTTTCCTTACCCAGTCCTCTCTGGTGGGCAGGTAACCCAAGCCAATGGTATGTGGGTTTTGCGGCACTTCGGCCAACGTTGCGATGCCCTTCCGGCCACTCTTTCTCAATCCCATCCTGGGGATGTGTTGGAGCTTGTTCATAAGGTATATTGATTGAGCATTGACATACAATCCCTCATTAGCAGCCATGATGTTCTGAACTACCCGAGCCTCGGCCAAGGTAAATCCTGATAAGAAGACATCCTCCGTGCCATGCTCGATTTCCAAAACCGGTGTAGACACCTCTGGTGGCAGATGGATCGATGAATTCCCAAAAACTATAGCCACCCCCTTCCCGTAGAGGTATTTCATCATCTGGTGCAAGGTGGAAGAAACTGCCTTTACCTGGTGTAACCACGGTCGCCCCAAAAGTAGGTTAAAGGTTGCGGGAACGTCCAAGAGATGGAAATCAATCTCGTGTTGTCCTGGACCAACTTGGGTCTGAATTTTGACAGTCCCCATCACCTCCCTACTTGTGTTATCATACACCCAAATTACCTGGGCAGTTGGTACGAAGTCCGCGGGCTTCAACCCGATTGCATATGCCGTCCTTGACGGGCACACATTAATGGCGGATCCCGTGTCGACAAGAACCACTAGTACCCCTTTGCCTCTGCATTCGACAGAGATGTATAGAGGTTTGTTGTGATTTACGCCCTCAGGCAGTAGTTCTTTGTCGGAAAAGGTCAATGTCGGAGAGCTTTCTCCCGGAAAGACCAATCCAACTAGCTGCTCTAGCGTGGTGTCTATCGAGAGTTTGGCCTTGTCCATGGTTGAAAGGATGGCCTGTCTATGTACTCGCGATGCCATAAGCAGTGCCCAGATGGAGATGTCTACTTGTATCTTTTTTAATTGCCTCAGTACAGCCTCATCTTCAAGTTGCTTTTCTTTTTGCTTGTCTGCCTCCTTATCTTTTCCAGACACCTCTGGTTGATCCAGGTGTGGAGGCTTGAAATACCGTCCACTCCTAGTCATATGATCAACTTCGCCGATGTACCAGGTATCGTCTGGCTGGTTACTGCCCCAATCCTCGTCCGTGTGGGCAAGACATAAATCATCGTCCTCCCACCACATTCCATCGGCAGCCGACAGGCACCTGCCCGGCTCTGGTATAACCGTTCTCGTACTCGCAGTACTCTCCATCTATATGCTCACAACATTCTCTGTCCCTGTGCACATAGCAGTTTTAGTCCCCACATGGGCTTTAACTTTCCTGATCCTCTCAGAATCCTCAAACCTTTCCTGTTCCAACTGTGCCAGTGCAGCTGACGGCTCGATAATTCCTGTATTCAAAATGCTCCAATCCTGATTGAAATTCTTGACATCAGCGCTCTCCGGTGATGTATCCTGATTTCCGGCCCTTTTGGCCATAACTGTTATTTTCGCCCCTGCCGAGCCCTGTTCTAACTAAGATTCTTTGACAACGTTTGGTAGGTCATCAAGCCACCCGGTAGCCTCTACTGATTCCTCAAAATCTGACCAGTTGATGGCCATGTCCCTTGGGCCTTGTTCGTCGAAGAATTGGAAGTCAGCCAAATCCCCTTCCACAGCAGCCAAGTCCTCTGATCTCTGATCGAATCCATCACTCTGTATCACACAAAGTTCTGCCCTTTCTGGCAACCCCACACTTCGCCTAACCTGGCCTACTGACAAAGTGTAGTCACTCGGACTGTACACCTTCTCCGCAAAAATCCCAGGTCCCTTAGATTCTGTCCCAACAATCTCATTTTCCCTGGCAAATTGCCCTGTTCTGTCTTCGACAGTCACCACTATTGGTTTGGGTTGGATTCCGGAGATGTCCAACACGCACAAGTCGGTGCAGTCAGGAAGGAGCACCTCTGGCTTGGGTAGGTGGGAAGGAGTGATATATATGCTAGGATCGTAAGATACGACCCCAGTCTAGATAAAATTGACTATTTTGGGAGGTGGAGCTTGGTGGTGCGGTGGGAGAGGGTTTGTTGTGACATTGGGTTTTTCGGGAGGCACAATCACCCCATTATCAATGAGATCTTGAATCTCATGATGTAATCGGTAGCATTGGTCGGTGTCGTGACCGTGTTGTTAGTGAAATGTGCAATATTTGGTTAGGTTGTGGGTAGGGGAAGTTTTTCCGGCAATGGCCTCGGCTCTAGGGGCTTCAAGTGCCCTTTTCTTATTAAAACCCCTAGAGCTTTGGATAGGGGCATTTATAGTGGAGCGAAGGTTCTTTGGTTTTTGGGTTGGTATTTGGCTGTTTGTATGTTACTTCCGGACGCACCGGAGAATGGCGTAGCTGCCATGGTTCTTGGAGGGGGAATGGTGGTGACCATGCCCACTTCTGAGGCTCTTGTAGTTGTAGCGCCGCTCGGGCCCACATTAGTGTTGCGGTTGAAGATTCTTCTGGGTTGCTCTCTGTCATTGTCGATCAAGCCTTGCTTCAAGGCATCCTCAATCTGTATCCCATCTCATGCAGATCTGAAAAGGTAGGGAAGGGGAGCATGATCATTTTTTGCATCAATTTGGGTTGGAGGTTGCGCACAACCATCCGTATTTGATCCTTATCTGTTGGCCTAATGGTCATCATTGAGGCCTTTGCCCTCCATCGGGTCACAAATTCTGAGAAGCTCTCCTTAGCCTCTTGTCTCGTTGTCTCAAGATCACGGGTCGTAATCTCGATTTGTGTGTTATACGAGTATTGTGCAATGAAGGCCTTAGCCATCTCATCCCAATTTCGCTTGACGTCATCCTCCAATTTTGCGTACCAGATGGCCGCCACACCTAACAGGGTCCGGCCGAACAGAGACAGCTTCTGTAGTCTGGTGAGGCCCATCGGCTTTAAGATATCTGAAAACAACCTCAGGTGCACCATGGGGTTCCCAGACCCATCAAATCGGTCAATTTGTGGCATCTTGAACCGATCTGGTAGCGTCGCAGCTGCGTCCGTATATCCGTTCTCAATGTCAGGAATGGACTTGACTCCTTGGGATTTCTTGAACAGCTTTTCAAGCTTGCTCAACTTCAGCGTTGTGGGGTCCACTTCGAACTCGAAAGGAGAGTCCGGTACATTGATAGGCGTAGGCGCCTTGGGTAGTTGCGGTAGAATCGGGGGCGGAGCCGGCCCCGTTGGGATGTCTGTATCCTCTTGGATATTTTGGATGTTTGGTGTCTCCTCGGGTATCGGAACCCTTGGTGAGGAAGGAGCTTGATGCGAAGCAGATGCCCCGGCTTGCTACTGTAACCTTATGATTAACTCTGCTTGTTCAGTCATAACCGTGGCCTGTTGCTTGGCGAAATCCGCCTATCGGACAGCATCTTGCTGCATAATTTTCATGCTCTCTTGGAGCTAGTGCACCATCTCCTCTAAGCTTGCCATACTGCTCTGTTCTGGTTGAATTACCGGTATATATTCCCTCTCTGTGGTGAAAACTGAGACCTCGGCCTGATTGTCCACTGGTAGGGTTGACTACTGCTCTGGCAATCTCTGCTCAGATATACTGCGCCTTCTCGGCCTTCGTCTAATAACCAGGGGTAGAGAATAAAACACTGGTTGTCCGTCAACTAGATCCTCAGATCGACTAAGTCGACGACCTCTAGTCCAGAGTGCTTGGGGAATATCTACTGGGTCAGAAGCAATCGTGCTAAACTACCTAGCAAAAAGATAAATAAAGCAATAAGGAAATAAATAACCAGACAAACAGGCAGCATAACAGCGTAAAATAAATATGACATATGGTTGGGCATAACAACACCCTGTCGATAAGCTGAATACACTGTTCTCAAACACTGATCATTTTTCCCAAAATCACTGTTCCCGAAACTGAACCTGATATCCACAGATAACTGATTTTCAAACACTGAACTGATGCCCGCAGGCTTGATGCCCATACTTGCAGACTGATACATGCATTCCCTGTAGAGGCATACTCTAAAAGCACATAGCAAGCAAAGAGAGCCAAAACACCCCTATGTTGGGGTAGGGTTTCCTAATCCTATTTTGTCAGGAGCTAGGGTTTTACTATGCACGCAGCGGTTTCAAACAACCTATGATCGGCTAGGCAACCTGTCCTAGCTTGGAATGGTCACTATGGATTTCGATATGCACTAGGTCGAATGGTCAAAAAGGGTGCCCCGGTAAAACCGGGATTTGTGTTCCCATACTGTCAGAGCCCATAACCGGTCAGCCTTATGGTCATGCCTTGACAAGACAAGCCTCCGGCAAATCGTTCAGAAATGGTAGATGGCAAACACGGTGTCCTAGGCACACTAATGCACATGCAATACAAAGAAATACATAAGTGTAGTCAAAACAAGATATCATGAGTTCGAGTTAAGTTCTCTAAAATCCCTAGCAGAGTCGCCAGAAACTGTAGACGTCCCTGAACGTCTCGGGAGGGAAATCCCGATTTGCTCATTTGGGCTCACTACAGTTCGGACTCAAATTGTCACGGTTCTTAATCTGAACCAAAGAGTCCAAATCCGACAAATCGTTTTGAGAAAAACAGATTTTTAGAAAAGAAGTGCCAAACATGGACTGCTTTGCCAGATACAAAGTCGCCACCTAAATATTTTATTTTGGGGGAATTTAGGAAACCCTGACTCGTTTTCCTAAGGCCACGTGTCCATCATCGCTAAAGTGGCCTCGGCTCGGGAACTTGGGTATGATTGGGGAAGGTCACTTCGTGAGCACCCCTACTCGCCCGATCAAAGATCGGCCTCTACTAACCATGATATCAAGTTTTGAAAACATTATGTGCTCTTATTCTAGTTATTAGCCTAGATTTACTATGTGATGCGCACAGCATACAAGTATAGACTGCATTGCCTACATTGGAACAAAACATTTCATGTTTGTTTTTGAAAGCGATTTGCCATTCGCAAGTAGGTTTAAAATGCGGATTTTGCCACCCTCGGGTGGGCTTAGAAAACATGTTTTTGCCACTGTCTAGTGGGCTTAAACTCACGGTCAATGCATTATTTCAATTCAGATAATCCAACCTTCACCCACAGGCATTCAGGCAGTTATATCACATAAGCAGTTAGCCTTATGGCAAACATGCTATCATGGCAGTCACTCACACATGCAAGGATGCTAAAGCATAAATACTTACCGAGTACTCCAAGCCAAAATAGAAGCTATGTTAGAAATCCATGCATGATCCTAACTATACAGAAATGCCTAATGCAACACATGCAAAAATGCAAATACAATAGGCTCGGCTATTCTAAGATGACATATGATGATGCTACAGCTAACATGTATTTAACTTGGAATTGAAATACAAATGCAGTTAGTATGATGCGCCGAGCCCGGTGCATGCATTACGAATGAATGTATGCAAACATGCTATCATAAGTATGCTAATCAAAATATGCCCTAAACTAACCATCGAAAGCTAGTAAATAAAGGGGAAGAAAGACGTGGGGTTAGAAAGCATACACACACTCACGCACACTTATTAGACAATTGCCCTCGCTCGGAGGGTCCGAATAAATATTACAGTCCGAATGAATAATACTAAACTAATTATTACAAAACTTCTAATTTAATTAACAAATTAAATGTAGAAGGGAAAAGGTTGCCGTCCTGCCTCGGAATGCGTGGATGATGCATGCTCGAATCCATCTCGCCCCAAAAACCCGGACCATGCCACTGTTGCCTCTGTTTACACTGCCTCACCCCTCTGAAAATTATGAAAGTCTCCGGAACTGATTTGAACTTCTTCCTAAGTGCTCTAGGATGTCACCGGCCAAAACAGGAGACCATCGGCCATGGGAATAGGCTTATCAGCTAAATATGGTGTCATTGGCAGGATATTGGTGGCCGGTCAGCATTACAGATGGCTGGTTGGCCATTAATTCCTACAGAATTCTGCAGTTGACAGCAACAGAGGGCAAACAGTGTATGGCATGGAATTTTCAAGCAAATGTGTGCATGGCCACTCTCCCAATCATGTTATGGATTCAAGGGAGTGTGGCCCTCGACCCTCGGGCCATCAATTGCGCATTTCGATGCATGATTGCCTAAGAGGCCAAGTTTGCCATTCAATGTAAAATGCATGCGACAAACAAATGGATGCCAATGCCCTATCATGTTGAGCTCAAGGGGGTCGGCGACCGAGGATTAAGACGTTTTTGTCACTTCAAGTACAAACACTTCTCAATCCTCATACTTGGTTTGACACCCCAAACCAAGCAAAAATGTAATGCATGTATGCCATATACAATGCAAAGTGATGCAACTCATGCAAGTCAATATGAGCATGCTAAGCTAATGCAACATGACACTATCTAACCATGCAAGCTAGACTAATGCAATATGGACATATCAAGCATACAACAAGACTATGTAATGCCATTAACTAAACAACATGCAAACACGCGAAAATGATACAATGTAAGCAGCAACCAATGCAATACAACATGCAAGCATGCAAAATATGCAAAGATGGACTTATACTGAAATGAGAGGACCTCAGCCCATCCCAAAACAGTGGCCTAAAGATGATGCAAAAGGGGACAAATTATGCATGCAAGTATGCACACACCAAGGCCCATCACCCAAGCACGGAAGGGGGTAACTCTAAGCACACATAAAGACGATATACTTGGACATTAAACACTCATGTTAAACTCTGAAAAGCATGCAAAAAATGACACCAAAACATGCTAGGGAATGGATGCGAAAAAGGAAGCATTCAAAGCCACAAAAGGGAGTATTCTACTACAACCACCCCAACCACTCATGGCATGAATCATGCAACCAAAAACAGAGTTTTAATGCACCAAAACAAGTCCCAAAACCCACTGATATGGCAGCCCAAATGACTCAAACACATAGGCATGCGCCATGCTACATTTCAAGGCATAAAAGGAGACTTCTTCAAGGCATGGAAGGAATGATAAATGCGAACATTTAAGCACAAAACATGGACTGTAATGGCATGGTAAGAGATTCCAAATCACTAAAATAGGCCAACTCAGACGTGCTCGTGACTCACACACTCGATGCCAACATACTAGAATGCAAAGGGGCTATGCAAAGCATGAAATGCATGACCAAATAAACACCCAACAGACCTCAAGCAAGGAAAAATATGACTAAAAGCTTCACAAAGCTAAGCAAAAATGTGCAAGCATGATGGTCTAATGGCAAGATGCATTTCTAGGCAAAATGGGGGAATACAAAGCAAGTGTATTAAGCATGAGAGGGGCCATTAATCTGACCAAAAAAAGAGGCATATTATGACCCAATGACATCCAAAAACCTCTGAAATGTGGTTAAAGACAACTAATCATGCATGCTACCCTTATGAGCCAAAAATGCAAACAAAAAGAGATAAAGGGGAGAGGGGTGTCCCTCCCCTATGCAAGACTTCAAAGCCCCTTCTTCACCACTGAAAATCCTCTGGATTTCAGCGGTGAGAAGGCCAATTCACCAAAGTAACCAAAGCTTAACAAAGAGAGCACCAAAAGGGCCAAACAAGGCCTAAATGGGGGAGGTCGACCCCTAACACCAAAGTGACCTCAATGAAGTATCTTAAGAATGCAAATACAAGACTTTTTTTAGTTATACAAAAAGCTGAAATCAGTATGCAAAGAAGGTCAAAAGCTAGTGCAAGATGGGGAAATTTAAAGTAAAAGTGTTACCTTTGAAGAACACCTCAAGAACAGCAAGTCTAGCCACCTTCTTCTGATCAAAACCAGCTCAAAACCTCAAGAATAAGCCCTCAACACCTCCCAAAGTCGAAGTATGGTGTAATGGTGTGTGTCTTAGTGCAAAAGTAAGAACAAATCACCCTTTTAGGCCCTCAAACACACACAAATGAAGAGAGAGAGGGAGATATAGAGAGAGAAGATGTATGTATCAGAATATATATCTTCTAGGTCTAATTTTGCTGAACCAAAACAAAGGAGGGGGTTTGTCTCCTTATATAGACAAGGGAAATGGCCATGCTTCTAAGAGAAGCTATCCTAAAGGGGTCAAGGGGGTCAAAGCTTCCAAGAGAAGCTAAGCTAAGGGTGCAAGCTTCCTCAAGAAGCTTGAGCAAAGAGGGCAATCTTCTAGAAGAAGTTTGGACCAAAAGGGGTGCAAAGGGGCCAAAACAACCGCACACGTGTGTAGGGGGAGGGTCTGTGCATCCCAGCTGGCACAGCTAGCATGCACCATGCCTGCAAGGTGCAAAAAGGTAATACTGGTCAGCAAAAGAGGCCATCGGCCAAACAAACGGTCGGCCGACCACACCAAGTGCCGACCGGCCAATGGTATATTTCACCAATGGCCGGTAGCAAGAATACACGGCCGGTGGGGGTCAGGGGTAGCTAAAAAGTTACTCTCTACCCTCAGGTACAAAACACACAAGTCCTTGGTGCAAAACCAAGCACAGGACATGCAAGTCGAGTGATCCTGAGGGAAGGCGCATGGTCGAGACCTCCGGGAACTCAAAACAAACACGAATATGGATGATCACCGAGCGTTCAAATGGTGACGTCCAAGTCTTGAGGACGGTCAAAAATGGGGTGTCTACAGATACATCCAACCAAAAGAGGGAAATAAAAACAGGGGTTTCGGACTGCCAAAGACGCCCCGTACGTGTGGTACGTGTGGCACGTGCCCTACACGTGCGAAGCCTCACTCTTGCACGTACGGCTCCCATCCCCGCACGTGCGGCTCTCCCCGCACGCACCTTGCTCCGCACCTGCATCTATTGTAGTGTGTGGCCCCAGCTTCCCCCCTGAAATCCACACGTGCGGCCTCACTCCCCGCACGCGCAACCCTAGGCCCCCGCACATGCGTCTAGCCAAACAGTCCAAAAAAGTTTTGGTTCAACCCCCGGGCACTTCGAACCTGTCCTCACGCTCTCCAAAAACAAGTGAAATTCAACACCGAGCGAAAATAAGAACAAGGACTTTAATTTTGGGAATTATTTTCAGACGTTTCAAACCTAATGAGAGCAAAAGGAGGACGGAGCGAAGAAAGAATAAACCCAGTCGTCACAATTAAAAATAAAGATTTGAAGATCAATTATATAAATTGATAAAATTTGGGTTTTGCTTGTAAAATCAAGTTAGGTTGAAGAATATGAATTATGATTCTTAAGATTTGTTAAGTTTGAGTTTAATTTTGAGAATTATTCTTGAATTGAGTCCCATAGATAAGATTTATTTGAAGATTTGATGCATGCAATGGAGTTATGTTCAAATTTATGGAAATTAACTTAGAAATTAATTATTTTGGGTTTGATTTTGCATATCTTATATGAATTTGAGTCTTATTTTTACATTCATGTAATTTGGAGAAATTAAAGAATTAATTCATGAACATGGTTAAGGTTAATCAATATGGAAATAATTGTAATTCTTCAATTGAGCTTGGGTTTGGAAACTTTGATATATATGAGATGTAAATTTACATGCATCATAGATTTCTTAGAATTGATTTCATATTTTGATGAAACAAGAACTAAGCTTTGGAAAATTATGAGTTTATGAACAAATGAGTTCAATTTTTAAATTAAAGGAGTTTTGATGTAAATGATTTAAAATTGATTATATTTTCTTGATTAATTAAGAGTTTGTGTGGTTTAGACAAGCCATGTATGAACCCAAGTTTTGAGATTATATTTTGAAAGTTCAATTCATGTTTTAGAATTTGTGGGTTTAAAATAAGGCTCGATATGAAGAATATGAATTAAATTTAAATTTGGATAAATATGGAAATAAATTATAATTTATATTTGAGAATAAAAAATTAGTTTGATTTTGAATTAAATTTCATAAATACAAATATTTTTGAAAGGGCTTTATAGCTTCAATATATGTTTATGTGAAAATGTAGAACTTATGTGCATGAGTTATGAAGTTTAAGGAAATGAATTTGAAATAATTTGGGCTTGTCTGATGAATCCTTGGAGATTTGAGCTTCAAATATTGTAGAATTGGCATTATATCATGTTAGAAGTTGTATGGTTAATATATATATAGGACAAAACATGTAAATTGTATCATTTAAAGTTATGTTTTGAAGCACAAACAACATTTTAGAAAACCCATAAATCGACTTCATTGCTCGAGCGGAGAAGTTGCCGCTCGAGCGTAAAATGCAAGCAACCAGTATTTTTGCAGACCACGGGGTCCGCTCGAGCGGCCAATGTTGCGCTTGAGCGAGGAACCCTATTTCAGAAAAGTTTGAAAAACTATTTCATGTCCGGATTTCTGTTCTCTTTTATTTCTAAGCACTCTTAGGCATACATCGAACATTATAAATAAATTTAAGGAGTATAAAAAAAGCCTAAGAGAATTAAACAAGTTAAGAATGGAATAAATTGTATTGTGACTCGATTTCTATGTGTATTATGAATTGTGTAGGGTTAACTACAAGGGCGAACCAGGCATCTGAACACTATGAGTAATACTTTAGTAAAGATATGTTCATATATGCTATTTGTAAATACTACTCATGTATAAGTTTTCTGGATTTGTGAATTCGAATTATGAATGAACATTCTATTCATCTGATTGTGCAAGACTCTGTAATGAAATTGAATAGTACGAAATCATTTGATGACATGGACCAAAGGTCGTTCTGAGTTAATATGAAATGGGCCTAAAGGCCGTTCTGTATATTTGATTACATGGACCAAAGGTTTTTCTAAATAAATATGGAAATGATGGACCTGAGGTCGTTCAGTATAAATATGCGCATAGAAATGAATATGGAAATGATGGACCTAAGGTCGTTTAGTATAAATATGCGCATAGATATAAATATGGAAATGATGGACCTGAGGTCGTTCTGTACTATGATTGGGCCTAAGGCTGTTCTGTAATATCATTGGAAAAGTATTTTGGACCCAAGGTCGTTCTGTATGAATGAGAACTTGGGATTGAGGTCGTTTTGCCCTTCTGATACACCTTGAACATGATGGATTGAACTTGAAGTCATTCTAATTTGGACTTACATGTATTATGCATAAATATGAATTACTTAATTAAGAATTTCATTCATATTACCTCTTTACTTTGGTATTATTCATTGGGTGTTGGCTCACTCTTTATTTATATAAATGCAGGTGTAGGTGAGTAACTGGAGGATCAACATTAGAGTTTGCCCAGGAGTTCGCCTCTTTGTCAAGCCACCCAAGAGTGCCTCTATGTAAAGGCTTTGTTCTCTTTTGTTTTCTCAAGCTTGGGATAATCTTTGTACTTGGTTAGAAGTCTTTCACGTAGTGTGTGAGATATGATATAAAATATGTCTTCGTACATGTATATATGAAAGTGTGTTAAGAATGTTTTAATTACTGCAGTTGATCATGTATGCACAGCTCGATGGACATCATCATTTTTGTTTTGCTTCCGTTTCAGGCCCCGATAAAATTAAATATTTTGAAAATTTGTCTTTGAGGCCATAGGTAATCTACAGATTACTGGCCGGTTATGACGCTAAACCTATAGGGGTAGGTTTGGGTCATGACAGAAACAATACCATGACCCTTTGTTATATGTGCACAGAGACCTTTGATGTTGACCCAAGTGGTCCCTTTACTTGACCTATATGGTCCATTCGTTAGACCCATGTGGTCCTTTTGCTATACCTTCAAACCCTTTGTTGCACTATTGGATGTACCACATATGATTATGATTTGAGAACTTTGATACAAGTATTCAATTATGATTTGCTTCAAAACCCATGTGATATGATTTTGTATTATAATAGACATCACTCATTTAACCTCTTTATACTAGTATTACTCACTAGGCTTTAGCTCACCCTCTTCCCCTATATAAACATAGGTGAGCACATGGAACGTCAAGTTTAAAGCAACCTTGGGATTCCACCCTTCTGTCAAGCTGCTTTGAAGTGCCTCTGTGACAAGGCGATCTTGGATTCATGTAGAGCCAAGTTATGTCAGCCCTACTGCTTAGTTTTCTATTATTTTGGAACTTGCTATATGAGGATATTTTGTATAAGTATTTAAGATGTTTGAAGTAACTATGTGTTCATATCTATGAGGAAGGTTGAAGTTTTAATTACTTATGGATTTTCATGTATGCACCGCTCGATGAACATGGTTGTATTTTAATATTGCTTCCGCAATGCCCCATTATTATTTTTAATTATTAGTTGTCTTTGATGCTGGAGGTAATATGGGATTATTGGCTGGTCACGACCTAAACCTCTAGGGGCGGGTTCGGCTCATGACAAAATTGATATGCTTGAGCCATTATTTTGAATTTGAGAACCGATGTATGTATCCAACACATAGCACAAAACAGGTAAAGCAAACAAACAACCCTATGGGTGGTTAGGGTTACCCTGTCCTAGAGTTGGAACAATCTAGAGCTTCACCATTCAAACAAGTGGTATCATCACATCCTGAACATGGGAGAGTTCCCTACCCTAAGTTGGAAAGGTGCTACAACTTAGTAGTATGCACTAGGTCAGATTAGTCAAAAGGGCTATAGCAAGACACCTATATACCTACCTTTCCAAACACCTATAAGTGAAGGGAGGATCAAGCAGTATATTAGTGATCTAGATTCGAGGCTTGTACTCCCACCATGACAGAGCCCATGTCCAGCAAGTCATCCAGGATATCAAATGGAAAATACAGTGACTTAAACGCACCATGAATGTTAATGCATTGAACGTATAAATGAAAATAAATCTCACATCATGAAGTTCAGGTCAAGTTCTCTTAGAATCCCCAACAGAGTCGCCAGAAACTATAGGATGTTTTCGGGAGGTACTCGAACATGCCTAACAGTTTAGACTCTCAATCTCTTGATCTAGTCTCACAAGTGCAACATGAAATGAGAGTCCAGATCTGGCAACTTTTATAAAAAAAAATCCATTTTATTGCAAAACATTTGCTAGAAATGGACTATATTACTAGATCCCAGAGTCGGCACCCAATGTTTTGGAAAAACTAGGAAATCCATGACTCATGCCAAAGGCCACTATTCTTCATAACTAAAGTGTCTCAGTTCGGGAACTTAGGTATGAAGGGGGAAGGTCATGAATTGAGCACCCCCGCTCACCCAATCAAAAGATGCTCTACTAAGTCTTGATATGAGTTTTGTGGTCATCTTCCAGTTCTTTTAATAATGCTAACTTTACTATGTGAAGTAATCAATTATACATTGTGTCACTCATTTTGGCTATGTTTTAATTTCATGCATTTTGAAAGGCTTTTGAATAAATGTACAACTCACAGAAAAACTGAGCTCACATGTATATCAATCAACATCATTCTAACGTAAGCAACACAACCTTCATCCACTAGCAATAACACTTAAGTACGTTCCCACATGATAAAATGCTAGACATGGTAGTAATGACATACACAACAAGGGTGCTAAAACTAGAAAAGCTTACCTAGTGTTTAGCTAAGATTGCCGTGACTCGATCCATTTGAGTAGGGCCGTGGCCGAGTAGAACCTAGCTTGCAAGCCGAATAGGCCATGGATCCTATGGAACAACTGGGGGCCCAACTGTGAGGGAGGAGTGTCCATAATAAGAAAGTGGGTCCCTGGAGAGCAATACAAAAAGGAGAAGGATAAGCCAAAGAGGAGGTATGTAAAAAAAAGTGATAACTTGTGATATAAGAAAATTCGAGAGAATACTAACTTGTCTGTCGGAGTGTTAGTTCCGGCACCCCCGACCGGAGCGTTTGTTCCTATTTCAGGTATCAGCTCAAGGATCAAGAAAGTCTGCTTGGGTCAAAGAGTATTTCCAAACCACATCACACAACTGGCGCCGTCTATGGGAATACTCAAGCTCCTCCATGGCAGACATCATAGTAGATGATCCTTCGCTTGTCGTAGACGATGTTACACCAAGAGCCACACTTGGCCCAAAAAATACTACCGCACGAAGAGCTTTGAATTTTGATTCGATGACTCTATCCTTGCCTTCAACTTCGGTATAGGAAACCATATAGACAATGATGGACCAAGCAAAGCAAAATGAGTAGTGTTTGGAAGATATGGCAGTTGATAACGAACGTCTATGTAAAGAGCTAGTTGTGGAGTTGGCAAAGTTCCAGCAGATCGTACCACACCGTGATCAAGGTCGGTCAATAGAGAAGGAGGATTGATGACGTCAGCATCACAAACATGATAGTAGCAGTGCCTTCGACTCATCATCTTAGGAAACCAGGAAGAATGGGTGAGTTGACATGTCTAGCTCATCTAAAGGAAATCCGTATGTACGGCACAGGCGAGGAAAAGTAGATGATGGTTCAGATGAAGAAGATAAACACGATCCTTTCGTACGACGCATTGCAAGGGCTGCACTGCCTTAAAAGTTTAAAGCACCGACGTTTACCCTGTATGACGGTAAGTCAAACCCTATGGATCACAATCTTCATTACAAGCAAGCGATGACATTGCATGTTGATGATGAAGTACTCATGTGTCAAATGTTTCTGAGCAACTTGGGACCATTGGCCATCCGATGGTATTATAAACTGAAACCGGCCTCAGTAAAAAGTTTTCATCAGCTCCAAAAATCCTTCAGGGCAAGATTCATCACCAATGAGGTCCAGCCAAAGCAAGCTGACTCCCTCTGGGCAATGCAAATTAAACTAGCAGAGGCTCTCTGTGAATATTTGGTGCATTACTAGGAATGTTTCAACTTGGTGGACGATGCCTGCAATGATTCCATGGCCATCACCGCCTTTAAAATGGGATTACACCCCGATAGTTCTCTCAGAAGCTCATTGACCGGACGACCTCCCAAAACAGTCTAGGCGCTAATGAAGAAAGTTGAGGAGTATTGCAAGGTGAAAGATCATCCCTTCATGTCAAGGCCGGACAGAAAGTTGTGAAGTTAGCACCATCTGATTTGGTTCAGCCGATAAGTGTCGTACCACCAGGAAGCCCTAAACTGCGGGGCCAGGCAAAACGAGACAATCGGCAGGAACGAGCAATATCAAGTGGATAGTAGGTGCCCAGACGTTCGACAAGAAGTATACAGAGTTGGCCAAGCCGATCAACAAGATCCTATCCAAAGTCCAGCATCTATCATTCTTTAAGTGGTCGTCCAAGATGATTGGACCCCCTGACACTAGATGAAGGGATAGGCAGTGTGAATATCACAAGGACCATGGCCATGAGGCTGACATCTGTTATGCATTGAAGGACTATCTAGAGGATGGCTGACTGGCACAGCATGTTCGTAAGGGCAATCCACCAAACACGGTAGCACTACGCCTGGATTCACCTCCACTTGGTGTGATTCACATAATATATAGTCTATCGCCGCCAACTTAGGTACATACTATTCAGCTGCAACCCAGCCCGTCCAAGCTATTCACACTAGCCAAACGACCTTATGAGTTCGGCAAAATTAGCTTCGACGACACCAATCTTAAAGGTGTAACTCTCCTCCATGATGACGCCATTGTCGTCGAGTTGCACGTAAATAGATTCATTGTCAAATGCGTTTTGATCGATCAGGGAAGCGCCTCAAAGATAATGTATCACAAGACATTTATTAAACTCGGCTTCATCGATTCAGACTTGCTACCAGCCGAATATCCCCTGTTCAGCTTTAACGCCAACCCTGAGTACCTTTTGGACAAGATCATACTGTCAGTATGTGCAAGTACCAAATCAGTCAACTTAGAGTTTCTGGTCGTCAAACTTCTATCACCATACAATCTCATCATGGAGAGAACCTGGTTGCACGCAATGCAGGCTGTTCCAAGTACCTACTATTAGCTACTTTGCTTTCCAATGCAACATGGCATTGAGCAAATTCTAGGTTCTCAAAAATTGGCAAAGGCATGCTATCTTATTGCTTCGACAAAGAAGCTAAATGAACTGGAAGTGAACTCGGTTGAAGTTCCGGATTGAGAAAGCCTTGAGGACGTTGGAAAAACCTCCAGTGATAAGGTAACCAAGGACCTCGATCGGATCGGAATCAAAGGGGAACCTGACAAGTTCTTCATGATCGACACTTTCCTAGATGCATCTGAACGACAAGAGTTGGCTTCCTTCTTACTCGGCAACATTGATGTATTTGCCTGAACACCATATAAGATGCTAGGGATGGATCCGAGCGTCTCCCAACACTGTTTAAATGTCGATCCAAAAGTTAAACCAATCATTTAGAAAAGTCGACGGTCGGCCGCGGAGCATACTTCGGCCGTTGTCAAAGAAATCGACAGTCGAGGCCCTTCACAAAGTAACTTATCCCATGTGGCTGTCTAATACTGTGGTTGTAAAGAAGAAAAACGGATCTTGGCATGTTTGTGTGGACTTCACGAACTTAAGCAGGGCCTGTCCTACGGATTGCTTTCCTCTTCCTAGAATCAACCAACTTGTGGATGCAACTGCGCACCACCAACGCATGAGTTTCTTGGATGCATACAGCGGTTACCACCAAATTGCAATGCATCCAAAGGACCAGGAACAGACTGTATTCCTCACCCCACGGGGAACCTATTGCTACAAGGTCGTGCCCTTCGGATTGAAGAATGCGGGGGCAACGTACCAGAGGCTAGTCACCACTATGTTTAAAGAACACCTCGGTTGCACCATGGAAGTATACATTGATGACATGGTGGTAAAATTCAAGGAAAAGCATGCTCATCTAGCCGACTTAGCCATGACTTTAGATATTCTCCGAATGTACAAAATGAAACTCAATACCTCGAAGTGTACATTTTACATCGGATTTGGCAAGTTTCTCAGCTATATTATGAACCATCGCGGAATAGAGGCCAACCCAAGGCAAATCACGGCCATTATAGAACTTGGCTCACCCCAGTTGGCCAAAGAAGTTCAAAAGTTGATGGGAATGGCCGCTACTCTCAATAGGTTTATCAGCCATTCCTGGGATCGCTGTCGACCATGTTTTACACACTTTGGCAGGGCAAAGTATTTCAGCGGACCCCCGAGTGCCATGCCGCGCTAGACGGATTGAAAACATATCTCCGTTCGGTGCCACTCTTGGTAACCCCGTCTCTAGGCTACCCACTCATCTTATATCTAGCGGTATCCGATCGGGCGGTCAGCACAGTGTTATTAAAGGAGGAACTCGAGGAGTAGCGACCAATCTACTATGTAAGCAAGGTGATGGTTGACACCGAAACACGATACCTACCACTGGAAAAGCTCATCCTAGCTCTTGTGGTGGCTGCCAGAAAGCTAATGCACTATTTTCAAGCTCATACCATAGGGGTACTAATAGACTATCCTTTCCAAGCAGCGCTCCGTAGCGCGGAAGCATCAGGGTGAGTCTCTAAATGAGCATTGGAACTTGGCCAGTATGACCTCCAATTTTTGCCCAGAACGACCATCAAGGGACAGGTGTTGGCTGACTTCGTAGTTGAGTTTACAGGATGCCACATCAACTTTAAGTCTGACCAACTCGCCCCTCAGCCTCAACCAGACTGGAGAATGTATTTTGGAGACATTTGGCAGATGTATTGTGATAGATCATCTAACCAAAGTGGTAGTGGGGCAGGCATAGTAATCATGGCCCCTGAAGGGGCAATAATCGGGTAGGTAGTCAAACTAGGTTTCGATGCATCAAATAATAAGGCCAAAATACGAAGCGTTGCTAACCGGCCTCTGTAATGCGCTTCATCTAGGTGCCAAATGATTACAGGTTTTCTGTGACTCAAAAATAGTCATCAACCAATTGAAAGGGGAGTATGCGTCTAAAAATGACCGAATGACAGCCTATATGAAAACGGTGGATTCCTTGCTCACGAAGTTCAACCACTACGAGCGAAATCAAATAATCCGAGATCAGAACACACATGCAAATGCCCTTGCTTGCTTGGCTTTTGCCATTAACTCGGAAATCAAACGAACCATCGAAGTGGGATTCATCCCAGAGTTGAGTATCAATTCTCTCAAACCTATTCATGTCAACATCATTGACTCAAGACTAAGTTGGATGGACCCCATTGTAGCATTTATTTCCTCAGAATAGCTACCAACAAACCAAAAAAGAAGCGCAAAAGTTGCAGAATAAATCCCTACAATATTACCTGGATCCCCAGGGAAAGCTTTACAAAAAATCTCTCTCAGGGCCATATTTGGAATGTGTTCACCCAGACAGAGTCGATGATTTCTTGGTTGAAATACACGAAGGTAGTTGTGGTGCCCATTTTGGAGGGCGCTCATTGGCCCACCGAGCCGTAACAGGGATATTATTGGTTGACCATGCGTACAGATACTGAGAACTATGTAAAGAAGTGTGAACAATACCAGAAGTTCTTCCTTTTAACTCACCTACCTGCCATAGAATTAAATTAAATTACTAGTCCTTGGCTGTTTGCTCAATGGGGCCTTGATATCGTCAGACCACTGCTGCGAGCTCCGGGAAACAAACGATTCTTGATCGTTGCAACAGACTATTTCACAAAATGGGTCAAAGCAGAATCATTAGCACACATCCGAGATGTTGATGTTAAATACTTTGTGTGGGAAAGCATTATAACCTGATTCGGCATACCTAGAGCACTTGTATCCGACAATGGCACCCAATTCGATTGTGGCATCTATCGGGAACTATGCAACACATATGGTATCCGACCCTATTTTTCCTCACCGTCGTACCCACAAAGCAACGGTCAGGCCGAGGCCTTTAATAAAGTGATCCTGGATGGAATCAAGAAATGATTGGAGAAGGCCAAGGGCAAGTGGGTTGAAGAGCTACCCAATGTATTATGGGCTTACCACACCACTCCGGGCCGATCCACCAGTGAAATGCCATTCGCCTTGTGCTTTGGGATAGAAGCTATCATCCCTCTTGAAATCGGCCTCCCCACTCTGAAATCAAAGGCTTTTGACACATGGCGTAATGACATGATGTTGGCCTTGGATCTAAATTTTCTTAAAGAATGTCGAGATCGAGCTCTTGCGCTCATGGCGTGATATTAGCAGTAGCTCGCCAAAATCATATAACCAGCGTGTGCAGCTGCGCCGTTATGCTTCTGGAGAATTGGTCCTCATGAAAGTGCTTCCTACTACTAAAAACCTGGCAGACAAAAAACTAGGCTCCAATTGGGACGGCCCCTATCAGGTTGATTCAATTGTCGGCGCAAGAGCATATCGCCTTTCAGACATGGCTGGTAAAAGTCTACCTCGAGCTTGGAATTCGACCAACTTGCGCAAATTTTATCATTAAAACCAACTTGAACAATGTTCTCCCTCGTTTTTGTTTTTGCTGTTATGCAACCGTGTATGTATCTATATAGTTACTCAACAATACAGTATGCCTTTCTCGTCTTGTTTCCGTTTCGTTTAAAATGGCCAATTGATAAAAGCTTTCGAATTCGGAGCACCTTTCGTGCTTTGATCACGTTTGGCCATTACAGAGACTCCGAATTCAGAGCGCCCTTCGTGCTCGGCACGATTGGCCGAATAAGCTTCCAAATTTGGAATGCCCTTCGTGCTTGATCATGTTTGGCCATTACAGAGACTTCGAATTTTGAGCCCCCTTCGTGCTTGGCACGATTGGCCGAATAAGACCCTGAATTTGGAGCACCCTTCATGATTGGCATGATTGGCCGAATAAGCCTTCGAATTCGGAACGCCCTTCATGCTTTGATCATGTCTGGCCATTACAGCGACTCCGAATTCAGAGCACCCTTCGTCTTTGGCATTATTAGCTGAATAAGCCTCTGGATTCGGAGTGACCACTGCAAGGTCTTAAGAATTTCTGAAAGTAGCAAATTCTAATAATGGTATTACAGGGGGTCAATAAACAAGTAGTTCTACAAATGCATGATTAAGCTAAATGCAATAGAATCACATGAGACCATAAATGCATAGCTCTAACAATGCTAGCAAAGATATCAATCAAACGAGCACAATAAATATTTATTTCAAACGACAATACATGGTTTCTTGCTACAAATACATGGGTCATGCTAGATTAAAAAGTACAATACGTGGTTTCTTGTTATTTAGGCTTTCTCCGGATCGACACCTTATTCTTCATCATCAGTCTTTTCGGGGTCATAAGCCTCGAAGGGGACTTGTTATTTTGGTAAAATGGAGACGTCAAGTTGATACCAGCGGCTTGCAAAGCCTTAATTCATCCGTTCTTAAAGCCACGGTTCTCGCATTGGCAAACGTCATCCGCTAACTTTTCCCTAGTCTTCTTAATGCCAATTTTTCGTTCGTAAAAAAAAGCCTTCTTCATAAGCCCCTATTCTTATTGCTTTTTTTGCGAACATGCTTGCCATATCCCGATCGGCTATGGCATGATCCAGCAGGCGTTGGTTTACTTTCTCTATTACAACCGGGTTCGTTGCGCCCGCTGACTACATTTTGGCGACCTTGGCCTTTCTCAGCTCACTCTCGGCCTTCTTAGCGCAACACTTCAAGTTTCGAATATGCCTGTCTTTCTGTTCAATTTTTCTTTGCACGGCGCGAAGGTGCATACCAATTTCATATGAGCTATGGAGTCCCTGACTGCTCTATGGACATCCTCTCTAAAAATTTCATAGTCATCATATTCGATCATTGATTGTTGCACTTCGGGTGGAAAAATTTGCCGAGTAAACTCCACTGCCACGTTCAGATCATGGATAATTAAATCCACCTCGGTCATTGGTTTGTTCCCAATAAACATCAAAAAACTTAAGGGGCGTGGTGGATTGCTCGACTCATTTACCGTTGAGGCATATGCACTCACAGTCTTTGGGTTCTCTTGTTGTTGCGCCCCCCTCCTTGGCGATTTTTCTACCTCACCCCCTCTTGGGGACTTGCTTCGACGAGGGGAGGATCGGCGCCTCTCTTGCTCCTCCGACGGCATATTTCCTGTTTGGGTGGGTTCGCCACCAGCTTTGTGGTTCATTTCTACGTCCAGTTCAGCTAATGTATTTCCTTCACCTCTATTATTGAAGAATAATCTACTAGACATACGAACTTGCTCAGGTCGACACAGTGCTCTTTTCCCTTTCACATTCAGCTAGGTTTGAGAAGTGTCTATTTAAAGAGGCCACAGGCCCCACACACGCCTGGCTACCCTGCTTATTAATTGTGGATGCAACGATTACGAAGTGCCTGCGGTCGTTGCCGCCTCCTTATGTATTCGGTGCTAACACTCAGTGGTCACCTGGGGTAAAGGCATATTTATTAATCTATTCAGTTTTTTCAATATTTTGCCAAATTACGACACTGCCCCACTTGACCCCAAGAACATGCTTTGTTTCTATTGTATTCAGCAATGATGCTCAATGGTCAACTAGGGTAAGGGCAGATTTATTAATCTATTCAGCTTTTTCAATATTTTTCCAAATTACGACACTACCCCACTGGACCCCATGAACATGCTTTGTTTCTATTGCATTCGGTAGTGAGGATCAGTGGTCAACTGGGCAAGGGTAGATTTATTAATCTATTTGGCTGTTTCAATATTTTGCTGAATTATGACACTGCCCCACTGGACCCCATGAACATGTTTTGTTTCTATTGTATTTGGTGGTGACGCTCAGTGGTCAACTGGGGCAAGGGCAGATTTATTAATCTATTAGGCTTTTTCAATATTTTGCTGAATTACGACACTGCCCCACTTAACCCCATAAACATGCTTTGTTTTTATTATATTCGGCAGTAACGCTCAATGGTCAACTAAGGGCAGATTTATGAATCTATTAAGCTTTTTCAATATTTTGCCAAATTAAGACAGTGCCCCACTTGACACCAGGAACATGCTTTGTTTTTATTGTATTCAGCATACATCTTTTAATCTATTCGACTTGTCAATGTATTTCTTGTTTTCAAATTCTTATTCTTGGTATGGCGACGTGGCACATTTTCGATCTCGACGCATTTCCACTAACCAAGCAAGGCATTATCATTCACACAATCATAAACAAAACGGGCATTAGTACAAAAACTAAACCGTTTAATGAAATCAAAAAAATAAACAGCCAACAAACAAAAACAAAGGTAAATATATCTATTACAAAAACGACTGATCAAAAGTCCAAATCCTCTGGATTTGATTCCAGTGGTTTGACTTCCAATTGCTCGTAGGGAATCGACTAATCAAGAGTCACCTTGGTGGCCGCCAAAGCTTTGAGCCATCCGTGCTTGAAATCTCAATCCTCGAACTTCAAGGCTTTATTGGCGTACAACTCCTTGGCCTTAAGCTCTTTGGCATCAAATGCTTTGGTCGCATCTGCCTCAGTGAGCTCCCTCGCATTCTTCTTCGCCTCAAGATCGGCCTTCAGTTTTGAGATTTCTTCTTGAGCTGACTTGAGGGAGCCGTCTATCAAGTTTGCCCTCTCTTCAGCGGCCCTATGAAGCAGGTCGACATGCTGCGTTTTTTCCTGTGCAGCAACGGCCCTCGCTTGCTCTTCTTCCACCTTCGTGGCTTCGGATTCGGTCTTCTCAGTTGCCACAGCCAAATTGGCTATAGCAGCTATGGCCTTGCCTTTCTCCTCTTCTAACTGGCCTTCAAGGATGCCGAGTCGCTTTACGACGTCGTAATGACAACGGCCGATCTTGGCAATCCTTCCAATGCCTAACAAAAGAAATGAAGCCAAGGCAAGTTAGTCGGAGTCAGAAAGGAAATTTTGTTTATTTGTAAACTTACCAATATGGCTGACTGCGTCGCCAAAGCAATTGAGACAACATCCAGTTCGACGCGGAAAGTAGCCTTGTTTGTTGGCAAAGAGAGCACCGAAGCCACACTTAGGGCCACGACGGGATCTTTGATAGCCGACCCACTAGTGAGAACCGGCGTACTCTTCATCCGTGGTTGGATGACGAATGGCTCGGATAAATCATCTGTGGACGGTATCTCCATCCTTGGCCATTTATCAATCAGTGTCTTCGATAAATCGGTTACGATCTCAGTAGGTCATTTTTGCCCTAACAGATCGACTCCCAAGACTTTAGTCTGGTGCTCTTCAGGAACCAATTTGGCCACAACCGTTTCGCGGGCCGTTTCTTCTAGAGGAACCTCGCCTGCTACTTGGCTCCCTCAACTACTGTCGACTTGTCTCCTGGCCGCCATCCTTTCTGCATTTTGTCTTATGGCAAATTGGGCAAGAGATTCTCTGCTCATCTTCTCGGCTTCGGATTCGGCCCCAGGTAAATCCTCCAAATTGGTGAAGATGTCATCCTCTGGAGCAGATAAAGCTATTTGGCCAGAGGTGGAGAGGTGATCAGTATGATGGTCGGGGCTAATGTGCTTGAATGCTAATTTGATTTCTCTATTAAGCTCCTGATCCTCTGCACGGTCCTCTGATTGCGTGTTTTTGCTGACTTGTTCATCGATGTCGGAGCCCTCAACACCAATATTTCTTAGACTTTTGTAACTAGGGAATATAAGTGCAGTGAGCTGCCGTTTACCTCTTGGCACAGGGATATTATCTGCTATCGAGAAAGTGGAGTAGGTTGGGTCGTACCTTAGCAAAACGTGCGCTGCACACCGTTGTCCTTGAAGGTTTGCACGGCCTTTGTAATTAAGGACCGCCTTCACTTGCTCAAGAACGGCTTCCACCGATGTCAATGCTCTTTTTAAGTCGTTGCCTGTACGACAAAAATAATAATCAACATCTTGTATTTAAGCCGAATAAATCGTTTATTTAAAACATGATAATAATTCTAGTCGGCCACTTGGCTCGCCTTTTTGCCTTGGCACTAGGTCTTGGTGATCTTCCCTCACCAAATTCCCAATTGCCTCAAACGGCGACCTTGACATCGTCAACCCTTTTGCCAGAGCTAGCGAGCATGGTCACCAAGTGGTGATCTACGTCTTTGGCTCTTAGAAAGTAACGACCCTGCCAACCGGTTGATTTTTCCATAACGTAGCAGTGCCGAATAGTTGGAATTCCTAGGTTAAGACATAGTTAGCTATTCAATTCTACTATACCCATGATTATTCAGTAGAAGTTCATGTTAGGTTGGGAGGGAATTAGTCCCCAATAACGCAGGACTGTCCTAAGAAGAGAATGGTAGGGGAATCAGACTCCACCCTCAACGATTGACAAAAGGGGAAAGATAATGCTGTTTGTGTCAGCCCTCTCCATGTCCACCACACTGTCTGCAACAAGGGATAGGTGGACGTCGTCTGGGATAGAAAAATGATGATGGAAGGTTGTGACTCGCTCCTCTGAGAGGAGAGCTTTCAAATGCCTCACCATTTAAGACGGAATACAAACAAAATGTGCACTAAAAAACAAAACATGCAGGGGAATGGAATGAGAACAAAATGAGAAGAGAAAGGGAAACTTACAGGTTGAAGAAGAAGATGAATAGTGGGGAGCGAAATTGTAGAAGTCTTGAAGGAGGTTGGTGTGAAGGATGCCAAAGGAAGTTAAGAGCCTTTCGATTCAAGAATATACGGAGGGACAATTTTCAAATCGAACATTAAATGACTGTCAAATATGAAGGGGTGGGAAGCTGTAATGATTAACATATCGCGCCTGTTCTGAAGAATTAGTACTAAAAGGAGTGCAACCGCCGTATTTTCAACTTTCGAGGGTTTCTGCCTGATCTGGTAGCCAAGAGGAATGCATCAAGTAGCCAAACATGCTGACCGGAATGATCTTACTCGGATGTTTGGGGGGGCAATTGTGGGGGTCAAGTTTAATATGAGCCGTATATAAGTCGGCTCAAACTAGGCTTTACCCTTAAGACAAGATTGTTGAGAAGACATGTGAAGATGAGTGGGCCTGTGACCCGATCCATTTAAGTAGGGTCGTGGCCGAGTAGAGCCTAGCTTGTGGGCCGAATAGGCCATGGATCCTATGGAATGACTGGGGGCCCAACTGTGAGGGCGGAGTGTCCATAATAAGAAAGTGGGTCCCTGGAGAACAAATATAAAAAGGAGAAGCATCAGCCAAAGAGGAGGTATGTAAAAAAAAAGTGATAACTTGTGATATAAGAAAACTTGAGAGAATACTAACTTGTGCGTCAGAGTGCTAATTTCGGTACCCCCGATCGGAGCGTTCGTTCTTATTTCAGGTATCACCTCGAGGATCAAGAAAGTTTGCTTGGGTCAAAGAGTATTTTTAAACCACATCACCACATATATGCTTATCATTATAAGGTTTTTGGTTCTATGTAATGAAATGAGTAATGTTCCCTTTTTTATAATTGTTCTATATACAAAATTTTTACAATAGTTATTCTACAATTTTTTTTGTAATTTTTACAATTGTTCTATGAGAAATGGTTCTATATACAAAATTTTTATCCGAATTGTTTTGATAATTTTTGCTGAAATTTTACTGGTGATGTTTATATGAATTTAGGGATCATTTAACAGTCAACTAAAAAAATTATATATATATTTTTTCTTTTTTTTTTGCTTTTAGTATTTTTTTTAATTTGTGTCAATTTTTTAAAAAAAGTTTTTTGATCCATTTAGTGAGACGAATCTAAAAAATAATAAAATAAAAAAGTTCATTAAGGACAAAAAAAACTATTTTTTTACCTTTTGTTGTTGTCGTCGTCGTCGTCTTTATCATACTTTTAATTTTTTTACTTTTCTTATTTGTCTAATCAAGTAAGTTCTAAAAGTCAAAAAGAATTTATTTATTTTTTTAAAAATTCACTAAAGATGTAAAAAAAATAAATAAACACAACAATCACTTAAAAAATCAATCCCAAACAACCCTTTAGTAATCATGGTGATTTTTTTACTAGAATTTGTTGAATTATTCATTCATTTAGTGTTTTACTTGATGTAATGTAATATTGCAACAAATATGCATGAAATTACATGTTATTTTTATTACTGTTACCACCATGGTTTCATTCCCTTACTTTGATTTAATCATCAACTACAAAGGCAAAGTGGGCAGAGGGAGTTTGGAGAGAAAGAAATAAAGTTTATTGGAAATTTGGAAGAAAATGGTTATAAGAGTGTGGAGTTATTTTATAAAGGAGGTGAAGGGTATTTTGGCCATTTAGGTGTTTATTTTTTATGATGCCGCTATATTTGATTACTTTTGCAACGTCCTTCTAACAGAAATGGGGGAATATGGTATTATTTTGTAAAGTAGGGAGTTCGGTATAATTATTAAAACTACAAAAAATATATCTACAATTATGGTAAACTCAAGAGAGGTAAGTGTAATTTACCTATTAAAAATGGTCAATCAAAACTAATGAAATTGTGCCTTCTACGTGTAGAAGAAAAACTAATTAAAAAAAGAAATGTAAAAGAATGCACGGGTTAAGATTATTTTCGCCTTTTCACAATGCGATTGAAAGGTATTATGATAATTTCAACAGGTAACTTAACGTCGTTCGGTACATTTTAACAAGAAGTGAGAATCTTGATATTATTTTGGAAAGTAAGGAAGGTCGTGTTGAAACTACAGGGAATGTATCTGCAATTATGATAAACCACAGGGGAGGTAAGTGTAATTTACCCAAAATAATTTGAATGAACAAAATAAAATAAAAATTGAATGTTTTTAAAAAATTATTATTATTATTTTTAACATAATAGCAAATCGTACAAAAAAAGTTTTGAAATCAATTTTGAAAGATAAATTTTTTAAAAGAATTTTGAAAATTAAAATTTTATTTAATTATAAGTTTTGAAAAAAATTTAAAATAAGTTTTAAAAATCCATAACTAAACAAATTTTGAGTTTTTAACTATCCAATTACAATTCAAAAACTAATTAGTGTGTTTGGTTCGAGTTTTTTGAATTAAATTTTGGGAGACTTATTTATAAGTCTTTTTTCAGACACTTATGGTAGGCTAAGTCCTGTGTAATTTATTATAGAGTCTCAAGTCCTATTTAGATATGAATGTATTCCACAAGATCCTACATAAACGGAATGTGACGTGACACTTTCATAAACGTAACGTAACGTGACACCTATATAAACGTAACATAACGTGACACCTACATAAACGTAACGTGACACCTGCATAAACGTAATGTAACGTGTCACGTTACGTTTCGCAAACTTAATGAGTTTTTATTTTTTTAAAATTGAATGTGAAAATGTTGCTGGTTTATATTGGTGTCACGTTACGTTTCATATAAATATGATCTATGGCAACATTCAATTTCCTAAGAAATTGAATGTTGCCATAGATCATAAGTGTCACGTTACGTTTATGTAGGTGTCACGTTACATTACGTTTATGTAGATATGATCTATGGTAACATGCAAGGAAATTGCATGTTACCATAGATCATAGGTGTCACGTTACGTTTATGTAGGTGCCACGTTACGTATAGGTGTCACGTTACGTTACGTTTATATATATATGATTTATGCTAACAGAGAGCTGCTTCTTCTTCAACTAGACCCCAGAGTCAGAGTTTGGGCAGGGGGCAGCCCTTATCTTGCTGTCAGTGTGGACAGCCTGGGCACCTGAAGAGGTTCTGCCCACAGTTGAGTGCCACTTCAGGAGTGTCTGGTTCTAGACAGACGCAGGGTTTTCAGCCAGCTCAGTCTGTGCAGGCCTCGAGGGTTAATCTGGGGGCTTCGTCGTCCCAGTTAGTGCAGCAGTCGTATGCTCCAAGGGGTGAGCAAGTGGATCAGGGGCCTACAGGGCGCGTGTATGCTGTTACCGCGCAGGATCTAGTACCGGCTCCATCAGTAGTGAGAGGTACCTTTTTGTTTTGCAACTCGGTTGCTAATGTGTTGATTGATACGGGTGCATCTCATTCTTTTGTATCTGCTGCATTTGCATCTATGTTGGAGTTGGAGCTGGCACAGTTAGCATCTCCTATTTGTGTAGTGTCACCTCTTGGGGGTGAGTTGATTCTGAAACAGGGTTGTAGAGGTTGTGATATAGAGGTCGCCGATTATAGACTTGCGTTCCCTTTTGTAGTTATGCCTATGAAGGGTTTTGATGTTATTCTGGGTATGGACTGGCTATCGTCATACCGGGCTGTTATCGATTGCAACCGCCAGAGAGTCACATTGTGTACTTTGAGCGGGGAGTGGTTCCATTTCTTGGGAGACCGGGTTGGTAGTGTTTTGCCACCGGGGTATGATTCGCGAGGGCGGAGTGAGCTTAGTGGTCTACTTGCTAGCTTTGAGAGTGGTGAGTGTGATGAGACCCAGCTTGTGTTGCCGAGGGTGGTTTGTGAGTACTCGGATGTCTTTCTCGAGGACCTGGTTAGTTTGCCACCTCATCGAGAGATTGAGTTCTCTATTGATTTAGTGCCCGGCACGGCGCCGATTTCTATGGCACCTTACCGTTTTGCTCCAGTAGAGTTGGTTGAGTTGAAAGTCCAACTCCAGGAGTTGCTGGATAAGGGCTTTGTCCGCCCTAGTGTTTCACCGTGGGGAGCACCGGCCCTCTTTGCTAAAAAGAAAGATGGTGCCTTGAGATTGTGCATCGACTACCGAAAGTTGAATCGGGCTACGGTTAAGAATAAGTACCCTATGCCCCGTATAGATGATTTGTTTGACCAGTTGAAGGGTTCCCGCTGTTTCTCTAAGATAGACTTGAGATCGGGTTACCATCAGTTGAGGGTCAGGGAGGAGGATATCCCGAAGACGGCATTCCGTACACGGTATGGCCATTACGAGTTTCTGGTGATGCCATTTGGGCTTACCAACGCACCGGCAGTCTTTATGGACTTGATGAATCGGATCTTTCGGGAATTCTTGGATCGTTTTGTGGTCGTTTTTGTGGACGACATTCTTATCTATTCACCTTCAGAGGAGGAGCACGAGGCACACTTGAGAGTGGTGCTTGAGTTACTTAGAGCCCATAGGCTGTACGCCAAGTTTGGGAAGTGTGAGTTCTGGCTAGGAGAAGTCAAGTTCTTAGGCCATGTGGTTTCCGGGGAAGGGGTGTTTGTTGATACATCCAAGATTGAGGCAGTGCAAGATTGGGCACAGCCTAAGAGTGTGTTTGAGATCTGCAGTTTTCTGGGATTAGCTGGGTATTACCGCCGGTTTGTGAAGGACTTCTCTAGACTAGCTTCACCGTTGACTAGACTGACTCGAAGGGAGTCAAATTTGTATGGAGTGAGACTTGTGAAAAGTCGTTCCAGGAATTGAAGGTTAGGTTGACTACCGCTCCGGTCTTGATTATTCCGGAGAGAGGGCTGGGTTATGCAGTCTATTGTGATGCCTCACGAGAGGGTTTGGGTTGTGTATTGATGCAGGAGGGGAAAGTAGTAGCTTATGGCTCACGTCAGTTGAAAATTCACAAGAAGAATTACCCTACACATGACCTAGAGTTAGCGGCTGTGATCTTTGCCTCGAAAATCTGGAGGCACTACCTTTATGGTGAGAGATTCGAGGTGTTCTCGGATCATAAAAGTCTGAAGTATCTGTTCACACAGAAAGACTTGAACTTGAGGCAGAGGAGGTGGATGGAGTTTATTGAGGACTACGACTTTGAGTTGCTTTATCATCCGGGGAAGGCCAATGTTGTGGCTGACGCCCTTAGCAGGAAATCCATAGGTGATGTAGCCTGTATAGCCATCCGGGAGTGGGAGATCTTGGGGGTGCTTGGCGAGTTTGATTTGCTACTGGGCGAATTCGTTGAGGCAGCGGCCTTGTTTTCTGTTGTTGCGCAGCCTACACTAGTGACTCGGGTGTTAGAGGCACAGAGAGGTGACCTTGAGGTAGATTCCCTTCGAGAGAAGATCTCCAGTGGGAAGATTAAGAAGGGTTTGACGGTGTATCCCGACCTGAGTGTGAGATACCGAGACCGTTTGTTTGTGCCAGAGTCTTGCCGAGAGGAGGTACTCCGAGAGTTTCATCATTCGCGCCTTGCGGTGCATTCGGGAGGTACTAAGATGTATCGAGATTTGGGTCGCCAGTTTTGGTGGCGGGGTATGAAGAGAGATGTGGCAGTTTTTGTGTCTAAGTGCCTTACTTGTCAGCAAGTGAAGGCCGAGCATTAGAGGCCAGCGGGTTTGTTGCAACCCTTGCCTATTGCCGAGTGGAAGTGGGAGCATGTCACGATGGACTTCGTTGTAAGTCTTCCGAGGACTCAGCGGGGTAGTGATGCTATCTGGGTGGTTGTAGACCGGTTGACTAAGTTGGCGCACTTCATTCCTATGCGCGTGAGAGATTCGGTAGACCATCTTGCCGACTTGTATATTCGGGACATAGTGAGGTTGCACGGGGTCCCAGTGACGATCGTCTCAGATAGAGACCCTCGTTTTACTGCTAGGTTGTGGCAGAGTTTGCAGAGTGCCTTGGGTACTAGATTGACCTTTAGTACGGCTTATCATCCCCAGACTGACGGGCAGTCCGAGCGTACTATTCAGATCCTTGAGGATATGCTTCGAGGTTGTGTCCTTGACTTTAGTGGGACGTGGGAGAGGCACTTGCCCTTGGTAGAGTTTGCCTACAACAACAATTTCCAGTCTAGCATCGGTATGGCACCGTTTGAGGCCGTGTACGGCCGACCGTGTAGGTCTCCAGTTTGTTGGGCCGAGGTGGGTAATGCACCTTTGTTGGGTCCGGAGTTGGTGAGGGAAATGACCGAAAAAGTTGAGCTTATCCGTAGGAGGCTTGTTACAGCCCAGAGTCGTCAGAAATCTTATGCTGACCGTAGGAGGAGACCTTTGGTGTTTGAGGTGGGTGATCATGTCTTTCTAAAGATATCACCTAGGCGAGGACTAATGAGGTTTGGGAAGAGGGGGAAGTTATCCCCTCGGTTTATTGGTCCTTTTGAGATTCTCAAGAGGATTGGCGAGGTTGCTTATCGTTAAGCTTTGCCGCCGCAGTTGTCCGGAGTTCATGACGTGTTTCATGTGAGTATGCTTCGGAAGTATGAGCCAGATCCATCACATGTATTGGATTGGACCGATTTAGAGGTAGATGAGGATGCCTCGTATGAGGAGAGACCAGTTCAAGTCTTGGATCGGTGGGATCAAGTCCTGCGTGGCAAGACCATTCCTTTAGTGAAGGTTTTGTGCAAACATCACGGAGTGGAGGAGGCCACTTGGGAACGTGAGTTGGAGGTCCGCGAGAAATATCCGGACTTGTTTAATGATGTGTAATCTTGTATATAGATTTTGTAATATTGTTAGACTTAAGAGCTTTGTACATGTCTTAAGTTGTAAAATATTGAGAATGTTTTGGTTTAATGGAAATATGTTGTGGAACTTACCTTGATATGGGAGTTGATTATAATATTGTATATGTGGGCTATATTGTAGAAATGGAGTTGTATCATGTATATTGATTATGATATGAACTGTGAACCATGTATGTTGGAAATGGTTGGAATTGGAAGAGAAATGCATGTTGATAATGCACTTGTAATGTATGTTATGAAATGCCTCTTGATAAGAGATGGAATGACCGGTAATGGGTCGAGTTATTGAATGTTAAAAGTGTAACATTGTTTAAAATGGAGGAAAACCTGTTTTTGAAAACTTGTGCCTAATTTCGGGGACGAAATTCTTTAAGGGGGGCAGGTTATAACGATCCCGAGTTTACCCTTGTTGTACAGTGATCCGGACGTGTGTCCGTGGATGATAGTAGTTGATTATCACCTTGTGTACATCCTTTCTTACTTTGTATTTGAGTTATAGGATGTGTTGGGCAGGTTTGTGACAAGTTGGTTGAGTTTAGAAATCAAAACTAGTTGCCCAGATTTTGACCTGTCCGCTCGAGCGAGGAGTTTGACGCTTGAGCGGGGATCCTTTTGTTGCTTGTCCGCTCGAGCGGGGGTTTTGGCGCTCGAGCGGGAATATCACCCATCCAGTATTTCCTGTGCAGTGGTGGACGCTCGAGCGTGGGATTGGCCGCTCGAGCCCCCGCTCGAGCGAGAGTGTGTGAGTGCCGCTCGAGCGGGGGAGTTGGACGCTCGAGCGGGATACCTGTCTGCAAAAGTGCTGGGAGTGTGCATCCGGCGCTCGAGCGGGGGATTGGCCGCTCGAGCGGGAGTCTGTGAGTGACGCTCGAGCGGGGGTTTCCATGCTTGAGCGGGAGACTGGGTTTAAGTTCCGAGTTTTAGCATTTTTAAATCACTTTTTCTTGTTCTTTCTCTCTCTTACTTTCCCAAACACAAATTTGAGAGCCTCTCTCTCTAAAACCTTAACTTCTCTCCAGGGATTGATCTAGTAGAAGTTGTTTCCTCGTTTTTGGCCTTTACGAAAGTTGTGTTGATCGTCGAGGGCTTTCTTTTGATCCGAAAAATTCGTGGTTTGGAGCATTTTGGTTTTGGTCTTCATCTCCATTGGAGCTCAAACTTTGAGGTAGGGATACCCTACTCCTCTTTATGGATTTTGCCTTTAAATTTTAGTATTTTGAGATGTTGGGGTTATTTTGGTAATTTTGCGAAAGTTTGGGGCTTGGTGTAATTTTACAAGAGTTGGGGTTTAGTTTATAATAAACCTAGATGCATGTTTGGCATAGAGAAATGGAATAAATGTTGGAACATTGATGAAACTGGAACCTAAGGGTTGTAATGGTAATTATGGAAAATGCCCTAATTACATTGATGAATTAATTGGGATAATTAATTGTGAGAAATGAGGAATTGAAGTGGAAATGTTGAGATTGGGAGTATGTGGATTTAAAGGGTGTAGTTGAATTACTTATCACTCACCGAATTGAAATGTTGATATATTATTCATTTTGTGCATTTATTTTATGTATAGAGATAATGCTTTGGGCTATCGGTGGAGAATAGTCTTGATTGTTGTAGACAATGCATGATGATTAGGCAAACTGAAACTAATCACTGGAATGTGTCATTGAGAATGACGGTTGAAAGAATACATTAAATTTATGTATTGATTGATAATGTGTATAATGCTTGTTTATATGCATTGTGTTGTGTTGGAGGAGATAGGGGATGTACTCCACGGTTTAGGGGATGATAGGGGATGGACCTCTAAACCGGATGTTGTTGGGAGAAGATAGGGGATGGACTCCATAGATAGAGCTCATATGCTTATCTAGTAATGTGTTGACACAGCTCATATGCTTGTCTTTGGAAGTGTGATAGTGCTCTTATGCATATCTATGGAAGTGTGATAGTGCTCTTATGCATATCTATGGAAGTGATGATATAGCTTGTATGCTTATCTGTTGGTGTGTGATATAGCTGGTATTCTTATCTATTATGAAATGAGAAAGTGTTTTATATGAGTTACTGTCTCATATAAGTGGTTTGGCCAGGTTCTGAGCCATGATTATAAATGGAGAATTGAAAAGAAATGGAAAATGAATTGTGTCGTGGACTTGTATGTCTTGAAACTGTAAAGTGTTATAAGTGGAAGTACCAGTGTAGCCATCTATCAACTGCTAATCTTTTAGTCATTGTTCATATTTGGTTTAGTGTATTTCTACTGGGCTGTGGCTCACCCTATATGGGAATATCATTTTCAGGTACAGATAGCATGCCACCTCCAAGGACGTAGCATGGGAGGCTAGAGGCGGCAGACTTTTGTTGTTTAGTTTCTTTTGATGTATTACATGTATATTCAAGCCAAGGGCTTAATGTGTAAATGAGTTAGCACTCTTTTGTTGTAACCAAGTGTTAACTTGGAAAGCCGTAAGCCCTTAGGGCATTTGCTTTTGTCGTTAACCTGTAATACTTTTTGTAATGAAACTCTGATGAATAGAAGAATGTGGAGCTTTATTATATCAATGCATGTCTATATTGATGGGTTTAATGTTATTATTTTTTGAGGGCGTTACACACAGCCTCTGCCAAACAGTTACATAGCAGCATCAAGGATGAGAATAACATTTCTGCTACAGGGCTAGAATGATAGAGCAATGCTAGAGTTACAAAAAAAAATTCTACTAAAAAGTTGACCAAAAAATTCTACTATACAGTTGACCAAGCATTCATGTGTTTGATTAATTTTTTGATAAAATTTTCAAAATTTATAGCATTTTTCATAATGATAAGTAAAAAAAGTCTCTATAGCCTAAAAGACTCACGCTTTGTATTCTATTTATATTTTTTTTTGATAATTTGCAATCTTGCACTAAACCCATTTCCATGATCAAATGAAGAAAACAAAAGAAATAGAGCGACAAATTATACCTGTAGTAAACTTTATTATTTATATTATATTTTTAACATGTCTCCTCACGTGTAACCGATGTTTTCTTCATAACTGGTCATACACGTGCTAACATTATTTATATTATATTCTTAGCATGCCCTCTCACGTGTGACCGAGCTTTTCTTCATAGAGGGTCAAACACGTGCAAACATTTTTTAATTATCGGGTAGGTGGTGAGATTTGAAGATAGGATTTATTGCATACTCTGATACTATATTGAAGTGTTGAGTACTACTTATCAAAAAGCTCAAGCTCTTAGAAAGACGGACAACTTTATTATTTATATTAAATTTTCAACAACTTTTAGAGGTAAAATTATAAATTTGTTTGACTTAGTGAGTTAATCTCAATCAACTCAGTAACAATTTTTCGTCAAAAATCGTAACCAGTATTATTAATTGGATCAAATTTATACAAAATAAAAAATTAAGGATCAAAATCAAGTCAAATAAAAGTGTAGGGACCAAAATAATATGGAAGGTAAGATGCAAGAACTACAAATGTAATTTCTCAAATTATTCAGATAAATATTATTAAAAAAAACACGCATTTGCCTGCAGAAGGAAATGTTAAAGACCCATACAAAAGACACTCGACTGGAGAGACTCTTTATGTAGTACTACAAAAAGAAACCATCATAATAAAAATAAAAATAAAAATAAAAAAAGTCTTCAAAGGCCTTTTTTAACTAGTGCCACCAAGAACAGCCTTGAGCTTCTTGACCTGAGCGTCATCAAGGAAAGTTACCTTCTCCACCAATGCAGAAGGCAAATTGTTGGCAAACAACGCAAAATCAGTGATTTGGAGACCCGGGCTTGGGCTACTGAAGCTAACAATCGCAAGAGCCGGTATATTTCCGGAATTGAATTGAAAATGCAATAACCTTTGTAGGAAAACCATAACATCCCCTTTGTAAAGAGTTTTAAAATAAAGTGTTGGCCGAAGAAGATATGAATCCGGCACAAATTGTTCCTTCCACCACAAAAAGGATTTCTGAACCTCCAGGGTGCGTGTGGATTGGCACAACTCCATCCATGGCTAGATCTAGACGTGCCATGGAAAGGCCAAGCCCATTGACACCCGAAAATTGAGCTGCAAATGCTGGTGTAACCTTAGCTTTGATAAGATTGTTAGTGTCACCAGCAATGCCTAAAGCTGAATAAACAAATTCATTAACCGTCACTTTAGCAGGTTTCTTGCAAGAGTAGCCTGCAGGTCCATCGGGCAATGAGAAGTCTGCCACACAGAAGTCTAGCACTGAACCATGAGAGTAGGAGAAGAGAAGCAAAACGACGAAGAGAATTGGAAGATACATCTCCATCTCCAAGAGTAAGGGATATTTTTTCTAAGAGTTGGTTGTGTTCAATATGGGGACATACTGTACCCATTTATATAGAATTTGATAGCATGGATATTTTTTTTTGGAGCATTCCTATTGGTTGTTAGAGATATGTGATTCTAAATGAATATGCTAAAACACGACAGATTATGGGCTGTGATGCATGTGAGCGTACGATCTTTTTTTCTAGACAACAATAAGAAGACTCTTTTTTGCTCGAAAATGCAGAAACATAGAGAGGAAGCATATTCTGCCTAGTCAAAAAGATATTCATTTAATCAACAATTCATGCATTGATATATGGTTGATAATTTTTTTGGGTACAAATATATGGCTGATAATTAATATACTACTTTGTCAATCAATTTTATCGTACGCCAAACAAAAAGTTTAGCGCATTGGCTACTTATTATGATGTTGTCATTGCTCAATAACGTCAACTATCCGGCATATGAATTTCATCTTATACTGAACCATTACTATTGTTTTCGATTGACAGTTCTATAAGTATTTACCATGTTCAAACAGTGTCATAGTTTTCATTTTTTTCTTTCCCAATTACTTTTCATGTGTAGTCATAGCAGAATGATTTCCTTTTGTGAAGTCTTGCATCACCAAATAGGTTAACTATTGAAAATTGGGTCCGGTTTAGGACCCATATCCGATTGGGTCGTCTATAGTGGCATGACCCATGACTCATTGAAAGACTATTAGGAGAGATTCATTTTGAATCAACTTGTCTTGGAGATAAGTGCATATAACCCACTATCTCATCTCTTAAGGAGATAGAGTTGTGAGTGGTTATAACTCTCAAATATAATATACGTATTATATTTGGAAGAGTAAGATTTTAATCGAATGGGTAATCGGTGTCTCTTTTCTCTCTCTCCTAGACTCTTCGTTCCTTTCTCTCTCCATGGAAACATAGAACCATGCCTTTGTACTGCGAAGAGTGTGGGTAGTTCTTTAGTAGTTCTACCTTATTGCTAGGAATTATTCGAAGACATCAATGGAGACATGTGATTCACTCACATGATCCATGGATTCAATTTTAGTGTAAAAGATATGCCCAAATCCATTTATTTCCATTGTGTATTATTTCTTATTTTTCTTACATTGGTATCAGAGTCATTGTTGAGTGTTTTTGTATTATTTGTGTATGAATATATGTATAGATATGACTTGTGCATAGAGATTTATATTTAATTTTTGTAACTTTGACTACATGTTGTCTTTACGTGCTTTGTTTTTTATGTTGTGAAAATTATATATTTGAAATCCTTGTTTTGAGACCTTTGAAACAGCATATAATGGCCCTAATTTCAATTTAAGATTGAGGAGAAAACTCAAATCCTAATTTTGAATGAATTTTTTTTTTTAACAAGGAAATTCTAAACAAAGCCCCAACAAATAGAGCCATTACATCGGCCAAACAAACTAAAGCACTTGTAGCAAATTAGCAAGAACTGGAGGAGGGTTAGAGACCCAATCAAGTGGCAGACGGCCTCGGAGAGAGGCTTGGGCAACCCAATGAGCTGCATGATTAGTTGTTCTAGGAGCCCAGCAAAAGGAAAAGTTCCCATGCTTCACCAAACACTTTATGTCAGTGAAGATAGCTCCACATTCCCATGGAGGCATAGCTTTAGAAACACACAACTGGATCACTGTCTTGTTATCCCCTTTGATTTCCCCTACATTGAGGTTGCAAGCACGTGCTAGTAGACACGTAAACCTGCAAGCTAATGCTTCTCCTTGAAGGGAAGATCAAATTATGCAATTGCTAGTAAAGCCATCAAAAAAACTCCCCACTGAATTCCTTAACAAGACAGCTATAGATGCCACCTTAGAGCCCTTCTTTATTGCTACATCACAATTAATTTTATGAGTTCCAGGCTAAGGAGTTTGCCAAGTAGTCATCCCTTGAAACTTCTCACTCACAATCTGAGGATGCACCACATCTTTAGATTCAGTTACAGACTCATACTTGAATTTGGCAACTCAAGCTTGATGTAAAGTTGAAGAGGGGTCAATGTTAATATGATTGAAGACAAATTGTTTTGGTCTTTCCAAATAAACCAACCGATCCAAACTATAAGACTGAAAAAGGATTCCCATTCTTTACTCGTTTTGAAGTAGCCCAACATATCACACATTCATTTGAAAATCGAGAACACAGGTCCTCCATTCCCATCAAGCTTTAAATCAGTGCCAAACCAAACTGCACATACCCATGCACATTCAAAAAGAAGATGTTCGACAGTTTTAGGATATCTCTGGCATATAGGGCACATATTCAACACAACACACCTTCTCTGGCATAGATTGTCTTTTGTAACAAGCACACTTTTACACACTCTCCACCAAAAGTGTTTAAGTTTTGGAGGTAACTTTAAAGCCCAAATCATCTTCCATACATTTTTTGGGGGTTGAAAGGAGGTAGAAGGATTGTAGGACAAAGAATTGCTTACATCTTTCATTGTAATGTGGTACCCCAACCTAACTGAATATGTCCCCTTCAAATCAAAATGCCATACAATGGAATCTGGAGCTGTTCCAAGGCAATGAGAACTGAGCGAATGGCCTCCACTTCTACTTCGGACACACATAGATTATGATCATCCACCTTCCAACTCTTAGTAGTGGATTCAATAGCATCACACACTTTCTAAAAACTATTTCCCCTAGGCTTCGGAAAAGCCACTTTAAACCCCAGAATAGATGGGATCCATTTATCCTCCCAGAATTTTGTTTCAGTCCCACTGTTCACATGCTAATGGATACCCTTTTGTAAAATATCCCTGCCTTGTAGGATACTAGCCCAAGATGCCTGCCGGCTTTTTGAAGCTTCTATAAAATTTGAGTGCGGAAAGTATTGCTTTCGAAATGCACGCACAAAAGGAGTTTGGGTGTTTCATCAAATGCCATCCTTGACGAGCTAACAATGACATGTTGAACTTGTTGAAGTCACTAAAACCCAACCCTCCTTCAAATTTTGACATGCCCAAAAGCCCCCAACTGGTCTAGTGAACCCATTTTCCTTTCGGATCACCACCCCACAAGAAGTTACTAATATAGGAGTTTAGTTTTGTGCAGAATTTTTTGGGAAACACTAAGTAAGCCATCGCATAGGCGGGAATAGCTTGGACCACTGCTTTAATAAGAGTTTCCTTCCCCACTTGAGATAACAATTTCTACTTCCAACCTTGCAACTTTGAGAGGATCCTTTCAATCAGGAACTCATAGGCTTTTGCTTTTGATCGACCCAAGAAAGATGGTAACCCCAAGTATTTCACATCCGGTTGAGAGAGTTGAAAACCTGACAAGTTCCATATAGAGCTACACATTGTGGGTGGGGTATTTAATGAGAATTGCACACTGGACTTGTTGAAATTTATCTTCTGCCCAAGGCTTCAAAGAAAATTTGAAGGATGTCCAAAACATTTTGGCATTCACCAGAATCCTCCTTGAGAAACAAAATCATATCATCAGTAAATAACAGGTGGGAAAGAGTAGGGCAGAGCCTTGTGATCTTTAAACCCAAAATTTGATTGTTCCTAAGGCTTCGAGATAAGAGATTAGATAGGACATCAACAACTAAAAATGAACAAATAAGCGGATTGGGGGTCCCCTTGCTACAACCCACGGCTTGGATTGAAGGAAGCCCTTTTCTCACCATTAGCAAAAATGGAAAAGGTGACAGTAGACACACATTCCATTACCCATTGAGTCCATATAGGATGAAAGCCAATCTTTTGAAGTACTTCAGACAAGAAATCCCACTTTATTCGGTCATACGCCTTGTCAAAGTCAAGTTTGATCGCCATATGACCTGTAGTACCTCGTTTCTTTAATCTCAAAGAGTGAAAAGCCTCATGGGCCACAAGAATGTTATCCTAAACCAAGCGTCCAGGAACAAACGTAGATTGATTAGGAGAGATCAGGTCCTTCAAAATCTTTTTTAGACGATTTGCAAGGATCTTAGTTATGACCTCAAGGTTAACATTGCACAAACTAATAGGGCAGAACTATGATAGCTTCGTGGGATGGGCCACCTTAGGGATCAAGATTAAATTATTCTGGTTTAATTCTTTGAGCAATTTACCCCCTAAAAAAGAAACTCCTCACCACCTTACAAACACTCTCTCCCTCTTGAAATCGGCCTTCCCACACTGAAATCCAAGGCTTTTGACATGGGCGTAATGACATAATGTTGGCCTTAGATCTGACTCTGATTGAAGAGCGTCGAGATTGTGCTCTTGCGTGCATGGCACGATATCAGTAACAGCTCACCAAGTAGTATAACCAGCGCGTGCAGTTACGTCGTTACACACCTAGAGAACTGGTCCTCAAGAAAGTGCATCTTTCTACTAAGAATCGGACATACAGTAAATTGAGCCCCAACTGGGACAACCCATACCAGATTGATTCAATTTCGGAAATAGGGGTGTATCAACTTTCAGATAGGGCTGGCAAAAGTTTACCATGCCCCTGGAATTCGACCCACTTGTGTAAATTTTATCATTAAGCCAATTTGTACGATATACAAGCTTGTTTTTATTTTTGCTACTATGCTAACATGTACGCATCTATGTATTCCGCAATGCAATTCCTTTATTATCGCCGTCTCGTCAAAAATGGTTAAATGATATAAGACTCCGGATTTGAAGTGCCCTTCGTGCATGTTCACATTTGGGTCGAATAAGTCTCCAAATTCGGAGCGCCTTTCGTGGATAACATGATTAGCCATGTAAGACTTCAGATTCAGAGCGCCCTCCGTCCATGTTCACGTTTGGGCCGAATAAGACTACGAATTTGGAACGCCCTTCTTGGATATCACGATTGCCAATATAAGACTCCAAATCCCGGATTTTGAGCGCCCTTCGTGCATGTTCATGTTTGGGCCGAATATGTCTCTAAATTCGGAGCGCACTTCATGGATATCACGATTGGCCATGTAAGACTCCGGATTTGGAGTGCCCTTCGTGCATGTTCACGTTTAGGCCAAATAAGCCTCTGAATTCGGAGCGCCTTTCGTGGATATCACGATTGGCCATATAAGACTCTGAAATCAAAGCGCCCTTTGTACATGTCCACATTTGGGCCAAATAAGCCTCCGGATTCGGAGTGCCCTTCGTAGATATCACGATTGGCCATAAAAGACTTCGGATTCAGAGTGCCTTTCGTGCATGTTCACGTTTGGGCCGAATAAGCCTCCAAATTCAAAGTGCCCTTCGTGGATATCACGATTGGCCCTGCAAGACTCCGGATTTGGAGCGCCCTTCGTAGATATCACGACTGGCCATCTAAGACTACGGATTCAGAGCGTCATTCATGCATGTTCACGTTTGGTCCAAATAAGTGTCCGAATTTTGAAAGCCCTTTGTGGATATCACGATTGGCTATGTAAGACTGGGGATTCGGAGTGCTCTTCATGCATGTTCACGTTTGGGCTGAATAAGCCTCCGAATTCGGAGCGCCTTTCATGGATATCACGATTGGCCATGTAAGACTTCGGATTCGAAGCGCCCTTCGTGCATGTTCATGTTTGGGCCGAATAAGTCCCCGAATTCGGAGCGCCTTTCATGGATATCACGATTGGCCTTATAAGACTCCAGATTTGGAGCACCCTTCGTGCATGTTCACATTTTGGGCGAATAAGCTTCTAAATTCAGAGCGCCCTTCGTGGCCATCACGATCGGCCATGTAAGACACCGGATTCGGAGTGCCCTTCATGCATGTTCAAGTTTGGGCCAAATAAGCCTCCGAATTCAAAGCGTCCTTCGTGGATATCACGATTGGCCATGTAAGACTCTAGATTTGGAGTGCCCTTCATGCATGTTCAAGTTTGGGCCGACTAAGCCTCCAAATTTGGAGCGCCCTTCGTAGATATCACAATTGGCCATGTAAGACTCCGAATTCGGAGCGCCCTTCATGCATGTTCACGTTTGGGCCGAAGAAGCCTCCGAATACAGAGTGCCCTTCATGGATATCACGATTGGCCATGTAAGATTACGGATTTGGAGAGCCCTTCCTGCATGTTCACGTTTGGGCTAAATAAGCCACCGAATTCAGAGCACCTTTCGTACATATCGCGATTGGCCATATAAGACTCCGAATTCAGAGCGCCCTTCGTGTATGTTCACGTTTGGGCCGCATAAGCCTCCAAATACGGAGCGCTCTTCGTGGATATCACGATTTGCTATGTAAGACTTCGAATTCGGAGTGCCTCTCATGGATATCATGATTGGCCATATAAGACTCCAGATTCGGAGCGCCCTTCGTGCATGTTCACGTTTGGGCTAAATAAACCCCCAAATTCGGAGCACCCTTCGTGGATATCATGATTGGCTCTGTAAGACTTCGAATTTGGAGCGCTTTCATACATGTTCACGTTTGGGCAGAATAAGCCTTCGAATTCGGGACACCCTTCGTAGATTTCACGTTTGGTCTGAATAAGCTCCAAATTTGGAGCACCCTTCGTGGATATCACGATTGGCCATGTAAGACTCCGGATTTGAAGTGCCCTTCACGGATATCACGATTGGCCATATAAGACTCCAGATTCGGAGCGCCCTTCGTGTATGCTCGCATTTGGGCTAAATAAGCCCCCAAATTCGGAGCATCCTTCGTGGATATCACGATTGGCCATGTAAGACTCTAGATTCGGAGCGCCCTTCATACATGTTCACGTTTGGGCCTAATAAGCCTCCAAATTTGGAGCGCCCTTCGCGGATATCACGATTGGCCATGTAAGACTCTGAATTTGGAGTGCCCTTCATGCATGTTCTCTTTTGCGCTGAATACGCCTTCGAATTTGAAGCACCCTTTGTGGATATCATGATTGGCCATATAAGACTCCAGTTTCAAAGCGCGCTTCGTGCATGTTTAGGTTTGGGCCATATAAGACTCTGAATTTGGAGCGTCCTTCGTGGATATCATGATTGGCTAGGTACGACTCCGGATTTGAAGTGCCCTTTGTGGATATCATGATTGGCCATATAAGACTCCAGATTCGGAGCGCTATTCGTGCATGTTTACGTTTTAGCAGAATAAGCCTTCGAATTTGGAGCGCCCTTTGTTGATATCACGATTGGCCATGTAAGACTCCGGATTCAGAGCGCCCTTTCGTGGATATCACGATTGGCCATATAAGACTCCGGATTTGGAGCGCCCTTTATGCATGTTCACGTTTGGGCCAAGTAAGCCTCCGGATTCGGAGCGCACTTCGTGGATATCACGATTGGCTATGTAAGACTTCGGATTCAGAGTGCCCTTTGTGCATATCACGATTGGCCATGTAGGACTCCAGATTCGGAGGGCCCTTCGTACATGTTCATGTTTAGGCCGAATAAGCCTCTAAATTCAGAGTGCCTTTTGTGGATATCACGATTGGCCATGTAAGATTCCAGATTCAAAGCACCCTTCGTGTATGTTCATGTTTGGGGTGAATAAGCCTCTGAATTCGGAGCGCCCCTCATGGATATCATGATTGGCCTGATAAGACTCCGGATTCGGAGTGCCCTTCGTGTATGTTCATGATTTGGGTGAATAGGCCTCCGAATTCAGAGTGCCCTTCATGGGCGTCACGATTGGCCATATAAGACTCTGGATTCGACGCCCCCTTCGTGGATATCACGATTGGCCATATAAGACTCCAGATTCGGAGCGCCCTTCACGCATGTTCAAGTTTGGGCCAAAGAAGCCTCCGAATTCGGAGCGCCCTTCGTGGATATAACGATTAGCCACGTAAGACTCCAAATTCAAAGCGCCATTCGTTCATGTTCACGTTTGGGCCGACTAAGCCTCCGAATTTGGAGCGCCCTTCGCAGATATCACGACTGGTCATCTAAGACTCCAGATTCGGAGCGCCCTTCATGCATGTTCACGTTTGGGTCAAATAAGCCTCCGAATTTAGAGTGCCCTTGAAGGATATCATGATTGGCTATATAAGACTACGGATTTGGAGAGCCTTTCGTCCATGTTCACGTTTGGGCTGAATTAGCCTCCAAATTTGGAGCGCCCTTCGTACATATCACAATTGGCCATATAAGACTCAAGATTCGGAGCACCCTTCGTGGATATCATGATTGGCCATATAAGACTCCGAATTCAAAGCACCTTTCGTGCATGTTCAAGTTTGGGTTGAATAAGCCTCCAAATTCAGAGCGCCCTTCGTGGATATCACAATTGGCCATGTAAGGCTCCGGATTCGGAGCGCTTTTCATGGATATCATGATTGGCCATATAAGACTCCAGATTCGGAGCGCTATTCGTGCATGTTCACGTTTGGGCTAAATAAGCCCCTAGATTAGGAGCACCCTTCATGGATATCACGATTGGCCATATAAGACTCTGGATTCGGAGCGCCCTTCGTGCATGTTCACGTTTGGGCCGAACAAGCCTACAAATTCAAAATGCCCTTCCTGGAAATCACGATTGGCCATGTAAGACTCCAGATTTGGAGTGCCCTTCGTGCATGTTCACGTTTGGGCTGAATAGGCCTCCGAATTCAGAGCGCCCTTCGTAGATATCATGATTGGCCATATAAGACTCCAGATTCGGAGCGCCCTTCATGCATGTTCACGTTTGGGCCGAATATGCCTCCAAATTTGGAGCACCATTCGTGGATATCACAATTGGCCATGTAAGACTCCAGATTCGGAGCGCCCTTTATGGATATCACGATTGGCCATATAAGACTCCAGATTTGGAGCGCCCTCGGTGCATGTTCACATTTGGGCTAAATAAGCCCTCAAATTCGGAGCACCCTTCGTGGATATCATGATTGGCCATGTAAGACTCTAGATTCGGAGCGCCATTCGTGCATGTTACGTTTGGGACCAATAAGCCTCCAAATTCAGAAAGCCCTTCGTGGATATCACGATTGGCCATGTAAGACTCCGGATTTAGAGTGCCCTTCGTGCATGTTCTTCTTTGGGCTGAATACACCTCCGAATACAGAGCGCCCTTCATGGATATCACGATTGGCCATATAAGACTCCAGATTTAGAGCGTGCTTCGTGCATGTTTAAGTTTGTGCCGAATAAGCCTCTGAATTTGGAGCGCCCTTCATGGATATCACGATTGGCTAGGTAAGACTATGGATTTGAAGCGCCCTTTGTGGATATCACGATTGGCCATATAAGACTCCAGATTCGGAGCACCCTTCGTGCATGTTCACGTTTGGGCTAAATAAGCCTCCAAATTTGGAGCACCTTTTATGGATATCACGATTGGCCATGTAAGACACCGGATTTGGAGCGCCCTTCGTGCATGTTCACGTTTGGGCAAAATAAGCCTCCGAATTTGGAGTGCCCTTCGTTGATATCACTATTGGCCATGTAAGACTCCGAATTTGGAACACCCTTTGTGGATATCACGATTGGCCATATAGACTTCGGATTCGGAGCACCATTCGTGCATATTCATGTTTGGGCCGAATAAGCCTCCGAATTTAGTGTGCACTTCGTGGATATCATAATTGGCTATGTAAGACTCTGGATTCGAAGCGCCGTTCGTAGATATCACGATTGGCCATATAGGACTCCAGATTTGAAGCACCCTTCGTACATGTTCACGTTTGGGCCGAATAAGCCTCCGAATTCTGAACGCCCTTCGTGGATATCACGATTGGCCATGTAAGACTCCGTATTCGGAGCGCCCTTCGTGTATGTTCATGTTTGGGCCGAATAAGCCTCCGAATTTAGAGCGCCTTTCGTGGATATCGCGATTGGCCATTAAGACTCCGGATTCGAAGCGTCCTTCGTGCTTGTTCATATTTGGGTTGAATACGCCTCCGAATTTGGAGTGCCCTTCTTGGATATCACGATTGGCCATATAAGACTGCAGAATGGGAGCGCCCTTCGTGCAAGTTCTCATTTGGGCCAAATAGGCCTCCGAATTCTGAACGCCCTTCGTGGTCATCATTATTGGCCATATAAGACTCCAGATTCAGAACCCCCTTCGTGGATATCACGATTGGCCATACAAGACTCCGAATTCAGAGCACCCTTCGTGCAATTTCACGTTTGGGCTGAATAAGCCTCTGAATTCAGAGCGCCCTTCGTGGATATCACGATTGGCCATATAAGACTTCAAATTTGGAGCGCCCTTTGTGCATGTTCACGTTTGGGCCGAATAAGCCTCCGAATTTGGAATGCCCCTCATGGATATCATGATTGGCCATGTAAGACTCCGGATTTAGAGCGCCCTTCATGCATGTTCACATTTGGGCCGTATAAGCCTCCGAATTCGAAGTGCCCTTCATGGATATCACGATTGGCCATGTAAGATTCTTGATTTGGAGCGCCCTTTTTGCATGTTTATGTTTAGGCTACATAAGATTTCGAATTCGGAGTGCCCTTCGTAGATATCACGATTGGCCAGATAAGAGTCTGGATTCGGAGTGCCCTTCGTGGATATCACGATTGGCCATATAAGACTCCGGATTCGGAGCAACCTTCATGCATGTTCATGTTTGGGCTGAATAAGCCTCCAAATTCGAAGCGCCCTTCGTGGAATTCATGATTAGCCATGTAAGACTTAAGATTCGGAGCGCCCTTCGTGGATATCATGATTGGGCATAGAAGACTCTGGATTCGGAGCGCCCTTCGTGCATGTTCACATTTTGGCCGAATAAGCTTTCGAATTTAGAGCGCCTTGCTTGGATATCACTATTGGCCATGTAAGACTCCGGATTCAGAGCACCTTTTGTGTATGTTCACATTTGGGCCGAGTAAGCCCCCAAATTTGGAGCGCCCTTCGTGGATGTCATGATTGGCTATGTAAGACTCCAGATTTCGAGTGCCTTTCGTGGATATCACGATTAGCCATATAAGACTCCAGATTCGGGGCACCCTTCGTACATGTCCACGTTTGGGCTGAATAAGCCTCTGAATTTGGGGCACACTTCGTGGATATCACTATTGGCCATATAAGACTCCAGATTCGGGACACCCTTTGTGCATGTCCACGTTTGGGCTGAATAAGCCTCTGAATTTGGAGCACACTTCGTGGATATCACAATTGGCCCGGTAAGACTCCGGATTCGGAGTGCCCTTCATGCATGTTTACGTTTGGGCCGGATAAGCCTCTGAATTTGGATCGCCTTTCGTGGATATCACGATTGGCCATATAAGACTCCGGATTCGGAGCGCCCTTTGTGCATGTTCACGTTTGGGCTGAATATGCCTCCGAATTTGGAGCACCCTTTGTGGATATCACGATTGGCCATGTAAGACTCTGGATTTAGAGCGCTCTTCGTGGATATCACGATTGGCCATATAAGACTCTGGATTTGGAGCGCCCTTCATGCATGTTCACGTTTAGGCCAAATAAGCCTCTGAATTCGGAGCGCCCTACGTGTATGTTCACGTTTGGATAAACCTCTGGATTCGGAGCACCAGCCGAAAGGGTTTTTCAAATAAGTACATTGCATAAATAGAACAATCAATTTGTGAGAGCTAATTAACACACGGTTCAAAAGATACAAACCAAGGGCAATGGAATAAAATTGGAACACAGAAATGCACTGATTGATAAGATGCAAGAACAATGAATATTTATTTCAACTAATATGACTGCTTCCTGCTAGTACATGTGTCCCACTAGAATGTGAAGTACAATATTTAGGCTGTCTCCGGTTTCATGCCTTCCTCTTCGTCATTTGTCTTCTCAGTATCAAAAGCCTTGAAGGGAAACTTATACTTTTTGTACAATGGAGATGCCGAGTCGACGCTTGCATCTCATAAAGCCCTAACCCAACCATGCTTAAAGCCGTGGTTCTCGCATCGACAAACGTCTTCTGCCAATTTTTCGTTAGTCTTTTCAATGCCGATTGTTTGGCCATCAAAAAAGCCTTCTTTATAGGCCCGAGTTCTTATAGCCTTTTTGGCAAACATGTTCATTATTTCCCTATAGGCCATACCATGATCCAGCAGGTGCTGGTTAACTCTGTCTGTAACAACCGGGTTTGTGGCACATACCGACTATGCCTTAGCCAGTCTGGCCTTTTTTAGCTCACTCTCTGCCTTCTCCATACGGTGCTCCAAATCTCGAATACGCTCGTCCTTCTGCTCAAGCTCTCTTTTCGCCACGCGCAGTGTATGCCGACTTCATATGTGCTGTAAAGTCCTCGGATCGCCCCATGTATACATTTCCTGAAAACCTCGTAATCACCCCGGCCGACAAGCGATGACTGCACCTCTAGCGGTAATATTTTCCACGTGAATTCCACCGCCATGTTAGGATCACGGACTATTGAGTCCATTTTGGTCGTTAGTTTGCTCCCAATAAAGACCGAAAAGCTCAACGGGCGCGGCGGTATGCCCACTCATGGTCTTTGAACCCCTTTTTTGCTGTGCCCCATTTCTGGGGGACCTATTCCGACTTCTGGGTGACCAATGTCTCTCTCTCCCCTCTGCTGTCACGTTTCTTGTTCTCTAAGCTTCGCCCCCCAGTAGCACGATGCATTTCAGCATCCAACTTCACTAAGCTCCTTTCTTCTCCTTTGCTATTGAAAAATAATCTCTGAAATATCTATGGCCCCGCTCACGACCACCGTTAATACTTCTGCTCACTCTTAAATTATCGACTACCCCTTTTGTCGCTCGTGCCAGATCTGTTCCACGATGCTTGGGACCTCTTAAATATTGGGTACCTCATTCATTAATTACGAATGCACTATTTCCGATGCGCCCCATAGCTAACCCCATGTATGAAGTCGGTTCTAGAACGACATGTCCAAAATGGGGCAAAGGCAAATACATGAATCTATTTGGCAACTTATGTTATAGCTGAATATCGATACACTGCCCCACTTGGCTAGACGAGCTTAGCATTAAGCCATATGTTTTATTTGGTTCTAGAATGACATGTCCAAATAGGGCTAGGGAAGATACATGAATCTATTCGGCAACTTATGTTACAGTCGAATATCGATACACTACCTCACTTGGCTAGACTAGCTTAGCACTGAGCCATATGTTTTATTCGGTTCTGGAACGATATGTCCAAATTGGGCAAGGGTAGATACATGAATCTATTTGGCAACTTATGTTACAGTCGAATATCGATACACTGCCCCACCTGGCCAGATAAGCTTAGCATTGAGCCATATGTTTTATTCGGTTCTAGAATGACATGTCCAAATGGGGCAAGGGCAAATACATAAATCTATTCGGCAACTTATGTTACAGTTGAATATCGATACACTGCCCCACATGGCCAAACCAACTTAGCATTGAGCCATATGTTTTATTCGGCTCTGGAACAACATTTCCAAATGGGGCAAGGGTAGATATATGAATATATTCGGCAACTTATATTACAGCCGAATCATAAGACACTGCCCTACTTGGCCAAACAGCTTAGCATTAGGCCATATGTGTTTAACGCCGAATTATGCTACATTGTCCTACTTCGCCATTAATTTAAATTAACAAATACAGAATAGAGACAAAAAGGCGATTTTCATTAATAAATTGAATACAAATAACCGTCACTTTATACATGAAAAATGCCATACGAATGACTTCTAAACAAAATGAGCAAAAACCTACAAAAACTACATACAGAAGATACCTAACATGAAGCAAAATTACACTAATAATATTTATTCTTCAAGATTAGATTCCAACGGCTCAACCTCCAGCTGCTTGTATGGAATCGGTTGCTCCAATGTCACATTAGCGGCCGCCAGGGCTTTGAGCCTTCCGTGTTTGAAGCCTCGGTTCTCAAATTTCCATACCTTCTTGTAGACACCCCATTTTGACCGACAACAAGACTCAGACGTCATTGATTGAGCGTTCGGTGATTGCGCATGTTGTGCTCGTTCTGAGGTTATGGAGTCTCGGCTACGAGCCTTACCTCTGGACTTCGGGACTCTTTTGTGCTTTGTCTCGATTTGCGAACCAAGTTCTGTTTTCTCTTCCTGAAGGGAGGGAGAGATCTCGTAGACCATCTCTCAGTGGCTGTAGGCTACTTTTTGTGGTCGTAGACCACTATTCCTGTTTGGAGACCAGTTTCTGATTTTCGGAGCCGTCGGCTGTGTGCCTCAGTTTGGGACCGCTTAACTTTCTCCGTTTGCTCCGGTTTTTGGCACACACCTTGTTTCCTCTCTCTAGAAGGACAATATGGCGTGGGAGACCACCTTCGTGGTCGCACGCCACTTTTAATGCTTAACAGTCAGTTTTCGGGGCACCCGGCTGCGCGTTTTGGCCCCAGAACCCTCGTTTTGCATCCGTCTTGGTTCATTTTTGGCATGGACCCTATTTTCATTGTTTAGAAGGTGGTACAAGGGTGGGAGGCCACCTTTTCTCCTTGGAGACCACTTTTCCCCTGCCGGCCGATTTTCTTGTCAGGTAACTGGTCTCCCTCACTTTTGGGCCACAATTGCTGGTCTCCCATACCACCACTTGCTTGCATTTCATATGGAGACCACCCTGGGAGGCCACCGACCACCTGACCCTTTTGACCCTGGTCGGCCGACCAGGGCAAGTGGTCGGCCTCCCACCTGAACTGGTCGGCCTCCCTCCCTCAGTTTTGTCTCTGTGAGTGCTTTCCAGCTATGCCAGCTGGAGGGCACAGACTGGATCCTCCATACACGTGTATGAAGGATCTTTGCCCTTGCGTTTTGGCTTCTAGGAGAAGCTTTGGCCCCTTTGCTCTATAAAGGGAGGCCTCCCCTTCCTTGTAGAGGGTTAAGAAATTGGTCTTAGGCATACACCATATATCTCTCTTTGTCTCTCCTTTTAGGCTTAAAAAAGAGTGAGTTTCTTGGCCCCTTTGCACACCACTTCATAGCCACACACTTCCACCCTTGCTTGGAGGTTCTTGGAGTTTGTTTTCAGAGGTTGAGGGCTGTGTTTTTGGTTCAGAGTTGTGCTGTCTTGCTGAGCTTCAAGGGTAACACACTATTCCCTCTTTTCAGCTTTATTTTGCCCCATCTTTTAGTCATGCTTGAAAGCATATTTGAGCTTTGTCATCAACTAGAAAAATTCTTGTTTTGAGGTACTTTTTATGTTTGTTTAAGGTCATTTTGTTGTTGGGGGTCATCTACCCCCTTGCATGCTTCATTTTTCCTTGTTTTGAGCCATCTATTAATGCCTTTGTATTGATCTTTGTTTGTCCTTTTAGCCACTGAAATCTAGTGGAATTTCAGTGGCTAGCATGCTGTTTTGAGAGCTAAAATCAGAGAGGGGTGACCCTCTCTCTCCTTGATTTTGTTTTCTAGTATTTGTGGCCTTACAAAGGAGACCATACTTGCATGCTTCCTAAGCTTGGTTTAGGCCTTTTTTAGTGAGTTTTAGGACCCGCATAAGCTCTTTCCAGAGTTGATTTTGCCATATTGGGTGTCCATCTTGCACGTGTAGAACAACCCTCTTTATAGCCTATCAAAGGAGCTTGTCATTCTTGCATGCATTGACCATGTTTCAATGAGTTTTTGGGCTTTATTTGGCATGCCATGATTTTGTTTTTGACTGGTTTGGTGGCCTCTCATTTGCTTCATATGTTTGTAGTGTAAATGATGGTTCACTAGCATGTATTGCATGATGTTTTGGCCCTCTTTCCTAGCATATTTTGGCTATGATCCAAACTAATTTTATTCATATTTTGGACTACCTTATCTCTATTTGAAGTGTTTTGGGTCATGCGTCCATCGTTGTATATGGTCATAGTTCAATTAAGCACCCTAGCTTTGCATATCAGGTCCACTAGCATGCGTTGTTTGGGCCCTTGACATGTTTTGGCATCATTAAACATCATATTTCAGAGCTTATGTGTATGCCATGTTCCCATGTTTTTCACTCTTTAAATGTGTTTGAGAGTTGTGCTTAAATACCTCATTTATGGGTCGTTGCATGAGCTTCATTTCCATGCCTTTCGAGTCATCATTTTAGTCCATTTTCCTACTATTTTGGGCCTGCATAGGGACTGTTTGGGGCTAGTTTGGTCATTTGTGTATTGCTTTGCATACCTCTAGTGTAATCCACTTCACTAGTTTCGGTATTTGGGCCATCTAGCATGCATTGTGCGAGGTGTTTGCATGATTCGGGGCCATCTTTCATGTCATTTCAGAGCTGAAAAGTATGTGATTGCATGCCATATTTCATGCTTACCATGCCTTAGTGGAGTTGCACTTTGTGCCTTAGGTTTGGTCCCTCGCATTGTGCATGTTTGCATAAGTGTTGTTGCCTTAATTTCATCATGTTTGGCCACTGATTTGGGTGTGGTTGAGGCTGACCTATATTGGTTTAAGTCCATCTCGCATTGTATATGCCATTTAGTCCATGTTGTTGCATGATTGACCATTGCATTGTGTATTCCTTGATCATTTCATTGTTAGTCTCTATGCGTGCATTGCGTATGCCATATAGTTTTCGTGTGCAATGAGTACGCCATTGATTATTCCATAGCATTGTTTATGCTAGTAGCGTGTTCGCATATCATCATTTGCATGTTTTCATTATTTAGTGGCATTATGTTTAGGTTGCATGTTAGAGTTGCATTCATGTATGCCATGTGTATTGCATTGTGTTTGGAGTAGGGTTTAGTCCAAACACGGGAAACGAGGGATGTTTCCTACTCCAAGTGATGAAACATGCCTCGATTCTCGATCGCCGACACTCCGGATTACCCATGATGGAGTTTAGGCCTTGTTGTGTTTATATGTGCATTCATTTTACATCGAGTCGTGCAATCTGACTCCTCAGCCATCATGCATCGAGATGCGTGATTGGTGCCATGAGGATCGAGGACTACACTCCCTAGAGCTTGTGCAATGACGGGGTGAGTGGTCATGCACACATATGTTGAAAATACTTTGCCATGCCCCTTTCTCGCTCTCTATTGCAGCAAACCGGAAACCAGCAGCAAAAATAGGTCAGCAGCCTTCTGGAGCTTTGTATAGTGTTCTGGTACTAGTTGCAAACAGAGGCAAATCAGGGCATCGCGATGGATTTCCCGACAAGGCAACTCAAGCATGCATCCTTCATCATTTCGAGCAGAGCTGAGGCAGTCTGTTTCATGTAGCATTGCATGCTAATTTATTTGCTTTCTTAGTTTAATTTGTTAATTAATTAATGTTATGTAATATTTAGCTGTAATTCCTTATTCATTTCGGTGGTTTAATAACTAGTTTAATTAGCTTAGATTAGCTAGTTGGTTCTGTATTATTTATTCGGACCCTCCATGAGAGGGCAAACTTTGTAATAAGTGTGTGTGTGTGTGTGATGCATGTCTTCCAACCTCACGTCTTTCTCCCTTTTATTTACCAGCTTATGATGGTTAGTTTTAGGGCATGTTTCAATTAGCATCTATATGTTCGCATGTTTGCATTCATTCATCTGTATTGCATGCACCGGGCTCAGTGCATCATGCTAACTGCATTGTATTTCAATTCCAAGTTGAATACATGTATCAATTGTTGCATCTCATATGCCATCTTAGAATAGCCGAGCCTATTGTAGTTGCATTTTTGCATGTGTTGCATTAGGCATTCTTAGTATAGTTAGGATTTATGCATGATTTCTAATTAGTTTCTTTCTTTGGCTCAGAGTACTCAGTAAGTGTTTATGCTTTAGCATCCTTGCATGTGTGTGAGTGACTGCCATAATAGCATGCTTACCATGAGGCTATGTGCTTATATGATATAACTGCCTGAATGCCTATGGATGAAGGTTGGGTTGCTTGAATTGGAATAATTCGTCAAAACCCATGTTTTAGCCTACTTGCGAGTAGCAAACTTCAATCCATTTTTAAAACAAACGGATATGTGATGCTTTGTTCTAACTTAGGCAATCTAGTCTATACTTGTATGCTGCGTGCATCACATAGTAATCCTAGGCTAATAAACTGGAATAAGAGTACATAATGTTTTCAAAACTCGATATCATGGTTAGTAGAGGCTGATCTTTGATCGGGCGAGCGGGGGTGCTCATGAAGTGACTTTCCCCAATCGTACCCAAGTTCCCGAGCCGAGGCAACTTTGGTGATGACGGACACGTGGCCTTGGGCATAAGTCAGGGTTTCCTAAATTCCCTGAAAATAAAATATTTAGGTGGCGACTCTGTATCTGGCAAAGCAGTCCATGTTTGGCACTTCTTTCTAAAAATCAGTTTTTCAAAAAACAATTTGCCAGATTTGGACTCTTTGGTGATTTATTGATCTTGCATTGCACTTTGTGAGATTATATTCAGAACCGTGACATTTGAGTCCGAACTGTAGTGAGCCCAATGAACAAAATGGGATTTCTCCCGGGACGTTCGGGGATGTCTACAGTTTCAGCCGACTTTGCTAGGGAGTTAAAGAGCTTGACTCGAACTCATGATATCTTGTTTTGACTACACTTATGTGTTTCTTTGCATTGCATTTGCATTGGTACGCCTAGGACACCGTGTTTGCCATCTGCTATTCCTAAACAGTTTGCCGAAGGCTCGCTTTGAGAAGCGTGCCATAAGGCTGACCGGTTACGGGCTCTGCCACGATGGGAACACAAACCCCGATTTTACCGGGGCACCCTTTTTGACCATTCGACCTAGTGCATATTCGGAATCCATAGTGACCATTCCAAGCTAGGACAGGTTGCTTACCCAATTGTAGGTTGTTTGAAACCGCTGCGTGCATAGTGAAACCCTGGCTCCTGACAAAATAGGACAGGGAAACCCTCCCCCAACATAGGGGTGTTTTGGCTCTCACTTGTTTGCTATGTGCTTTTAGAGTGCGTCTCTACAGGAATGCATGTATCAGTTTACAAGTTTGGGTATCAGGCCTGCGGGCACTAGTTCAGTATTTTGGGAATCAGTTATCTGCGGGTATCAGATTCAGTTTTGGGGGCAGTGATTTGGGAACAATGATCAGTGTTTGAGAACAGTGTATTCAGCTTATCAACTGCGTGTTGTTATACCCAACTGTGTGTTGTGTTTATTTAAGTCGTTATGTTGTCCGTTTTCTGGTTATTTATTTCCTTATTATTTATTTATTTATCTTTTTGCTAGGTAGTTTAGCACAATAGCTTCCGACCAAGCAGATATTCCCCAAGCACTCTGGACAAGAGGTCGCAGACTCCATTGATCTGAGGATCTGGTGGACGGACAACCAGTGTTCTGCTCTTTACCTCCGGTTGTCAGGCGGAGGTCGAGAAGACGCAGTGTATCGGTACCGAGATCGCTAGATCAATGGTCTTTGAATAGTCAGGTTGGGATTCCCAAGACTACTCTAGAGACAGATATACCGATAGTTCAGTTAGATCAGAGTAGTATGACAGGAATGAAAGAAATGGTATGCCAACTCCAGGAGAGTATGAAGGCCATGCAAGAAGACGCTGTTCGTTAAGTGGAATTTGCCAAACAGCAGGCTGTGGTCATGACCCAGCAAGCAGAGCTAATTACTTGGTTACAGCAGCAAGCCGGAACATCTGCCTCACACCAAGCTCCTCCTCCACCGAGAGTTCCAGTACCTGGGGAGATGGCGAATGTCCAGAATGTCTAGGAGGATACAGACATCCCAACGGGGCCGGCTCTGCCCCTGATTCTACCTCAACTATCCAAGGCACCCACGCCTATCAATCTACCAGATTTCCCTTTCGAGTTCGAGGTGGACGCAGCGTTGAAGTTGAGCAAGCTTGAAAAGTTGTTCAAGAAATCCCAAGGGGTAAAGTCCATCCCAGACATTAAGGACGGGTATACCGACGCGGCTGTGACGCTACCAGATCGGTTCAAGATGCCACAAATCGACCGCTTCGACGGGTCCAGGGATCCCATGGTGCATCTACGTTTGTTTTCGGACATACTAAAGCCGATGGACCTCACCAGACTACAGAAGCTTTCATTGTTTGGCCGGACCCTGTCGGGTGTGGCGGCTATCTGGTACGGAAAATTAGAAGACGATGTCAAGCGGAACTGGGATAAGATGGCCGAGGCTTTCATTGCACAGTACTCCTATAATGCACAGATCGAGATTACAACCCGTGATCTTGAGACGACCAGGCAAGAGCCGAAGGAGAGCTTCTATGATTTTGTGACTCGGTGGAGGGCCAAGGCCTCAATGATGACCCTTAGGCCAACTGACAAGGATCAAATACGGATGATTGTGCGCAATCTCCAGCCTAAGCTCATACAGAAAATGATTGGTCTCCCCTTCCCCACCTTTTCAGATTTGCACGAGATGGGGGTACAAATTGAGGATGCTATGAAACAGGGTCTGATTGACCAAGACAAAGAGCAACCCAGGAGAACCTTCAACCGAAACAACAATGCAGGCACAAGCAGTGCTGCAAATGATAGAGCTTCGAAAGTAAGCATGGTCACCACCAACCCTCCAAGAGCCCTTGTGGCTACCCTATTCACCGGTGCATCTGGTAGTAACCCACAAACAACCAAATTCGCACCCCGAGGCCAAAGAACCTTCACCCCACTATATATGCCCCTGTCCAAGGCTTTCGGGGTTTTAATCAGAAAAGGGCACTTGAAGCCCCTGGAGCCGCGGCCATTGGCAAATCCACTACCTCCATCTTATAACCCGGTGAAGTATTGCGCCTTCCACCAACAACATGGTCACGACACCGACCATTGTTTTAGATTGCGTCACGAGATTCAGGATCTCGTTGACGATAGGGTGATTGTGCCTCTAGAAAAACCCAACGTCACAACCAACCCTCTTCCACCACACAACCAAGCTCCACCTCCCAAATGAATCAACTTTATCAAGACCGGGGTCACGTCATACGACCCCAGCATATATATCACCCCATCTCACCTACCCAAGCCAGAGGTGTTCCTCCCCGATAGCACTGACTTGTGCATGTTGGATATCTCCCAAGCCCAACCTGAACGAATGGTGGTGACCATCGAAGATGGAACAGGGATGACTTCGGAGGAAAGTGGTACAGTGGATTCAGGGACTGAGGAATTGGGGAGCTTTGCTGAGGAGGTGTACAATCCGAGTGGCTATATTGCGTCAGTGGGTCAGATTAGGCCAAATATGGAATTGCTAGTGGGGACAGAAATTTGTGTACTACGGGGGGATGGGCTTGATTAGAGGATAGATGATTTAGCAGTTCTGGAAGGGGACATTGCTGACCTACAGATTTTCAATGAACAAGATCCAGGGGACATGATAGTCAACTGGTTTGATTTTGAGGAGTCAGCAGAGGTCACAGGGTGGTTTGACGACCAACCAGATATTGTTGAAGAATCTCAGCTGGAAAAGGGCCCGTCAGGTTCAAGGACATCAATTGTGGCCGGAAGGGCCGAAAATCAGTTTGCATCGCTAGGGAGCGCCGGTGCTAAGAATTTCGCTTGGGACTTGGGCATTGTGAATGCAGAAAATGTTGAGCAGGTTGTGTTGAAGCAGTTAGAACAAGATGGGATCGAAGATTCCGAAAGACCCAGAAAGGCTAAAGCTCCTGTGGGGGTTGAGAGTGATGTGTGTACAAGAACAGAATGTACTGCGAGCACAGGAACGCAAGGTACTGCGGGCACAGAGATTTTTGTAACGGAGCCGGATAGGTGTCTGTCGGCTGCCGATAGAATGTGGTGGGAAGACGATGATTTATGTCTTGCCCACACAGATGAGGATTGGGACACTAACCAGCTGGACGATACCTGGTACATTGGTGAAGTTGACCATATGACTAGGAGCGGGCGGTATTTCAAGCCCCTGTACTTAGACCAACCAGAGGTGTCCGGGAAGGACAGGGAGGCGGAGAAGCAAAAAGACAAGCTACTTGAAGACGAGGCTGTGCTGAAACAGTTGAAGAAGATACAGGAAGACATCTCCATCTGGGGACTGCTTATGGCTTTGAGAGTACATAGACAGGTTGTTCTTTCAGCGATGGACAAAGCCAAACTTTCAATAGACACCACGTCGGAGCAGCTAGTGAGATTGGTTTTTTCGGGAGGAGGTTCCCCGATGTTGACCTTTTCTGACAAAGAATTACCGCCTGAGGACACAAATCACAACAAACCTCTCTACATCTCTGTGGAATGTAGAGGCAACTAGGTACCGGTGGTTCTTGTTGACACGAGATCCGCCATTAATGTGTGCCCGTCGAAAACGGCATATGCAATCGGGTTGAAACTCGCAAACTTCATGCCAACTGCCCAGCTGATTCGGGCGTATGATAACACAAGCAGGGAGGTGATAGGGACTGTCAAAATTCAGACCCAGGTTGGTCCAGGACAACACGAGATCGATTTCCATGTCTTGGACGTTCCAGCAACCTTTAACCTACTTTTGGGGCGACCGTGGTTGCACTAGGTAAAGGCAGTTTCTTCCACCTTGCACCAGATGTTGAAATACCCTCACGGGAAGGGGGTAGCTATAGTTTTTGGAAATTAATCAATCCATCCGCCACCGGAGGTGTCTACACCAATCTTGGAAATCGAGCACGGCACGGAGGATGTCTTCTTATCGGGATTTACTTTGGCCGAGGCCCGGGTCGTTCAGAACATCTTGGCTGATAAGGAGGGGTTGTATGTCAGCGCTCAATCAGTGTACCTCATGAACAAACTTTAGCACATCCCTGGGATAGGACTGGGAAAAAGTGATTGGAAGGGCATTGCCGTATCGGCCGAAGTGCCGCACAACCCACATACCTTTGGCTTGGGTTATTTGCCCACCAAAGAAGATTGGGTGAGGAAAGGCAAGGAGATGGCTGGGAGAGCCAAAGCAAAGAAGGCAGGGAAGCCATATGAGTTAATGCATCGACCCATTCAGGGTACCCTAAACGGACACTTCATCTGGGAGGGGGAGGATTTTCCATTCTGCGGCTTCTTAGAGCCATGGCTAAATGTCGAGAGGAGGCGCCTGCCGGGGTTTGAGATCTTCTTTGACCTGTAGTTATCCGGGGATGATGTTGCCGCTGAGCAGACAGACCCATCAGCTGAGGTTGAGCAGTGTAAGGAAGTGGATTCCAAAAGCGCCGAAGTTGAAATGGGGTTAGCATTGGCTTGTAGGAATGGCAACGGGCCGGGCCGGGGCCGGGGACCACGCTCCCCGTCCCCGATCCCCGATGGAAGAAATTTCCCCGTCCCCAGCCCCGATCCCCGACGGGGAGCCTATCACCACCCCCGCCCCCGTCCCCCAACGGGGATCGGGTTTCCCCGACCCCGATAATTCCCCGGCTAAAATAAAATAAAATAAAACAAAAACAACAACAACAACAACAACACAAGCATCCAACAACAACAGATCTGAGGCTTCATCAAATGTAAAAAATAAAAAATCAAATGTAAAAAATAAAAAATAAAAATAAAAGAGGCTTCGGAGATCTGAGATCTGAGGAGAGAGAGAGAGAGAGAGAGAGAGAGAGAGAGAGAGAAGGCTTCGGAGAAGAGAGACGAGGCTTTCCATGGACGTGATGAAGTCTTCGGTGAGCCTTTCTACCGGCGTTACCTACGACCGATCTAGCATCCAGAACTGGCTCGAGAACGGCCATAACCGAGGAGTGCAATGACAGAGGAGGACGATCGGAAGAGGAGGCGTCGGCGGTGGCTTGGAGGAGGAGGAGACAGCAGTGGAGGAGGCCTAAAAGAGAGAGAGAGATAGATCAGAGAGTGAGGTGAGGGTGAGACAAAAGAAAGAGTGAGAGAAGAGAAGAGAGAGAGAGAGAGTGTGTGTAAAAGAGAGAGTTACACATTTTTTATTGTGGATCTATAAACAATAACATATATATATATATAATAAACAAACATATATATATAATATAATATTCAAAGAGACATCCTGTAACCAAACCAAACATATATATGTATAATATATAAATCAGGGGATGACCGGGGCGGGGGCCGGGGCCGGGGATGAAATATGTATCACCTTCCCCGGCCCGAATGTCACCGGGGATTTATTTTTGAATACCATCCCCGTCCCGTCGGGGGTATTTTTCGGGAAAAAACCACTCTTATCGGGGACGGGGGGTCGGGTCCCCGTCGGGCCGGGTTGAAATTGCCATCCCTATTGGCTTGTCTACTTTCAGATCCTCCAATCGAACAGAAGTTCTTGGGGGATAACTTCTCGGTATCCATGATCGGGAATGAAACGACTGCGGGCCCACCGTCAAACATTTTGGATGCATCCATCGCACCCTCTCTCATTTGGCAGTACGAGGAGAGATTTTTGTCAAACAGCACTGGGTCAGGTAGTGAGCCGGAATCTGATTCCACTGAGTCTGTAGAGTCAGAATCAGGTTCCAACTCGTCTGAGTCTGAGTCCGGTATTCCTGGGGGTGATAACCCGGATACCACATTCCTGTCTAGGTCTTCTTTTTCTTTCTTTTTTAAGTCTGTTGTAACAGAAGAATCGGACGATTTGGAAATGCTTAATGAGAATGGAATGGATGTGGTTTCTGAGTACTTTTTTGTGCCCTTGATTTATTGTATTAATTAGGACTTTCAAAATTTTGATGAAAACGACGGGGAAGAAATTCTCCAATTTTGCAACGCTTAATTGATCAAGAGCAGGAAAGATTTGTTAAACCTTTAGTTGATGAAATCACTACTGTTAATGTTGGTACTGAGAAGGACCCGCGGCTGGTCCAGATCGGGTCCACGTTGTCTTCGAAGGAGCGCGAGCGCTTAGTCGCTTTATTAAAAGATTTGAAAGATGTTTTCGCGTGGTCCTACGAAGACATGCTTGGAATCGATCCTGAGATTGTACAGCACCGGATCCCTCTTGACCCAGAGGCCCGACCAGTTAAACAGAAACTCAGAAGGATCCGCCCGGACTGAGCCCTCAAGATTAAAGAAGAGGTCACCAAGCAAATTGACGCAAGGTTCCTGTTAGTATCCGAATACCTAACTTGGTTGGCCAACATTGTTCCGGTGCCAAAGAAGGATGGCAGGATCCGGGTATGCGTGGATTTCAGGGATTTGAACAGAGCCAGTCTGAAGGACGACTTTCCCTTGTCGTATATTGATGAGTTAGTGGACTTCACAGCAGGGCATGCTTTGCTTTCGTTCATGGATGGATTCTCGGGCTATAATCAGATAGTGATGGCACCTGAAGACCGGGAGAAGACTGCTTTCACCACCCCGTGGGGGACTTACTATTACAGGGTGATGCCATTTGGGTTGAAGAACAATAGAGCTACATATCAACGGGCCGCGACCACAATATTACACGGCATGATCCACAAAGAGGTTGAGGTGTATGTAGATGACATGATTGTCAAGTCCAAGGAAAGGGAGGGCCACTACACCACCTTGCAAAAGTTCTTGCAAAGGATCAGGGAATTCCGATTGCGACTGAATCCTCAGAAATGCACGTTTGGTGTTACAGCAGGAAAAATGCTGGGGTTCTTGATTACACAGAGAGGTATCGAAGTCGACCCTTCCAAAATCAAGGCCATCTTAGAAATGCCACCACCGAGGATTGAAAAGGAGGTGCGAGGCTTTCTGGGTAAAGTGCAATTCATAAGATTGTTTATCGTAAAATTGACATTGACTTGTGAACCACTTTTTGGTCTCCTGAAGAAAGGAAAGAAGTTCCAATGGGACGGCCGATGCCAAGCTGCTTTTGTACAGATCAAGTAATACTTACAGAACCCACCCGTGTTGTCACCGCCTGAGCCGGGGAAACCGTTGATTTTGTACCTTTCAGTGACTGAAACTACAATGGGCTGCATGCTTGCACAGGAGTCTGAGGACAAAGTGGAGCGAGCTATCTACTTCCTGAGTAAGAAGATGTTGGATTACGAGACCCACTACACTCCACTCGAGAAGGCTTGTTTGGCCTTGGTATGGGCTACCAAGAAGCTGCAGCACTACCTGTTAGCTCACTCCGTAATGTTGGTTTCAAGATTAGATCCCATCAAATATCTTTTCGAGAAATCGACACTTACGGGTAGGCTAGCTCATTGGTTGCTTTTGCTTTCCGAATTCGATCTTAAATATGTGACACGCAAGTCAGTCAAGGGAAGAACGGTAGTAGAGTTCTTAGCTGATCATCCAGTGGAAGGAGGTGAAGCAGTTGAGTACTTATTCTCAGATGAGGCCATTTTGCATATCGAAGACGAAACTTGGACGATGTACTTTGACGGAGCGTCAAACCAATACGGGTATGGGATAGGGGTGTTGCTAATAGCACCTGACAATTCTCGTATCCCTCTAGCAATCAAACTCCGGTTCAAAGTCTCGAACAACGAAGCAGAATATGAAGCATGCATTGCTGGTTTAGAAGCAGCCCTGGAACTAGGGGCAAAACGGTTGGACGTCATCGGGGACTCGAACCTTGTTGTATCTCATGCGAAAGGAGATTGGAAAGTCAAAGAAAAAAAAATGATAATGTATCACCAGACCTTGGACTTGTTAATTCCTCGGTTTGAGAAACTAAACTTTTCTCATTTGTTAAGAGAGAACAACAGGTTCGCGGATTCACTAGCAACTCTATCTTCCATGATAGACATCCATTTCAAAGTCTGGATGCGTCCGATTATCATTGACCAGAAGTTTGCACCAGCCTACGAGTCAATTGCTGCCATAGAAGAGGTTCAAGATGAGAACCCCTGGTATTATGATGTTTGGAACTTCTTGGAGAACGAAGCATACCCACCAGGGGCAAATGCCAAGGACAAGAGGGCAATCCGAAGAATGGCTGCTCAATTCGTCATCTGCGGAGGAAAACTGTATAAGAGAGGTCATCTGAGAATGCACAAGCTGTGTGTCGAGGCTGAAGAATCGAAGCGCCTGATGGAGGCCATCCATGGAGAAGAGTGTGGAGCGCATATGAATGGGGTGATGTTAGCTTGAAAAATTCTCAGACAGGGTTACTACTGGTCCACCATGGAGGAGGATTGTATCGGTTTTGTTCGGCGTTGCCACAAATGTCAGATTCATGCAAACCGCGTGAACATCCCGCCATTGAAGCTGTACAATATGACTTTGCCATGGCCATTTTCAGTTTGGGGAATCGATGTGAACGGGGCCGTCACTCCGAAGGGGTCTAATGGGCATGAGTTCATTCTGGTCGCGATAGATTATTTTACAAAGTGGGTTGAGGCCCAATCTTATGCGGTGTTAAAGGCTTCATACGTTGTAAAGTTCATCCAGAACAACATCATCTGTCATTATGGGGTCTCGAACGAGGTCATTTCAAACAATGGTTCCCGCTTCAAGAAAGAAGTGATTGACTTGTTGGAGAAATACAATGTGGCTTTTCATAAGTCATCTACCTATCGGCCACAGACCAACGGAGCAGTTGAGGCCACCAACAAGAATATCAAACACATACTACAGAAGATGGTGGCAACCTACCGGGACTGGCCAGATAAGTTGCCATTTGCTCTGTGGGGCTACCGGACGTCAATTAGAACTTCTGCTGGGGCGACTCCGTGTTTATTAGTTTATGGGATGGAGGCCGTTATACCTATCGAAATTGAGGTTCCGTTATTGCGAGTACTAGCTGAGTGTCAGATAGCCGAAGCAGATTGGCAGCAGAGCAGACATGTTCAGGGTATCAACGGAGAATCACTAGGGCTTTCAACAAGAAAGTTAAGTCCAGGAATTTGAAAGAAGGAGATTTGGTGCTCAAAGATAATCGAGCTCCCATCCATGACCCTAGGGGCAAGTTCAGACCCAATTGAACGGGTTCCTACATCATTAAGTATATCTAGTTAGGTGGAGCTGTCGTTCTGATGGACCTAGATGGCCTAGAGTTCTCACAGCCGATCAATATGGAGAAGTTGAAGAAATATTACCCCAGAGAGGCTCGCTAGGCCGAAAACCCGAAAGGGCGACCTAGGCAAAAGTTAGAGCATGAAAAATTTGAAAATCACAAAAACTGAGCTCGCAAGGTTGAAAACCCGCAAAGGGCGGCCTTGGCAAAAGTTAGAGCGTAAAAGGTGAGGGTTAATACACGAGTGAACCTTAGCCTGAACTACGTAAGGCTTGATTCCCATCTTTGGGATACGTAGGCAACTTCATCCTGAAGTTCAGCCATAAACTTTTCCCCGATCAACTTTGTCCATTTGATCATCTCTGTCATCTTTGTCTATTCAGCATTCAAGAGTTCGGTTGTGATCTCCGGTGCAGTGCTACTTAGAATAGGGGTAACTTTCCAGTTGCTGGAATTTGGGGTTGTGCATCTCAGTGACAGATCTTAGGTGTGTCTAGTTCTGATCCATGTCAAAAATGGTTTTGAAAAGTTTAAATAAAAGTTGATTTTGTTCAAATTAATCTTTTTTACAACTTGGACCATTTTTGGACCAAAGCGGAAAATTTTCAGTACCCATAACCTTCAATTTTATTGATTTCAATACAGAGTCCTCCTTCTCTTGCATACAAATTGAAGTTGTTTTTTGGTTACATTCATAAACAAAACTTGAAAGTACTAATAAAGCAATAAATCTGGGGCATAGCTAAGTCAGGTGTTCCTACGCCCCCTTCCAAAGCCGGTCGAAGCTTCTGACACCAAAGTGGGCCCAATCTGTGCCTCTTCATTGAGCCAATCTATGCACTCATTAGACAAAGTGCAACTGAAAGTAGGAGCAGGGGCTAGGAGTTCTCTCGTCCTCCATGCTGTGGCATACCGAGCAAGCTGTGCGCCTCGAATCGAGAATGCAGCAGGGTACTCTATCCCCTCTGGCGGGCAAGTCTGATCATAGCCGAACTGGTGCTAGAACCCGAAAGGAAAGTAAAACACACAGTGTGACAGACCAATCAACTGGATCCCAGTCTGCCGGGACATGCTGTAGCTCATTGCCGGTAGATTGAGCCAAGGACAACGCCAAGCAATGCGGTCTGCGGACAAATGGCACATCCAGTCGAACCACCATCCCTCATCAAGGGCATCGACTAGACGTTGCCGGAAGAAGTAGCCACGAGCTGAGTATGCTGGGCAAGGGTCCACAACCTGCAACTTGTCCATCAACCACACCTGGGGAGGGATGAAAAATGAGAGATTAAAGAATAGAGAGGTGTACGTAGAGAGAAAAGTGAGAAAAAGGGTTTTGTGAGAAAAACCAAGCCTGAGGGACGAGTGATGTGAGCAATATATATGTGAGATAGGGGGGGAAACATTACCTGCAGCAGTAGTGGACTCCCCACAAATCTGGTTGTTTCCCGGCGATGGAAAGCATCCAAGCCCATCTGTCTCGGCCAATGTTATGGCAATGCAGCTCTTACCCTCTTTCAAGCCTTGGGCAACTTCAATCAGACGAACGCTAGACCCGCTGAAGCCCGAGGTAAGCAAAAAGTGAGATAACATGCACAAGCAAAGGGCATGTCCCCTTATCTCTTTGTTATTGTCATGGAAATTCTCTCTAGAATCTTGGCTGAGAAGGCTTCTCATCCTGCTTTCAAATTCCATTGGAGATGTGATAAAACTAAGATTATTAACTTATGTTTTGCAGATGATTTAATGATCTTCTGTAAGGGGGATGTGTTCACTGTCCAGTCTATCAAAATGGGGTTAGAAGAATTTAAGAACTTGTCTGGGCTGTCACCTAGCCCTAATAAGAGTCATATTTTCTTTTCTGGTTGTGATGAGAGGTTGAGAGATGAGATTCTTGTGGTCTATAATTTTAGTGAAGGCATTTTACCGATGAGATACTTGGGGGTTCCATTAGTCTCCACTAAACTTAAGGCCAATGATTGTGATCAACTTGTGGAGAGAATGACCAAAAGGATTAAAAGCTGGACAAATAAGTGTCTCACTTATGCTGGCAAAGCCCAATTGATCCAATCTGTTTTATTCTCTATGCAAGTTTACTGGACTTCTTTGTTCATCCTCCCAAAGAAGGTTATTCGATCCATAGAGAGTCTGTTCTCCTAAGAAGGAAGGGGGTTTGGGGTTTAAGTCTCTCTCTCTATGTGGAATAAAGCTGCTATTACTAAGCATGTCTGGTTCCTTTTCTCTGGGGGTGAGCAGTCCATGTGGTGTATTTGGGTGAAGTCTTATCTCCTCAAAGGTAGAAGTTTTTGGAGAGTTAGGGTGCCAAATGACCCTTCTTGGGTCTGGAGGAAAATTCTCTCTCTTAGGCCTATCATTTACCCTTTAATCAAATATAGGGTGGGAGATGGCTCTAAAGTTTTCCTATGGTTTGATAATTGGCACCCTATGGGGTCTGTTTGGGATAAGTTTGGGGTTCGGATTGTGTATGATTCTACCCTAGGTATAGATGCTAAGGTTAGTGAGATTGTGGAGGGTAATACTTGGAGATGGCCTTTTCCATCTTCTTGGGAGCTTATGGACCTCATTGATAGCACTCCTTCCACTTTTCTCCCTACTGGTGGGTCTGATAATGTTAGTTGGTGTCCTGCTACTAATGGCAAATTCACTATCCAATCCACTTGGTATTCATTAAGAACACACTATGACCCTGTGAATTGGTCTAATTTAATTTGGGGTCCTCATAATATCCCTAAAGTGAGTCTTGTGGTGTGGATGGCTATTCTTGGCAGATTGAACACTAGGGACAGGTTATAACTTTTTGGGGTGACTCAATCTGCTGAGTGTGTCTTCTGTCAGCACCTTTGTGAAGACCATAACCACCTTTTCTTTGAATGTCCATTCTCGAAAAGGGTGTGGTCCTGCATTAAAGGTAAAATTAATGTTGATTGGCCATCTATCCATTGGGATGATTTGGTCCAGCTCATTGCTAAATCTGTGAAAGGGAAATCCTTAGGGACTATTATTACCAAGCTTGCATTTACTTGTACTGTGTACCAATTGTGGATTGCTAGGAATAATAGAGTGTTTAGCAAGGATATGGTCCCTAAAGAGGTTGTTATAAAGTGTATTGTGGATATGGTTAGGTTTAGGGTAATATATATTACCAATTTGAAACCTCACCAAACTGATAGATGGTATCTTAGTTCATGGAGATTACCTCATACTATGTTGAAGCTTGCTGCTGCTGATGTGAGGAATGAGAGTTCATAAATTGTGGGTTGAGTGAAGGTTAGCTTATACATTGTGGGGTTTCCTAATGTTTGTTATTCATATAGGTGCTTGGATTTTTGGAAAGCCGAATGTTGAGTGTGTACCGTATATTCTGAGGGTTGAGTATAGTGTGAGGAATAAACACTCCATTACCCCCAAATCACTAGCCACATTAAGAGGAACTAACATGCTTTTATATATTCTCTGTATCTTTTTCTTTTGCAGGTGTATGGAGCTTTGTTTTCCGAGTGATGTGAGCATATATAGTTGTGGGTTGAGTGTAGTGAGCATCTATATGTGTGGTGTAAATTGTAATATGTTAATGATTCTTGCATGTTAGTCTGTTGATAAGCATTTAATCTTGTTTGGTATTTGCTGGATGACAGGGTCTATTATAATGTCTAGAATTTGTTCGGGTTACATGGGTTGATAGCAATTTCTCCCCCTGGATGGTGTTGGATGGATTGGTCTACAGTTTGGGTTCACTCAAAGTTTGAAGCTGGATCTGTTCGTGTTTGATGGCTGCTATATGCGCCTCTTGTGTGAAGATTGACTTTCCTTTATGTTTCGTCTTATTTAGTGTGTTTGATTTTTTGGCCTACCCGTGTGGGTTGTGCATGGGAGTATATGGATTCTATGTTTCCATTTGTCTTTTGCTACTTAGATATTGAGTGTGTTCATGCTCCTCATCAAATTTACATGCGGCCCATGAACACACTTGGTTTCATGCTAGTATGCTTGGTTTTTTAGTTTAGTACTGTGGTCTCTTTTATTTATTTAGTCCATTTAGCTATGTTTTGTTAAACAGTTTATTCTGGGTATTCTGGGATGGCTTAGTTTTTTTGGTTTATATTTGTTCTTTGTATAGTGTTTTGGTTAGGGCTTGGGGTATGCCCTTGTAGTGGTGTAAGTTTTTTGTCTTTTATTCTATGACTTATCCACCCAAAAAAATGTCACCGAAAGCCCTACCAATGATGGTCACCACGGTCACCGGGATCAGAAAAACGTTGAATCAAGATGAGGATGTCCAATTCTCCGTTGCAGATTAGAGACCGAGCGTCGTGCATAGTGAGCCCACACATTCGTCCTAAGGCTTGAGCATGGCCGAAGCGAAGTTGGGGCAAGATCTCCTCGTTGCGCTCGGACTCCATCAAAGCTTGGAAATCTTCGAAGGTCGGACACACCTCTTGCCCGCTAAAGCTGAAGACATGTGTTACCGGATTTCAAAACTTTGCCGCGGCATGGAGAAACGGAAAGTGCAGCGGAGTGCGACCCAGAGTGAATAGTGCATTCAAGCCGAACCCCGGAAGTTCAACTTTTCCGAGCCATCTAAAGTAGCAATCCAAGCTGCGAGATTTTCGATAAGGAACGCCTCCATTTTGATGCAAAACTGAGATGAAATGAAAGAACCACAAAGCTGGAACATTTATAGAGGATAAGGCACTGTTCGGGGACACGTGTCAAAAATCTGGTGGTCGCCAAACCAGGTGGTCGGCCGACCACTTTTTCTGGTAGGCCGACCACCCCTTTGGTCTCCAAGGAAAATAGCTGGTCGGCCAGCCCCTCCTGGTGGTCGGCCATGGAGAAAAGTTGGTCTTTGGTCTTTTCCTGGTCTCTAGAAGAGAGCTCCTTGCAATTCCATGCGTTGGGAGTGTTGAAGGTCCAAGTTTACCTTTGTTTCGAATGCATTCCGTCGCCCGATTTGTCAGAAACAACATTTGCTTATCGAGCTGTTATTAAGTTTGCTTATCAAGTTGTTGTTAAGTCTGTTTATCAAGTCGTTGAGTTTTGTACATAGAGTCGCTACTCTCTGTTTATCAAACATTGTCGTGTTTTTCTTATCGAGTTGTAAACTTGCTGAGATTTTGTTGTTTCTTAGCAAGTTAAGTAATTTAGTTTGTTGCGTCGGTTCACTAACTGACTTGGCAATTTTCGATGCTCCATTTTCATTCAATCTCATTTTTGTCCAAAATGATGCGATGCGATGCTAAGAACATAAAATACAACACTTTTTGAACAAAAAGCTGTTTCATTCCATCATGCTTCCTTTGCTACAACATTTTACAACAAGGGTACAAGTTTTACAGAAAATAAAACTACCTAAGCTAATGTGCTACAACAACTAGTAAAAAGGAAAATAAAGTAGGAAACATATCCATCGGTGCCATCAAGCTCAAGATCGAGAGGCTCTCTTCATCCTCTTCAGCTGAACAGCCTCTGTACCACTCCCGTCGGCACCATCATCCGAGTCGGAGCTGCCATCCTCGGGATCCTCCCCAACATCACCTCCACTCTCAGAACCAGAGCCAGAGTCCTCCTCTTTATCTGCGGATGTCTCCAACTGAGGATGCATAGACTCCTCCTCCTCGCTGGACTCCTCATCATCTCTGATCGGTGCCTACGTCAGCCTCGACTACAAGTCAAACTCCCTCTCCCTGTCCCTCGAGAAGGCCTGCATGGCTCAGCCTGTAGTGGTGGGACCTGAAAAGGACAATTTGAGTGCATTAGCCAACATGTATATTAGATGCAGATGCAAGAATGATACATGGAATGTGTGCATACAGGTATAGTGTGTGAATGTGGTGTGTCAGATATGCCCTACACATGCAGTCAACCGATGAAATGAAATGCCCAATTTCAATATGTCATCAGAAGTATGATAAGTGCGAGGAAATTGAAAAGTACCTGAATGCCAGCAACAAACAGTAGTGTCTCCCTCCGTAGGACCATGCCCTCAAGCGAGGCCATCACTCCGAGCAATCCATCCATATACTTGCTCGGAGGCTGCAGATGCAAGTGTAAGTCATCAGTAAATGAATGAATGTCTAAATAATCTGAATGATAAATCAAAACTGTAAAGCATACCGGTGGCGAGTCAGGGTCTCTGACATATCGATGGTCAGGCAAAGGAGGCTCTAGTGGAATCGGGTAAGACGTCCCATATCGCCAACCTGTCAGCTCGGTCAGGAGATCTGGCCATCCAGCATGATGGTAAGTCGGGGGAATCGGAGGAATCTGTCTAGCCCCACTCCTCGATGTGTCGGCCCTGCTAGACGAAGGAACGTCTGCAGCCTGGGCTCGAGCTGACGATGATGCGCCAGCAGCCCTCCTAGTAGGAGTACGGACACCCATCAGTGGGGGCATCAAGTACGTATGGCGGTAGGTCGCGTACTCCCCATCCTCTAGGAACAGCATAACATCATTACCCAACACAGCGACATCGACCTCCTCGGGAGTGAGTCTCTCAGTGGACTGCATGTCATCTGGAGGTGTTGTAGGGACACTTTGCTCAGGGACGCCCATCTTCTGGCACATGAAGCGATCTCCCAGAAACCAGGCCCTACCAACTGGCCCCTCAAACAAAGTCCTATACTAAGAAGAAGCCCATGCCCCCGGGAACTAGAAACGGATATCTCCTTCCAAGGGTGCCCCAGGCCGCCAAGCGATCTGAGGATAACAAGTGCATGAGCCAATCAGATGTCATAAATATGCGAGATGAATCAAAGTAGAAAATATGAAGAACTGAGAGTTCTGAAGTACCTCGGTCGCCCGCACCGTGTCAAAAAATTGTCGCAAGAAGGGCAGAGTCTCTCGAGCCCTTGCTCGGCATCGACCCTCAAATACGTGAGAGTAAGGATCGTAAGAGGCACCTCCACCTCGAACTCTGGGGCTAACGTCGGAAAATATGCGTAAACCCATAGCTGTGGAAAACAGGGCAGTGGCCATCAGAATACAGAATATACAAAAAATACAGAGTGCTGAGTGCAGAATGTAGAATACAGAACGTAAAGTGTGCCGTGTGCAGTGTACAAATAAGTGAAAAGCAAAAATGTAAATCAAGAGGGCAGAAGGTACCTCCCACGCTCTCCAGTAGCCGCCAACTATGTTCCCCCGTCCGCGGGAGGTCGCACTCATATAGCAGTAGAGGGTAGCGAGGCCGGCGCCACCCCAGTCATACTGGTTGACCTGTGATAGGTCCACCAATGCACTGAGCAGATACAGTCCAACTGTGTTCCCCCTGTCGGAGAACAAAGTGGTCCCAAGGAGGAACATCAAAAAACCTTGAGCGTACTACTCTATCTCCTCAAGAGTCTTGGGCATACTCCCCTATACTGCACGGGGAACTAAGTGTACCTAACTCTGCCTGAAGATCGGTCAATCGGTGGGCGAGCTCCCAATAGATAGATCCAGGCAGCCTCCCACTCACCCATATCCTCGTCGTAGGGGACCGGTCAGCTAGCCACATCGAGGCCAGTCAGCATCGCAAAGTCAAACGGGGTCATCGTCATATCCCCGGTAGCTGAGAAGTGGAAAGAGTTGGTGGTGTCCCATCATCTCTCCACGAGTGCCCCTATCAAGGTCCTGCTCGCAGGATAGCGAGATAGCCCCGCGCAGAAGGGCCCAAATCCTGCCCCATCCACCATGTGACAAACGGTCTCTGGGAGCTCTGCATACCACTCCTTGGCAACAAACGAGCCATAGCCTCATGTAGAATGAGAAGATACCTGCATTCAGAATGAACAGATGTATTCAGTTTCAGAATGAAATGTATAAACTGCGTGCAAATGAAATGAATGAGCTGCGAGTTCAAAAGTGAAATGTAAGAACTGTGTGTTCAATATGCACTGTGCGCAAATGAAAACAGTAGGCTGTGTGTTCACTTCAAGAGTTTGAGCTGCGTGTTCAGATTTCAAAAACAGTGGGCTGTGTGTTCACCTTAAGAGTTTGGGCTGCGTGCTCAACTTTCAAAAAATGTGGGCTGTGTGTTCACCATCAAAAGTTGGGGCTGCGTGTTCAATTTTCAAAAAATGTGGGCTGTGTATTCACTATCAAGAGTTTGAGCTGCGTGTTCAACTGTCAAAAACTGTGGGCTGTGTGTTCACCTCAAGAGTTTGAGCTGCGTGTTCAGATTTCAAAAACAGTGGGCTGTGTGTTCACCTCAAGAGTTTGAGCTACGTGTTCAACTTTGAAAAACTGTGGGCCGTGTGTTCACCTCAAGAGTTTGAGCTGCATCTTCAGATTTCAAAAAATGTGGGCTGTGTGTTCACCATCAAGAGTTTGAGCTGCGTTTTCAACTTTCAAAAACTGTGAGTTGTATGTTCACCTTAAGAGTTTGAGCTGCGTGTTCAACTTTCAAAAACTGTGGGCAGTGTGTTCACCTCAAGAGTTTGAGCTGTGTGTTCAAATTTCAAAAACAGTGGGCTGTGTGTTCACCTCAAGAGTTTGAGCTGCGTGTTCAACTTTCAAAAACAGTGGGTTGTGTGTTCACCTCAAGAGTTTGAGCTGCGTGTTTAGATTTCAAAAACAGTGGGATGTGTGTTCACCTCAAGAGTTTGAGCTGCGTGTTCAGATTTCAAAAATAGCGGGCTGTGTGTTCACCTCAAGGGTTTGGGCTATGTGTTCAACTTTCAAAAACTGTGGGTTGTGTGTTCACGATAAAAAGTATGAGCTGCGTGTTCGAAAATTCGAGTGTTTGAGCTGTGTGTTCAAAATGCAAACCGAATGCTATGTTATAGACTAAGTGTTCAGAATAAGCTATGTGCCCGCTCAACGGGATTCTATGCTGTGAGATATGTCCTAAAATAAGCAAAAATATGGCGTGCAAATGTGTTCAGACGAGCGGATAAGCATACATAGCGAAGGTATGAAATGTGCACGAAATGCAGAATGCATTATAGAGAATGTAAAAGTGAAGTATGTACCTCTCATGCCTAATGAGAGAGATGAGTGTTTGGCTCACGCAGCAACAGATCCCCAGGCGCTCAGTCATCAAAGTCAGTGAAATGGTAGAAAGTGGCCGGAGGAAGGATGTGCTCCCGAGGATGATACCTCTCGGGATCAAACGGCCGAACTCTTGGGGGCAAGGACATGATGTTCGGCTCACCCTCGGCACCTGGAGGACCTCCACCATGAGGAAAATGACCCGCCATTTGTAGAAATCTGCAAAAAGGAGCAAAAATGAGCAAAATGAGCCAAAATTGGAAAAAGTCAACAAAAGTCAACTCTCGGGAAATGAAAAAGTCAACAAAAGTCAACTCCCGAGAAAATGTACCAAATTTTGAGACAAACTTACCCCAGGTGGTGAAAATGAAGAAAGAGGCTCCGAAATCAAATTTTAATCAGTTCAAAGTGAAGAAAACTGAAAGATTTCGCGAAACAACTTTGCGTGGGGCATTGGAAAGCGCGTATAAAGAGCAGGTCTGAGAGAGAAAATGGTCTAGGAAGGAAGGAGAATTGATTTCGGCCTTGAGGGTGTGAGGAATAGTGATTGGGACATGTGGATTTAAAGAAACAAGTGTAAAAAGACAAAACTGTCCCGAATTTAGCAAGGTGGTCGGCCGACCACATTTCCTAGCAGGCCAACCACCCCTTGAACAACCACTGGTCGGTGGCCTCCCTAGGTGGTCGGTGGCCCTCCTAGGTGATCTCCATTGTCTCTTTGAGCTCCCTACAAATTTTGGTGGTGATTGGAATCCCCGGCTCTCGGGAAAGTACAAGGAAAGTGCACTTTTCAGCGCGAAATGCCTTTGCGGGAACTTCAAATCCAATCTTCGACCTGTGGCTCGTCGTTACTCGCCAAGATCAAGATGTATCCTTTTTGAGTACGTTGCGACTCCTCTGAGAGGTAAATCGGAGGTCGCGTTTGAGTTGCCCTCGTCGAGGCTTGCATTTTTTTGCTTAATGTTTTGTTTCAAACATGCTTTTGAAGTCACACTTATCCTGCATTGTTATGCACGTCACTTGCATTATTATGCACATCGCCTTCATTGTTGTGCATGTTTCACTGGCATTGTCATGCCCCCCATGCATAACTCGCGTTGTCGTGCACGTTTCTTCTTGCATTGCAATGTACTTTTTCATCGGCACCATGTTTGTCTGCGTTCAATATAGTGTTGAACATATGTGGCTAACTATGTTGTGCTTGTTTGGTTTCTCTCTTTTGCAGGCACGATATTGTATGTACGATTCATTTGAAGCTAGTGCGACTAGACGAACCGGACGGGTATTGTATCTTCTCCGTGTAAGACGTAGCGAGAATTTTTGCTGCTTTGCATGATCATGAGTTACGTTCGGCTTTGTGCATGTCGTTTTGCATTTTTTCCCTTCCTGCGGGCACACTTGTGGGCCCATTTCTTGTTTATCTCGCCTGTTTGTCTAAGTCTTTGGCCTTGTCAAAAATGGGTCATCTCTGGGCTTTGACATTCACTCCCGTCACTTATGACTTTCGAGTTCTGTCAAAGATGGGCAACTGTAGACACCCCATTTTTGACTGACCTTAAGACTCAGATGTCATTGATTGAGTGCTCGGTAATTGCGCATGTTGTGCTCGTTCTGAGGTTACAGAGTCTCGGCTGAGAGCCTTGCCTCCGGACTTCGGGACTCTTTTGTGCTTTGCCTCGATTTGCGAACCAGGTTCTGTTTTCTCTTCCCGAAGGGAGGGAGAGGTCTCGTAGACCATCTCTCAGTGGTCGTAGGCTACTTTTTGTGGTTGTAGACCACTGTTCCCGTTTGGAGACCAGTTTCCAGTTTTTAGAGCCGTCGGCAGTGCGCCTTGGTTCGGGACCGCTTAAATTTCTCCATTTGCTTCGATTTTTGGCACACACCTTTTTTGCTCTCTCTAAAAGGACACTGTGGCCCGGGAGACCACCTTCGTGGTTGCATGCCACTTTCGATGTTTAACAGTCAGTTTTTGGGGCACCCGGCTGCGCGTTTTGGCCCCCGAACCCTCATTTTGCATCCATCTTGGTTCATTTTTGGCATGGACCCTATTTTCATTGTTTGAAAGGTGGTACAAGGGTGGGAGACCACCTTTTCTCCTTGGAGACCACTTTTCCCCTGCCGGCCGGTTTTCTTGTCAGGTAACTGGTCTCCCTCACTTTTGGGCCACAATTGCTGGTCTCCCATACCACCACTTGCTTGCATTTCATGTGGAGATCACCCTGGGAGGCCACCGACCACCTGACCCTTTTGACCCTGGTCGGCCGACCAGGGCAAGTGGTCGGCCGACCACCTGAACTGGTCGGCCTGCCTCCCTCAGTCTTGTCTCTGTGAGTGCTTTCCAGCTGTGCCAGCTGGAGGGCACATACTGGATCCTCCATACACGTGTATGGAGGATCTTTGCCCTTGGTTTTTGGCTTCTAGGAGAAGCTTTGGCCCCTTTTCTCTATAAAGGGAGGCCTCCCCTTCCTCGTAGAGGGTTGAGAAATTGGTCTTAGGCATACACCATATATCTCTCTTTGTCTCTCCTTTTAGGCTTAAAAAAGAGTGAGTTTCTTGGCCCCTTTGCACACCACTTCATAGCCACACACTTCCACCCTTTCTTGGAGGTTCTTGGAGTTTGTTTTCAGAGGTTGAGGGTTGTGTTTTTGGTTCAGAGTTGTGCTGTCTTGCTGAGCTTCAAGGGTAACACACTATTCCCTCTTTTAAGCTTTGTTTTGCTCCATCTTTTAGTCATACTTGCAAGCATATTTGAGCTTTGTCATCAACTGGAAAAAGTCTTGTTTTGAGGTCCTTTTTATGTTTGTTTAAGGTCATTTTGTTGTTGGGGTCATCTACCCCCTTGCATGCTTCATTTTTCCTTGTTTTGAGCCATGTATTAAGGCCTTTGTATTGATTTTTGTTTGTCCTTTTAGCCACTAAAATCCAGTGGATTTTCAGTGGCTACCATGCTGTTTTGAGAGCTAAAATCAAAGAGGGGTGACCCTCTCTCTCCTTGATTTTGTTTTCTAGCATTTGTGGCCTTACAAAGGAGCCCATACTTGCATGCTTCCTAAGCTTGGTTCAGGCCTTTTTCAGTGAGTTTTAGGACCTGCATAAGCTCTTTCCAGAGCTGATTTTGCCATATTGGGTGTCCATCTTGCATGTGTAGAACAACCCTCTTTATAGCCTATCAAAGGAGCTTGTCCTTCTTGCATGCATTGACCATGTTTCAATGAGTTTTTGGGCTTTATTTGGCATGCCATGATTCTATTTTTGACTGGTTTGGTGGCCTCTCATTTGCTTCATATGGTTGTAGTGTAAATCATGGTTCACTAGCTTGTATTGCATGATGTTTTGGCCCTCTTTCCTAGCATATTTTGGCTATGATCCAAACTAATTTTATTCATATTTTGGACTGCCTTAGCTCTCTTTGAAGTGTTTTGGGTCATGCGTGCATCGTTGTATATGGTCATAGTTCAATTAAGCTCACTAGCTTAGCATATCGAGTCCACTAGCATGCGTTGTTTGGGCCCTTGACATGTTTTGGCATCATTAAACATCATATTTCAGAGCTTATGTGTATGCCATATTCCCATGTTTTCCACTCTTTAAATGTGTCTGAGAGTTGTGCTTAAATACCTCATTTATGGGCCATTACATGAGCTTCATTTCCATGCCTTTTGAGTCATCATTTTAGTCAATTTTCCTACTGTTTTGGGCCTGCATAGGGACTATTTGGGGCTGGTTTGGTCATTTGTGCATTGCTTTGCATACCTCTAGTGTAATCCACTTCACTAGTTTCGGTATTTGGGCCATCTAGCATGCATTGTGCGAGGTGTTTGCATGATTCAGGGCCATCTTGCATGTCATTTCAGAGCTGGAAAATATGTGATTGCATGCCATATTTCATGCTTACCATGCCTTAGTGGAGTTGCACTTTGTGCCTTAGGTTTGGTCTCTCGCATTGTGCATGTTTGCAGAAGTGTTGTTGCCTTAATTTCATCATGTTTGGCCACTGATTTGGGTGTGGCTGAGGCTCACCTATCTTGGTTTAAGTCCATCTCGCATTGTATATGCCATTTAGTCCATGTTCTTGCATGATTGACCATTGCATTGTGTATGCCTTGATCATTTCATTATTAGTCTCTATGCGTGCATTGTGTATGCCATATAGTTTTCGTGTGCATTGAGTACGCCATTGATTATTCCATAGCATTGTTTATGCTAGTAGCGTGTTCTCATATCATCATTTGCATGTTTGCATCATTTAGTGGCATTATGTTTAGGTTGCATGTTAGAGTTGCATTCATGTATGCCATGTGTATTGCATTGTGTTTGGAGTAGGGTTTAGTCCAAACACAGGAAACGAGGGATGTTTCCTACTCCAAGTGACGAAACATGCCTCGATTCTCGGTCGCCGACACTCCGGATTACCCATGATGGAGTTTAGGCCTTGTTGTGTTTATATGTGCATTCATTTTACATCGAGTCGTGCAATCCGACTCCTTGGCCATCATGCATCGAGATGCGTGATTGGTGGAACGAGGATCGAGGACTACACTCCCCGGAGCTTGTGCAATGATGGGGAGAGTGGTCATGCACACATATGTTGAAAATACTTTGCCATGCCCCTTTCTCGCTCTCTGTTGCAGCAAACCGGAAACCAGCAGCAAAAACAGGTTAACAGCCTTCTGGAGCTTTGTATAGTGTTCTGGGACCAGTTGCAAACAAAGGCAAATTGGGGCATCGCGATGGATTTCCCAACAAGGCAACTCGAGCATGCATGCATCCTTTATCGTTTCGAGCAGAGCTGAGGCAGTCCGTTTCATGTAGCATTGCATGCTAATTTTTTTGCTTCCTTAGTTTAATTTGTTAATTAATTGATGTTATGTAATATTTAGCTGTAATTCCTTATTCATTTCGGTGGTGTAATAACTAGTTTAATTAGCTTAGATTAGCTAGTTGGTTCTGTATTATTTATTCAGACCCTCCACTAGAGGGCAAACTTTGTAATAAGTGTGTGTGTGTGTGTGTGTGATGCACGTCTTCCAAACCCACGTCTTTCTCCATTTTATTTACCATCTTATGATGGTTAGTTTTAGGGCATGTTTCAATTAGCATCTATATGTTCGCATGTTTGCATTCATTCATCTGTATTGCATGCACCGGGCTCAGCGCATCATGTTAACTGCATTGTATTTCAATTCCAAGTTGAATACACGTATCAGTTGCTGTATCTCATATGTCATCTTAGAATAGCCGAGCCTATTGTAGTTGCATTTTTGCATGTGTGGCATTAGGTATTCTTAGCATAGTTAGGATTCATGCATGATTTCTAATTAGCTTCTTTCTTTGGCTCGGAGTACTCGGTAAGTGTTTATGCTTTAGCATCCTTGCATGTGTGTGAGTGGCCAAACCAACCTAAAATAGTGGCCAAAGTGCTCAAACATGAGGGACAAACACACACACACATACACATGTTAACGGGCTAACACTTAAGCACAAAAAGACATCTTTCAAGCGCACTTAAAAGGTGATAATCATGATCAATTAGCATGCAAATTAAGCTCTGAAATCATGCTATAGGAGGTGCCAAACCAACTAAACAAAGTAAGTAATACATGCTATACACTCACATGCTCAAGGCCAACAAGCCAAAAATGAAAATGGGCTATACAATACATGCCAAGGTCGACCCTAACAACTAAGGACAGACCTTAAACATGGCAAAATAAACATGAAAGCTTCACAAAGCTAGGCCTAGAACATGCTCCAACAAGGGTTTACAACCTAAGGCATGTTAAGGCAACAAAATGGCATTACAAGGCATGTATGCTAAGCAAGCATGGTGTACCAAAACCAACTTAAAATAATGCTATATCATGGCATAATAAGCATAAAAAAACAGTTAAGGCATGGCCAACATGAACCTAAACTAGGTGCTCCCTCAAGAGGCCAAAAAGTGCCCTTTTCAAGGACAACAAGGAGAGGGGGTGGCCCTCTCCTTTCTAAGACCTCAAGGCACCATCCTCACCTCTGAAATCCCTCAATATTTCAATGGTGAGGAAGCCCAAACTCAAAGGTCGCGGAGCTCACTCGAAAAACCACAAAATGAAGGCCAAACAAGCCTTAAGAGGGGTCAAACACCTCCAAACCACAAAACACTCTTAACAAACTATTTAGAGCAATAAAAAACAAGACTTTTATATGTTGTACACTAAGCTCAAAAACAGATGTAAGGTAGTCAAAAGGAGTATGCAAAAATGGGGTAAAAAGGGACTAGATTCTTACCCTTGTAGACTTTCTTCAAAAGTGGTGGACCAGCTGCTCCTCCAAGCTCAAAACCACCCAAGAACCTTTAGAACAACCTCTTAGAACCTTAGTAGCCAAGGGAAGGTGTAATGGTAGGTGTTTGTGTGCAATACTATGAACAAACACACACTAGACACACACAAGAGAGATATAGAGATAGGAAATATGTATCAACCCTAACCCTAATCCAGAACTCCCTCTGAATTTTTGTCTAAAATGTCTAACCCCTCAAAGAAGGAGACAAGGCTCTCTTTTATAGAGCTTTAGTCTTGTAAGCTTACAAGACAAGCTTCCAAAGAGAGAGATCCCTCCATACATGTATGGAGGGGACCCAAGTGCATGACAGCTGCACCAAAAATATCTGCAAAAGCAGATGCACAATAGTCGGCCGGCCAAAGATGTCATTTTGGCAAAATTGATGGCCGGTCGGCCAATAAAAGTGCCGGTCGGCCAAATATTTGGCCGATGGCAACAAAACACAGCCGGTGGCCTCAGGCCATGGCCGGTGGAGTGTGGGGAGGCCTCACAAGGCATTCCCTGCCCTTCCAAGGCAAAACATAAGTGTTTGGTGCAAAACCAGACACAAAATAGTCGAGTTCGGAGATCCTGAGGCAAGGCGCGTAGCCGAGACCTTCGGGAACTCCAAAGGAATACAAACATGGATGATCACCGAGTGTTCCAACGGTGACGTCCAAGCCTTGAGGACGGTCAAAAATGGGGTGTCTACACGGTGGAGGTACTGATCTGGTGGCTTCGGCCCTCTTTTAGGCTGCCATCTTTTTGACATTTTTCCTTCTAGCCATTTGTGCGAGAGATTCTCTAGCCATGTTCACAGGATCTGTGTCGGGTAGGTCTCTTAGATCGGTGAAAATGTCGTCTTCTAAAGAAGATGTTTGAATTCGGCTTGAGGTGGATGGGAGGTCGAAGCCGACTTCTTCAAACACTGAATTAAGAGCTACGTCAACTTCCTCGCCTAAACGACCCTCAGACCCGTCAGAGTTCGACTGGCTCAGTTGCTCAGCGACCTGACCGCCGACTTTACTGCCTAGGTCTGAATCTGAACCCTTAAGGTCGATGTCCCTAAGGCTCTTGAAGTTTGGGAAGATGAGTGCTGTAAGATGTTATTCACCCCTTGGAATTGGATATGATCAGCAGCTGAAAAAGTCTAATATGTTGGGTCATATCACAGTAGCACATGGGTGGCCCCTGCCCTTGCTTTTAAAGGTTTGGATGGCCAAAGAATTTGAGCACGGTTTTGACTTGCTCAAGGACAGCGTCATCAGCAGAAGTGAGTGCTTTCTTCAAATTGTTACCTACACCCAAAAAAAAAAAAAATTAAATCGATGCCGAATAAACATACAAGAGATACACAAACAAAATAGAAATGGGTCTGTATGGCCACCTGGTTCGCTTTTTTGTCTAGGCATAGGGTCCAGGCGATCTTTGCCTTGGACAACGACCATGACGTCATCAATACGCTTACCAAAACTGGCAAGCATAGTCACTAAATGGTGATTAGTGTCCTTTGCTCTGAGAAAGTACTGTCCCTATCGACCGAAAGATTTCGCCAGGGCATAACAGTGTCGAATAGTAGGGATTCTTAGGTTAATCCTAAGTCGGCAATTTAATTCTATTATGCTCATTATAATTCGGGAAAAATTTATGTTTGGCTGTGAAGGGAGTAGACCCCAATAGTGAAGAATAGCCCTTAAAAATGGATGGAGGAAAAAAGGACTCCGCCCTCAGCGATTGACAAGAAGGAAAATATGATCATACTCGCATCATTCCTTTTCATGTTAACTACGTTGTCTGCCACGAGTGATAGATGAATGTCATATGGAATTGAGAAATGGCGACGAAAGGTGGAAACACAGTCCGTAGAAAGGAAAGCTTTCAAGTGTGTCACCATTCAAATCGAAATAGAAAATTTGCTGACTAAAAACGAACAAGAAAATGGGAGTTGGAATGAGGAAGAAATACAAAGAGGAGACGAACTTACAGGTCAAAGAGAGAAGGAAAGTGGGGAGTAGGCAGAAATCACAGAGGTCGTGAAGAGGGAATGATACTGTGAGATAATCAGAAAGCCTTGCACATTCAAAAAATATTCGAAGGGACAGCGTGATTTCATATCGCATTAAATGAGCAATGTGTATGAAGGGGAGGGAAGTTATAATGATTTCTAAATCGTATTCATTCTGATGCTTCAGTGTTGGAAGAAGTGCGAGCACCGTATTTTTGACTTTCGACACACAACCAAACATGCCGAGTAAGTGGTATTAGTCCGATGTTCAGGAGGCAATTGTGAGGGCCGAACCGAATTAATGAGGAAGGCCAAGGAATCTGGTTGAGACATCAGGCTGAAGACAATTCGACCTTGACTAGGCTCTTGAGGAGCCAAGTATGCGAATCGGCCATATAAAGAGTCGAACAGGAGCCAAGGCTCAACAAGAAGGCCGACTAAATAATTATGTGCAGGGCCAAGAGTGGGCCCGACCTTTGGGTCTAGACATAATATAAAAAGGGAGGAATGTCAGCTAAAGAGAGGTATGTAAAAAAAAAAAGAAGATATTGAGATAAAAGTAAAATTTGAGAAAATACTGACTTGCCTGTTGGAGTGCTAATTTCGACACCCCCGACCGGAGTGTTCATCCCTTTTTCAGGTGGCAATTGGAGGATCAAGAGCGTCTAACTAGATCCTAGATTATTTCCAAACGACTTTACCACACATTTCATATGCATTCATCATAATACGACTTTGTTAAGAATCATACAGATCACTAAACTTATCTTTACTAGACATTAGTTCATCCTATGTGGAACACAACTTTTAGGTGCTGATGGTATGCCTCTGCCAAGAGGATAGCTTGAGAGGACATTGGAGCGGGACACTCATTTTTGTTTTGTATAAGCCTAGGGCTTTATTTGATTAGGCTTGACTCACTTTTATTTTAACTAAACGATGTCTTGGAATTTTGTAGCCATTAGGACAAGAACTTATATTTGTTTCCTTTTCTTTCTATTTATATATCGGTCAGATGCTGTAGATTCATAATCTAGGATTGATGGATGTATTAATGCATGCAACGCCTTTTGTGATATTTCAAGGAAATCTATGAATCAATGATAGTTTTTGTAATGCTTTCAATATTAAATGATTGAGACTATTAAGGTTTCCCATATCTATTGACGGTTATGAGGGTATTTGTTGTCATTATTTTCGAGATGTTACAATAACTCTTGGTGCCTTGATAACCTTTCCTTTGTTTTGCCCACCATTATTGTAAGCACCATCAAGGGCTCCTTAATCAAATGGTTCAACCCATTTGAAGATGTCTTTACCTTGAATCACTCCACAAATGGTCTCTCTATTCTAAATCTGCCTACTCCCTTTGTGATAACCCCGTTATGTGTCATGCCGTTAATCTTTAATTATGTTTGTGATTATGTGCTTAATATGATTTTGGATGCTAAGCATGTGAGTATATGTGTTTTTGAATTTATATCTGTCCATAGTAGAGATATTTGTTCTATGTTCTGCTATAATCTAAAATTGAGGGCCGTATAGGCCTCAGAAATTGAAATTGACTATACCATTGTGATTGACATAATTTTTAGAGCCTATGATGAAATTTGCTTAAAGAATGATTCGAATCAAATTAATTAGATTAAATTGATTAAAATAGGTGTAATTGATTAACCTTAATCAAGTTTGATTAGTCTAAACTAATTACCTTATATAAATAACATTAGTTGGTAATTAAGCTCATATTTTTGAGCTCTCCTTCAATAATTTGGATGAGGTTAAGCATTATATATATACATATATATAGAGAGAGAGAGAGAGAGAAAGTGTGTGATTCTAAGAGAGAAGAGACTCAAATTTGAAGACTTGAACTAAAAGCTCGGAGATTTGAAGAGCTAGGCTCGAGAACCAGCTTAATTTGGAAGAGTTAAAGGCTTTAGGTGAGTAATTGAACCTTAGATTGTGAATTAAAATCTTATAGCTTGTGAATTCAAGAAAACTTTGTAATTTAGTACAAGACATGACCATAGCATGAAGAATTTAGTGTTAAATCATACATACATGCAAGAATTTGTGAAGGCTCACATTTTTTAACATGATTTATGATATTTCATTTTGAATTCAAAGTCATATTGCAAATGCTTGCATGAATTGTCATGTTTTAAGGTTCAATTAAGTCTTGAAGCTTGTGAATGCAAGATATAAGACATGGATTTTACAAACATAAAGATTGCGGTTGAGGAATTCATGGAATTTTGAACTATGGGTTAAAACTAGCTTCAAATATATGTATTTGGGAGTGTTCTTTCATGTTTGAGTGAGTCATACATGAATTTGGAACCTTGAATGTGTGTTTGAAGCTTAAATAGAATTCTGGAAATTCCAAAATTCAAGCAGTTTGCTCAAGCGATAGAACTATCGCTCGAGCATACATTTCAAGCTCCTAGTAATTTTGCAGGCATTGGAGTTTAGCTTGAGTGACCAAAAGACTACTCAAGCGACCATCCTTTATTTTTGGTCTTGGCTTGAGCGACCAAGAAGTTGGCTCGACCATAAAATAAGAGCATCCAGTACTTTTGTTGATGAAGGGGTTCGCTTGAGCGACGAATGTTGCGCTTGAGCAAAGTACCTTATTTCAGGAAACCTTGAAAAGTTGTATTATGTTTCGATTTTCATTCTTTTTCATTTCTGAGCATTTTTAGGCACACATTAAGCATCCTAAATGAACTAAAGAGTTATAAAGAAGCTAGAGATTTTCGTATGTGCTATGAATTATGTCGGGTCAATCGCGAGGACGAATCAACCATTTGAACACTGTGAGTAATATCTTAGTAAAGATATTTTTCATGTATGCTATTTTCTAAATAATACCTATATGGTAAGTTTTCCAAACTCATGAATTTGTATTATGAATGAGTATTCTACTTGTCTGATGGATAAAAGACTTGAAATGTGATTGATAAGCATGAAATTATAAGATTGGACCAAAGGTTGTTTTGTATGAATACATAATGGGTCTAAGGCCGTTTGGTATGATTGATGAGAAGGTGTAATGGGCCCAAGGCCATTTGGTATATTTGACAAGGACAAGGAATGGCCTTAAGGCCGTTTAGAATATTTGACAAAATAGATCTAAGGTCATCTTACATATGAATTGGACCGAAGGTTATTTGTTATGATTGTTAAAAAGACCAAAGGTCATTTTGAACAAGGAATTGATTGGACTAAAGGTTGTTTTGAATGTAAATGCAAATGTAAACATGATCGTGATTATAAAAGAACACGTGAATATGAATTTGGAAATAATGGACCTAAGGTCGTTTTGTACATGTGAATGAAGGACAGGATGGTCATTTGTGAATGGATCCATGAAATGTAAACATGATCTTTAATTTGAATATGCGCATGAACAAGAACATGGAAATGTTGGGCTCGAGGTCGTTCAGTACATTTGTTATGATCAGTTATGAAAAATGTTTGGACCTAAGGTCGTTTTGTCCCTTCGATATGTACTAAGTACAATGGATTGGACCCGAGGTCGTTCCGATATGATTTGTTTATGTATGTTATGAATGGGAATTACGTTCCATATCTATTAAGTACAAGTATGACTTATTTACATACAAATCTCATTCATTAACCTATTTACTCTGGTATTATTCACTGGGCGTTAGCTAACTTTTATCTATATGTATGTAGGTGAGCAACGGGATGTCCAGCCCCAGTCCCAGTGAGTTTGTGAGATAACAAAGTTTGTGGAGTCAACCAAGGTCGCCTCATGCAAGAGGCTTCACTTTTGATTTTTCCTTTTGTTTCTTTTGTGGTCATGTGTGACCAAGTTTGAATGTAACCCTAGTTTTTGCTATGACTATTTTTGGATGTTCCTGGACATGAATGACGTTGTTTTTGTGTGAAAGTGTGAGTTATTATTGATATGAGTAAAAAGGTTTTTGTTCCATGCCATTTATGCACAAGTTCATTGGACAATCTTTATATTTTTGCTTCCGCTTTAGGCCCCTTTTGTTATGTTATGATTTGATTTCTGTCTGAGGTTGTAGGTAATCTCATGATTACTAGCTGGTTATGATCCTAATCCATAGGGACGAGTTCATGTTATGACAGAGTGGTATCAGAGCACGAGTTAATAACTCACACACTTGTCCAAGTGAGCAATAGAGTGTCTAAAAAAGACTTAAGTTGCATTCATGTGATAAATATATGCTGGAATGCATTAAGAATATGCTAAAGTGTTCTAAAATATGTGACTACATGATATATGAACTCTTGCCTATATGTATGTGCGTGGTCTTTCTGTCCATGGATATTGTTTACATTGTTTTTGTATGAAATATAATGCAAGTCTCATAAGATAATGGTGAGAACAAGAGCTGAGGAGATAGAGGAACCCTCTATTGCCAGACTAGATAAATGGAAAGGTTGATACAGGACATGGCAGAAACACTTAGGCAACAACAGTGGCAACAACCGGCACCCCCACCTCTGATACAACCGGTGCAAGACTTGCAAAGTGATGACCAAACAATAGCTCTCACCGAGGAGTTTAAGAAAATGAAGCCGCCACTATTCCATAGGGGAGTAGATCCATTGAAGGCTGAGGCTTTGGTCCTTGGTATTGAGAAAATGTTTGAAGTGTTTTCATGCCTTGAAGCACAGAAGGTATAGTTGGCCACCTTTACACTGGAAGATAAAGTAAGAAGATAGTGGATGTTGATTCGCAATGACAATAAGGGCATAGACTTGACACAATTTCTTAAGCTATTTTATGATAAATACTTTCCGCAATGTGCCCGTGATAAAAAAAGTATTCGAATTTGAAGGGCTAAGACAAGGAAATATGACTGTGGCAGAACATGAGGCAAAGTTTATAGAATTGGCCAGATTTGCACCGCATATGGTCGACACCGACTATAAGAAGGCAAGAAAGTTCAAGGGTGGTCTCTGCAATGATATTCAAGAAAGAGTGAATGTACTAAAACTGCCTACTTGTGTTGATGTGTTAGATCGGGCTTTAATGTCAGAAAATAATATGGCTAATCAGAGTAGACCGCCAACTGACTGGAAAAGTAAGAGACGGGGCTTCTTCTCAAAGAAGGGATCGTTGAAAAATGGAATACAGGATCCTAAAGTACATTGGGCTCCACTAGAGATACGACACCAACATGTAATCAATGTGGTAAGAAACACTGTGGGGTTTGTTACTGTGTTTACGGGGCTTGCTTTGAATGTGGTAAAATGGGACATATGGCCAGGGATTGCACCCACACTAAACAACAAAGAAGTGGAAAACCAGCTTTTAGTTTAACCGGATCCATCCTAAAGCCAGGAAATACAACGCGGCATGCTACTACCATAAACACAATGAGACAAGGGAGAGCCTTTGCACTTGTCCCAGGTGATACACGAAATACTGAAGCTATTGTCTCAGGTACTATCTCTATATGTACTCAAGATACTTTTGTGTCAATTGATTCCGAATCTACACATCCTATCTGTCTACTACATTTGCATCTAGATGGAATAGACCTCTAGAATCATTGCCATATCTGTTATGTGCATTTGTTCTATCTAGGGAATCTGTATTATGTACATGTGTGTATCGTATTTGTGATATACGTATTGGCAGTGCTACTTTATATGTGGATTTGTTACCTTTGAACATTAGATATTTTATGTGGTTCTGGGAATGGACTGGTTGTCTAAGTATGGTGCTATTATTGACTGTGTAACAAAAAGGGTTTTGTTTAGACTGTTAGGACATGATGAGTTTGTGTTTCTTGGTAATGGTGTAGTGTCTCTACCTTATCTAATTTCAGCCATGAAAGCATGTAAACTGCTTATGAAGGGGTGTCAGGGTTACTTGTGTAGCATCTTGACTGAGCAATCTGTGAATGTTGAAATAGACAGTATTCTTTTTCTTAGAGAATTTCTGGATGTATTCCCAAATGAATTGCCATGAGAGTTGATTGACAGGGAAATAGAGTTTACTATTGATGTTGTACCAGGCACCCAACCCATCTCAAAAATTCCTTACAGAATGTCTACCGTTGAAATGAAAGAATTGAAAGAACAGTTGCAAGACTTAATTAATAAAGGGTTTATCCAACCAAGCACTTCGCCATGGGGTGCATCGGTTTTATTTGCAAAGAAGAAAGATGGGACTTTATGTTTGTGCATTGACTACCTGGAATTGAATAGGGTAACGATCATAAATAAATACCTTTTGCCCTGCATTGATGATTTGTTTGATTAGTTGCAGGGATCACAAGTATTTTCAAAAATTAATTTGAGATCCGGGTACCACCAGTTAAAGGTGAAAGAAGAAGATGTTGAGAAAATCGCACTTCGAACAAGGTATGGTCACTATGAATTTCTTTATAATGCCATTTGGAGTAACTAACGCACTTGCAACACTTATGGATCTTATGAACCGAATTTTTAAATTCTACCTTGATGAGTTTGTTGTGGTTTTTATTAATGACATTCTAATATATTCAAAGAGTATAATGGAACATGAACAACATTTGAGAACTGTCTTGCAAACACTTAAAGAAAAGAAATTATTTGCTAAACAGAAGAAATGTGAATTTTGGTTGGATAAGGTTATCTTCTCAGGGCATGTCATCAACAGAGATGGGATTTCTATAGACCCACAGAAGATAAAGGCAATTATGAACTGGCCCACACCGATAAATATGACGGAAGTCCGCAATTTCATGGGTTTAGCTGGGTATTATATGCGGTTTGTAAAAGGCTTCTCCAAGGCAGTTGTACCGCTCACCCAACTTACACGCCAGGGGCAACCGTTTGAATGGAATGATGAAAGGAAATCTTGTGAAACCCTATATTTTTGAGGTATAAATATTTTAGTGAGAGATATTGGTGGTAATTTGGTGGTAAGATTTTTATATGAGAACCTAACTTATTTTCACTATTTGTTTTATCTCATTTTACCTCCATTTCATTATTATCATTATTCATCCCTTTTATTTATTTATTTATTTCTTTTTTAGTTTGCCTGGGCTCTAAGTAAAGGTTCTTTTCTTTCCTTCCAAGTAACCATTCTTTGCCTACAAGACAATTGTCTTTCTTTTCCTCCAAGTTTACTTGGAGGCTACTCTTTCTTTCACTACAACAAAAATAGTCTTTAGAGACGAAAACTAATGATGAATTTTTTTTTTTGTCACGAAATACGTATCTTTTAATGACGAAAATCATATTTCGTCTCCAAATGTACCATTTTTGGAGACAAAAATAAAATTTCGTCACCAATCTAAATCATAATAAAAAAAAATTAGGTGATGAAATTATTTTTCGTCATTATTTATATTTTTTTTGTCACCAAATATTTTCCCGCTAATATTTTCGGAGGGTACCAAAATTTTGAGACTTTTGGTGACGAAAAAATTGGTCACCAATTATAAAATTATTAATGATGAATATATTTTTATCACCAATAATTTTTAATATTTCAATATCATTTAGTGACAAAACGATTTTTGTGGCCAATATTTTTATCTTTGGTAAAGAAATAATTTAGTCACTAAATATTTTAGGGGGAAATAAAAATGTTTTGGCGCGCCAAACACACAATAATTTCTCGGTTGAAACCTATTTCACACACACACACACAGAGACAAAGAGACGACGCCGCTGCTCACTCTCCTCATCGATTCAGACACAGATTCATCGACGATGGTTGACTCTCCTCACCGCCGTCACCCTCTCCTCACCGCCGCTGATCTGTTAGCTTCTCCTCTCCTCACCACCCCTCGCTGCTGTGCCGATCTAGCCTCTCCTTCCCTTGCCGATCTCATCTCCTCTTCTCACCGCCGTTGATCTGTTAGTCTCTCTCTCTCTCGTTGCTCTTTTCTCTCGATGCTCTCTCTTTCTCTCTTTTCTTTTGCTACTCTCTGTTCTGTATACATTATATTGTTATACATATAATATATAGTTAGAAAGTAAGTAGAAACATTGTAAGTAGAAAGTAGTGGTGTTGAGGAAATTGTAAATATAGTGTTATGATACTTGACACAATTAATTAAACGATGTAGTTAATGTTGAGGAAATTACAAAATTTTAAAATAATATGATACAAACAGGACTCCCGGCATGATTTTTAGTCCTAGAAACACTAACAACAAAAAGCCAATGCCCCAAGCAAAATGGTGAACCAAATACTAGGACTCAGGAGTACTTTAAAGCAATTTCATTAACACTGACCATCATCCAAAACAATAATTTATTATGTATCAATTCCTACTTCAGAAAGGCAGGAAAGTACCCTACAAATTATTATTATTATTATGATGTTATTCATATGGCATTGATGTGGTTATGCCAAAAATATTAATTTCAGCATCTACACAAATAAATTATAAAATTCATTTAAGACGTTGAATAATTTTCAATTTACAATGAGCTTTGGTATCCCAAGCCCCTTAAGCTCTTTTGGTGGGATTTCTTCTGCGACTTTAATACCTGAGTTTTTTTTTGGTATTGTTTGGAAGCATGTTGTTTGATGGAGGAATCCGAAATGGGACCATGATGTCTCTGACAATGTTATTACTTATAACATTACTCTTTGGGTGGATGGTGGGGTGGTGTTTGGCAATAGGTATGATTAGTGTTGGGAATGGGACACTTCTAGTTTTGTTGTTGTGATATGAACTAGTATCAAGTCATGCATCTTTGCCAACTACCCATGGGTTGGCTAATTTGGATACTCCTTCCCCTTCAAGTCAAACTCAAATTCATGCCACTGCTTTGATCATGATGAACAAAGTCATGATGGCCCTTTTTGTCCAACATGACCACCCAAATTTCTGGACTCATCATGCATCCTACAATCATTCATGTAGGGCTTTTTTTTTTTTTTTTTCTCCCCCTTTATAATAATTTTAACTTTTTTTATTAAACCCAATTGTTTCTTGACATGCATGGCTGGATATAACATATTTTACTTCCTACTATTACCACCACTACTATTACAATGTTTCTACTTACTTTCTTGCAAGCATGAATGAGTTATAATATATGTATATATATATCCTGCTCTATTATCTATATATAATATATATCTGTTTGGGTGAATTTGTTATACATATTTTATTTATAATTAGATTCTGAATATAACTCAATAGTTGATTTGTTGTTCAGATTGTTGAATATAACTCAATGTATATATAATATACATCATGTGCCATTATATATATAATTTTTTTAATGATTTGTTGAATATAACTCAATAGTTGAATATAACTCAATGTATATATAATATACATCATGTGCCATTATTATTTTTTTTAATGATTTGTTGAATATAACTCAATGTATACACACAGATTCAAGTGCCATTATGTTTTTTTAATGATTTGTGGACTATAATAACTCAATAGTTGAATATAACTCAATGTATACACAGATTCATGTGCCATTATTTTTTTTTAATGATTTGTTGAATATAACTCAATAGTTAAATATAACTCAATGTATACACACAGATTCATGTGCCTTTATTTTTTTATTTTTAATGATTTGTTGAATATAACTCAATGTATACTATACATCATGTGCTATTATTTTTTTTTTTTTTAACGATTTGTTGTTCATGGTGGTGTTAGAATGTTAAAATCAATAATGACCATTTTTGTTAGTTTTTATTCCTTACTTGCATATAACATTAGAACTTGTATAAGAATCTTCATTAAAGATCTAGACATATATTTGGTGAAGTTGTTATTGAATTTTTCAATTTAATTAGTTCATAAATACACAAGTCTACATTATACTATATTGTTCCTAATCTTTCATTTGTGATCAGACATGGATAAAAGTTGGATTGCCCTAGGTAGGACGGCTAATGGAAGGATGAGTAAACCATATAATGATGGGGTAAAGTTATTTCTTCAATTTGTAACGGGGGTTATAGACCAGAATGGTAATCTGTTGTGCCCATGTATAAAGTGTGTGAATGTTTGTAGACAAAATCTTCAAAATATGAAAATTCATTTGCTCCAATATGGGATTATGCAAACTTACATTGTATGGCACCAGCACGGGGAACCCCGTGTTTCAAACGAGGCTTACCATGATGATGAGATGCGACTTGATGGTCTTAGTGGAAGATCGAATAAGATGGGAATCAACTGATACAACACAGGAGAAGGAAGTGAGAACTTTTGATCAATTGTTGACTGATGCCAAGCATGAGCTATTCCCAAATTGTACAAATTATACTTTGTTAAAGTTTGTGATTGAGGTGCTTAATATGAAGGTAACAAATCATTAGAGCAATAAGTCAGTTGATATGATGCTAGAGTTTTTAAGTAGACTTTTACCGAAAGAAAATCTAGTTCCGAAGTCAACTTATGAAGCTAAGAAAATACTACGTGACTTGGGCTTGTCATATGAGCTCATTCATGCTTGCATAAATGATTGTGTATTATTTTGGAAGGAGAATGCAACACTAGATAAATGTCCGACTTGTAAGACATCTAGATACAAGATCAATCGTGGAAGGGGTAAGAAGATCCCTCATAAAGTATTGCGGTACTTTCCTTTGACACCAAGGTTAAAAAGATTGTACATGTCAAGGAAGAGGGCTGAGGACATGAGATGGTACAAAGACAAATGAGTGGACGACGAGATATTGAGGCATCCCGTTGATAGTGATGAGTGGAAGGAATTTGATGCACAACATCCCGAGTTTGCCTTGGAGCCTCAAAATGTGAGGCTAGGGTTGGCCGTTGATGGGTTTAACCCTTTTGGGAACATGAACAACTCTTATAGTTTGTGGCCCGTCATACTCATTCCATACAACTTACCACCTTGGTTGGTTATGAAGGATCCATTTTCTTTGATGTCATTACTTATTCCTGGAGAATCACAACCAGGGATTGATATTGACATCTACATGCGACCATTGGTGGATGAGTTGAATGATTTATGGACAAATGGTGCATTGACTTACGACGCCTCCACCAATGAGACTTTTCGAATGCATGCAGCTTTGTTGTGGACAATACATGATTGGCCTGCATTTGGTGACATATCTAGGTGGAGAACAAAGGGTCATTATTCTTGTTACACTTGCCATGATGAATCGTATTTTCAATCTCTGAGTAGTAAGATGGAGTACACTAACCATCGATGTTACTTGCCTGAGAACCACCCAGAAAGGCGAAAGAGTAGGGCTTACAATGGTAAGATTGAGAAACGGAAGAGATCTTTGGAGTTGCCGGCGGAAAAGATACAAGACCAGTTGGACAACGTGACAGGTGTCATATATGGAAAGCATCCAAGTAATAGAAAAAGGCCCCGTCAAGCACCTAATTGGACAAAGGTAAGCATCTTGTATGAGTTACCCTATTGGAAGAAGCGAAAACTTCGACACTATTGATGTCATGCATGTGGAGAAAAATTTTAGTGAAAATGTTTTCGGAACTATGTTAGGCATTGATGGAAAGAACAAGGACACAGACAAGGCACGATTAGACTTGGAAGATATGGATATAAGGAAAGAGCTATGGCTAACACAACGACCTGATGGATCATATGTCAAGCCTCGAGCAATCTTTTCATTGACACCTGCAAAGAGGGAGGGTTTCTTTGAATTTTTAAAAACTGTCAAGTATCCGGATGGGTATGCGGCAAACATATCCAAATCAGTGAATGCAAGAAATGGTAGACTAACAGGCCTAAAAAGCCACGACTGCCATGACCTAATACAAAGAATTCTTCCCATTGGAATGCGTGGTTACGTGGATAAAGAAATTAGCACAACACTTTTTGAGTTAGGCAATTTCTTCCAAGACCTATGCTCTAGGACACTAAGGCAGAGCAAATTGGAGAAATTAGAGGAACGTATAATACACATTTTATGCAAGCTTGAAAAGATCTTTCCTCCAGCCTTCTTCGATGTGATGATCCACTTGGCTGTTCATTTGCCTCATGAGGCTATTCTTGGAGGACCTGTACAATATCGATGGATGTACCTAATCGAAAGGTATTTTTACACTTACACTTGTAAATGAGATTTACGTAAGTGTGTCACATATGTAATTATACTCCTAATTCGTTCTCTCTTGAAGGTTTCTTGGAGCATTAAAAAAATATGTGACCAACCGAGCTCGACCAGAAGGTTCAATTGCCGAGGCTTACATTGTCAAAGAGTGCATTACTTTTTGTTCAATGTATGTTGATGGGATTGAAACCGTGCATAATCGACCAGAACGAAATGAAGATCGCGGTGAACATCAACAAGGGTTGACAGTATTCACAGAAACTGCACGTCCAATTGGTCTAATCACACGAGATGCTGAAATGTCTCAAGAAATTCATGATATTGCTGATTAGTTTGTGTTGTACAATAGCCCGGAGATTGAAAAGTATTTGGAATATGTGTTTCATTGAATTATGTTTATGCTTAGCTTTTTTATTTGCAGAACTACGTAGTAATCACTTTTTTTTTTTTTTTTTTTTTTTTTTTGAGTAGGGAACACAAAAATCTATTACAAACTCAAGCTGGACATGACATAACCCACATACAACGACAAGAATTTCCCAAGTGGTTCAAAGATAGGGTAAAATATTTATAATTCTTCGACATTTACAACTTCAACAAAATTAAAGTTTTATAAAATGTCGTCATTCATAAATTATTTACTTATTGTTTGTTACATGTAATTGTAGATAAATACATTGAGAATGGAAGAGTCATTAGAGGCAACTGATGAATTGTGGTCATTAGCAAATGGTCCTAATTTGCTAGTGAAAGAGTACTCAGGTTGCATAATCAATAGCAGCCGGTTCCATACTCGAGATCTAGACAACCATCGTACGAGTCAGAATAGTGGTGTGCTTACACACGGGGATCATGAAGGAAAATTGCATGACTTCTATGGTCACTTGTGCAAGGTTTTGGAATTTGACTACATATGTGGTAAAAAGGTTGTTTTGTTCCAGTGTGAATGGTACAACACCGGTAACACTGGTAGAAACAGAACAATACGACTTGATACATATTGCACAAGCATTGACGTCACAAGTCGGTGGTACCAATCTAACCCATTTATCCTACCTAGTCAAGCTAAGCAAGTCTTCTGTCTGAATGATACCAAATTGGGTGAGCCTTGGAATGTCGTACAAAGGGTGCAACATAGGGGTGTCTTTGATGTTCTAGACACTAGTGATGGTGAATTATTGGATCCTTTAGAAAATAATGATGTTTTCCAACAAGAAAACATTACTAATGTTGTTCCAATTGACATTGACCCAATTATTCGATACTGTAGGGATGATGTTGAATTCAATGTTATTTCGGAAGTAGGGTCATCAGATGCAATAATGGAAGAGAATAGAGATGATGAAGGAGATGACGAATATAACATTCCTGATGTTGATATGGATCCTGATATGGATTATGATATGTAATTTTTAGTGTATCACTTTATTTTCGAACATATATTATTAATTAATGTATTTTTTATTTTATATGATTATGTTACTTTCTTTTTCTTCTTTTATGTAATGGTGAATGATGACATTGTCTATATTTTTCAATTAAAGTTGAATTATGTTACATAGTTGTAGAAATGGTCCGAGGCAAAAAACAATGGCTGAAACCAGGTGATTTGAGAACCAAGAAGCTAACAGAATATGATAAAGAAAGAAATAAGCGAATCAAGGAGAATTGTGAGGTAATGAATAATCTTGGAGTGAAGAATATTACAAATTCTTTAGGGAGTGCGGTTCAGCCCAAATGTGCAACTGCAAGGGAAAAGGGAATTAGGGTTGAGGTAGATGATGATGTTGAGTATAACCCTTCAGAGAGTGAGGATGACAATGATGATGAGTCATTGGGTTCCTTTGACCGCGAGGTATTATACACATTTTATATTTGTGTGTGAACATGTCTTTTACTTTTTACATTTCTTCTTCACATATCTTACACATCATATCTTTTTTAAAATATATTTTAACTGTTTTAAATCTCATTTTCACTGTTTGATTATGTTCTTTCAGGAACAACAAATGGCACCAGGACTCCGTTTACGGTCTCATTCAAGGCCATTACCTCCCACCCCAGAGGAAATGATGGATCCCCCAAGTGAGGAGGTCGGTACCCAACCCTTACCACCTCATAATGTGCAACCTGAGGACGAGGTGACTACATCTACCATCGTTGGTAAGTTTGCAAAGCTGTTTTTAAGGTTTAACTTGCATTTGTTTACTTACTAACTTAATTAATATTATATCCTTACAGCATCACATGATAGACGTGGTCGTGGCCCGACACCCGACATATAGGCCCATCGCATTGTCAAGAAGGATGAGAAGATGTTAGTTCCTATACCTAAACAGTTTCGTGCACCAGTAGGAGACAACGCCTCCAAGCTAGTCTCCAAAATTGGTATAGAGGTTCGAACACAGTTACCAGACCTGAGCGTTCGCACGGGACTCTCGATTTGAAAACTAAGTCTAAAAATGCACTTTTCCACACTTAAGCTTGAAAATAGGCCTTCGGGGGCCAAAATCATGCAACAACCACGAGACGGCCCGGGGAACACCTCAAACACTTCAGGAGGGACCAATGTGAGTTGTGGAAACTAACGAAACTAGCACGGGACTCGCGATTTGAAAACTAAGTCCAAAAATGCACTTTTTTACAATTAAGCTTGAAAATAGGCCTTCGGAGGCCAAAATCGTGCAACAGCCATGAGACGGCTCGAGAAACATCTCAAACACCTCAGGATGGACCAATGTGAGTTGTGGAAACTTACGGAACTAGCACGGGACTCCCGGCTTGAAAACTAAGTCCAAAAATGCACTTTTTCACACTTAAGCTTGAAAATAGGCCTTCGAGGGCCAAAATCGTGTAACAGCCACGAGACGGCCCGGGAAACATCTCAAACACCTCGAGATGGACCAATGTGAGTTGTGGAAACTTACGGAACTAGCACGGGACTCCCGGTTTGAAAACTAAGTCCAAAAATGCATGTTAAATTGTATATGTTATGGATAAGCTAATAATTATCTAACTAACTTTTTTTTTTTTTTTTTGTGTTTCATTTTTTTTGCAGATTTGAGATTTGATATGCATGTGTTTGGTAATTTGGAGGGCCGATGGTAGCTCATTTTGTGTTTTTGTTCATATTACCTTACATGTATTTTGGTTGTGTTGTAAATTTTATATTTTTGTTAGTATTACGGGGCATGTTTGGTAATCCGCCCTTGATATTTTATTTTTGTTGATATTAGTAGACATGTTTTTTGTTGGATATTAGGAGATGTGTTTGGTAATCTGCATACGGTTGATATTATATTTTTGTGGATATTAGTAGACGTTTTTTGTGGATATTAAGAGACATGTTTATAATCTGCATGCAGTTCATATTGTATTTTTGTGGATAGTGCTAAAATTCGATTGTGATGTTTATGAAAATGAACAGATTTTTGTATTGATTTGTAATAGATATTTTATTGAACAAGTTATTGAAATGCGCAGGGAATTGTTACTGAAAAGAAAAAATTCCGGAAGAAAATAGTACCCCCATTTTCAAAAATTTTAATTTTTATTAGTGACAAAATAAAAAATGTCGCTATTAGTTTTCAAAAAACATGACGAATAATTTTGTCACTAATGATATAGTACGAAACAAATAATTTCGTCACATTTGCTGAATATTTCGTCGCTAAATTGAAATATTTGGTGACAAAATGTTTTTTGTCATTGAATAATTTTCTTTTTTGCTCATTTTAGTGACGAATTTTTTTGTCACCTTAATCCATATGATTGGTGAGGAAAACTTTCGTCACTAAAATATAATTTGGTGACGAAATATTTTGTAATACCCCTGTTCTGTATTACATTAATTGGTCCTTAATATGAGTAGGATTATGTGTATGATATGATTTTGTGTGCCAATTATGTGAATATATGTGGTTTTGAATTTCTATCTGCTCACCGTAGGAATATCTGTTTGACTATCCGCTTTGAAAATTAAATTGAAGGCATTATCGGCCACAGAACCCGAAATTGATTACGCCATTATGATTGGCATAATTTTTAGAGTCTACGGTGAAATTTAATTGGAAATTGATTTGGATCAAATTAATTGGATTAAAATAATGATTTAGTGCTCAAATATGTAATGTTGGTGATTGTAATTGAGTGAAATGGTACTTAGTGGAGCATATTACACCCAACCCCTCTTTATTTGTTCATTTGGCCAAAATCAACTCCAAGAGAGGAGAGGGAGGTTCGACTAGAGAGAGAAAGTATAGGAGATTGTAAATTTGATCTTGAAGCTTGGGAATTTGAAGATTTAATTTAAGAATTGGCTAGAGCTTGGGTGTTTGAGGCTCTTAGGTGAGTGATCAACCCTTGACTCATGGATTTTAATTTCTATTTTGTAGATTCAAAGATGAATGATGAGAAAGAGCATGTATTGAGTTGGTCTTGTTGAATTGAAAGACTATATATGCATGCATGTGTGTAATTGTTTTGAATTTTGCATATTTGAGCTTGAATTACATGACTCATGTTGAGTTTTGATTATTGATCATGTATTTGACCATCTCTTCACCAATTAAGTTGAGGATGTTGTGTATATTTCACATGCAAGTGCAAATCATGGGAGTTTGAGTCTTGCATGTTTGAATCTAGTGTGTAGGTGATGAGTTTGAGTTAATTTGGGGCATGCATGTGATCAATTTGTGAAATTGAGCTCCATATTGATGTATTTTAGTGTTGGTACCATGTTAGTACAAGTGTATGTGAAATTGGAGCCATAATATGTAAGAAATGTGGTTGAAATGTCGAATTTGAAGCTCAAGAACTTGATCTGGAATTTCCAGAATTTTGATGTCCGCTCGAGTGGGGAAACCGCCGCTCGAGCGTGAATTTCGTGCTCCCAGTATTTTTGCAGAGTTGAATGTCCGCTCAAGCGGGAAAGTTCACGCTCGAGCGGGGAGCTATGTAGACGGGCCTTCAGCTCGAGCGCCAGACTTAACGCTCGAGCGTAATTTTGATGCATCCAGTACTTTTGCAGACCTCATGGATCCGCTCGAACGGGGAAGTCCACGCTCGAGCGGGGACCCTGTTTTCTGAAATTTTGTTTGGGCCTTCTGTGTTTCGTTTTCTGTTCTCTTTCACTTCAAGGTACTCTTAGGCATACATTGACCATTATAAATGAGATAAGAAGATAAGATTGAAGCCTAAAGAGGAAAATGTGAATTTAGAACGGATTGAATTGTTTGTGACCCTTTTGTGTTCATGGAATGTGTAGGGTCGAGCTCCAGGGCAAACCAACCAACCGATCACTGTGAGTAATATCTTAACAAGATTTTTGAAATATACTGTTGTCCAATTGTTTACTTCTATGTAAGTTTTGTAAGTTCATTAATTTGAATGGTGGACAACGATTGATATGAATGATAGGGCCAAAGGCCGATTGATATGAATGATTGGGCCAAAGGCTGATTGATATGAATGATTGGGCCAAAGGTCGATTGACATAAATGATTGGGCTGAAGGCCGATTGACATAAATGATTGGGCCGAAGGCCGATTGAGATAAATGATTGGGCTGAAGGCCGATTGATATGAATGATTGGGCCAAAGGCCGATTAACATAAATGATTGGGCCAAAGGCCAATTGACATAAATGATTGGGCCAAAGGCCGATTGACATAAATGATTGGGCCAAAGGCCGATTGACATAAATGATTGGGCCGAAGTCCGATTGATCCAAGTGATTGGGCCATAGGCCGTCTACTGTAACTGTTTCAAAGATTGCTTATGTATCTACCTTATTTGATATTATTCACTGGGCTTTTGCTCACGCTCATTCATGTACATGTAGGTAAGCCAAGGGACCTCTAGAACCAGCCTCGGTGAAATTGTGAGAAACAGTCAGAGTTTTGAGGAGTCAGCCCAAACGTCTCTCGCACGAGACTGTCTTCGCTTTTGTCCTTTGTTCATAGTTTTGTTATGTTGGCGAAAGCATTGGACTACTTTTGTATATAAGTCTTGGGTTCGACTGACTTAAACTTGTATGATCCTGTATGTACAATGTTTTATATTGGTACATATTTTGATGTGAGTTATTAACACATAAATGTTTGAAATGTTATGGTGTGCATATAAGCACAGCTCTATGGACAAAGTTTTAATTTTGCTTCCGTTTGCCCCTTTACTCTGATGAGTACTTGTTTTACATGGTTTGAGGCCATAGGTAATCTCGTGATTACTGGCCGGTTATGGCCCTAACCCATAGGGGCGGGTTCAGGTCGTGACATATTTCGTCGTAAAAAACAATTTAAATACAATATTATTTAGTTTTGGTGACGAAATTTGTGTTTTAGAGGACGAAAAATTCAACATTTGGAGACGAAACATTTCGTCGCCAAAAATGAAAAATAGGTGACGAAATTGTTTTTCGTCACCAGGTACTTTTTGTGACGACGTATAGGCCACGAACGTGGTGACAATTTTTTTTCGTCACAGATCACTTTAGTGACGAAATTTTGATGTTTGGAGACAAAATCAGTCTGTCACCAAAGGCCTTTTTTGTTGTAGTTCCCTCCAAGTTTACTTGGAGGCTACTCTTTATTTTCCCAATAAATTTGAACTCATCCTCTGAACTTCTTTCTATGGTTCTTCTTGGTCCATCTGTATCTCTCTCTCTTTCTTCACGATCAAAATTTAGAGTTTAGATTAAGAGTACTTAGAGTGAGAGTTAGCATTTTATTTAAGATGAGAGTTATAGATTTTGTTAAACTTTATAAACCTTTTCAATCCACAACCTTTGGAGATTTATGGTGATATAGTAGATGATTAAAGCATTGGTGTTTGAGGGATTTTTCATTAAGTGGTCATGGAATTGTTTTGTGGTAATTCGGGTGGTATACAATATGCTTCCTCTAAATCTCTTTGCAAATTACTTCACATTTGTACTCCTCTTAATTGTCATGGCCATATGTTAAATTCTGTGGAATCATTCTTGTTGATATGTTTGATTATTCTAGTCATTTGATAAATTCAGTGAAGTTGTTTTGTGTAGTTAGTGTTAACTTGTTTGGCTAAATGACGTAGAAATGCTTCATACATGGATCGAATAGACCTTGCCAATAACTTGGACTAATAACCCGGATAAGTGGTTGTGCTTGGGTGACGTGGATGAGGCCGATCACTGGTCATGTACCGAGTAGGACCGGGTATTTGGTCTTGGATAAATATCATATGTCGAGTTGACTCGTTTGTGCAATTAGGTAAATTACATGGTGTCTTGAATCGAATTGTTTGTGCCATGTCGTAAATTGTTGGATCCCTATTGATTTATTCTCTATCCGAGCATTGTTATTCTTGTCATATCGTGTACTTCCCAAATTAATTTATTTTTTAGGTGTGGAACAAATCTAGTGGCGATTGGAGTTAAAGCATTTAATGGATTATTAAGTTGGAGATTTTCGGGCTTGCAACTATATATTATTTTTGGAGATTTGTATAAATTATAAATTATAGACATTTGTGTAACTATTTTGGAGCCAATTTATATTTTTGAAGTTATTAAATAGTTAGAATTTTAAATCTGTGGCTGATTTGATTTATTAACGGCCTAGAAGTTGGGGCATTACAAATCTGCCTTCTAGGAACTAAAAATGAGATTGACTACTGCACCAATGTTGACATTGCCTTAAGGTACGAAAAATTTTGTGATATTTAGTGATGCTTCTTACAAGGGTCTGGGTTGTGTGTTAATGCTGAATGGGAGAGTAATTGCCTATGCCTCCAGATAGTTGAGACCACATGAAAAGAACTACCCGGCGCATCACCTGGAATTGGTTGTAGTTGTCTTTGCTTTGAAAATTTGGCGATGTCGCGCCCCCAAAATAATTACAATAATTCAACTCCAAACATTGGTATAATGTGATATAAATAAAATAAGAAGCTTTCATTCATCAGAGTTAATGTACAAAAGATGACACATGCGATGTACATTCATAAATCGTTCATCCTGAATCTACAACATGTGTTACAAGACGAAAAAAGAATGGAAGCTAAACAGGTATTCATATGCCCTAATGGCTTACATCTTTCCAAGAACGTGCTTGGTTGAAACAAAATGAGTCATAAGCTCAATACAAATAAAGCCCTAGGCTTGTACAAAAGACAAATACAAAGTAAACAAAAGTGAGCCTTCAGCTCCACAATCCTTTCAAGCTAAGTCCTTGGCGGAAGCATATCACCAGCACCTGAAAATGGTTTTTCCCAAGTAGGGTGAGCTAAAGCCCAGTAGAAACAATCTAACACAATATATGAATATTAACAAAGATATAAGTATGATATGCAAATATAATGCCCATGATAAAAATCATTCGTATTCTTATAAGATCATAATATGCCAAGTTCCATATTTCAAGCCATTTTATCTTAATTCATTTCATGGAAATTCATTTCACCTCAATCCATAAGTCAAGTCCATTATTATCCAAACAACCCAATTGAGGCTACAACTAAGTGGTTCTCTAACCAATACAATCATTACACAAACACTTCAAATTTTTCATTTTACAAAAATTTCATCTGCGGGAATCAATACCCATGTATATGCGCGGTTTTTAGGATTTTCACCCTGGACACATAGGCCAACTTAATTCAATGGAGTCCATCCCCTTTTTTCTCCCAAACGTAGAGTACATTCCCTTTCTCCTCCCAAATATCTTACATGTACAATGTATCAAAATATAGTCATATTCAATGATAACAATTAAGAGATTAGTTTCAATTCACCTAATCCTTATGCAATTTCTACAATAATCACAGCTATCCTCCACTGATAGCCTAAAACAGATATTTCTAAATAGATATACAATCTTTAAAATAGATAAATTATCTAAATTTCCATAGATGAGAGATAACAAGTATCCAACTCCACTCTTTATATAAAGATCCATCCAATTTCATATTCCCAATACCAATTTCATTATTTATATAAAATAATTGTTTGAAACATTTTAGGGAAAAACTTTATTCTCTCCAAAATCCAACCCATGTATCAAAATTAGCAAATTTAACACAACACACCTTCATATCTACACCCATAACCATTTTCAACATCTTCACTTGAAAACCCCTCTTTTGATTTTAAACCAAAAACCCAGGTTTGTCCAAAATCCTCCAAATCTCAACATTATTTACACAATCAATGAATAACTAAGTTAAAAATCATAGGAGAGTGTAGAAAGTCCCTACCTCAAAGTGAGAAGACAAGCGAAGCAATGTAAGAACTCCAACAACGCCGAAACCAAAGTTTATTTGAATCAAAACGTAGCCCTTGAGGTGTTCTACCTTTTTCCCAAACACACTAGAGTAGAGAAACCAATGGATCTAGATGAAAATGGAGAGAGAGAGAGAGAGTGAGTGAGTTTTAGAGAGAGAAACTCAAGATCTAGGGTTTTGAAATGTTTTAGAGAGAGAAAGAGATGAAAAAGTGATGTAAAAAGTGGCTGTTATAAACTAATATACGTACAGTCCACTCGAGCGCAAGAAGTGACGCTCAAGCGTAGAATGCACACTCCCAGTAGTTTTGCAGACAATAGACCAATGCTCGAGCGCAAGAAGAGCCGCTCGAGCGCAGAAATAACCGCTTGAGTGTAGAATACACTCTCTCAGTATTTTTGTAGACCTACAAAAGTACTGAGAGTTTGCAAAGCTCGCTCGAACACACGAAGTGCCGCTCGAGCGGAGGGGTAAAAATCTAGGCAACAAAAGTTTGGAAACTAAGCAACCAACCTATCCCAAACACAACCACAACAATCCAATAACAAAATTTAAGGAGATACAATGGAAGCAAGATGTGAACAACAATATGAAACCATGAAACCTGAGTCTGGGATACAACAAGAGTCAGATCAAAACCGGAATCACTATAGGCGGCATTACTTGTATGGAGCAAAATGTGAAGTTTATACCAATCATAAAAGCTTGAAGTACTCTTTTACCAAAAAGAGTTGAACATGCAACAAAGAAGATGACTTGAACTGATAAAAGACTATGATCTTCAAATTCAATATCACCCGGGTAAAGCTAACACCATAGCCGACGCTTTGAGTAGAAAGTCAACGGGGAGTTTAGCTTGTTTGCTTACTGAACAAGAAGAAGTACTAAAAGATTTTGAGAAATTCGAGATTGAAGTAATATACATGAACATGGCAGAAAGATGACTGCCATTTTAGTTGAACTAGTAATTATTGATGAGATCAAACAGAAACAAAGGGAGGATGAATTCCTCAAGAAAGTAATTGATGAGTTTGAAATGAATCCGAAATCGGGGTTTAATGTGGAGAATGAAGTGTTGAAATTCCAAAACAGATTGTGTGTTCTGAATATCTGTGATCTAAAGAAGAGAATTTTGGATGAAGCCCACAAGTCAATGTTTGAGATAATCCGGGCAACAACAAGATGTGTCGGGATTTGAAACAAAGTTATTGGTGGCCTAATATGAAATGGGAAATTGCAGAATATGTGTCTAAATGTCTTTAGTGTCATCAAGTTAAAGCTGAACACTAGAAATCAGCAGGTCCACTTTAACCTCTCCTTATTCCGGAATGGAAATGGGAGCACATAACCATAGACTTTATTGTCGGACTACCTCGAACCCGAGAGGTATTAATTTTATTTGGGTTATAGTTGATAGATTGACTAAATATGCACATTTTCTTCCTATTCGAACCACTTATCATGCATATAGATCGGCTACCTTTTATGTTGATGAAATTATCCTTTTACATGGAGTGTCGGTGTTTATTATGTCGGATAGAGATCCAAAATTTGTATTTAGATTATGGAAAAGCCTTCAAGCGGCAATGGGGATAGAACTCAGATTTAGTACTACATTCCATTCGCAAATTGATGGACAATCAGAACGAATTATACAAACTCTAGAAGATATGCTTCGAATGTAAGTCTTAGATTTTCAGGGGAGTTGTGAAGATTACTTACCATTGGCAGAGTTTGTGTATAATAACAGCTTCAACTCCAGCATTGGCATGGCACCGTATGAAGCCTTATATGGCAGGAAATGTAGATCATCGGTCTGTTGGATAGAAGTCGAGGATAGAGTCTTACTTGGGCCTGAAATTTTACAAACTACCACTGAAAAGATTAAAGTTATTCAGCAAAAACTCAAGATAGCTCAGAGCTAACAAGAGAGTTATGTGAATGTTAGAAGAAGGCCTCTTGAATATGAGGTTGGTGATCATGTGTTCATCCATGTGATTCCAATGAAAGGCCAGTCGAGATTCGATAAGAAGGGTAAGTTGTCACCCCGTTACATTAGTCCATTTCAAATTCTGAAGAGACTTGGTCCGGTTGCCTATAGAGTTGCTTTGCCGCTGGGTATGGAACAAATGTGTTCCATGTGTCAATGTTGAGGGGCTACCTCCAGGATCCGTTTCATGTAATCGACTATCACCGAATAGCCCTTAACGAGAATATGGAATATGAGGAATGGTTAGGACAAATTATTGACCAACAAGTGGAGCAAATGAGAAACAAATCCATTCTAATAGTGAAAGTAGAATGGAGAGACCACTATGGAAATGAAGCCACGTGGGAAAAAGAAGATGAGATGCAACAACACTACCTACATTTGTTTCCAACAAAAGGTAACATAAGTTTGGAGGACCAATCTTCCTAAAAGGGGGAAAACTGTGATAACCCGGTTCTGTGTTATACCTTTAATCTTTAATTATATTTGTGATTATGTGCTTAATATGATTTTGGATGCTCAACATATCATTATATGTGTTTTTTAGTTTTTGTTTGTCCGTCGTAGAGATATTTGTTCTATGTTCTGATATAATCTAAAATTGAGGGCTGTAGAGGCCTTAGAAACCAAAATTGACTGTACCATTGTGATTAACATAATTTTTAGAGCGTATGGTGAAATTTGGTTAAAATAAGTGTAATTGATTAACCTTAATCAAGTTTGATTAGTCTAAGCTAATTACCTTATATAAATAAGATGACTTGGTGATTAAGCTCATATTTTTGAGCTCTCCTTCAACATTTTGGCTGAGGTTAAGCATTATAGAGAAAGAGTGTGTGTGTGTGGTTCTAAGAGAGATGAGACTCAGATTTGAAGACTTGAGCTAAAAGCTTGGAGATTTGAAGAGCTAGGCTCAAGAACTAGCTTAATTTGGAAGAGTTAAAGGCTTTAGGTGAGTAATTGAACCTTAGATTGTGAATTAAAATCTTAAATCACGTGAATTCAAGAAAACTTTGTAATTTAGTACAAGACATGAGCATAGCATGAAGAATTTAATGTTAAATCATACATGCATGCAAGAATTTGTGAAGGCTCATGCTTTTGAACATGATTTATGATATTTTAGTTTGAATTCAAAGTCATATTGCACATGCATGCATGAATTGTCATGTTTTAAGGTTCAATTTTAAGTCTTGAAGCTTGTGAATGCAAGATATAAGACATGGATTTTACAAACATAGAGATTACGGTTTGAATTTTGAACTATGGATTGAAACTAGTTTCAAATATATGTTTTTGGGAGTGTCCATGCATGTTTGAGTGAATCGTATATAAATTTGGAACCATGAATGTGTGTTTGAAGCTAAAAAAGAATTCTGGAAATTCCAGAATTCTAGCAGTTTGCTCGAGTGATGGAATTATCACTCGAGCGTACATTTCGAGCTCCAAGTACTTTTGCAAGCATTGGACGTAGGTTCGAGCAACCACCCTTTATTTTTGGTCTTGGCTTGAGTGACCAAGAAGTTGGCTCAAGCATAAAATGAGAGCATCCAGTACTTTTGCAGACCAAGGGGTTTGCTTGAGCGACCAATGTTGCGCTCAAGCGAAGTACCGTGTTTTAGGAAATTTTGAAAAGTTGTATTATGTCCCGATTTCCGTTCTTTTTCATTTATGAGCATTCTTAGGCATACATTGAGCATCCTAAATGAACTAAAGAATTAGAAAGAAGCCTAAGAAAGGTAAACAAATTAAAGAACAGTTTGAATTGTATTGTTACCCGATTTCCGTATGTGCTATGAATTGTGTAGGGTCAATCACGAGGACAAATCAACAATCTGAACATTGCGAGTAATATCTTAGTGAAGATGTTTTTCACGTATGTAATTTTCTAAATACTACCTATGTGGTAAGTTTTCTAAACTCATGAATTTGTATTATGAATGAGTATTCTACTTGTCTGATGGATAAAAGACTTGAAATGTGATTGATAAGCACAAAATTATAAGATTGGACCAAAGGTCATTTTGTATGAATAATGTAACACTTGTGTCCTTCAAAGATTTTGGGAAGTGTATTTGAATCCTTTATTTTTATTTTGGAAATCTTTGGTGTTGTCTTGGGTTGGTTTTGGAGGATCATAATCCGATTTAAACTTGTTGGGTTTGGTTGTTCGCACTTGTTCTTGTCAAAAGTTCCTTGGAAACTTAGAAATTCTATGCTAGGGTCGACATCAGCCATCCTAAGGGTCGACTCTTACTTGTTGGTGAAGTTCTTGGGAGTGTTGCTGGAAAATAGGGTAGACACTAGTCTAGAGAAGGTCGACCCTCTTATGTCTGTGTGTTGGTTGCTGGGAAATAGGGTAGACACCAGTCTAGGAGAGGGTCGACCCTCTTGCATGCTGTCAAACATAAGTTCCTTCATAGGGTCGACCCCTGTGATGAAAGGGTCGACCCCTGCAACCATTTTTTTCAGATTTAAGTTCGGTTTTGGGCCTACTTTTTGGGGATTTTGACTTGATCTTTTGGGTTTGACTTTGGGACTTTATTTCATTACGACCTAGCATTATAAATAGGCCCCTCACTTAACCTTTTCTTTACTTTTCTTCTCTTTCTCCCTCTCCAAACCGTCACACACACTCTCTCTCTCCAAAATCACTTTTTGCTCAAAGATCTTTAGATCTACTCTCTTGGAAGCATCTCCTTGCCTTGCTCCTTTGAGATTAAGTGTAGAGCTTGTCAAGATTGTTGTTTTGATCCAAGTAGAAGTTCGTTTCGACATCTTTGGATTTTCAACCTTGTTTTGCTCATCTTCTCTTCTAAGCTTGAGGTAGGGATTTTCTACACTCTAATATGGTTTTTAGCTTAGTTATTTGCTATTGTGTATAGATGATGAGATTTGGTTGTGGTTTGGACAAATCTAAGATTTGGATGTGAAATGAAAAGAGGGGTTTTTGATGAATATAAGGTAAACGAGTATGAGGCTTGAATATAAGATCATGTTGTGCCAAAATAATTTTGGTGTTTGGGTTGATATTTGGAAAGAAAGAGATTTTTCCCTAATTTTGATTAAATTATTATTTTGTATAAATAATTGGGATTAGCATTGAAAATGTGAAATTGGAAGGTTATGGGTATTGATGGTGAAATTAGATATGTATTATCTTACACTTTTTGAAGTTGTTAATAAACAATTTATCTTGAGATTGAATATCTGTTTAGAGATAAATGTATTGGGCTATCGGTGGAGGATAGATATGATTGTTGTAGAAATTGCATAAGGATTAGGCAATTTAATGCTAATCAAATGTTGGTTGTCATTGCATATGACTATGTTTATAAATACATTGTATATGTATGTTTATTTGGGAGGAGAAAGGGGATGGACTTCGCTAAAAGCAAGTTGGCCGGAGTGTCCTAGGTGAAAGACCCGAAATCATATATATACATGGGTGTCGATTCCCGCGGACGAAATATCCGTAAAATGGCATATTTGAGAAAACATACATGGGTGTCGATTCCTGGGACGAAATATCCGTAAAATGACATATTTGAGAAAACCTACATGGGCGCCCATTCTTTTGGACGAAATATCCATAAAATGGCAAAGTTAGAACTGTTTATGTGTGTTTTGCATATTTGGAAAACTATTGAGTTGTAGTCTCATTTGGTTGTTGAAAGATAATGAAATTAACTCTTGAATTGAGTAGTGTATATGAACTGGAAATGAATAGATGGAACATGGAATAAGATTGGCCTCAGTGGCATATGGATATGTAGGCCTTGTGGATGCTTCCATATCGGTATTGTTTATATACGTGGTATTTATACCTTTGCTAAACTTCATAAATTGTGTTAGATTATTTCTACTGGGCTGTTAGCTCACCCTATAAGGGAATACCATTTTTCAGGTACAGATGAGATGTTTCCTCTAAGGCAATAGCGTGGATGGACTTTTGGGAAGCAAGAGCTTCTTAATTATGTATTGTTGTGTGTGTTTGTTGGTATTTGTAAAGCCAAGGGCTTAAGATGTAATAAACGAGACTCAATTTGTGTAACCAAGCAATGACTTGGAAAGATGTAAGCCTACATGGCATTTAATTGTTTGTTAAACAGTAAACTCTGATGTATGAAAGTATGTTGTTTCTCATTTTTATTCTGCATATGAGTTATCTTTACTGTATTATTTTGGGGGCGTTACAACTTGGTATCAGAGCGTACTGGGTTTGAATACTTTGGGTACGTGGGAAGTGGTTAGTACCACAATGGGTTTGTCTCGGTTGATTGAGACGTTAGCAAGTATTGTATGCTTATGTGCTTATGTGAGTATGGGATTTGGTTCCTAAGATGTTGATTGAGTCTACGGTTTTCTGGAAGTCCTATTGGAAGAGCACTTGATCACTACTATTTCTAATTGGAACTCTAGCAATGCCGTGGGATGGTCATTATCTGGGAATAAAATTCGTATGTGTTTCTGTGACTATGTACTTACATGGAATGATTTATTATTGTCCAATGTATTAGGACACAAGTGAGTTAGCGTTGTCACATTTGTGAATGTGCTAATCTCCTGTTGTTACCTTTATTAGGATGTCTAGACGTGGACGTGGTGGTGGTAGACGTGGTAGACCTATGGGGCATGAGATGCCAATACCGGATGACATTCTGGCATAGGAGGAAGGAATTGGTCAAGCCAATGTGGCTGAACCAGTTGGTCATCAGGCCATGGGCGCCTTAGCCCGTGAAATGGCTGGAGCATTGAGAGAATCTATGGACATTCTCAGGGCTGAGAATCAAGTCCAAGCCTAGTAGCTGAAGTAGGGCCATCCTTTTTGAAGAGGGAGTTCTTCCGGTCGAATCCAGATGAGTTTGTGGGTGATCCCGGGGAGCCACTGAAGGCAGATGAGTGGCTAGAATAGTTGGTAAAGACATTCGAGATGCTTGGCATCGAGGATGATCAGTTGAAAGTGACCTTGGCGTCTTTACAATTGAAGGGGGATGCGGGTCAGTGGTGGAAGTATGCGCGTGGGCACATTGGAGGAACTTGGGAGGCTTTTGTTGAGGCTTTCCAGGATAAATTTCTACCTCCCACGGTTAGGGAGAAGTTGAGAGATCAATTCTCTAAATTGTTATAGTTAAACACGCCAATGGTTGAGTTTGAGGAAACCTTTACTAGCCTGTCGAGGTTTGCACCTAAGTTGGTGGCGACTGAGAAGCGCCGTTGTTTGGAGTTTGAAAAGAGGTTAATGACCGGGGTAATGTATAGAGTTACTGGTTCCATGACTAGAGATTATGGGCGCCTTATGTAGGCTGCAGCCCACCTTGAAACTATTATACAGGCAGAAGAGGAAATGATGAGAGGCTCCAGGAGGAGTCAGGATAGTTAGGGGGACAGTAAGAGGCAGAGAGGTTCTAACTCTTAGCAGTCCCAGGGGTTTCAGTCGAGGTCCACTTTTCTAATACCGAGTTCAGGTTCTGGGAGAGGTGGGCAGGGAGATTTTACTTGTTTTAAGTGTGGTCAGTTGGGCCACAAGTTTCCAGCTTTCCCTCAGAGAGGAGGAGGACATCGTGCAGTATCATATTCGGCTCGTTTTTAGAGCCAGAGTCAGGGAAGAGGCCAGCCGCTCACTTGTTATCAGTGCGGGCATGCAGGGCACCTGAAGAGGTTTTGCCCACAGTTGGGTGGTGCATCTGGTGCATCTGGTTCGAGACAAACACAGAGTCACCAGCCAGCACAGTCAGCACAGGCCTCGAGGGCCAATCAGGGAGTCTCTTCGGCTCAGTCTGTGCATAAAGCTTATACTCCAAGGGGTGAGCAGGTTGAACAGAGGCTTACTAGACGTATGTATACAGTTGTAGGGCCAGATCTTGTACCTGCTCCTTCTGTAGTGAGAGGTACCTTTTTTTTTTGCAATTCAGTTGCTAATGTGTTGATTAATATGGGTGCATCCCATTCTTTTACTTCGTATGCGTTTGCATCAATTTGGGTTTGGAGTTGGCACAGTTAGCATCTCCTATTTGTGTAGAGTCACCAATTGGTGGTTAGACTGTCTTGAAACAAGGATGTCAGGATTGTGACATCAAGGTTGCTGGTCGTCGATTACCTTTTCCATTTATATTGATTAACATGCTTAGTTTTGATATCATATTGGGTATGGACTGGTTAGCATCATACCAGGCTGTTATAGATTGCTACCGTCAGAAGGTTACTGTATGTACCTTGAGCGGTGATTGCTTTTATTTCTTGGGGGACTGGATGGATAGAGTCTTATCATCGGTGTATGATCCGCGTGGGCGGAATGAACTTAGTTGTCTTCTTGCTAGCTTTTTGAGTAGTGAGTGTGATGAAATTCGGGTTGAATTGCCGAGAGTAATTTGTAAATACTCGGATGTTTTTCCCAAGGATCTTGTCAGTTTACCATCTCACCGAGAGATCGAGTTCTCTATTGATTTAGTGCCTGGCACAGCACCGGTTTCTATGGCTCCATATAGATTTGCACCTGCTGAATTGAGTGAGTTGAAGATTCAACTCCAAGAATTGTTAAATAAGGATTTTATTCGCCCTAGTACTTCACCCTGGGGAGCGCCAACTCTCTTTGCTAAAAAGAAAGATGGAGCATTGAGAATCAGTACCCAATGCCTTGTATAGATGATCTGTTTGATCAGTTGAAGGGGTATTGTTGTTTCTCTAAGATAGACTTGAGATCGGGTTATCATCAGTTGAGGGTAAGAGAGGAGGATATCCTGAAGACGGCATTCCGTACGCGGTATGGCCATTATGAGTTTCTTGTGATGCCTTTTGGGCTAACTAATGCTCCATCTGTGTTTATGGATTTAACGAATCGGATCTTCCGTGAATTCTTAGATCGTTTTGTAGTTATCTTTTTGGACGACATTTTGATTTATTCACCTTTTGAGGAGGAACACGAGGAACATTTACGAGTAGTGCTTGAGTTACTTAGAGCCCATAAGTTGTATGCTAAGTTTGGGAAATGTGACGTTTGGCTGGAAGAGGTTAAATTCCTAGGGCATGTAGTATCAAGGGAAGGGGTGACTGTAGATTCATCCTAGATAGAGGCAGTGCAAGATTGGGCACAACCTAAGAATGCTTTTGAGATTCGTAGTTTCTTGGGGTTGGCTGGGTATTACCGTCGATTTGTAAAAGATTTCTCTAGACTAGGAAAGAAATCAAATTCCTGTGGAGTGAGACATGTGAGAAGTCATTCCAAGAGCTTAAGATTAGACTCACCACTGCTCCAGTATTGATTATACCAGAGAGGGGTTTGGGTTATTCAGTTTATTATGATGCTTCATGAGAAGGTCTAGGTTATTTATTGATGCAAGAGGGTAAAGTAGTAGCCTATGGCTCACGGCAGTTGAAAATACATGAGATGAATTACCCTACCCACGATTTAGAACCAGCAGCTGTGATCTTTGCCTTAAAGATTTGGAAGCACAATCTGTATGGTGAAAGATTTGAGGTGTTTTCTGACCATAAGAGTCTGAAGTATTTGTTTACATAGAATGACTTGAATTTGAGGCAGAGGAAGTGGATGGAATTCATAGAGGATTATGATTTTGAGTTGCATTATCATTCCGGTAAGGCCAATGTTGTGGCCGATGCTTTGAGTAGAAAACCAATTGGCAGTGTTGCTTCAATGGCCATCCGAGAATGGGAAATGTTGGGTATTCTTAATGAGTTTGACTTGTAACTGGGCGAGTCTGTTGAATTCCCAACTTTGTTTTCAGTAATTGCACAACCTACACTTGTGAACCGAGTGTTGAAAGTGCATAAGGGTGACCTTGAGATGGAATCGTTCCAAGAGAAGATTTCCAATGGGAAGGTAGAAAGAGGTTTGACTGTGTATCCCGACCTGAGCGTGAGATACTGTGACCGCTTGTTTGTACCGGAGTCTTGCCGAGAGGAAGTACTCCGAGAGTTTCATCATTCGCGTCTTGACCGACCTGAGCATGATTATAAGTTTTGAAACTAGTTTTTAAGTTGTATATTTTCAAAGTAGTTTTTAAAAAATTGCAAATTGAAAACTTGTTTGGTTAGGAGTTTTCAACACTAGTTTTCGAAAAAAGTTTTTTTGGTCATTTACTTAATCTAAATGTACTTTTTATTTTTTTTGAAATAAAATATTTTTTATTTTTTATCTTTTCAAAAAAATATTGTTTATTTTTTGAAAAAATATTCTTTTATTTTATTTTTTAGTTTATAAAAAACAAATTTTTTTATCTATATCTTTTTCAAAATTATTTAATTATATATTTACTTTTTTTAAGTACTTATTTTTTAAAAAAATAATTAAATATTTATTTATTTTTATTTTAAATATTTTTTATATTATTTAATTTAGTTTATAAAAAATATTTTTTTATTTTAGTTTTAAAAAATATTAATTTTCTTTTATAAATTTAAATTTTTTTGAATCGCCCATATATATCTAAACTATAACAAATTATTTGGTTAATACTTAAAAAGATAACAAAATATTTTTTTTCAATAAATTACAAAGTATTTTTTTTTTCAAAAATAAAATTTTTAAAAATATATTTTCAATAAAATTAAAAATATAAAATAATTGTTTAAATTACAATTACCTCTCCTAAGATTTACCATAATTGCAAATACATCTCCTATAGTTTCAACAATTACACTAACCTCCCTTACTTTCCAAAAATAATACCACGATTCCCCTCTCTCTTTAAAAAGGCCCAAATGGGGAAATTCTATTTCCACCCACTTGATAAACTCAGGGCACATACTTAATGAAAAATTAACTTAATGACAATTATATCCTAATTAAAAATTACTATAATAGACATCTATCAACACCCCTAATATTATATACAAAAATTCTTTGTACACATCTTTTAGGAACCAAAATATCTCAATATACACCTTTTGAATGAAAACAATTAAACCCTAATTTTTTTATTGTGGTCATTTCACTTGTTACACACTCTGTACTCCTCTGTTACTTGCAAAGAGCAATACTGTCAAAACATCTCTCATATTGCTTTAATCTCTAGGTTTATACTCGATTATTTACATCGTTTAATTATTAGTTCCACAATTTTTACTTGATTTTGATATGGAAGAGTTGCAAACCTATAGAAGTTCAAACTCAAGCAATGGTGACAGCAAAATCAGTAATGAAAAGGTAAAATCGTGTAGTAATTTTTTGTTTTTTGTTTTTTTTTGGTGTGTTTTTAGTCAGAGACCCAGTGCCGAATTTTATCAATAAATTCGGAAATCTAATGTCGAAATAACATTAATATTGTGATACAAAAGTTTCAAATTTTTTTTATATATTTCAACACTTCAATTCTGAGTTTTTAACTTATTTCGATACTTAAGTTCCAAATATAATTAATTTTTTCAGATATATAGTGCCAAATTTTTTTATTATTTTCATTTTCTAGTGCCGATTTTTTGATTTATTTTCGGACCTGTAGTGCCAATTTTTTATTTATTTATTTCAGCTTTGTAAAATCGAATGAAATTTTTGCCTCCTCCTTTTTAGATGGCATGCACTGAAGAAACTGAGGTTTGGTTGGATATTATGGTGGATTGTACTTGTTATTTTACAGCTAAACAGGTAACTTTTAACATGAAATTCATAAGTTCATAATTTGTATTAGTTAGTTTGTTTAGTTTGTTCTTATGAAAGTTGTGTAACATTATATATAGGTTTTCGACAACAAAGATGAATTGCTCACTTGGGTACGTAACATTAGAAGGATAAATGGCTTTGTTATTATTATAAGGACGTCGGAATATGGTGGCGGTCGTAAGAAACCAATAATTTATCTTGCTTGTGAGTGGAGTGGGAAGTATAGATTACGCAAAAAGTTGAAAGATGGCTCAAAAGACTTATTGAGACAAACTGGTACAAAGAAGTGCGAATGTCCATTTGATTTGAAGGCATTCAAGTTGAAAACAAACGATGAATGGACATTGAATGTAGTTTGCAGGCTGCATAATCATCCAGCTGCGGAGCATCTCCAAGGACATTCATATGCAGGGAGATTGTCAGCTAATGAAAAGTCGCTGTTAGTAGATATGTCAAAGAGCCTAGTAAGACCAAAAGAGATACTTATTACACTAAAATAGAGGGATGCCCTTAATAAGAGCACAATGAAGACAGTTTACAATGCACGACATCGATATAGGGTTCTACAAAAAGCTGGTAGATCCCACATGCAACAACTATTGGGCGAATTAGCGAAACATAAGTACATTGAGTGTCATCGATGTAAGGAAGACTTGATGACTGTCACGGACTTGTTTTGGGCACATCCAGTGAGTTTGGATTTGCTTTGTACATTCCCTTGTGTGTCGATTATGGATTGCACATATAAGATGAATAGATATCGGCTTCCTCTTCTTGAAATTATGGGAGTGACATCAACCCATATGACATTCTCTATGGCTATCGCATACTTGAAAACTGAGAGGGTTGAAAATTATGCATGGGCGTTACAAACATTGCGTGATCTTATAGACGACAGTGTTTTACCTGAAGTCATTGTCACAGACAGAGAGCTTGCTTTGATGAATGCCATTAACAAAACCTTTCCGAATGCTCGACATTTGTTATGTCGTTGGCATATTAATAAGAATGTATGGACAAAATGCAAGAAAATGTTTGAGACAAAAGAAAAATGGGACAAGTTTAACACTGCATGGAACTATTTGATATTATCATCGACTGAAGAGGAATACAATGATCACCTTGCAATACTACATAAGGATTTCAGTAACTATTCGGAGGCAATCAAGTATGTTACTGTGAGTTGGTTGAATCAGTATCAAGAAAAATTCATTGCGGTACATACAGACATGTGTATGCATTTTGGCAATGTTACAACCAATCGGTAAGATTTTTTTTTTAAATTTATTATAGATCATATTGTTATTTTTAATTATTATGCTTGACTATTTTGGTTTACATCCATATGAACAGGGTTGAGAGTACTCATGCTAGATTGAAGAGGCAATTAGGTTCAAGTCAAACGACATTTGAGATTTTATTTGAAAAAATACATTGTCTACTTGAGTTGCACCACATTCAAGTTAAAGCATCATTCGAGAAGAGTTTGACAACTGTGCAACATCAATTCAAACCTTCTCAATTTAGAGAGCTCCGGGATAATGTGTCTATTTGTGCATTGGAGTACGTGTTGGCAGAGAGTAAGAGAGCAAATTTGGTTGGAATTGATGTTGCAGCATGTGGGTGAGTTCTTAGGCGCACACATGGTTTACCTTGTGCTCACGAGATTCTAAATTACATGAGACAAGGCCGTCATATTCCACTCAGTAGCATACATGTACATTGGACGCGACTTACTATATGTGTGCATAATCCGAAGGTTGAGAAGTTGGAATTGACTTGTATCCCAAAACTTGAGATGATTTTGAAGCGGTTCAATGAGCCTGATATTGCCACGCAATTGGATATATTGAAGAAGTTGAGGGAAATTGCAAATCCAGCAAGCACTTTTCTTATTGAGCACGATGTGAAACCTAATCCACGTTGAGGACATAAGAAAATTGATATATCTTGTTGTCGTGACCCATGTGCATTTGAGTTGGTTGACGATGGCCATGATAGCCAGAGCACATTAGCTTCCAGTCAGTCAAAGAAAAAGCGAGCTTCGAAAGTGCATGAGAAGAAGCGGAATGTGAAGACAAAGACATATCATACAAAAACAAGTTTACCGAGTGCATATACTGGTGACTTCCCGCCTATGTTAATACCATTCATAAAGTTGATGAAGGATGTAGATGGTGATGGGAATTGTGGTTTTAGAGCTATTGCGGGTTTACTTGGTCTTGGAGAGAATGACTAGGTGCAAGTTAGGCCTGATCTGCTACTTGAATTGAACAATCACAGAGATGAATACGTCGTACAATACGGGTGTCATGATAGGGTTGAGGAGCTGACACACATCCTTTCATATTTTGAAGATAGCCCAAGCTTTGATCGTTGGATGATTATTCCTGACATGGGGCATCTTATTGCATCAATTTATAATGTAGTCTTGTACCACTTGTCATTGCAATAGTGTCTCACTTTCTTACCTTTAAGATCACCGCCAGTAACCCTGGCTGATCGTCGCAAGATTGCCATTGGATTTGTCAATGGAAATCATTTTGTGTAGGTTTAAGTTATGAAAATAACCAAACATTGTTGTCTAATATTTGTGTAATTGCAAATTTTATGTATTTGGTAAAGATATGTAATTTTTTGGATGTACGTGTAGGTATTTTTGGAGGCCGGTCATCTAGTTCTTTCCATTGCTATGCTTTGGCAAGTTCACCATCACCCTTGTGCATTAGAATGGGAGAACGCATATGTTAGCTGCATTAAAAAATTCAAAGACAACATAGGACCTAATGTAGCTACTCGAGAGACATTTCATGTAGTTGACATAGATTGATGTATTAGAGAGTAGTACTGATAGTTTTAAGACATTAGTTTTTATGATTTACTAGCATAGAGTAATGAGATGGATATCATTTTGCCATTAGATTTTGTAATGGTCAGTTTTTTTTTTTTAAAAAATAGAATATTATATGCGTTATAGTTCTATAATTTATAGAATGGATGTCATATTATTTTTACATTGTCTGAACACAAAACGTAATGAAAATAATATTAACCAAGTGCAACTATTGTTAAAAAGTAATAAGATTAAACAAGTATGTAAAAATAATAATAATATTATTAAATAGTAGTTCAATCCATTCACACCATCACAAACTACATGTGTGCTTGTACATCCGCCAACACCATCAAAAACTACTTGTGCTAACATTATGAACTAGTATCAACTATGTGATGGGCTAGTGTAATGTGCTCCAAAACGATGTGTGGTGGAAGAGCTGGGTGCAGATCGACCCTGAGTGGATGTGCTGGATGCAATTTCACTAATGTGTTGATCTTAAAGAAGCTGTTTGATTGCATCAATTGTGTATTAAAGCCTATCAAGATGTTTAACACTGTCCTCATAGCCAGCCTCAACGAAAGGATGACTAATCTGATATATCTACGACATACGCTGCATTACAAGAATAAATATAACATTATATACAAACTTGTAACAGTTTACATAAAATAATTTGCAATGCAAATGAAAAAAAAAAAAAAAGGATACCTGTGCGTCTTGGCTAGGATACTGATAATGATGGATATTCAGGTCCACTTGAGAACGACGCGTTGGGTTTTGTACATACATATGGGTAATGGTTTGGTACTAATACATGTAACCAGGAACACAATCCCAAGGTTGTCGTACCGGTGTACTCCTCCTCCGATCAGATAACACATGGTTGTCCCATGCCTCCCAAATGATGTCCAAGTATGCATACATAACATTGTAGCGTGAAGCTATGGCTCCTTGAGAAGCATGCATAGGGCCAAGTGGTGGATTAGGGATTGTCTGCACTTTGCCAAATTGTCTCAAAACTCTATCAGGGTGATATGGTTCAACTACTTCCAAACACTTTAGACAATCATGCTAGAACGTAACTGGGTGACACTGATGGACATCTCTGCAACTTTGGTACAGGTCCCAAATAACCTACAAACAATAACAATTGTAAGATATGACAACTGTAAATTTTGTATGATATAGAGTTCCAAATTTTGAAGGACTTTTTAACTTATATCATGTACACCCAACCTATCAAGCTCCTCTCGAAAAGCCTGCAACTGTGTCTCTTCACCAGACTCTCTCCGAGAAGTCCAACAGTAAACATGTGGCATGTCTCGAGCGTAATTCATATTCAAGTGTGGTCAGAATCCACGAAAGTGCTCATAAATCCATCCGTCAAGGAGTGTCATGTAACCGACTATTTGTTTCATGTCGGACCTGCTAGCGTAACCCATCTGTCTATATAAGTATGCCAATGCAGCAGCACCCCAAGCATATGAAGATATAGTTGTCAAATCGGACAACAAACTCAAATAAACAACGGGGACCCTAGTACAAGTCTTGTTACTAAAAAGTGTACAACCTAACAAAAATAACAAGTATGCTCTACCTGCACATGCTATTCTTTCCATTGAATCATTGTTTGTGACATTATGAAAGTGTGCCTTCAACCACTCAAGCCTCACTGAATTGCCTCCAGCACTAGACATCTCATGTCTGACCTCTTGCTCATCAATTTCCAAGGTATTAACTACTAATGCAATGACTCTCATTTCTGGCAACTTACACACACTAATAGATTTGCCTATAATGGGAAGCCTTAGGATAGTGGCGACATTGTCCAATGTGATAGTCATCTCTTCAATAGTCAAATGGAAGGTGTTTGTCTCTGGTTGCCATCTCTCAACGAAACTAGATACTATAATTTTGTTGACAAAACAGTACGTGCAATGAGCTAATTGTGCAAGTCCTGACATCTCCACAATGTTTACAAATGTAGCGTTGTTTCCTTGTTCCCACCACGGCCACGAACGAATCTTAGATGAGTGATTATGACACTTCAAGGGCCCCCTCTCATCAGTACCATTCCAAATAGTTGCGGCAACATGACTTTTAAAACTTTTAAAGATTAATGGATCAGTTGGCCCTCTCGGAAATGGCTGAGTAAGGATATCTAAGGATATCTTCATCAACAATGTCACCATCATCACCAGTAGGGATCCATAACAATATCATCCATAACTGGTGCATCATGTATAGGATCATCATCCATGGCAATGTGCTTGTCATCATCACGTCCACGTCCACGTCCACGTCCACGTCTCTCTAATTCACAGAGTCTTCTATTCGAAGCTGTAACTGACCAATTTTGAGTGGGACTGGCATCCATCTGCATAAGGAAAATTGTTCTCATCAACCCAATATAATGAAACAGAATAAACACTCCCAAAAAAGGATCACATCAATATGGGTGTAGACACCCCATTTTTGACCGTCCTCAAGACTTGGACGTCATCGTTTGAACACTCGATAATCATCCATGTTCTTGTTCGTCTTGAGTTCTCGGAGGTTTTGGCTACGCGCCTTGCCTCAAGACCTCTCGACTTGTTTGTTTTGTGTTTGGTTTTTGCATCAAACACTTGTTGTTTTGCTTTTGAGGGTGGGAAATAGCTTGTAGGCCATCCCCACACCTCACCGGCCATGGCTGGAGGCCACCGACCTTGTTTCCTTGCCACTAGCCACTGGTGATGGGCGGTCGGCACATTTTGTGGTCGGTCGGCCAACTTTGTTGGCCGATTAGGCACTTTTTTCGGTCGAGACCTTTTCTTGAGGGGGTTTAAACCTTTTGAACCCCCTATTTTAGCTTCTTGAGGAAGCTTAAACCTTTTGAACCCTTGGTTTTAGCTTCTTGAGGAAGTTTGAACCTTTTGAACCCCCTGTTTTAGCTTCTTGAGGAAGCTTGAACCTTTTGAACCCTGTTTTAGCTTCTTGAGGAAGCTTGAACCTTTTGAACCCCCTGTTTTAGCTTCTTGAGGAAGCTTGAACCTTTTGAACCCTTGATTTTAGCTTCTTGAGGAAGCTTGAACCTTTTGAATCTTTGTTCTAAGCTTCTCCAAGAAGCTTGAACCCTTTTGTCTAGCTTCTCCAAGAAGCTTGAACCCTTTGTCTAGTTTCTCCAAGAAGCTTGGCCCTTTTGCCTAGCTTCTCCAAGAAGCTTGGCCCTTTTGTCTAGCTTCGCCAAGAAGCCTGGCCTTCTTGGCCCTTTTGTTCCAAGCTTCTAAGCTTGGACCCTTGTTCCTCTATAAAAGAAGAGCTCCTCTTCCATTGCAAGGGTTCCAACACTTTTGTCTAAGACAAAACATATATCTCTCTTGATATCTCTACATCCAAGCCTTCAAAGTGCTTGGTTCTTGACCCCTTTGCACCACAACTCCTACGCACACACCTCCACCACTCATCTAAGGTTCTTGGAGGGTCTTGTGGGGACTCAAGACTTGGTTTTGACTCAGAAAAATCTGCTGGAGTGCTGGTTTTGAAGAAGGTCTTCAAGGGTGAGTCTCTAAGCCTTAAATCCCCCTTTCTTGCACAAGCTTTTGGCCTATCTTTCATGCTGTTTTGGGCTTTGTCATAAACTTAAAAAGTCTTGTTTTTGAGTGCTTTAAATAGTTGTTTAAGGTCACTTTGTTGTTTGGGGTTGTTTGACCCCTCTTAGGCCTTGTTTGGCCCCCATTTTGTGCTATTTTGGTGAGTTCTGGGACCACCTTGTTTGGGCCTCCTCACCACTGAAATCTTGAGGAATTTTAGTGGTGGGGATGGTGCTTTAAGGTCCTAAGAAGGAGAGGGCCATCCCCTCTCCTTATTGTCTTCAAAACGTGCCATTTTAGCCTCATGTGTGAGCACCATTCTTGAGTTCATGTTGGCCATGTCTTAAGTGTTATTTGTGCTTATTTTGCCATGATATAGCACTATTTTAAGTTGGTTGAGACACACCATGCATGCTTAGCATACTTGTCTTGTAATGCCATGAAATTGCCTTAACATGCTTTGTGCTTTGAGGCTTGTTTCTAGCATGATTCTGGCTTAGCTTTGCGAAGCTTTCATGCATATTTTGGCATGATTTAGGTCTGATTTTGGTTTTTTAGGTCATCCATGACTTGCTTTGTATAGCTACCATGCAATCTAGCTTGTATGCTTTGAGTGTTGGCTCCTCTACCATTCTCTATTTGCATCATTTCAGTGGTTTGGCACCATTAGTTATGATATTTCAGTCCTTGCTCCATGCTTGTATGCTTGCATTTGATGCCCCTTTAATGCTTTAAAAGGTTGGTGTTTCATGCCCCATGTTTGGACCTTTGTGTATGCTTCCTTGTGTAGGCCATTTAGATGCCATCTAAGTGTGTTTTGGGCCTTGTCTCGACCTACATTGGGACTGTTTTGAGTCCCCTCGGCCCTTTGGGACTTGCTTCATATAGCCATGGTTTAAGCCCCATGGCTTGCCTTGAGTTTTGGACATAGTTGCATGCCTTGCTTGCATTGATAGGTTGATTTGGCATCATCCCTCATGTATTTTTCAGAGTTTAATGTGCTTGCCATTTGTCCATAATTGTCTCTTTTAAATGTGTTTAAAAGTTGCTTCTTTTTGCTTAAGTGTTGGACCATGTGTGCATACATGCTTGTATGAACATTCGCCCTCATTTCCATAGCATTTGGCCACTGTTTTGGGCTTATTTGAGAGCTGCCCAAATTAGTCTAAGTCCACCTTTTGCATGTTGCTCAAATGTTGTTACATTGCTTCATGCCTTGCATGCTTGTTTGCTTAGGTTGTGTGCCTAATGTACATTACTTGCTTGCATGCTCATATTGCATATTTAGCTCACATGCTTAGGTTGCATTTGGCATGCATGCCTTGCCTCTTGAATCACCATGATTGAGGTTGGGTTCCTTATGTGTTTGTGTGCATTACATTTGACATTAAAATGCACAACTTGGCTTCTGGGCCATCACGCATTGAAATGCGCGATTGGTGGTCCGAGGGCCGAGCACCATACTCCCTTGAGTCTTAAACATGATATGGAGTGTGGTTGTGCAAACATTTTCTTTGAAATGCATTGCCATGCCTTGTCTGTCCTCTGCTGCTGTCAAAATAGGTTTCTGCAGGAAGATATGGCCGGTCAGCCATCTACAGTGCCGATCGACCAAACATTTGTGGCCGATATCAATATCCATGGTTGATGGATGGCCGGTGGCCTTTACTTTTGGCCGGTGACCTTCCATAATGCTCAGAAGGTGGTTCTGGAGCATCCTTGGGATTTGTGCAAGTCTCAGAGGTGTAGAGCAGTTTAAACAGAGGCAACATGTGTTATGGCAATGGATTTCCAAGCAAAACCAATCCGAGCATGCGTGCATCCCTCTTCCCGAGGCCTTTTACTGCTTTCCATAGCTTAGTTAATTTGTTTAATTAATTAGAAGTTTTCTAATATTTAATTAGCTAGAATAGTTTAATTGTTTATTCGGACTGTATTATTTATTTGGACCCTCAGAGCAAGGGCAATTGTGTAATAAGTGTGCGTGGGTATGTGTTTGTCTTCCAACCCCACGTCTTTCTCCCTTTTATTTATCCACTTTCAGTGGTTAGATTAGGGAATGTTTAAATTTGTATCCTTATGCTCGCATGTTTTGCATTCATTCATCTATATTGCATGCACCGGGCTCGGCGCATCATACTAACTGCATAGTATTTCCATTCCAACTTAAATACGTGTATCGAGTTGTCACATTCCACATTTCATTCTTAGATTAGCCGAGCCTATTCTAGTTGCATTCTATATGTGTTGCATTAGCCATCTTAACATGAACTAGGATCATGCATTTGATTACTAACTAGTTTCTGTTTTGGCTTGGAGTACTAGGTAAGCTCTTATGCATTAGCATCTTGCATGCATATGAGTGTTGCCATATTAGCATGCTAACCAGGAGGCTATATGCTTATGTGATATATCTGCCTGAATGCCTATGGATGAAGGTTGGATTATCTGAATTGGAATAATGCATTGACTGTGAGTTGTAAGCCCACTAGACAGTGGCAAAACCATGTTTCCTAAGCCCACCCAAAGGTGGCAAAATCTGCATTTTAAGGCTACTCGTGGGTAGCAAACTGTTTTCAAAACAAACATGAAATGTTTTGTTCCAATTCAGGCGACCCAGCCTATACTTGTATGCTGTGCGCATCACATAGTAAATCTAGGCTAATAATTGGAATAAGAACGCATAATGTTTTCAAAACTCGATATCATGGTTAGTAGAGGCCGATCTTCGAATCGGGTGAGTGGGGGTGCTCATAGCTGACCTTCCCCAATGTACCCAAGTTCCCGAGCCAAGGCAACTTTGGTGATGACGGACACGTGGCCTTAGGCAAACGAGTCAGGGTTTCCTAAATTTCCCCAAAATAAAATATTTAGGTGGCGACTCTGTATCTGGCAAAGCAGTCCATGTTTGGCACTTCTTTCAAAAAAATCTGTTTTCAAAAATGATTTACCGAATTTGGACTCTTTGATGATTTATCGGTCTTGCATTGCACTCTGCGAGATTAGATACAAGACCGTGACATTGAGTCCTGAACTGTAGTGAACCCAATATGAACGGAACGGGGGTCCTCCCCTGGGATGTTCGGGGACGTCTATAGTTTCTGGCGACTCCGCTGGGGAGTAAGAGAACTTGACTTGAACGCATGATATCCTGTTTTGATTGCACTTATGTGTTTCTTTGCATTGCATGTGTATTGGTGCACCTAGGACACCGTGTTTTCCATCTGCTATTCCTGAACGGTTTGCCGGAGGCTTGCTTTGCCAAAGCATGCCATAAGGCTGACCGGTTATGGGATCTGCCAGTATGGGAGCACAAACTCCGGTTTTACCGGGGCACTCTTTTTGACCATTCGACCTAGTGCATATTCGGAATCCATAGTGACCATTCCAAACTAGGACAGGTTGCTTACCCGATAGGTTGTTTGAAACCGCTGCGTGCGTAGTGAAACCCTAGCTCCTGACAAAATAGGACAGGGAAACCCTACCTCAACATAGGGGTGTTTTGGCTCTCATTTGCTTGTTATGTGCTTTTAGAGTGCGTCTCTACCGGGAATGCATGTATCAGTTTGCAAGTTTGAGTATCAGGCCTGTGGGCATCAGGATCAGTATTTGGGGAATCAGTTTTACCTGAGGGTATCAGTTTACAGGCAAAATTTTGGGGGATAATTCAGTAGAGGGCACAGTCATCCTAGTATGCTCATATCTGTTTTGTTGAAATCAGGCTGAGGTGCTGTCTGTTTTCTCTTTTGCTAGGTAGTCCTAGAACCATAGCTTCAGAAGGCTCCGATATCGCCTGAGGTTCATCGGACTTGTGCTGATAGACTTTGTCAGGTCAGAGATTCAGTTCAAGGGCAATCAGTGTTCCTTTGCCAGAGGCAGGGTAAAAGGGCCAGTCAAGCACAGATCACCAGTTCAGCGGTTACCAGATCAGTGGCCCTTATCCACCCCACCAGTGGACAGTCAGGTTGAGGCCTCAGTTTTTATCACAGAGATAGATATACCAGTCAGTCATCCGGAACAGCAGAACATGGCAGGAATGGAGGAAATGATGCGTCAACTCCAAGAGAGCATGAAAACCATGCAGCAGGATGCTGCTTGTCAAGCAGAATTTTCCAAACAGCAGGCTGAGATCATGGCTCAACAGGCAGACTTAATTGCCCGGCTGCAGCAGCAAACAGAAGCATCTGCTTCACATCAGGCTCCTCCCCTACCCAAAGTTCCAACACTCGGGGAGACAGCTAATGTCCAGGAAGATACGGACATTCCGACAGGGGCACCTCTGCCCCCGATCCTACCCCAGCTATCTAAAGCACCGATCAACCCACCAGATTCACCCTTTGAGTTCGAGTTAGACCCTACAACGCTGAAGGTGAGCAAGCTGGAAAAGATGTTCAAGAAATCTCAGGGAGTAAAGTTGTAACGCCCTCAAAATAATATATAATACCCATCATTCAGACATACAGTGATAATAATAAAATCAGTACCTCATCAGATAAACATATAAGCTATATCAACATCTCAACGGATAAGCATACAGGCTGTATCCACACTTCAACAGATAAGCATATGAGCTTTATCAACACTTCCATAGATAAGCATATGAGCTATATCAACACTTCTATAGATAAGCATATGAGCTATATCAACACATTAACTTACAAGCATATGAGCTGTATCAGTGGAGTCCATCCCCTATCTCCTCCCAAACAACATCCGGTTTAGAGGTCCATCCCCTATCTTCCCCTAAACCATGGAGTACATCCCCTATCTCTTCCCACACACACAACGTACATACACATAGGTCATATACATAATCAATCAATACATACAGTTAATATATTCTTTCAACTATCATACTCAATGACACATCCAATTGATTAGTTTTAGTTTGCCTAATCATCATGCATTGTCTACAACAATCAAAACTATCCTCCACCGGTAGCCCAAAGCAATTATTTCTAAACAGATAATAAAAGCTCCAACAGATAAAATATCAATGTTTTCAAAAGTAAGCAATTAATAAATCCAACTCCACCATTTTACAACAAAATGAGCCAATTTCATTATTTCCAACTCAATTCCAAATAATCACAATTTTTCCAAATTAATTATACCAATTATTTCATATAACAAATTAGGGTTTTCTACCCCGTTTCCCAATATTGACCCAATGGTCTATATTTCAACAACCAAGAACAATATCATTATTTTGAAACCCAAAATACACATTTTAGAATCAAAATAACAAAACCCTCTTTCAACATTTTCAAACCCTAGCTTCCCACAATCAACCATTTAGCAAAATGCCCAAAAATCTAGGTCAAAACCCATAGTAGTGAGTAGGAATCCCTACCTCAAATTCAGAGCTCAAGGGAAGAAGATGAAGAAACTCAACGTGCTCCAAAACTCAATATTCTCAGATCAAAACGTAGCCCTCGACGATCAACCCAACTTTTGTAAAGGCCAAAGGTGAGGAAACAACTCTTACTAGATCAATACTTGGAGAGAAGACAAGGTTTTAGAGAGAGAAAGTCTCTAATGGCGGTTTTGAAAAGTAAGAGAGAGAAATGGAGTTGAAAAAGTGATCCGAAAAGTCGGATCTCGATTTTATATAAGAGTCGCCCCGCTCGAGCGTGGAAACCCCCACTTGAGCGTCACTCACAAACTCCCGCTCGAGCGTCCAAACCGCCGCTCGAGCGCCGGATACACGCTCCCAGTACTTTTGCAGAACTAGGTCCCCGCTCGAGCGTCCAACCCCCCGCTCGAGCGTCACACACAAACTCCTGCTCGAGCGTCCAAACTCCCGCTCGAGCGGCTAACACTGCAGAGGAAATACTGGATGGGTGATTTTCCCGCTCGAGCACCAAAACCCCCGCTCTAGCGGACAAGCAACAAGAAAGGCCCCGCTCAAGCGTCAATAGCTCTGCTCGAGTGGACAGGTCAAAATCTGGGCAACTACTTTTGGTTCTAAGCTCAACCAACCTGTTTCAAACCTGCCCAACACAACCTAAGACTCAAATGCAAAGAGTAAAGGATGTAAACAAGATATACACAACAACCAACTCCATGGAACTTAAGTCCGGATACAACAATTAGAGAAAGGGAAACCGGGATCGCTATTCCAGACATTGAGGACGGATACACTGACTCAGCCGTGACGCTACCAGATTAGTTTAAGATGCCACAAATTGATCGTTTTGATGGATCTGGGGATCCCATGGTGCATCTACGGTTGTTCTCAGATATACTAAGGCCGATGGGCCTTACCAGGTTATAGAAGCTTTTTTTGTTCAGCCGGACCCTGTCGGGTATAGCGGCCATCTGGTACGCAAAACTGGAAGACTCCGTCAAAAGGAACTGAAAGGAGATGGCCGAGGCCTTCGTTGCACAGTACTTCTATAATGCGCAAATTGAGATTACAACCCGTGATCTCGAGACAACAAGGCAGGAGCCTAAGGAGAGTTTCTCTGAATTCGTAACCCGCTGGAGGGCCAAGGCCTCAATGATGACCATAAGGCCGACGGATAAGGATCAAATACGGATGGTTGTGCGCAACCTCCAACCCAAACTGATGTAAAAAATGATCGTGCTCCCCTTCCCTACCTTTTCAGATCTGCATGAGATGGGAGTACAGATTGAGGATGCTTTGAAACAGGGCCTGATTGACAATGACAGAGAGCAGCCCAGGAGGGCGTTTTCCCACAGTTCGAATGCGACCACCAGCGGTGATGCAGCTGCAAGATCTTCCAAAGTAGGCATGGTCGCCACCACCACACCAAGAACAGCCACCCCCTTTGTTGGTGCATCCAATCCAAACCCCCGAACTTCGAACTATCTACCCCGAGGCAAGAGGGTTTTCACCCCACTCTATATGCCTTTGTCTAAAGCCCTAGGGGTCCTACTCAGGAAAGGACATCTGAAACTGTTAGAACAACGGCCTCTATCCGATCCTCTCCCTCCAAAGCATGACCCGGCTAAGTACTGTGCTTTCCATCAACAAACCGGTCATGACACTGACAGTTGCGTCCGTCTTCATCACAAGATACAAAATCTGATTGACAATGAGGTCATCGTCGCACCAAGCTCTGCAAAGTGTATCGGCACTTGATCAGTGAACTTGTGGGGGATAATGTGACTATGTGGTCAGGGGATGAACCACCTACGGGTGGCGTTAAGTTTATTTCAGATGTGGTATATGGCACGCACTGTTTTGAGCATTTGTGAATGCTGGTTTTTGTACGTTCTAGCTTGGGTATTGAGTCAGTTCTGTTGTTTTGTTTTGAGTCTGTCTCTTTGTTTTGAGTCAGTCTTTTCATACTGAGTCAGTTGAGGTCTGTCTTGTCACATCGAGTCAGTCCTGTTATATAGGAGTCGGGTGATTCTGGGGGTGTTACCTCAGACATCACTATCTTGTTTTGTGTTTGTCTTTTTGCTTTCTTTTGAGTCTGTTTCTGCCTTGGAGCCAGTTATGCCAATAGATCTGAATGGAACAGCAGTGATTTTCACACTCTTGTGTTTGCTTCTGCCGTGTGCCAGTTGTGCCAAAAGTTTTGAATGAGATGGCTGTATTTGACTAAAAACTTTGTCTTTTCTATGCCTTGAAGTCATTGCATCAACCTAAGTTTTTCAAAACTTTTTTCGAAACATTGTGATAAAAACAAAGAGGGAGGAATTCCTCAGGTTTTACGAAATTTGATCCACTGAGAGAAAGAAAGGTGTGCTAAGCCCTTAATGATTGAGATCATGCTTGTTGGTGTGAGTATTGAGAAGGACCCTGGCTTGATCCAGATTGGTTCTATACTGTCTTCAGCGCGAGCGATTTGTCGCTTTCTTAAAAGATTTCAAAAAAATATTTTGCGTGATCTTGCGAAGACCTGTGTGGAATCACTCTTGAGATTGTATAGCTTAGGATTGCTCTCAGCCTCGAGACTCGACCGCTTACTTTCAAACCTTGAACTTGGGTTCAGAATGTTCAACGGTCAACTACAATGTGAGGCCTGTGTGGCCAGATTTGAAGCAACCCTCGAACAAGAGGCAAGAAAGTCAGATCAAGAAGATCAGTTGTGATCGAAAGAAGCTTGCAAAGCTAGATCAGAAGCACCCCTTGAACTAGGGGCAAAAATATCAAGCATGCACAAAGAGCCCAAAATGGATCGCTCCGCAAATCAATGAAGACTGGCAAGAATGCCAAATCCCAGAAGAGAAGAAAGAAGGAAGTATTGCTGAAGAACAACTGAGTTCCTATCCACAACACTAGGGGCAAATTCAGCCCCCATGGGATGGACTCTTGCATTGTCAGCGAATAACAGTCACTCTCCTGGATTCAGACGGATTCGAGATCTCAGAACCATTTGACATAGACCAAGCTACACTTTTACCTTTGAGAGGCTCGCTGGGCCGAAAACCCGAAAGGGCGACCCAGGCAAAAGTTAGAGCAAAAGCAAAAAAAAAAAAAAGAGAGAAAAAAACAAAAGAGAAAAATGCAAAAAAAAAATGAAGAAAATGCAAAAAAATGAAAAGAAAAAAAGAAAAGAAGAAAAAAGTTGGAAAAAAAGAAGAAAAGAAATGAAAAAGAATTGAAGAACATAGCTCGCAAGGTTGAAAACCCGCAAAGGGCGGCCTTGGCAAAAATTAGAGCGCAAAAGGAGAGGTTAATACCCGAGTGTACCTTAACCCCGAACTACGTAAGGTTTGATTCCCATCTTTGGGATACGTAGGCAACTTCGTTCTGAAGTCCAGCCACAAACACTTCCAAATCAATTGTGTCCATGTAATGGTTTTGATCATCTTTGCCTTCTCTGTATCCGAGAGTTTGGTTGTGACCTTCACTGTGAAGACTGATTACAACGCGCTGTGGTACTATACAAACAAGGGGCAACTTTCCGTTGCCATGCAGCTCTCCTCAAACAAGGGGCAATTTTCCTTGGGATCTGAGGTTGTGCATCTCAAGAGTAAGTTCCGTGCTCGTTGAGCAGTGGCTGTTTGCAAAAACAATTTTTGAGAATTTTTACTGAGGTTAACTGATCTCTCAAAAATTATTCCATCTTTTCCAAAACTGGACCATTTCTTGGACCCAAAAAGGGAAAATTTTCAGTGCTCATAACCTAACTTGCATGATTTTCAAATCAAAAATCGAACAAGTATGTTAATCTAACTTTCATATTGGTCAAAATTGTTTTAGTAGAAAGTAAAAACAAAAAAATGGTCAAAATGATGAAATAGGGGCACAGTTGAGTCAAGTGTTCTGTCTTTCTCCCGTTGTCAACATACTTTCCAGAAAGGGCACTCTACTTGCCGAAAGGGCACCGTATTCGCTAGAAAAGGGCACCACTGCAGCTAACCGCAAAAGGGCTGAAAGCTCTCTCATCCTCCAAGCAACGAGGTATCAAGCCAAGTGCGAAGCACGAACCGGAATGGGACAAGATATTTCACTCCCTTATCTGGACAGATCTGATCACGTCCAAACTCCCCAGCAGAGCATCGTCAACCGATGTCAGCTGCAGATTTGCTACACACCCAATTGTAGTTCAGCCCCTCTGTGGAAGAAACTCACTGTTGTGAACAAGAAGAAGAATCTAGCAGAATGCTAGGGGCAAGAGCCCACAACTTTCTATTTATCCATCAACCACCCAAGGGAGGGACAAAAAATGAGAGATTGAAGAATAGAGAGATGTGCGCTGAGAGAAAAAGCGAGAAAAGGGTTTTGAGAGAGAAAAAAAGAGCCTGAGTGCCAGAGTGATGTGAGAATCACAAATGAGAGAGGGTGGGAAACACTACCTGGAGAAACTGGCTCCTCGTGAACTGAGAGGTCTCTCGTCTTTGTAACACGTCTGTGTATCGTGTCTTTTGTATTGTCTCGATTCTTGTTTTGAGTTGTTTCGAGTGTTTCTCGATGTGTTTAGGTTGTTTACCTTTTGTTTTTCTTTGTTGAGTCGTAGTGCGCTGTGTTCAGTCGTAGGCTCAATACGCGGTTAAGTACTTATTTCTCAATTTCAAAAAATCATTTTGTGCTTGGAGTGTTGGGCCATTCTCCACATTTGTGCAAAACAGGATTTGTCCTTTCATAAAACCACAGGGTTCAACCCAAGTCATGTCAGAACAGTAGAATCAGGACCTATCTGAAGCTATGTGGGTTCCAGACTGCAAAGCAAAAGAAAAGAGGAAAAATTTAGAGCATCTTAGTCTGTTTCAACTTCAGTAAATTCCGAGATGGCATTCCAGGTGCATCTTGTCAGGCCTCGTCTTTCTCTGGAGTATGAGTGTATCTCAACCCCAAGCTTAAGCCTGCTTCAAGTTAGAATGACAATCCAAGCAGCACCTGTGGTTTTCACATGCAGATGTTATCTCTCGCCAATATAGACAGGGTGTCCCTTTTTGAGCTGAGCGTGTTGCCAAGTCCTCCGAGAGGTAAATCGGAGGCACCAGAGTACATGTTTAATGCCTCTCTTTTGCATAGAATGTGCACTTTCATACACACTTTTGTTACATGCGTGCCACGCGTCATTATGATTCATGCATAGAATGTGCTTGCTTTCGATTCCGCATAGAATATGCTTTGCTTTCAATGTTGCATAGAATATGATTGTCTCATGCACGGAATATGTCTTCAATATTGCACAGAATATGCTTTCCATGTTGCATAGAAAATGCCCCCATACTTGCATAGAAAATGTATTTTATCGCACTTCTTTTGTGCACCTCTTTACTTGCATTGTCATGCATACTCTTTAGTTGCGTTGTCACGCACACTCTAGTTGCATTGTCATGCATCTCTAACTTGTGCTGCACACCCACTTTTGCTTGCATTGTGATGCACATTCCAATTGCATTGTTATGCACCCACATTACTTGCATTGTTATGCACGTTCCAATCGCATTGTTATGCACCTTTTCACTTGCATTGTTATGCACTTTTCCCTTGCATTGTTTTGCACACTCTCACTTTTCTAAAACACTGGGATATGTCCCTATGTTTCTTCTTTTTTCTGAAACACCGGGATACGTCCCTATGTTTCTTCTCTTTTTCGAAACATCGGGATACGTCCCTATGTTTCTTCTCTTTTTTGAAACACCGGGATATGTTCCTATGTTTCTTCTCTTTTCCGAAACAACGGGATACGTCCCTACGTTTCTCTTTTCTTTCCGAAACACCGGGATACGTCCCTATGTTTCTCCTTTCTTCTGAAACACCGGGATACGTCCCTATATTTCTCCTTCCTTCCAAAACACCGGGATACGTCCCTATGTTTCTATCCCTTTTCCGAAACACCGGTATACGTCCCTACGTTTCTCCTTCCTTTCTGAAACACCGGGATACGTCCCTATGTTTCTATACCTTTCCGAAACACCGAGATACATCCCTATGTTTCTATACCTTTCCGAAACACCAGGATACGTCCCTATTTTTCCCCTTCTTTCCGAAACACCGAGATTCGTCCCTATGTTTCTCATTCCTTGCGAAACACCGGGATACGTCCCTATGTTTCTCATTCCTTGCGAAACATCGGGATACGTCCTTATGTTTCTCGTTCCTTGTAAAACACCGGGATACGTCCCTATGTTTCTCGTTCCTTGCGAAACACCGGGATACGTCCCTATGTTTCTCATTCCTTGTGGAACACCGGGATATGTCCCTACGTTTCTCTCTCTTTCCGAAACACCGGGATACATCCCTATGTTTCTCCTTCCTTCCGAAACACCAGGATACGTCCCTATGTTTCTTCTTCTTTTCCGAAACACCGGGATACGTCCCTATGTTTCTCCGTCTTTGGTTAAGAGCATTTGGAATACGTTCCAATGCTTATACCTTTCTGAAACACCGGGATACGTCCCTATGTTTCTTGCATGATCATAAGTTATGCTCGGCTTTGTGTATTGTCTTGCATTTTGCCCCTGCCTTCGGGCGCATATCTTTATCTGTAGCTTGTATGCTTTGTCTAAGTCTTCGGCCTTGTCAAAAATGGGTCGTCTTTGGGCTTTGACATTCACTCCCGTCATTTTTATGACTTTCGAGTTCTGTCAAAGAGGGGCAACTGTAGACACCCCATTTTTGACCGTCCTCAAGACTTGGACGTCATCATTTGAACACTCGATGATCATCCCTGTTCTTGTTCGTCTTGAGTTCTTGGAGGTTTCGGCTACGCGCCTTGCCTCAAGACCTCTCGACTTATTTGTTTTGTGTTTGGTTTTTGCATCAAACACTTGTTGTTTTGCTTTTGAGGGTGGGAAATAGCTTGTAGGCCATCCCCACACCTCACCGGCCATGGCTTGAGGCCACCGGCCTTGTTTCCTTGCCACCGGCCACTGGTGATGGGCGGTCGGCACTATTAATGGTCAGTCAGCACATTTTGTAGTCGGTCGGCCAACTTTGTTGGCCGATTAGGCACTTTTTCCGGCCGAGACCTTTTCTTGAGGGGGTTTGAACCTTTTGAACCCCCTGTTTTAGCTTCTTGAGGAAGCTTGAACCTTTTGAACCCTTGATTTTAGCTTCTTGAGGAAGCTTGAACCTTTTGAACCCCCTGTTTTAGCTTCTTGAGGAAGTTTGAACCTTTTGAACCCTTGGTTTTAGCTTCTTGAGGAAGCTTAAACCTTTTGAATCTTTGTTCTAAGTTTCTCCAAGAAACTTGAACCATTTGTTTAGCTTCTTGGAGAAGCTTGAACCCTTTTGTCTAGCTTCTCCAAGAAGCTTGAACCCTTTGTCTAGCTTCTCCAAGAAGCTTGGCCCTTTTGCCTAGCTTCTCCAAGAAGCTTGGCCCTTTTGTCTAGCTTCGCCATGAAGCTTGGCCTTCTTGGCCCTTTTGTTCCAAGCTTCTAAGAGAAGCTTGGCCCCTTTGCTCCAAGCTTCTCTTAGAAGCTTGGACCCTTGTTCCTCTATAAAAGAAGAGCTCCTCTTCCATTGCAAGGGTTCCAATACTTTTGTCTAAGACAAAACATATATCTCTCTTGATATCTCTACATCCAAGCCTCCAAAGTGCTTGGTTCTTGACCCCTTTGCACCACAACTCCTAAGCACACACCTCCACCACTCATCTAAGGTTCTTGGAGGGTCTTGTGGGGACTCAAGACTTGGTTTTGACTGAGAAAAATCTGCTGGAGTGCTGGTTTTGAAGAAGGTCTTCAAGGGTGAGTTTCTAAGCCTTAAATCCCCCTTTCTTGCACAAGCTTTTAGCCCATCTTTCATGCTGTTTTGGGCTTTGTCATAAACTAAAAAAAGTCTTGTTTTTTAGTGCTTTAAATAGTTGTTTAAGGTCACTTTGTTGTTTGGGGTTGTTTGACCCCTCTTAGGCCTTGTTTGGCCCCCATTTTGTGCTATTTTGGTGAGCTCCGAGACCACCTTGTTTGGGCCTCCTCACCACTGAAATCTTGAGGGATTTCAGTGGTGGGGATGGTGCTTTAAGTTCCTAAGAAGGAGAGGGCCATCCCCTCTCCTTATTGTCTTCAAAACGTGCCATTTTAGCCTCATGTGTGAGCACCATTCTTGAGTTCATGTTGGCCATGTCTTAAGTGTTATTTGTGCTTATTTTTCCATGATATAACACTATTTTAAGTTGGTTTAGACACACCATGCATGCTTAGCATACTTGTCTTGTAATGCCATGAAATTGCCTTAACATGCTTTGTGCTTTGAGGCTTGTTTCTAGCATGATTTTGGCTTAGCTTTGTGAAGCTTTCATGCATATTTTGGCATGATTTAGGTCTAATTTTAGTTTTTTGGGTCATCCATGACTTGCTTTGTATAGCTACCATGCAATCTAGCTTGTATGCTTTGAGTGTTGGCTCCTCTACCATGCTCTATTTGCATCATTTCAGTGGTTTGACACCATTAGTTATGATATTTTAGTCCTTGCTCCATGCTTGTATGCTTGCATTTGATGCCCCTTTAATGCTTTAAAAGGTTGGTGTTTCATGCCCCATGTTTGGACCTTTGTGTATGCTTCCTTGTGTAAGCCATTTAGATGCCATCTAAGTGTGTTTTGGGCCTTGTCTCGACCTACATTGGGACTGTTTTGAGTCCTCTCGGCCCTTTGAGACTTGCTTCATATAGCCATGGTTTAAGCCCCTTGGCTTGCCTTGAGTTTTGGACATAGTTGCATGCCTTGCTTGCATTGATAGGTTGATTTGGCATCATCCCTCATGTATTTTTCAGAGTTTAATGTGCTTGCCATTTGTCCATAATAGTCTCTTTTAAATGTGTTTAAAAGTTGCTTCTTTTTGCTTAAGTGTTGGACCATGTATGCATACATGTTTGTATGAACATTCGCCCTCATTTCCATAGCATTTGGCCACTGTTTTGGGCTTATTTGAGAGCTGCCCAAATTAGTCTAAGTCCACCTTTTGCATGTTGCTCAAATGTTGTTACATTGCTTGATGCCTTGCATGCTTGTTTGCTTAGGTTGTGTGCCTAATGTACATTACTTGCTTGCATGCTCATACTGCATATTTAGCTCACATGCTTAGGTTGCATTTGGCATGCATGCCTTGCCTCTTGAATCACCATGATTGAGGTTGGGTTCCTTATGTGTTTGTGTGCATTACATTTGACATTAAAATGCACAACTTGGCTTCTTGGGCCATCACGCATTGAAATGCGTGATTGGTGGTCCGAGGGTTGAGCACCATACTCCCTTGAGTCTTAAACATGATATGGAGTGTGGTTGTGCAAACATTTTCTTTGAAATGCATTGCCATGCCTTGTCTGTCCTCTGCTGCTGTCAAAACAGGTTTTTGCAAGAAGATATGGCCGGTCGGCCATCTACAGTGCCGATCGACCAAACATTTGTGGCCGATATCAATATCCATGGTCGAAGGATGGTCGGTGGCCTTCCACAATGCTCAGAAGGTGGTTCTGGAGCATCCTTGGGATTTGTGCAAGTCTCAGAGGTGTAGAGCAGTGTAAACAGAGGCAACATGTGTCATAGCAATGGATTTCCGGGCAAAGCCAATCCGAGCATGCATGCATCCCTCTTCCCGAGGCCTTTTACTGCTTTCCATAGCTTAGTTAATTTGTTTAATTAATTAGAAGTTTTCTAATATTTAATTAGCTAGAATAGTTTAATTGTTTATTCGGACTGTATTATTTATTTGGACCCTTCGAGCGAGGGCAATTGTGTAATAAGTGTGCGTGGGTGTGTGTATGTCTTCCAACCCCATGTCTTTCTTCCTTTTATTTATCCGCTTTCAGTGGTTAGATTAGGGCATGTTTAAATTAGCATCCTTATGCTCGCATGTTTTGCATTCATTCATCTGTATTGCATGCACCGGGCTTGGCGCATCATACTAACTGCATAGTATTTCCATTCCAACTTGAATACGTGTATCGAGTTGTCGCATTTCACATGCCGTTCTTAGATTAGCTGAGCCTATTCTAGTTACATTCTGTATGTGTTGCATTAGCCATCTTAACATGAACTAGGATCATGCATTTGATTACTAACTAGTTTCTGTTTTGGCTTGGAATACTAGGTAAGCTCTTATGCTTTAGCATCTTGCATGCGTGTGAGTGTTTCCATATTAGCATGCTTACCATGAGGCTATATGCTTATGTGATATATCTGCCTGAATGCCTGTGGATAAAGGTTGGATTATCTGAATTGGAATAATGCATCGACTGTGAGTTTTAAGCCCACTAGATAGTGGCAAAACCATGTTTCCTAAGCCCACCCAAAGGTGGCAAAATCTGCATTTTAAGGCTACTCGTGGGTAGCAAACAGTTTTCAAAACAAACTTGAAATGTTTTGTTCCAATTCAGGTGACCCAATCTATACTTGTATGATGTGCGCATCACATAGTAAATCTAGGCTAATAACCGGAATAAGAACACATAATGTTTTCAAAACTCGATATCATGGTTAGTAGAGGCCGATCTTCGGATCGGGTGAGCGGGGGTGCTCATAGTTGACCTTCCCCAATCGTACCCAAGTTCCCGAGCCAAGGCAACTTTGGTGATGACAGACACGTGGCCTTAGGTAAACGAGTCAGGGTTTCCTAAATTTTCCCAAAATAAAATATTTAGGTTGCGACTCTGTATCTGGCAAAGCAATCCATGTTTGGCACTTCTTTCAAAAAAATCTGTTTTCAAAAACGATTTGCCAGATTTGGACTCTTTGATGATTTATCGGTCTTGCATTGCACTCTGCGAGATTAGATATAGGACCGTGACATTGAGTCTTGAACTATAGTGAACCCAATATGAACAGAACGGGGGTCCTCTCCCGAGACGTTCGGGGACATCTACAATGGGTAATATGTAACCTAATCATGCCACCTTAATGAAATCTAATATACAATTATAGACCATTAAATTGACAATTTGGATGATGTGAATTTAACAAAATAAGTTAAGGACATAACCCTACTACTGATGAAAGAGCGAGACTATGATTTGTTGAAAAATTACAATGGAAACATGGATATAGCAAAACTACTTGTATTCTATACAGATCATTCACCAATTAGTTTGGTAATGTTTACAACATGCCAAAAATAGATTAACTTCACTTCGGCTAATTTACCAAAGCAACAGGGTCATTAATCAATACCAGCATCATTTTTCAAACAATCAAAGGACTGTCCATCACTTGTCTTTGTACATTCTATTGATTGTAAATTTTTTGTAGTTGTAAGTATACAACCAAAGACCAAATTTGGCCCCAATTTCATTGTTTTGAAAGGACAAACCCCTAATGTTCTATATAATGTAATTGTTTTGTTCAGCTATTTAGCTAACAACATTTTTGAAGACTTATGTTTAACAACTACTTAAGCTAACAATATAATGTGAAAATACTAATACTGCACAGATTTTTGTTTCTATTGTTATGCATTGAATTTTGCAAAAAAAAAAAAAAAAAAACAAACAAACAAACAAACAAAAAAAACAAAATACATAAACATACCCATAAAATAAAATTGTTAGAAAATAACCTAAAGTAAAACCAATCTTGGTGGCCTATGTAACTTGGCGTAAATTTATATAAACCAAAAAAAAAAAAAACCATTCGACACTTCAATTCCGAATAAACCAAAATATTTCAGAAATCAATTTCCGAAATTAAAGAATTAATTCGAAACTAGTGAACCAAAAAAAAAATTTCACATTCAGCTTAAAATCTTCGAAATTTTGTATTTTATTCGGCTTTAATTGGTCGAAATTGTACACATTATTCAGTGATTAGGTTTCGAATTACAGAAACAATTTCAGACACCCAGAGTTGCATACAACTGAACTGCCCATAGAATTCCATGAGGAAGAAATAAGGATTAGGTATGCCGAGTGTGGATCAACAGGAAAACAAGGGAGAAGTATCTACAAGAGAGGTTTGCATTTATGTTGGCTTAAATTTAGTATTGATTAATTGTGTTAATGGGTACCAATATATTGTTACAAGAAAGCTAAGGTAGTTACGATGCTTTTACATCTGTCAGTCTAAGGTTTTAACAACCAACCGCTCTAAAAGTCTAACCTTCAGCAATTTGTAATATAAATCCCCTTGTCTTCAGTGCAATCCATAATTTCCTCAATGTTTAGCACAAAAAGTGTCTACTCCATTGATTTCAGTGAGGATCCATTGCGGCACACATTGTTTCGTTATTTGCCTCGTTTTCCTTGGTTTATGTCAAGTTCTTCTTTAGCCATCCCTATAATTTTTAATAATTTTAGAATTATACATATCATTCATGGCTCTGTTAACATTTGTTGTTATGCATAAGGGGTTTTGTCTGGTTCTACTCCATGATGTTTATTCCCATTTTTTTTTTTTTTTTTTGTTACCTTCCCCTAGTAAGTATGTGAGATTTAGTTAATTAACTCCAAAATCCTATTTGTTCAGAATGATGAATAAATTACGCGCTCCTTTGATAGAGTATAGACCTTAATCTTGTTTGAGAATTTTCATCAACGTTGGATATCATAGCTTTCATCTTATTTTTTAATTGACTTTATTGTATTTTTCTAGATGGATGATGATCATTATTCAGAATATGTCGTTTCTAGCATTTGAATATCTAATGATTATGACATGGATGGTCCCTTATTTTATTTAATTGCGCCTTTTGATCATGTTTATTCTATGTCCTAGGTATATGGCATATATTATGGACACTAATGAAGAGGAGAGAGTTAAGGTATTTTTCATGTGTCTAGTTTGGGTCACTTCTTCTCAAAGGAAAAGGAAAAACCAAAAAGGGTCAATTTACTTGCAATGTCTCTCAATACATAGCTTTGATCTGAGAAATGTAATTGCTATTTACATTTTAGTTCTTTCTAGAGCATTCTCTTCAAATATAAATCCTAGTTTATTTTAGTTCTTATCATTGATTAGTTTCTATTTCTTTTCTTCCTCAGGTACACCTTATTCTGAAAGAACTAGCGAGGAAATCACTATCAGCAACACAGGTAAACAATCTTCAATTTTTTTTCCCCTAATGAGATGGATCATCTTTGGTTAGTAATATTTCTTTGCAAAATAATTTAAATAATTTACTATCCAACCTCCACATGTTTATATTTCTACACATTTGGAAGTATTCAAGTTGTTTGGCGCATCTGACATGCATACTTCAGTTAGTTTGAAATATTCATGTAAGCTTATCAATAACTTAAGCAAATTCCCTATTCTTATCATTATTTTATTTATTTTATTTATTTTTGAAAATTTTTTATTTTATTTTTATTTTATTTTAATTTTTTACATGTTGGGCATTTTTTTTAAAACATTAATGTTTAATGTTTTTGTATTTTTTTTATTATTTTATATTTATTTTATATAAAAATAATTTAACAATCCCTATACTAACAACTATCATTAAAACAAACACAATTTTACTTATTTCCCTCACTAACAATCCCTTCACTATCAATCCCCTCCATTCTACCTCTGAAAACAAACGGGGCCTAAGACCATCGAATGACTCCTTAGAGTATAGCATCAAGCTCTTTATTATAGTTTTGGGGTTATATTAGCAAGTCAACGTTCCAAATCAATCCTCTACCAGGCTGCCTATTGCAAAATAAAATTTTCCATTGCTACAGTATCTCGCTTTATATAATATTTTATCATTTATTCTTAAGAGTGACTGGACATCCTGCCAATCATCTGACAAAACATCCTGTCGGACGATCGATTGCTGCCCTATAATTTTTTTTTAAGAATATGAAATATAATATTTACCATACATCTTGCCGATTAGTCAGTCGGATGATTGGTTGCTACACCATCATTATTATTTATTATTATTTTTTTAAAAAAAAAAAACTTCTCCTCGAAGATGCTAGAAGTTGTTTGGGCAGGTTGTTTACATAATCTAATAGATCATAAAAATGAATATTTTGCAAAATTAAATTTTAGAATAGAGTCTGATGCAGTGTGTATATACAAAAAATACTAACTAAAATACAAAAATAGCTTTTTGGTTATAATTTGACTCAAAATTTGTTGAAATTGATGTGGATTCTGTTATGGATAAGGGTGTAAATTTGGCCCGGCTCACCTAGGCACGGGCTTGAACTGACCCATTGTCATGCAGCGCGGGCTCCCGTCAAAATTCGGGCTAACCCATGGGCCAAAAAATTAGGCCCAGGGGGTATTCGGGCGACCTAGCAAGCCTGGACCTGGGTTCGAACTTGGGGCGGACCTGATCATTTTTTAATTTTCTAAATTTTTTTTCCATTAAAATATTTTTTTTTTTCACAAAAAATAATACTGGGCTTATTGATTAGGCCAGGTTTTGCAACAGATGGACCAAGCCTAGGCCCAATATTGGGGCCCAGACCACACCGGGCTACAGACAAGTTTCCAATGAGCCGCTAGCCAATGGACCAAATTTACACCCCTATGAACATTGACAATGACATTGAGACATTGGCTAAAGTCAGTTATTTCGGCTCCCCAGCTAAGCGTTCAATTGTCTGTTTCTCCAACAATTATTCTCATGTAATGGATTCCATGAGATTATGAGTTGACGAATTCACATTATTTTATAAATAATGTTGTTACATTTATTACAAATTTATATTTTTATTATATTTATTATTTTATTTATGAATACAATATTAATACATTGAGTTCTATTATTAACATATATTTTTAATATAATACTAACAATACAATACAACGCTTTCAAATAACAAAATAGTAGAACTCAATTAACATTTTACTGTGTTATATGTATTTATTTATATAATAATTGACTGTTAAATATGGATGGCCCAAAACAGAGAAATTAGGTATTTAAAAATCAAAATCTTGAAATGTTCCAATGCATCCAATTTTAGATTAAGAATAATGAAATGAACACGTCTTTGCCTTACTTCAACATGTGATTGAATTCTTTTAATATATAATAATATAATGCTGAGGTTAGGTGGTTAAGTGATTGATCATGACACCTCCCGTCTCATATTTGAAAAATTAGGATTGAGAATTGTGCAGTCGTGATTGTTGATTTTTGGTGTATAGTGTTAACTTTTTAACTTTTTGACCTTTTTACAATATGTCAAACTTGACCTTAATATACTATTTTGTCAATCAATTTTATAGTACGTCAAACAAAAAGTTTAGCGCGTTGGCTACTTATTATGATGTTGTCATTGCTGAATAACGTCTACTATCCGGCATATGAATTTCATCGTATTCTATACTGAACCATTGCTATTGTTTTCGTTTGACAGTTGTATAAGTATTTACCATGCTCAAACAGTGTCATAGTTTTCATTTTTTTCATTCCCAATTACTTTTCATGTGTAATCATAACTGTTCTACAAATTATGCAATTTTAATAAGATACATAGATTCATGATTTATTAAATTAAATAATAAAACATCAAATAAATTCATATTTTATAAATTACATTTTAGAGCATGACACATGAAACATGAAACATGATTAATAAAAATACATATTTAATTTGAATATTGAAAACATTGAATCAAACCAAATTCTGTATAATACCACAGTGTCCTTAAAACAGATTAGCCGTCTCACCGTGGGTGCTGGAGGAACGTCAACACTATCTCCGAGGATAAGAAGATTTAGACCGACTAACGCAGAAGCACCTTTTATTAGTTTTGGCGAATTGACAATGGTAACACTCTCTCACACAAGAAGAAAATTATAGACATGCAGACTGACTATATAATTTTGGAAGGCAAAAATCTGTACCAAAACCAAGGGAGATGGGTCTCCTTTTATACACAATGGGGAAGAGAGGAGGAGCCTCCAACTATGAAGGCTAGCAACCAATGCCCATGAAGGCTGGCAACCAATACTCATTACTCCTGCAAAACTATTGACGTATGGGACCAAAACTGATGGGACAATAATATATATGAGATATATATTCTGTACACACAAGGGTATATATCTACAACAGACTTGGCCCAAAAAGATTAGGTTGGTGGACCACCAATCCGGCCCAACCCATACCTAACCCATTCCAACAAATCTCAAGCCTCAAGCCTCAAACCAAGCCCAAGCCCAAGCCCAAGCCCAAGATCAAGATCCACGATCCACGGACCACGAACCCGGCCCCGGCCCTGTCCAAGCGGGTAGGCGGCGTGCGTGCGTGTGGTAATTTTGCTATAACCAACTTGGACCATAGTCTTGGCCCAAGCCCATCCTTAAAGCATCCATAACTCATTTCCTTTGGAAAATTTGGATGCCACAAAAGGCTCATGCCCTTCTCATAATCTTAAGGTTTAAATACCCATCAAAGTTTTATTCTACAATCAATGCGGGATTAATAGCTATACACAATTCTCAATACCTCATTTATGAGGCCAACTTTATGAGACAATTTCTCATTCAATTCTTAATAATTTTTGGTCATTCTTTGTGGTGTAAAGGCCTTGTTACAAAGAATCTAAACCTATTTAATCTCACTTCAACCAATGGTTGGGACCTACTTTAATTTCACATTAAAGTTACAAAAAAAATAATTTTTTCCAACAATTCCCCACATGAATAAAAATTAACCGAATAAAGAAAACAGACAATGTTTACAACAACAATTCGGAGAGAGAGAGTACACAGACTAACCTTGCATTAGAAAAGGTAATTGTTGGCTTTGAACCTTTTGTAGTGAAAGCCTATCGGATTTACTAGCTGACCAATGAACGTGATGTCATGAACTGTTCTGTTATTTGTGTAAACCGAGACAATAGACCTCATACAGGAGTTAGTCCGACCATTGTTCTTGTTCTCGCTTGTGTATCCGGTATGGTCCTGGAACACTAGCCTGGTTCAGTGAGTACCTTTAGGTCATGTTTGACTCACAAGATTAATAGTGAAGTATTAATAATCCTATTAAATTAGTGTAGTATTCACTATCCAATTGGATTAATATCCATTGGATTAATAATCCCACCCATGTCCCATTACTAACAATCCTACAAATTTGTTGGATTAATAATCCTAAACCAAAATGTTAAAACAAACATAGGATAATTGGGCCCACGAATTAATAATCTCAATCCCATGCTCTAATCCACCCAATCAAACATGCCCTTAAAGAATTTGACTTTCCCAATTCTTAAAGAAGCGGCCCCACTTCTCACTCACATAGGTGACCTATATAAGGTATCTCATTATACCACGGTTGATTATTCAAATCACTTAGGTCATTAAAAGAATTAGCTTAACCTTCTAACCCCATATGATATCACTGTACAAAGGAATGTACAAGAGAATTTACCTTTTTAGTGACTCACCTTTTAATGAAAATTAGGTTGTACTTTGAATCTAGATCTTAGGATCTCCAGTCAACTAGGTTGGATTTTCTATTCTGGTAACATTATTAAAAGCCTTAACTCTATTCCTCTTGACGATGTTTCTACTAACTCTTGAGTTAACCCTTTGGTTAGCAGATCCGCAATGTTGTCCTTAGACTTTACATAGTCTAGAGAGACAACTCCATTAGAGAGTAGTTGTCGTATGAAATTATGTCTACGATGGATATGTCTAGACTTTCCATTATACATATGACTTTGTGCTCGTCCAATTGCCGATTGGCTATCACAATGAATACAGATAGCAGACACATGTTTCGACCAACGTGGAATATCCTTAATGAATTGGTGAAGCCATTCAGCTTCTTCAGTTGCTTTGATTCCATCGTTGATCTCGATATACACGTTTGCTTGGAAGATTTCACTACAACAAAAAAAGCCTTTAGTGACAGACTAATTTTGTCTCCAAACATTGAATTTTCGTCACCAAAGTGATTTGTGACGAAAAATTTTGTCACCACGCTTGTCACGTATACGTTGTCACTAAAAGTACTTGGTGACGAAAAATAGTTTTGTCGCCTATTGTTCATTTTTGGCGATGAAATTTTTAATCTCCAAATGTTACATTTTTCGTCCTCTATAACATTAATTTTGTCACTACAATTATATAATATTTTATTTAAATTGTTTTGGCGACAAAATATTTTGTTACCATATAGGTTTTAGTGACGAAATGTTTTCTCACCAATGATATAGATTAAGGTGACAAAAATTCGTCACTAAAATGAGCACAAAAAAAAATTCTTCAATGACAAAAAACATTTTGTCGCCAAATATTTCAATTTAACGACGAAATATTCAACAAATGCGACAAAATTATTTGTCATTTGTTTGAAAACTAACAGTGACATTTTTTTTGTCACTAATAATAATTAAAAAAAAATTAAATGGGGGTAACATTTTCAATTTAAAAGTTTTATTTTCACTAAAAATTCGCTGCGTATTTCAATAACCTGTTCAATAAAATATCTATTACAAATCAATACAAAAATTTGTTCATTTTCATAAACATCACAGTCGAATTTTATCACAATATCCACAAAAATACAATATCAACTACATCCAGATTACCAAACATGTCTCCTAATATCCACAAAAAAACATGTCTACTAATATCCACAAAAATACAATATCAATCGCATGCAGATTACCAAACAAGTCTCCTAATATCCACAAAAAAAAATGTCTACTAAAATCCACAAAAATATAATATCAAGTGTGGATCACCAAACATGTCCTGTAATACTCACAAAACAAAAAAATTTACAACGCAACCAAAATACATGTAAGGTAATATGAAGGAAAAACACAAAATGAGCTAGTTTCTACTCTCCAAATTACCAAACATGCCCATATCTAATCTCGAATCTGCAAAAACAAAAAAAAAAGAGAGAGAGAGAGAGAGAGAGAGAGAGAGAGGGAGAAAAGAGAGAATGCAAGGTAAAATTAAAATCTTATCCATTAAATATTCAATTTAACATTCATTTTCGACTTAGTTTGCAACTCTAAGTCCCGTACTAGTTCCGTAAGTTTCCACAACTTACATTGGTCCCTTCCGAGGTGTTTAAGGTGTTCCCCGGGCCTTCTCGTGCTTGTTATACGATTTTGACCCCCGATGGCCTATTTTCAAGCTTAAGTGTTGAAAAATGCATTTTTGGACTTAGTTTTCAAACTAGGAGTCCCGTGCTAGCTCCGTAAGTTTACACAAGTTACAATGGTCGCTTCTGAGGTTTTTGAGGTGTTCCCCTGGTCTTCTCGTGGTTGTTTAACGATTTTGGCACCCCGATGGCCTATTTTCAAGCTTAAGTGTTAGAAAAGAGCATTTGTTGACTTAGTTTTCAAACCGGAAGTCCCGTACTAGTTCTGTAAGTTTCCACAACTTACATTGGTCCATCGCGAAGTGTTTGAGGTGTTCTCCGGGCTTTCTCGTGACTGTTACATGATTTTGGCTTCCGATGGTCTTTTTTCAAACTTAAGTGTTAGAAAAATACATTTTTAGATTTAGTTTTCAAACCGAGAGTCTCGATGGAAAAATGCATTTTTAGATTTTGGCCTCTGATGGTCTTTTAAATAATTGGGACTCTAGAACAATTTGACATAATTTTAAACAATGTAAATTTAGATGTTTGAAAATTTAGCACCTCTATCCTATAATGACAAAGTTATGGAGGATTTTTAACTCGCCCTATAGGCTACACATAAACCATTCATGTGAAGTAAAATTGTTTCTCTTCAACTTTAATAACAATGAGCATTTAAGAATAAAATACATTTTTGTTAGTTGCATAAAATGCCTACCATTTGAAGACAAACTTTCTAGATGGCAATTCTACAGGGTACAATTAAGAATAAGCATTTATGTCATCAACCATTGAAGTCATTTTCACTTCTTCAGTGACACTCAACCCTGCAACAATGATTAATGCAATGTTGATGAGAAAAACCAACCAAAATACAAATCAAGCAATCATTTTTCCAAATTGACCTCAACCCATCTCGGAAAAAAATAAATAAATAATGCAAACTTGTCAGTGTCATAAAAATATATTGTTGATGTCAATGAATATCACATAAGGTTTACACAAAATCTAACACATAGGAGGAGAAATGGAAGGAGTGGGAGATATCCCTCCTTTTGTTTTAGTAGGTAATAACTATCCCTTTTATAGTAACATTTTTTTTAATAGATAAGCTAAGGAGGCTTGAACTTGAGTATTTTTATTAAGGGAATGCGACCTAAGTTATTGGGGTATCCTATGGGATGGTGTCATTTCCTTCTTGTTTGGTTAGACAATAATTATAAAAGAAAGGGATGTGCATGAACTGAATGAATAACGGAAATAAGTTTTAACAACTCACAAACTAAGGGGTATACTTTAGAGTAAAAAATTATCTTAATCAAAACCTCCATTTCCCTCCTCTCTATGCAGTTTCTCTTCCCTCCTTAAAAACAATCCAAACATAGTGAATAATAAATATCGACCATTTTCCCCACCTATCCTTCGTTTCTCAAAAACCTTCAATCCAAAGATAGTGTAAGAGAAATTACTAATAAAAATTAACCCAAAATCATCTCCAATTCTTCTTATAAAACTGCAAATTTGTCATTATCACCAAATTATAAAATAATAAAGTATTCAATACTCTATCATTATCATCAAGATATATTACTAACGGTGTGAATTTAGTAATCATTACAAGAATTCAGAAAAACCCATCTGAAATTTGTCTGGCGCTAAGAAATATAATATACCCAAAATTCAAATTCAAAATACTTACAATAACCAAGAATAAACATCCAATGAGTTGTGAAATTCCTGACTGTGGAAAGATTAGAGTAAGTGAAAAGTAAAGGGAGATAAAACTAAAAAGCGATAAACACAGGACTTACATAGAAAAACCCTAGAAATTGAAGGATAGACAACAATGGCCGTCGTGGAGGAGGAAACCTCGATTCATGTTAGTATTGTCCATCGTCTTCAAATCTCCCCTCTTCGATAGTCGATGTGAGTGTGATCCAAAAATAGAGCTCTCTTGTATCTTGCCATGGAAATCCATCTTTAAAATGGGTGTAGCGGTAAGAGAAGAAGGTCAAGGCAACAAAGAAGAAAAATGAAGAGAAAAATTTGATCGTAGTATCCAAATCCTAGAACTTCACAAGAGAAGAGAAGAGAAGATCGGTGATTTGGTTATTAGAGAAGGTAGAGAGAGAGAGAGAGAGAGAGAGAGAGAGACTTCTCTATTCCTTTTTATTAGAAGCCAAAGGGCTATGCATTTTGAAAGATATATATGTATATATTAGAATATTAATTTATATAAAAGAAATTTTGTATGAAACGACGTCGTTTTGCATAATAAAACTATAGGAGACGAAATTATTTCCTCGCTGAAATTTTTTTACAATGGTGACGAAAATTTTCGTCTCTAAAATGACGTCCAAATAATCCGCAAAATTTTCCAAGGGTGGGAATTTTTTTGCGATGAAAAATAAAATATAGTGACAAATAAAATTTTCGTCACCTATTGTTTTATTGATTTTAAGCATTTGGTGACGAAATTTTGGTTTTTCTCTCTAAAAATACTATAATTGGAGACAAAATCTTACTTTTATCTCTAAAACATGTATATTTGGAGACGAATATTTTTTTCATCATGCATTTTCGTCACCAAAGACTTTTTTTGTTGTAGTGTTTCCAAGACACAGCTACCCCTCCGAGGGTAAACACATAACCACTAGTGGATTTGGAGTCTTTTATATCAGATATCCAATTAGCGTCACTATACCCTTCTAGTACCGTTTGGTATCTGGTATAATGCACCCCATAACCCCGAGTGTAGCTTAGATAACCTAACACCCTCATAATGCCTCTCCAATAAGTAGCATTAGGATTACTTGTGTATCTACTAAGCCTGCTAACCGAGTAGGCTATATCCGGCCTTGTACAACTCACCAGATACATCAAACTTTCAATGACTTGAGAATATTCTAGTTGAGAGACACTCTCACCATTATTCTTGGTCAAATGTAGACTCACGTCTACTGGTGTCCTAGACACACTTATATCTGATTTACCAAATTTCTCAAATATCTTCTCAACATAGTGAGACTGAGAAAGTACAATACCACTAGAAGGTAATCTTAATACCTAGAATGACATCTGCAAGGCTTATATCTTTTATGTCAAACTTAGAGTTTGACAATCTCTTTGTAGTCCGAACCATTTCATCATTACTACTAACAATGAGTATGTCATCTACGTATAGACACAAAATGACATAACCTCTATCAGTGTCTTTAATATATACACACTTGTTACACTCATTGATTCTAAACCTATTTGACAACATAGTGTTGTCAAAGTTCTCATGCCATTGCTTAGGCGCTTGTTTCAAACAATATAATGATTTGACAAGCTTACAGACTTTCTTATTTTTCCCTGGAGCTAAAAGCCCCTCGGGTTGTTGCATTTAGATTTCTTCATCTAAATCTCCATTTAAGAAAGTTGTCTTTACATCCATATGATGTATCTCTAGACCACGTAAAGCGGCTATCGCAATCACTGTGCGAATGGATGTAATCCTTGTCACAGGTGAATACGTATCAAAGTAATACAGGCCTTCTCGTTGCCTGTATCCTTTGATAACTAGCCTAGCTTTATACTTATCAATTGCCCCATCCTCTTTCATCTTTCTTCTAAAGATCCACTTACTACCCAAGGCTTTACTGCCTAGGGGTAGATCAACCAACTCCCAAATATGGTTCTGTAAGATGGAGTCAATTTCACTCTTACTTGCTTATTTCCATAAGGGACTTTCAGGTGAAGTCATAGCTTCATGGAAAGTTTAAGGTTCTCCCTCTAACATATAAGTCAAGAAGTCCGGACCAAAAGACTTGGCAGTCCTAGCCTTTTTGCCTATTCTTAGCTCATCTACTTCCTCATCTTGATCGTCTACTTAATCATCATCTTAATCATTTTCAAGTTCCTTCTCAGAACTTTGATCCTCTCCTCGAGTTCGACAAGGAAATATGTCTTCAAAGAAAGGCGTATTTCTTGACTCCATTATGGTATTCTTTAAGTCACACACATCACTATACACTAAGCCCAATGGCTTTGAACTTCTTTCAATAGAATGAAACGAAGATCTTGTCAACTTCGCTTCAACACAAATTTCACACTTGTGTTTCAGATTAATCTGAAAAGATGGTATGTGATTCAAAGTTCACATGTCCTAGTCTACCATGCCACAAATTGGAAGACTCAAGCATATAAGTAGAAGAAGATGCATCTTTATTCATCTTTGAGATAAGAGTCATTACACTGAGTTTAAACATATCCCCCAACATATATCCCTTACCCACATACACTCCGCTCTTGGTCAGAACGACCTTGTCGGACTCGAAGACCATGCGAAAACCATGTTTGCTGAGAAGAGACCTTGAGACAAGATTCTTACGAATGTCCAGAACATACAGGACTTCATTCAAGGTCAGCTCCTTTCCTGAGAACAACTTTAGGACCACCTTCCCTTTCTCTTCAACAATTGAGGTAGCAGAGTTTCCCATACACAACTTCTCGCCGTTTGTAACCGGCTCGAAAGTTGCAAACAACTTCTTCTCGGAGCAGATGTGGTATGTAGCCCCAATATCAGTCCACCATTCTTTTGGGTTTGAACCCACCAGATTTAGCTTAGAGACAACGGTGGACAAGTACATGTCATCTTCATCATAGGAGTGCTCTTGTATATCTGCCATGTGCGCACGGGGTTTGGTTTTGTATGGCTCCCTCTGTTTGCAGCAGTCACTAGCCCGATGCCCCTCGCTATCACAGTTGTAGCACTTCCTTAAGAACTGATATACAGGTTACTGCGGCTTGTATGCCAACTTCTTTGCAACACCACCTCTTGGCCCCAGCTTTGAGCCCTTGCTAACAGGGGGCTTCTTCCTCACCCTAGAAGATTTGTCATGCTCAATGACATTAGCCTTCAAAAAAGAGGTACTCCATCATTTCTTTCTATTATCTTCCGTAATTCGGAGTCGGACAATCAGGTCTTCAACTGACATTTCCTTGCACTTGTGCTTCAAGTAGTTCTTAAAATCCTTCCACCATTGGAAAGTTTCTCAATGATCACATCAACTTGGAATGACTCGTTTAAATACATCCCCTCAACATGAATTTCATACATGATCACTTGGAACTCTTGGACTTGGCTTATCACAGCTTTTGAATTTATCATTTTAAAGCCCATGAATCGGCCAACGACAAATTTCTTTGCCCCGGCATCCTCAGTTCTGTATTTCTTGTCCATAGATTCCCATAACTTCTTTGCTGAGCTCTTGGCACAAAACACACTGTAGAGTGAGTCTGCCAAGCTGTTGAACACATAGTTTCGGCAAAGATAATATGTTTGTTTCTGTGTGTCAAGCGCCATGACTTTCTGTTTGTTTGGCTCATTCTCTACCACAGCTGGAGGATCCTCGCTCAAAACCTTTGCAAGGTTCAACGTGGTCAAGTAGAACAACATCTTTTGCTGCCATCTCTTGAAGTTCACCCCAACAAATTTCTTTGGGCACTCATGATGACTAAGCAGTCCTCTCGGAATAGTCAGAGTAACACCAGGGTTGACCACAGAGGTTATAGTTGGGGTTGGCAAGCTGGTTGCCCCGGGGTTTAGATCCCCACCAACATTAGCAGTAGTAGCAGCATCAGTGACAGTTGTCATTTCTGAAAAATACAACAAACTTTCACTTTCTGTGTTTCTAGAAATTAAACTTAACACTAGAAAATCCCACAATTGGAAATTTAATTCAAAATTAGTCTCACCACTTAACTTAGAATCAAACATGGTCAAGAATGTTCCCAGGAAGATTGGAGGGATCATATCGGCCCCACTTAAAACCCAGTTAACCTTTTGACAAAACTTTCAAGAGCATGTTGACTCTTATTCCATGGGATACAATTTTTTAGAATTAAGTATTTCCAAGGGATGAACTAGGTTAAAACAAGCCAATATCCAACACTTACAAGCAATTTAAAAATTGCTACCCAAATTACAAGCAATGTAAAAAATTGGTACAACTATTACAAGCAAATAAACCTTCCTCAAACACATTGGTAAATAACCACAATAAAACTCAAGCACACAATTGCTTCAAATAAAAGACGATTAAACCAATCCAATTAAGGATTGTAAGTAGTCCAAAAATTTCTTTCTGTAGACCGCCCGAACTCTCTCCACGTGCCCCCCTTTCGGAGAGGGCGCGAATTAGGTTCTAGCTACTACAGTTCGGACTCCTGTCACGGTTCTGAATCTAATCTCACAAAGTGCAATGCAAGACTGATAAATCACCAAAGAGTCCAAATCCAGAAAATCGTTTTGGAAAATTGATTTTAATCAAAAAGCGCCAAACATGGACTGCTTTGCCAGATTTCAGAGTCGCCATCTAAATATTTTGTTTTGGGAAATTTAGGAAACCCTAACTTGTGCCTAAGGCCACGTGTCCATCATCACCAAAGTTGCTTCGGCTCGGGAACTTGGGTACGAGGGGGGAAGGTCATGAAATGAGCACCCCCGCTCGCCCGATCAAAGGATCGGCCTTTACTAATCATGATATGTTGTTTTGAAGACACATGTGTTCTTGTTTGATTATTAGCTAGCTTACTATGTGATGCGCACAACACACAAGTGTAGACTAAATCGCTCGATTTGGAACAAAACATCTCATATTTGTTTTTCGAAAATGGTTTGAAGATGCTACTCGCAAGTAGGCTAAAACGCGGATTTGCCACCAAACAAGGTGGGCTTAAAACATGATGATTTGTCACTCTCAAGTGGGCGTAAAACTCACATTTTGATGAATTGTTCCAATTTAGGCAATCGAGCCTCCATCCACAGGCATTCATGCAGTTAAATCACTTAAGCAAATAGCCTCATGGCAAGCATGCTATCATGGCAACACTCACAGTCATGCAAGGGTGCTAAAGCATAAACACTTACAGTGTACTCCGAGCCAAAACAAAAGCTAGTTAGAAATCAATACATGATCCTAATTATGCTATAATGCCTAATGCAACGCATGCAATAATGCAACTAAATAGGCTCGGCTATCTAAGATGGCATATGAATGTAACACTTGATAACATGCTTTGGAACACGTATTCAAGTAAGTGTATTAAAATACAATGCAGTTTGAATGATGCGCTGAGCCCGGTGCATCCAAGACAAATGAATGATGCATGCATGCAAGCATAAGGTATGCTAATTGAAACATGCCCTAAACTAACCATTGAAAGCTGATAAGTTAAAGGGAGAAAGAAGTGGGGTTGGAAGACATGCATCACACGCACGCACCCTTATTACAACACTTATCCTCTCGACGAAGAGTCCGAATAAACTAAGCTTATCTAAGCTAAGCTAAGCTACCTAACTAATTAACTAACTTCGCTAATTAATTATTACAAACCAAATTGAATTTGAATAACTAGCTAATCTAAGCTAACTAGAATATTACAAGAATGAATTGAATTAGCTAAACACATTAACTAATTAATTACAAAACCGGTAAATTAACTAGCTAAGTAAAACAGCTAAAAGGCCTTGGAGTGAGGGATGCATGCATGCTTGATCAGCTTCCTCTCGAAAATCCGTTGCCTTGCCACTGGTTGCCTCTGTTTGCATTCGCCTCGATTCTTGAACACCGAACCAAACTACAGGTTGTTTCTATTCCAGAACAGAACAACTTTGGACCACCTCTGAGCCTGAGAACTGTTGGCCACTTGCTCTGGCTGGTCGGCTACTTGCTCCTGCACACTCCAATTTTGCTACAAACAGAGTACAAAAGGGGCAAAGCAAGGTATTTGCAGGGTATGTGTGTACAACCACCCTTCTTATCATTTCTCAAGCTCAAATAAGTGTGGTACTCGACTCTCAGGCCACCAACTGAGCATGACAATGCACGATGGCTGAGAAGCCAAGTTTGTACTAGTCAATGAATGCACAAATAACACACAAGACTCAAGAGGTCTCCACCCTATCATGCACAATCAAGGGGGACGATGACCAAGAAATGAGACGCGTTTCATCACTTTGAGTATAAAACACCCCTTGTTTCTCATGTTTGGATTAGCGTTCGATCCAAACACATGCAATGCAACACAAACATGTTATCTTGGCGTGTTTTACTTTGATTCATTTTGTTTCTCATGTTTGGATTAACGTTCGATCCAAACACATGCAATGCAACACAAACCATTGCATGCCATCTTTCGAAGTGATACAACAAATGAAAGATGGCATGCAATGGTATGCATTTCGGCACTGAAATAGGATGCTAAATGACATCAAAGCATGAACATGATGCATGCAAGACATACTCGGAGTCGAAAGCATTGAAGCAAGCAAAGAGCATAAAACTAGAGGCATGCAATACAAAGCACAAATGACCAAACCAACCCCAGACAAAGGTTAAACATGCTAAAATAGAGGCCTAAATGCGCTGAGATGATAACATGAAAGGCAAGAAAATGATGTTCATGCATTGGCTCATGAACAAGGCATAAAAGCACAACTCTCAAACATGACGAAGAAGTGACAAATGTGAGAGTGTGACTACACTATATGCACTGAAATCATGTGTGAAATGATGCCAAACCATACAAACATAGCATCCTAAGGACCTTGAATCATTAGGCTAGTCAAGGCTTTTGCACTACAATCATGCACAACAAGTCCCATATGACCCAAACTACTCAAAACAGAGTTGAGGCATGCTAAATCAGTGGCAAAAATCACGCTAAAACATAGGCTCAAAAGGCAAGCAAAGCATGCTCATTCATTGGCTCACAAACAAGGCACCAAGCTCAACTCTCAAAAGCAATGAAAGAGTGATTTAGGTGAAAGTTTGGCAAAGATATAAGCTTTGAAATTACATATCAAATGATGCTATATCGCACAAACATCACAACTAAGGCATGCTAGGGGTCTCAAAGCACAAGACTAATCAAGCCAACTATGCCATAGCTATACAAAGCAAGCCCCAAGAGGCCAAGACCACTCAAAACAGTCCTAAATCATGTCAAAACAATGCCTAAAACATGCTGGAGTGTAGCCAAAACATGCTAGAATGACAAGCCAAATCACCAAGTACACTAGGCTAATGAGCAAGATTGCACCACAAGTACAAAAACCAAGCAAGAGGTGATTCAACCAACCAAAATCAGAGTTAAAGCATGTTAAATAATGGACAAAAACCTGCAGGAGTGGAGCCAAAACATGCTAGAATAATAGGCTAAGACATGAAGCATATTAGGCTAGCAAGTAGGATTACACTACAAGTGTATGAAGCATGCAAGAGGTGACCAAACCAGCCAAGAGGATAAAAACACATGTTCATTTGGTAGGCCAACAACACATGCTATCAAGACAAGAGAAGGGGGGGACCACCCCCTCCTATTTGGGAGCTCAAAACAAGTTTTCTACCACTGAAATTCCTCTGGAATTCAGTGGTTAAAAGGCCAAAACAAGGTGATCTCAAAGGCTTTAAAAGATAGCTCAAAACAAAGTAAAACAAGCCACAAGAGGGGGTAGACCACCCCTAACTCAAACAAGGCCTCAAACAACCATTTTTAACACTTAAAAATAGAAATTTTTTCAGTTGGAAGGTAAGTCTAAAACAACATGCAAAGGTGGCTAAACACTTTATCAAAATAAAGCTTAAAGAGGAAGGACACTCACCCTTGAAGCATAATTTTAAAACCAGCAACTTCTGAGCCAAAATCAGTCTTTAAGAGCTCAAAACAAACCTCAAGAAACCTCAGCTCCAAGGTAGGGTGTTTGGCTAAGGGGATTGTGTACAAAAATGCAAAGAAGATACACTTCTAAGCACAATATATATATATAGAGAGAGAGAGAGAGAGAGCAAATTTTTGTCTTCCAAAAATTCTAAACCCTTGAAAGGGGGAGAGACCTCCCTTTATATAAGCAAAGCGAGGAGAAGCTTGCTTGACAAGCTTAGAGCTTGCTTGAGTCCCTCTTTACACGTGCAGGGAGGATGCATTTAGTGACCAACAACTGGCACAGCTAGCACCAAAAATATCTGCAAAAACAGAAGAAAGGTTGTCAGCCACTTCAAGTGGCCTACAGGAGGGAAAAGTGGCCCATAACTGCAAAAAGTGTCCAAAAGGTCCTCCACTCCCTCCAGGCAAGGGTTAACAAGGTATGGTCCAAAAACATACCAAAAGGAAGGGATCCAAGAGGCCCTGAGACAAGATGCTCAGCCGAAAGCCCCGAAAACTAGCCTACCGGCCACCTCAAGTGGCCTACAAGAGGGAAAAGTAGCCTATGGCTACAAAAAGTGACCAACAGACCTCTCTCTCCCTCCAGGCAAAGGCACCAAGGTTCGGTCTAAAAACCAAGCCAAAACACAGAGGGTTTAGAGGCTCAAAGACAAGGTGCACGACCGAGATCTTCGGAAACTCAAAACGAGCACAAACATGCGCAATCATCGAGTGCACAAACAATGACGTCTGAGTCTTAAGGTCGGAAAAAAATAGGGTGTCTACACTTTCCACGCTTAGGTATTTCTCTTCAACAAAAAGGTTAGTAGTCCATTTTTTCCCTTTCCATTCCCTTTCGCATAGGTATTTCTATAAAGAAGGTTAGCAAAAAACCACAGCAAAATACAAAACAAATAATCTAATAAAACTGTAAAAGTAATATATTAATTAAATAGCAAAATTAAATAAAATTAAAATACTAAACAAATTATACAATTAAACTTATAACTCCAAAACCAATTACAAAGCTTATAACTCAAAAAATTAAATAAAATTAATTGACAAGAGTTATATGAAATTATAACACAATAATCATGTAAATAAATATACAATTAACACTTTTAATTGACAAGAGTTACAAAATAAAACTATAACTCTAAGAATTAAATTAAAAGTTCATAGTCAAGAGTTATATATATAAAACTATTACACAAGTTACAAAGCCTTATAACTCCTAAATAATTAATTAAAATTATAGCCATGAGTTACATATGAATTTAGTTCACATTAAACATGCAAATAACTCTAGCAATTAAAATCATGCAAATAGACTAGAAAATAATAAGCATGTAACAAATCAAAATTTAGAATATTTTTGAACATGCAAATTATCCTACAATTCTAGAATCTAAAACACATGTGAATTAAACTAGAACAATAGAAGATATTTAGCATGTCAATATTAACTTAAAAAATTAAAACACTTATGAGCATGCAATTGTATTAGAAAATTATAAATTAAAAGACATGCAAAGCATGGTAGGAAATTATTAATCATGCTCATAAAATAAAATTATTTTAGAACTAAATAAGCATACAAATTATGCAAGAGAGAAAACATTCTGATCAAACTGGAAAAATCCAAAACAGACCCTTACATATATTAATTGGCAATTCTACAATATCCCTAATCATGCACAGCATATAAGAAACTGTGTGGGTTTGGAATATATTTGATTAGGCTAATCATGGATGTCTCATACATACACAGTAGGCATATGTGTGGGTTTGGAATATATTTGATTAGGCTAATCATGGATGTCTCATACATACACAGTAGGCATACATTGAAGACTTACCAAGACAACATGCATAAAAAATACAGGACTAGAACAATGTATAGACCACCAAAAAAAAAAGACTTAGCAAGAAATTTTTTTTTTTTTTTTCAAAATCGTCATATCTAATTTTACCCTCAAGTAACAGTGGCAAAGCGGTGTATACTATTTCAAATTATTATGAATCTATTCATCATAATTCACGGAAACACGTGTAATCTGTTTTAAGATTGTACTACAAATTATGCAATTTAAATAAGATAAATAGATTCATGATTTATTAAATTAAATAATAGAATATCAATAAATCCATATTTGATATATTACATTTTAGAGCATGACACATGAAACATGATTAACAGAAATATATATTTAATCTGAATATTGAAAATAAGGAATCAAACCAAATTCTGTGTGATACCACAATGTCCTTAAAACAGATTAGCTGCCTCACCGTGAGTTTTGGAGGAACGTCGACTTCTGTCTCCTAGGATAAGATGGTTTAGACCGATGAACACAGAAGCACCTTCAGTTAGCTTTGGTGAACCGACAATGGCAACACTCTCTCATACAGAATAAAATTATAGACACGCAGATTGACTATATAATTCTGGAAGGTAAAAATCTGTACCAAAACCAAGGGAGATGGGTCTCCTTTTATACACAATGGGGGAGAGAGGATGAGCCTCTAGCCATGAAGGCTAGCAACCAATGCCTATGAAGGCTGGCAACCAATGCTCATTACTCCTGCAAATCTGCTAGAGTAATGGACCAAAATTGATGGGACAATAATATATATGAGATGTGTATTTTGTACACACAAGGGTATATATTTGCAGCAGACTTGGCCCAAATGATTTGGTTGGTGGATCACCAATCCGGCCCAACCCAAACCTAACCCATTCTAGTAAGCCTCAAGTCCCAAGCCCCAAGCCCCAAGCCCAAGATCCACGATCCACGGACCACGAACCTGGACTTGGCCCAGTCCGGGCTGGTGGCACACGTGCGCGTGTACATGTGGCAATTTTGCCATAACCAATTTGGACCATAGTCTTGGCCCAAGCCCATCCTTGAAGCATCCATAACTCCCTTCTTTCGAAAAATTTGGATGCCCCAAAGGGCTCATGCCTTTCTTATAATCTTGAGGTTTAATACCCATCAAAGTTTTCCTCTACAATTAATGTGGGATTGGTAGCTATACACAATTCTCAATATCTCATTTATGAAGCCAACTTTATGAGACAATTTCTCATTTAATTCTTAATGGTTTTTGGTCAATCTTTTTGTGGTGTAAAGGCCTTGTTACAAAGAATCTAAATCCATTTAATCCCACCTCAACCAATGGTTGGGACCTACTTTAATTTCACATTAAAGTTACCAAAAAATCATTTTTTCCAACAATAATAGAATGATTGTCTTTTTGTGAAGTCTTGGATCACCCAATACGTTAACTATTAAAATTTGGGTCGGATTTAGAACCCATACCCGATTGGGTCGTCCATGGTAGCATGACCCATGTCTCATTGAAAAACTCTGTTAGGAGAGATTCAATTTGAATCAACTGGTCTTGGGGGTAAGTGCATCTAACTCACTATCTCATCTCTTAAGGAGATAGAGTTGTGTAATTATAACTCTCCCAGTTAATATACATATTATATTTGAGAGAGTAAAATTTTAACTGAATGGGTAATCAATATCTTTTTGCTCTTTTTCTCTCTCCTAGACTCTCTCTTCCTTTCTCTCTCCATGGAAACACACAACCATGCCTTTGTACTATGAAGAGTGTCGATAGTTCTCTAGTAGTTCTATCCCATTGTTGGGAATTATTTGAAGACACCAATAAAGACACGTGATTCACCCACATGATCCATGGATTCGATTTGAGCATAAAAGATATGCCCAAATCCATTTATTTCTGCTGTGTAATATTTCTTATTTTTCCTACATTGGTATTAGAGCCATTGTTGGATATTTTCGTATTATTTGTGCGTGAATATATATATATAGATAGATATGATTTGTGCATAAAAATTAATATTTTTTGAACCATCTTTGATCATCCTAAATTTTTAATATATTGTAGTCAATATAATATAGAGTATATCTACAAAGCTTTGAAAAAATTGGACAGTCGGATTTTGAGAAAAGTAGAGATTCATATTTAATTTTTCTAATTTTGATAGCATGTTGGCTTTATGTGCTTTATTTTTATGTTATGAAAATTATATATTTGAAATCCTTGTTTCGAAACCTTGAAAGCGGTATATTATGGGTCTGATTTCAACTTAAGATTGAGGAGAAAACTTAAACCCTAATTTTGAGTGAGTGTTGAAGCATGGAGGTGAATTGATAGGCGCTGACATTATCTGTGACGCGCCAAAAATTGGGAACATCAGAGAATATATTAACAAGTAAATTTAGGGTTTATCTAAGGTTACAAGAGTAGAAAACTTCACTAATGAGTCCTTTGGCTAATAACCAAGTAAGATCCCAAGAAGGTAAGAGGAGTCAATATAGCATCCCTTCTATGCTCAACCACCTTAGATAGTAAAACTACATTTTTGACAGAGCTTGACAAGGTATTAACACAAGGCCTACATGAGTTGACGAAGTATAAGGATAGGTTACAATTGATACATATAATAATTACAAAATCATGTCTTAAATACAACAAATCATTAATCACTTACAATCTCAAAACATGTTTACAAAACTAGTTCCTAACTGTAGACCGCCTGAACTCCGCTCCGCACGCGAGGGTGCGAATTGTAGTTCTTAGCTACTACAGTTAGGACTCCTGTCACGATTCTGAATCTAATCTCACAAAGTGCAATGCAAGACTGATAAATCACCAAAGAGTCCAAATCCGGCAAATCGTTTTGGAAAATCGATTTTAATCAAGAAGTGCCAAACATGGATTGCTTTGCCAGATTTCAGAGTCACCACCTAAATACTTTGTTTTGGGAAATTTAGGAAACCTTGACTCGTGCCTAAGGCCATGTGTCCGTCATCACCAAAGTTGCCTCGGCTCGGGAACTTGGGTACGAGAGGGGAAAGTCTTGAAATGAGCACCCCCACTCGCCCGATTAAAGGATTGACCTTTACTAACATGATATGTTATTTTGAAAACACATGTGTCCTTATTCCGGTTATTAGCTAACATTACTACGTGATGCGCACAACACACAAGTATAGACTAAATCACTCAATTTGGAACAAAAATCTCATATTTGTTTTTCGAAAATGGTTTGAAAGTGCTACTCGCAAGTAGGCTAAGACGCGAATTTGTGACCCTCAAGTGGGCTTAAGGAAACATGATGATTTGCCACTTCGAGTGGGCTTAAAACCCACATTTTGATGAATTGTTCCAATTCAAGTAATGAAGCCTTCATCCACAGGCACTCATGCAATTATAGCAATTAAGCAAATAGCCTCATGGCAAACATGCTATCATGGCAGTCACTCACACTCATGCAAGGATGTTAAAGCATAAACACTTACAGTGTACTCCGAGCCAAAACAAAAGCTAGTTAGTAATCATGCATGATCCTAGCTATGTTAAGATGTCTAATGCAACACATGCAAAAATGCAACTAAGATAGGCTTGGCTATTTAAAATAGCATATGAATGCAACACTTGATAACATGCTGTGAAACACGTATTCAAGTAAGTATTGAAATACAATGCAGTTTGAATAATGCGCCGAGCCCGGTGCATGCAATACAAATGAATGAATGCGCACATGCAAGTCATAAAGTATGCTAATTGAAACATGCCCTAAAACTGACCATCAAAAGCTGATAAATAAAAGGGAGAAAGACGTGGGGTTGGAAGACATTCACACACACATGCACACTTATTACAACAATGTGCCCTCTCGACGGAGGGTCCGAATGAAAGCTAAACTAGCTAATCTAAGCTAATTTAAACTAATTATTACAAAACGAAACTAATTAACTAACAAGTTAACTAAATATTACAACACAAATGAATTTGAACAATTAGCTAATCTAAGCTAATTAAAGCGCTAATCTAAGCACAAAACGATTTAATTAGTCAAATGCATTAACTAATTAATTACAAAACCGACGAATGCTAACTAAGATAACAACTTATTCTAAGTCAACAAAAGCGCTGAAATGGCCTCGGGACGAGAAGTGCATGCATGCTCGGTCGCCTTGCTCGTCAATCCATTACTATGCCCCGAATTGCCTCTGTTTGCATTTGATTTCAGAACACTGCACAAACTTCCAAATTGTTTCTACTCCAACAAAGGGACCTCTTGGTGGGCTGCCGACCAAAAAATGGTGTTGTAGACCACCTGTAGACCACCTAAATTTGTTGTAGACCAGAAAAAGTGGTCAACCAGCCACTTTTATTGGTCTGTCAACCAGAAAATCGTCCATGTTCCAGTTTTGCTGCAACAGAGAACAAGAAGGGGCACAACAGTGTATTTGCAAGATATGTGTGCACAACCACCATCCCTATCATTTCTCAAGCTCAAGGGAGTGCGACACTCGACTCTCGGGCCACCAACCGAGCATCTCGATGCACAATGGCCGAGAAGCCAAGTTTGCACAATTCACTATCAATGAATGCACAAATAACACATAAAAGCCTCTGCCTTTATCATGCTTGATCAAGAGGGTCGGCAACCAAGAAACATAACACGTTTCATCACTTCAAGTATGAAACGTGCCACATTCCTTGTATTTGGATCAACGCTCGATCCAAACACAATGCAACATATACAACATGATCAACCTATCAATTCTAATGGCATGCACAAGACCCTATCAGGTGAATAATGCATGCATGGCATGTTCGAAGGCTAAAGCATCAAAGCAAGTAAAGAGCATCATACAAGAGGCATGCAATAAAATGCTCAATGGACTTAAACCACATATGGGTAGACCTAAATCATGCCAAAACAGGGGCCAATACGCCAAAACTTAGGCACAAAAAGGCAAGATATGCATGCTTATGTAATGGCTCATCAACTAGGCATAAGAGCACAACTCTCAAACATGATGAAGAAGTGACAAATGTGAGAGTGTAGCTACACTATATGCACTGAAATCATGTGTGAAATGATGCCAAATCACTCAAACAACACAAGTATAGCATGTAAGAGGGCCTAAGGTACAAGGCTACTAAAGGGGACTACACAAGAGGTATGCAATACGTGGCACAAATGATTGAACCAACCATAGACAGAGCTCAATTAGGTCAAAACAAAGACCAAAACATGCTGGGATGGAGCTCAAAAGCCTAGACAAGCATGCATACGCATTGGCCTATAATCGAGGCACAAAGGCGCAACTCTTAAAAGTACTCAAAGAGTGAAAGAAGTGAGAACATGGTAATGCTATATGCTCTAAAATAACATGTTAAATGATGCTATGACATGCAACTACCACAAGTATGGCATGCTATGGTGCTCAAAACTCAAGACTAGCAAAGGCACCTGCGCTATAGCGACATCAAGCAAGCCCCAAAGGGCCAAGGTGACCCAAAATAGTCCCAATGCAGGTCAAAATAATGTCAAAACATGCATGGATTAGAGCTAACACATGCTAGGATTAGAGGCATGAAGCATGGAACATACTAGGCCAATAAGCATGATTACACTACAAGTGTAAGAAGCAAATGAGGGATGCTCTAACCAACCAAAAACATAGTTATATCATGGCAAAATAACAACAAAAATACACTGATATGGTAGCCCAAATACTTAGACAAGATGGCATACATATTTGAAGACCGCTCGAGAACTTCGCTCCGCGCGCGAATCGTTGTTCATAGCTACTACAATTCGGACTTGTGTCATGGTTCTGAATCTAATCTCACAAAGTGCAATGTGAGACCGATAAATCACCAAAGAGTCCAAATCTGGCAAATCATTTTGGAAAATCGATTTTCAATAAAGATGTGCCAAACATGGACTGCTCTGCCAGATACAGAGTCGCCACCTAAATGTTTTATTTTGGAAAACTTAGGAAACCCTGGCTCATGCCTAAGGCCACGTGTCCGTCATCACCAAAGTTGCCTCGGCTCGGGAACTTGGGTACTAGAGGGGAAGGTCATGCAATGAGCACCCCCGCTCGCCTGATCAAAGATCAGCCTTTACTAACATGATATTTTATTTTTGAAAACACATGCGTTCTTATTCCGGTTGATTAACCTAGAATTACTATGTGATGTGCACAACATACAAGTATAGACTAGATCGCCTAAGTTGGAACAAAACATTTCATGTTCGTTTGTTTGAAAACGGTTTGAAGTTTGCTACTCGCAAGTAGGCTAAGTCACGGATTTTGATGAATTGTTCCTATTCAAGCAATCCAACCTCCACCCACAGGCATTCATGCAGTTAATCAACTAAGGAGTTAGCCTCATGGCAAGCATGCTAACATGGCAGTCACTTACATACATGCAAGGATGCTAAAGCGAAAACACTCATAGTGTACTCCGAGCCAAAACAGAGAACTAGTTAGAAATCATGCATGATCCTAGTTCATGTTAAGATGGCTAACTAATCCTAGTTAACTAATTATTACAAAACAAGCTAATTAACTAACAAGTTAACTAACTAGTTATTACAACACAAATAAGCAGCTAAATGCATTAACTACTTAAGTACAGAACCAAAGCATAAACTAGCTAAGGAAAGCAGTAAAAAGTGGTTCTCGGGATGAGAAGTGCATGCTTGCTCGGTCGCCTCGTTCGGAAATCCGTCACGATGCCCCAACTTGCCTCTATTTTCAATTGTTCTCAGAACACTGTACAAAGCTTCAGAAAGCTTCAACTCCACCATGGGAACTTGTAGGAACATGGCCGACCACTTTCTGGAGTTGCCAACCACCTGCCGACCACTTTTCTTTGCTGCAGACCAGAAAAAGTGGTCAGCCAGCTACTTTTATTGGTTGGACGACCAGTTTTTGCTGCCAGACTCCAGTTTGCTGCAACAGAGAGCAAGAAAGGGCATGGCAATGTATTTGCAAGATATCTATGCACAACCACCCTCCCTGTCATTTCATGATCTCAAGGGAGTGTGGTTCTCGACCCTCGGGCCACCAATCACGTATCTCAATGCATGATGGCTGAGAAGCCAAATTGCACAATTCAATATGAAATGAATGCACACATAAACACATAAATCCTTGACCTCTATCATGTATGATCAAGAGGGTCGGCGACCAAGAATTGAGGCACGTTTCATCACTTCAAGTATGAAACGTCCCTTGTTTCTCGTGTTCAGATTAACACTCAATCCAAACACAATGCAAGCAACAACATGCATAACACAATGCAATTAACAACATGGCATACACAATGCAAAGAATAACATGGCATACGCAATGCAATGAACAACATGGCATACGCAATGCAATGAAACATAAGCATGCAAGCAACATGCAAATAAACTCGCTAAATGGACTTAAACCGAATGTGGACAGACCTTAGTCATGCCCAAATCAGTGGCCATAATGCTAAAAAATGAAGGCACAAAAGCATATACAAGCATGCACATGCACTGGCCCATCAACTAGGCCTAAGAGCACAACCCTCAAGAGTGCTCAAGGAGTGATAAATATGGAAGTGTAACGACACTAAATGCACTGAAATAAAGTATGAAATGATTCCAAATCATTCAAACAACATAAACAAAGCATGCAAGGGTCCTTAAGCATTAAAGCTAGCAAAGAGGATTGCTCTAGGGACATGCAATACATGGCACAAAAGCATGAACCAGCCACAAACAGAGCTCAAGTAGGTCAAAACAAAGACCAAAACATGCTAAGATGGGAGCTCAAAAGTCTAGGCATACAAGCATACAAGCTAGGCCATAAGCTAGGCAACAATGTATAATCCTTAAGGGAATTCAAAGCATGAAAGAATTGGGAACATAGCAATGCTATAAGCTCTGAAATATCATGATAAATGATGCCAAATCATACACACGATGCAAATGAAGCATGCTATGGTGCTCAAAACTTGAAGCTAGCATAGGCACTTGCACTATAGCTATACAAAACATGAAGCATAGGGTCGAGGAAACCCAAAAAAGTCCTAGAACATGTCAAAATGATTCTAAAACATGCATGTAAGGAAGCCAAAACAAGCTAGCATGAAGGGTATGAAGCATGGAATATGCAAGGCCAAAAGGGAGGGTTACACTACACCTACCAAAACCAAGCATGAGATGACTTAATCAAAAAAAATCAAAGTTATATCATGGCAAAATAACCCCAAAAACACACTGAAATGATAGTTCGCAAGCTTAGGCATGAAGGCATACGCAATGGCTCATGTTTAAGGCACAAAGCATGAACCTTCCAAAGCATGGAAAGAGTGACAAATGTGAGTGCATGAACATGAAACATGTACTGAAATCACATTTCAAATGATGCCAAATCATTCAAATAGGCCAAGCAATGCATGCTAATGGACTCGATACACAAAGCTAGCAACCTAAAATGCACTATAGCTATACAAAGTATGGCATGCATGACCAAAACAACACAAATTAGAGCTAGAGCATGCTAAACCATGGACAAAATCTTCTTAGAGTTAATCCAAAATCATGCTAGAATGATGGTCTAAAGCATGATACACATTAGGCTAGTTAATGGAATTGCACTACAAGTGCAAGGAGCATGCATGAGGCCATCAAACCAACCCAAAATAGATCTAAGGCATGTTAAAACAACACCAAAAACCTACTGAGATGGCCCCAAAACAAGCTAGAAAGACATGTTACTTCAAGAAGCACACAAAGCTAGTTTTAAGATTTACACTACAAGTGTACTAAGCATGCATGAGGTGACAAAACCAAGTCAAAATAGTGGTATGTCATGCTGAAATAACCCCAAAAACAAGCTGAGATGTGGCCAACACATGATAGAAAATTATGCTCAAACTTGAGGCTAAGTAAGGCAAGCATTCAAGAACACAAGGAGAGGGGATGACCCTCTCCTATTTGGGACCTCAAAACACCATTTCCACCACTAAAATTCTTCTGAGTTTCAGTGGTGAGAAGGCCAAAACAAGGTGGTCCCAATAGCTTAAAAGGATGGTACAAAACAAAGCCAAACAAGGCCTAAGAGGGGGTGGACCACCACCAACACAAAAGGGACCTTAAACAAACATGTTAAGCCTTAAAAATCAGAACTTTTTTCAGTAGAAAGTCAAGCCAAAAATAGCAAGAAAGTAGGTTCAAAAGTTAAACCAAAACAAGGGTTTTAAGGGTTAGAAGCTCACCCTTGAAGAACACCTTCAAAGCTGCAACTCCAGCACTCTTTTTGAACCAATCCAAAGACTCCAAAACCAACCTCAAAGAGCCTCAGCAACAAGAGTATGGTGTTTGAGTGTGTGTTTGTGTACAATAGTATGGAAAAACTACACTTTCAAGCACAAAAATAGAGCAAGCAAGAAGATATAGAGACAAGGATGTATGTATAGCTCAAGCAAGATTTTCTGAACCTCAGGCATGAGGGAGGAGGCTCCCTTATATAGAAAAATATGCAACAAGCTTGTTGGACAAGCTTTAGGCCTAAAGCCATCCCTCCATACATGTGTATGGAGGATGGCTTCTGTGCCCTCCAGCTATAACAGCTGGCTAGAAAATATCTCCAAAAAGGTGATAGAAAGTTGCCGACCACGTGAAATGGTCGGCCAGCTACTTCTACTGGTCGGCCGACCAGTGGAAGTGGTCGGCCAGGGAAGAAAGTGGTCGGCCATGGGGGGAGATGGTCTGCAGCATGAAAGCAAGGCAGTGGTGTGGTGGCCGACCAGAAAAGGTGGTCCAAAGACCAAGAAAACTAGTTGGCCGACCAGAAAACTGGCTAGCGGGAAGAAAAGTGGTCTCCAGGGGGAAGAACTGGTCTCCCACCCTTGTACCACCTCCCAAATAAGGAAAATAGGGTTTGTACCAAAAACAAACCAAAAAGGATGCAAGGCGAGAGTCCAGGAGGCAAGGCGCACAGCCGGAAGCCCGAAAACTAGTCTACAAGCACCAAAAACGGTCTACGAGGGAAAAGTGGTTTGCGATCACAAAAAGTGGTCTCCCAAACCACAGTGTCCCTCTAGGCAAGGTCAACAAGGCATCGTTTAACCAGTCCCTAGACAAGGCGCGCGGCCGAAGACTCCGGAAACCAGAAACTAGTCTCCAAAATGGAAAAGTGGTCTACGACCACAAAAAGTGGTCTCCCAGACCTCTCTCTCCCTCCAGGGAAGGTCAACAGAGCTTGGTCTACAAACCGAGCCAAAACACAAAGAGTTCAGAGGCCCGGAGGCAAGGCATTCAGCCGAAAACTCCAGAAACTCAAACAAGCACAATATGCACTATCACCGAGCGCTCAATCGACGACATTTGGCTCATATTTAAGGCATAAATCACAACCTTCCAAAAGCATTCAAAGAGTGAAAGATGTGAGGGCATGATAGTGAAACATGCTCTGAAATAACATATCAAATGATGCTAAATCATGCAAATAGCCCAAGCAATGCATATTAGTGACTTGGAAACTCAAAGCTAGTGAGCAATATTTCACTATGGCTATACAAAGCAAGGCATGCATGACCAAAACAACTTAATACAGAGCTTAAGCATGGAAAAACATGAGTAAAAGCTTGCTGGAGTGGAGCCAAAAGCATGCTAGAATGATGGTCCAAAGCATGATGCATGTTAAGGCTATAGGGATGATTGCACTACAAGGGTACGAAGCATGCAAAAGGCAATCAAACTGACCCAAAACAGAGCTATGCCATGCTGAAATAATGCCTAAGACATGCTAAGATGAAGCCAAAACACGCTACTTTGATGAGCCATCAACACAAGCAAACAATAGAAGAGGATGGGGGACAACTCCCACCCATTTAGGGCCTCAAAACACACTTTCCACCACTGAAATTCCTCTAGAATTTAGTGGTCAAAAGGCCAAGAGAAGGTGATCTCAAAGGCCTAAAGAGATGGCACAAAACAAAGCCAAACAAGGCACACAAGAGGGTAAAACACCTCCAACACCAAAAAGGTCTCAAACAAACACTTTAAGCACTTGAAAATAAAGCTTTTTCCAGTTTAAAGTTAAACCAAAAGTCGCATGCAAAGGTGGCTAAGTACTTAAGAAAAACAAAGCTTAAAAGAAGATATGGGACTCACCCTTGAAGAACAAGAACAAGAACAAGGCAGCAACTTCTGAGGCAAAACCAAGCTTTTGAGCTTCAAACAAACCTCCAAGAACCTCAGCTCAAGAATGAAGGTGTTTCACTAGGTGTATAGTGCAAAAGTATGAACAAATCTCACTTTTAGGCTCAAAACAGCACAAATATATAGAGATAGAAGGATATGTATAGCCCTAAGCAATTTTCTGAACTTGAGACTAGAGGGAGGAGGCTCCCTTATATAGAAAACCATGGCTCAAGCTTGTTAGACAAGCTAGAGACTTGGTTCAAGCCCTTCATACACGTGTATGGAGGATGCTTTCTGTGCCTAACAGCTGGCACAACAGGCAAGAAAAATATCTGCAGAAAAGGTGCCGACTAGTTGAAGTGGTCGGCCGACCACTCCCACTAGTCGACCGACCATAAAAGGTGTTCTACAGGGAGAAAAAGTGGTCGGCAGGAGGGGAAAGGTAGTCTGCAGGGAGACTAGAAGGTGGTGGCAGGCTGCCGACCACCTTAGGTGGTCCACAGACCACCAACCCCAGCTGGCCTACCAGAAAAACTGGCTGCAGGGAAGAAAAGTGGTCTACAGGGGGAGCAAGGTGGTTTGTAGGGAGAGTAGAAGGTGGTGGCAGGCTGCCGACCACCTTGGTGGTCCATAGACCACCCACTCTAGCTGGCCGACCAGAAAAAATGAGCTGGCAAGGAAGAAAAGTGGTCTACAGGGAGAGAAACTGGTCTACACCACTGTTCCACCCTCCAGGAAAGGGATAACAAGGTTTGGTTCAAAAACAAACCAAAAAGGAAGCAAGATGAGAGTCTGCAAGGTGAGACACTCAGCCGGAAGCCTCAAAAACTAGTCTACGGGTACAAAAAGTGGTCTACGAGAGGGAAAGGTAGTCTACGACTACAAAAAGTGGTCTACAGACCTCTGTGTCCCTCTAGGCAAGAGCAACAAGGCATGGTCCAAAAACCAGGCCAAGAGGAGAAAGTTAAGAGGTCCCGAGACAAGACGCTCAGCCAAAGGCTCCGGAAACTCAAAACGAGCACAAACATGCACAATCATCGAGTGCACAGACGATGACATCTGAGTCTTAAGGTTGGTAAAAAATAGGGTGTCTACAGTTCCCCCTCTTTGACAGAACTCGAAAGTCATGAAATGACGGGAGTGAATGTCAAAGCCCAGAGACGACCCATTTTTGACAATGCCGAAGACTTAGATAAATAGGCAAGATAACAAAGAGATGTGCCCACAGGCAGCGGCAAAATGCAAATGAACATGCACGATGCAAGAGCATAACTAATGATCATGCAAAGAAGACTGTAATGGAGCATTTATGCAAAATAAATACAACATTTTAAGCGAATGTTATGCAAAGAAATGCTACAGCAAACCCATACATAAGCAAGTAAACACGAACCAAACTACATCTCATGCAGAAAGGATGTAAGAAAATTATGCAATCTTCATTGCGCTCACACAGAAAAGACTAGAAACGACTATCGGGAACACCCAAAGTCTCAAACGAAACAACTCAAACGCGTACCAAACGTGAGAGGAGAAAGGTACGTCCTAATGCATGTCAAACGCGAGAGAAGAAAGACATCCAAACGTGTGTCAAACACGAGAGGAGAAAGGTAACCAAGAGAGTTTGAGGGAACAGGAATGATCTCACCTGGAGTTTCTCTGACTGAAACACATACAATATTGTCTGGTTGTGCCAGCTTCAAATGAATCGTACATACAATATCGTACCTGTACAAAAAGAAACTTTGACAGATACAATATAGTAGAAACACATGTTCAACATTACATCAAGGTATAATTTCAACACGAGATAAACACGTGTATATACAATGCAAATGAAGAGGTGCATAACAATGCAAGTGAAAAGATTGCATAACAATGCAAGCAGAACGTAGTGCATAACAATGCAGGTAGAACGCGCATAACAATGCAAGTGAAAAGGTTGCATGACAATGCAAGCGAAACGGGCGCAAAACAATGCAGGTCGAACGTGTATAATAATACAGGTGAAGAGGTGCATAACAATGCAACTGGAACATGCATAACAATGCAAGTGAAAAGGTTGCATGACAATGCAAGTAGAACAATGCATAACAATGCGAGTAGAGTGTGCATAACAATGCAACTGGAAGGGTGCATAACAATGCAAGTGGAACGTGCGTGACAACACAAGTGAAAAGGTGCATAATAATGCAACTAAAGCATGCATAACAATACAAGTGAAAAGGTGCATAACAATGCAAGTGGAACGTGCGTGACAACGCAAGTGCAAAGGTGCATAACAATGCAAGTGAAAACGCGCATAACAATGCAAGTGGAACGTGCGTGACAACGCAAGTGAAAAGGTGCATAACAATGCAACTGAAAGGGTGCATAACAATGCAAGTGAAAAGGTGCATGACAATGCAAGTAGAACGTGTGTGACAACGCAAGTGAAAAGGTGCATAACAATGCAACTGAAGCGTGCATAACAATGCAACTGGAATGTGCATGACAATGCAAGTGAAAAGGTGCATAACAATGCAAGTGGAACGTGCGTGACAACGCAAGTGAAGAAGTACATAACAATGCAACTGAAAGGGTGCATAACAATCCAACTAGAACGGGTGCATGACAATGCAAGTGAAACATGTATAACAATGCAATTGAAGCGTGCATAACAATGCACGTGGAGAAAGATGCATGTCTATGCAAAACTGATATACGTATTCTACGCAATGAGTGCATGTTCGATGCAATGCAACAGGTATGGACAATTCCTACACAAACATAAAAGCATGCAAAATGTAATACGATGTGACGCGCATACTCTGTGGAGAAATAAGAACTTGTGTAGTGCAATGCAACACAGCACACACATTCCATGCACAACAACAATGCATTTTCAGTGCAACATTAACAGCATGTTTGAAGTAAAATGTCAAATAAGGAAATGCACGCCTTAACGAGACCAATTCAAACGCAACCTCTGATTTACCTCTCAGAGGGGTCACAACGTACTTAAAAAGGATACACCTTGCTCCTGACAAGTGACGATGAGCCGTGCATCGAAGACATGAATCGAAGTTTCCGCGGGGACATTTTGAGTTGAAAATAGTGAACTTTTCTTGCACTTTCTCGAGAGCCAAGGACTCCAATCAGCATAAAAACACACAGGGAGGACAATGGGACCCTAAAGACCACCCAGGAGGGTTGCCGACCACCTAGACCAGCTGTAGACCACCTGCAGACCACTTAGCTGGTCGGTCGGCCTGAAAAACTGGTCGGCCGACCAGTTTAGCAAAATTGGGGCAGTTTGGTCTTTTGAAGGTCGACTCTTTAAATACACAACTCCAAAACACATTTCATCACACCTTCAAGGCCAAAAACACATACTCACCCTCCCTAGACCCTTTTTCCTCTTAGATCCAGGCTTTGCATGCGTTTTCCAATGCCCCACGCGAAGTTGATTCACTAAGAACTTCTGATTTCCTTCACTTTGAACCGATCAGAATTTGTTTTCGGGCTTCTTTCTCCATTTTCACCACTTGAGATATGTTTCTCTCGAAGTTTAGCACCTTTTCCCGGGCTTTGACTTTCTTTGACTTTTTCTCTTCCCGAGAGTTGACTTTTGGCAATTCTAGCTCATTTCGCTCATTTTTGCTCATTTTGCACCTTCTTTTCAAATGGCGAACCATATTCCACATGATGGGGGTTCCCCGAGAGCAGAGGATGAGCCTGATATCATGCCATTGCCGTTGAGAGTTTGGCCTTTCGACCCGTAGAGGTACCATCCTCAGGAGCACGTACTACCACCCAGTACTTTTCATCATTTATAGATTTCGCGCGACAAGCACCCGGGGGACAAGCACCCGGGGACTTTCTACTACGGGAGCCGGAGTCTCATTTGTCCCATGACGCACCTGGGGTAGGCATTGCACTCTTACATTTTCTGCAATGTACTTTACATTTCTCGTATAATTTGTACTTTTGCACCGTATTTCATCTGCTCATACCAAACACAGCTCACGCACAGCACTCTGCTCATTCTGAACACAACTCACAACACAACATTCTGTTCATTCTGCACACAGCTCACAACACAACACTCTGCTCATTCTGAACACAGCTCACAACATAGCATTTTGTTCATTCTGCACACAGCTCATAACATAGCATTTTGTTCATTTAGCATTTGGCACACAGCTCATACATAGCATTCTGTTTATTTGGTGCAGATAGCTTCTCGTTTTACCCAGGGATATGGGTCGATCATAGCGAGGGAGTGGTATATGGAGCTCCGAGATGGTGTTCGACAGATTGTTGATGAGGCAGGGTTCAGCCCATTTTGCATGGGGTTATCGCGTCTTCCCGTGAGTAGGACCCTCCTAGGCACATTGGTAGAGAGATGGTGGGACACCACCAACTCCTTCCATTTCTCAGCCACTAGGGACATGACGATAACCCCTTATGACTTTCCCATGTTGACGATGTTGGAGGTCGGACGATCCCATATGATTCGGATATGGGTATGTGGAAGGCAGCCTAGACTTATCTACTCAGAGCCCATCCGCTGATCTACCGATCATCAGGCGCAGTTAGATACACCTGGTTCGCAGAGCAGTACAGAGGGGAGCATCCCGAGACTGTTGAGGAAGTGGAGCAGTACGCTCGGGGATTCCTGATGTTCGTTCTTGCGACCACACTGTTCTCCGATAGGGGGAGCACGGTCGGGCTACACCTTCTAAGTGCTCTAGTAGACCTATCCCAGGTTCGGCACTTTGACTGGGGCGGCACGAGCCTTGCTACCCTTTACTGCTATATGAGCGCAACCTCCTGCAGGCGCGGGAACATAATAGGTGACTATTCGAGAGCCTGGGAGGTACATTCTGCTCTTTTGATTTACATTTCTGCTTTTCATTATCTGTACAGTGCACACTCCACACATTGCACACATTACATTCTGTACTCCGCATTCTGCACTCTGCATTTTCTGTATATTCTGTATTCTGACTGCACTGTCTTGCCTTTCACAGCTCTGGGTATGCGCCTATTTCCCGACGCTCGCCCCTGATCCGGAGGTTGAGGCACCACTCGAGGTGCCGTACTCGCGCAGATTTGAGGGTCGATGCCGGCCCAGACCCTGCGAGACCTTGTCATATCTCAGGCATTACTTTGACACAATACGGGCGACCGAGGTAATCCAGAACTCTTAGTTCTTTATGCTTTCAGCTTCGGCTAACCTTACATATCTATGACAACTAATCAATTCATACCCTTGTTATCCACAAATCACCTGGCAGCCTTGGGTAGCCATACCGGGGTTTTCTTAATTCCAGTTTACTGGGGCATGGGGTGTCTCCCGATACCGAATTTTGTTTGAGGGACTAGTTGGCAAAGGGAATGAAAGGGAATTAGGATGAAAATTAAAGGGAATTCAAATTCATCCCTTTGGACTTGAGAACTTAACACTTAGGTGGTTTAGAAAACATGAAATGAGTTGCTTAAGTTAAACTAATACCGTTAAGCTACAATTACTCCGTAAATTCTCTTTCTTGGAGGCTAATCAGGATTAGTTTGCGTGAAACTTGGCCTCTTAAGATAATGACTAAGCTAATTAGTTCCTACAATAAAGGAGAGAACGTTCTAGAAGGACGGAGAGAGTTAGAGAGAATCTTTCTTCCCGAGTGGTAGAGGAGAAAGTTAGAGAAAAGAAATGGAAATATGATGAAAATTAGTGAGAATTCGAATTCACCTTTTTGGATTTGAGAATTGAGCGCTTAGGTGATTTAGAAAACATTAAATGAGTTGCTTAAGTAAAAGTAATATCGTTAAGCCACAATTACTCCGCATGTGGCTAATCAAGATTAGTTTGCGTGAAACTTGGCCTCTTAAGATAATGACTAAGCTAATTAGTTCCTACAATAAAAGAGAGAACGTTCTAGAAGGACGGTGAGAGTTAGGGAGAATCTTTGTTCCCTAGTGGTAGAGGAGAAAGCTAGAGAAAAGAAATGGAAATACGATGAAAATTAATGCGAATTCAAATTCATCTTTTTGGACATGAGAATTGAGCACTTAGGTGATTTAGACAACATTAAATGAGTTACTTAAGCAAAAGTAATATCGTTAAGCCACAATTACTCCGTATATTCTCTTTCTTGGAGGCTAAGAAAGAATAGTTTTTTTTTTTTTGGGTGAATAAAGAAAGATTAGTTTGAGTTAAGCTTGGCCGCTTAAGCTAGTGAATCTAATAGTGGCCTAAGCTAATTAGTTCCTCAAACAAAACACAGAAGGTTGGAGAAGGACGGAGAGAGTTAGAGAAAAGAAAGGGAATTAGGATGAAAATTAAAGGGAATTTCGAGTTCATCCACTTGGACTTGAGAATTGAACACTTAGGTGATTTAGAAAACTTTAAATGAGATGCTTAAGTTAAACTAATATGGTTATGGTGCAGTCGCAAAGTAAAATCTCATTTTTGGAGGCTAAGCAAGATTTGTTTGAGTTAACCTTGGGCTCTTAAGCTAATGAAACTGTTCGTTGCCTAAGCTAAGTAGTTCCTTGAGAAAAACACAGAAGGACGGAGAGGGACGGAGAGAGTTAGAGAGAAACTTTCTTCTTGGGAACTGGAAGTGATAGTTAGAGAAAAGAATGGTAAGTAGGATGAAACTTACAGGGAATTGAAATTCATCCATTTGGGTTTGAGAATTGAACACTTAGGTGATTTAGATAACATGAAATGAGTGGCTTAAGTTAAACTAATATCATTAAGTACGATTATTCCGCAAATTCTCTTTCTTGGAGGCTAAGCAAGATTAGTTTGAGTGAAACTTAGCCTCTTAAGCCAACGAAACTAATAGTTTGCCTAAGCTAATTAGTTTCTATAATAAAAGAGGGAAGGTTCTAGAAGGACGGAGAGAGTTAGAGAAAACCTTTCTTCCTTGGTGGTGGAAGAGAGAGTCTGGAAAAAGAAAGGGAAATAGGATGCAAAGTTAATGCGAATTCGAATTCAACTTTTTGGACTTGGGAATAGAGCACTTAGGTGATTTAGAAAACATTAAATGTGTTGCTTAAGTAAAAGTAATATCGTTAAGCTACCATTACTCCGTATATTCTCTTAAGAAAGATTAGTTTGAGCTAAACGTGGCCACTTAAGCAAATGATACTAATAGTTGCCTTAGCTAATTAGTTCGTAGAAGAAAAGAGAGAAGGTTGGAGAAGGGGGAGAGAGTCGGTGAAAAACTTTCTTGCTGAGTGGTAGAAGAGGAAGTCAGAGTAATGAAAAGGAATTAGGATGAAAATTAAATGGAATTCAAATTCATCCCTTTGGACTTAGGAACTGAACACTTAGGTGATCTAGAAAACACGAAATGAGTTGCTTAAGTTAAACTCATATCGTTAAGCAACAATTACACTGTAAATTCTCTTTCTTGGAGGCTAATCAGGATTAGTTTGCATGAAACGTGGCCTCTTAAGATAACGACTAAGCTAATTAGCTCCTACAATAAAAGAGAGAACGTTCTAGAAGGACGGGGAGAGTTAAAGAGAATCTTTCTTCCTAAGTGGTAAAGGACAAAGTTAGAGAAAAGAAACGGAAATACGATGAAAACTAATGTTAATTCAGATTCATCTTTTCGAATTTGAGAATTGAGCACTTAGGTGATTTAGGAAACAATAAATGAGTTACTTAAGTAAAAGTAATATCGTTAGGCTACCATTACTCTGTGTGTTCTCTTTCTTGGCAGCGAAGCAAGATTAGTTTGAGCTAAAAGTGGCCACTTAAGCTAACGATACTAATAGCTGCCTAAGGTCATTGGTTCGTAGAAGAAAAGAGAGAAGGTTGGAGACGGAGGGAGAGAGTCAGAGAAAAACTTTCATCTTTAGTGGAAGAAGAGGAAGTTAGAGAAATGAAAGGGAATTAGGATGAAAATTAAAGGGAATTCAAATTCATCCCTTTGGACTTGAGAACTTAACACTTAGGTGGTTTAGAAAACATGAAATGAGTTGCTTAAGTTAAACTAATACCGTTAAGCTACAATTACTCCGTAAATTCTCTTCCTTTGAGGCTAATCAGGATTAGTTTGCGTGAAACTTGGCCTCTTAAGATAATGACTAAGCTAATTAGTTCCTACAATAAAGGAGAGAACGTTCTAGAAGGACGAAGAGAGTTAGAGAGAATCTTTCTTCCCGAGTGGTAGAGGAGAAAGTTAGAGAAAAGAAATGGAAATACGATGAAAATTAGTGCGAATTCGAATTCACCTTTTTGGACTTGAGAATTGAGCACTTAGGTGATTTAGAAAACATTAAATGAGTTGCTTAAGTAAAAGTAATATCGTTAAGCCACAATTACTCCGCATGTGGCTAATCAAGATTAGTTTGCGTGAAACTTGGCCTCTTAAGATAATGACTAAGCTAATTAGTTCCTACAATAAAAGAGAGAACGTTCTAGAAGGACGGTGAGAGTTAGGGAGAATCTTTGTTCCCTAGTGGTAGAGGAGAAAGCTAGAGAAAAGAAATGGAAATACGATGAAAATTAATGCGAATTCAAATTCATCTTTTTGGACTTGAGAATTGAGCACTTAGGTGATTTAGACAACATTAAATGAGTTGCTTAAGCAAAAGTAATAACGTTAAGCCACAATTACTCCGTATATTCTCATTCTTGGAGGCTAAGAAAGATTAGTTTTTTTTTTTTTTTTGGGGGGGGGGGGGTGAATAAAGAAAGATTAGTTTGAGTTAAGCTTGGCCGCTTAAGCTAGTGAATCTAATAGTGGCCTAAGCTAATTAGTTCCTAAAACAAAACACAGAAGGTTGGAGAAGGACGGAGAGAGTTAGAGAAAAGAAAGGGAATTAGGATGAAAATTAAAGGGAATTTTGAGTTCATCCACTTGGACTTGAGAATTGAACACTTAGGTGATTTAGAAAACTTTAAATGAGATGCTTAAGTTAAACTAATATGGTTATGGTGCAATCGCAAAGTAAAATCTCATTTTTGGAGGCTAAGCAAGATTTGTTTGAGTTAACCTTGGGCTCTTAAGCTAATGAAACTGTTCGTTGCCTAAGCTAAGTAGTTCCTTGAGAAAAACACAGAAGGATGGAGAGGGACGGAGAGAGTTAGAGAGAAACTTTCTTCTTGGGAACTGGAAGTGATAGTTAGAGAAAAGAATGGTAAGTAGGATGAAACTTACAGGGAATTGAAATTCATCCATTTGGATTTGAGAATTGAACACTTAGGTGATTTAGATAACATGAAATGAGTGGCTTAAGTTAAACTAATATCATTAAGCTACGATTATTCCGCAAATTCTCTTTCTTGGAGGCTAAGCAAGATTAGTTTGAGTGAAACTTGGCCTCTTAAGCCAACGAAACTAATAGTTTGCCTAAGTTAATTAGTTTCTACAATAAAAGAGGGAAGGTTCTAGAAGGACAGAGAGAGTTAGAGAAAACCTTTCTTTCTTGGTGGTGGAAGAGAGAGTCTGGGAAAAGAAAGGGAAATAGGATGCAAAGTTAATGCGAATTCGAATTCAACTTTTTGGACTTGGGAATAGAGCACTTAGGCAATTTAGAAAACATTGAATGTGTTGCTTAAGTAAAAGTAATATCGTTAAGCTACCATTACTCCTTATATTCTCTTTCTTGGAGGTTAAGAAAGATTAGTTTGAGCTAAATGTGGCCACTTAAGCAAATGATACTAATAGTTGCCTTGGCTAATTAGTTCGTAGAAGAAAAGAGAGAAGGTTGGAGAAGGGGGGAGAGAATCGGAGAAAAACTTTCTTGCTGAGTGGTAGAAGAGGAAGTTAGAGTAATGAAAAGGAATTAGGATGAAAATTAAATGGAATTCAAATTCATCCCTTTGGACTTGGGAACTGAACACTTAGGTGATTTAGAAAACACGAAATGAGTTGCTTAAGTTAAACTCATATCGTTAAGCAACAATTACACCGTAAATTCTCTTTCTTGGAGGCTAATCAGGATTAGTTTGCGTGAAACGTGGCCTCTTAAGATAACGACTAAGCTAATTAGCTCCTACAATAAAAGAGAGAACGTTCTAGAAGGACGGGGAGAGTTAGAGAGAATCTTTCTTCCTAAGTGGTAAAGGACAAAGTTAGAGAAAAGAAACGAAAATACGATGAAAACTAATGTGAATTCAGATTCATCTTTTCGGACTTGAGAATTGAGCACTTAGGTGATTTAGAAAACAATAAATGAGTTACTTAAGTAAAAGTAATATCGTTAGGCTACCATTACTCCGTGTGTTCTCTTTCTTGGCGGCTAAGAAAGATTAGTTTGAGCTAAAAGTGGCCACTTAAGCTAACGATTCTAATAGTTGCCTAAGGTAATTGGTTCGTAGAAGAAAAGAGAGAAGGTTGGAGACGGAGGGAGAAAGTCAGAGAAAAACTTTCATCTTTAGTGGAAGAAGAGGAAGTTAGAGAAATGAAAGGGAATTAGGATGAAAATTAAAGGGAATTCAAATTCATCCCTTTAGACTTGAGAACTTAACACTTAGGTGGTTTAGAAAACATGAAATGAGTTGCTTAACTTAAACTAATACCGTTAAGCTATAATTACTCCGTAAATTCTCTTTCTTAGAGGCTAATCAGGATTAGTTTGCGTGAAACTTGGCCTCTTAAGATAATGACTAAGCTAATTAGTTCCTACAATAAAGGAGAGAACGTTCTAGAAGGACGGAGAGAGTTAGAGAGAATCTTTCTTCCCGAGTGGTAGAGGAGAAAGTTAGAGAAAAGAAATGCAAATATGATGAAAATTAGTGCAAATTCAAATTCACCTTTTTGGACTTGAGAATTGAGCACTTAGGTGATTTAGAAAACATTAAATGAGTTGCTTAAGTAAAAGTAATATCGTTAAGCCACAATTACTCTGCATGTGGCTAATCAAGATTAGTTTGCATGAAACTTGGCCTCTTAAGATAATGGCTAAGCTAATTAGTTCCTACAATAAAAGAGAGAATGTTCTAGAAGGACGGTGAGAGTTAGGGAGAATCTTTGTTCCCTAGTGGTAGAGGAGAAAGCTAGAGAAAAGAAATGGAAATACGATGAAAATTAATGCGAATTCAAATTCATCTTTTTGGACTTGAGAATTGAGCACTTAGGTGATTTAGACAACATTAATTGAGTTGCTTAAGCAAAAGTAATATCGTTAAGCCACAATTACTCCGTATATTCTCTTTTTTGGAGGCTAAGAAAGATTAGTTTTTTTTTTTTTGGGTGAATAAAGAAAGATTAGTTTGAGTTAAGCTTGGCCGCTTAAGCTAGTGAATCTAATAGTGGCCTAAGCTGATTAGTTCCTAGAACAAAACACAGAAGGTTGGAGATGGACGGAGAGAGTTAGAGAAAAGAAAGGGAATTAGGATGAAAATTAAAGGGAATTGTGAGTTCATTCACTTGGACTTGAGAATTGAACACTTAGGTGATTTAGAAAACTTTAAATGAGCAAATTACTCAGCAAATTATTCAATAAATTCTCCGTAAATTACTCAGTAATTTCCCAATAAATTCCTTATAAATTCTTTGTTAATTACCTAGCAAATTACACAGTAAATTACTCAGCAAATTACTTATTAAATTCTTAGTAAATTATTAAGTACGTTACCTTGTATATTAGTCAGTAAATTTTCTGTAAATTACTTAGTAAATTCTCATTAAATTACTCAGTAAATTCTCCGTAAATTACTCAATAAATTCCTAGTAAATTCTCAGTAAATTCCCAATAAATTCATAGTAAATTACTCAGTGAATTCATAGTAAATTACTCGGTAAATTAATTAGTAAATTCTTAGCAAAGGACTCAGTAAAGTATCATAAAATTACTCAGTAAATTCCTAGTAAATTCTTAGCAAATTACTCAGTAAATTCTCTGTAAATTACTCAGTTATTCTCAGTAAATTACTCAGTAAATTCTCGTTAAATTCTCCATAAATTACTCAGTAAATTCCTTGTAAATCCTCAACAAATTACTTAGTAAATTACTCAGTAAATTCAGGTTAAATTACTTGGTAAATTCTCAGAAAATTCCTAATAAATTACTCAACAAATTACTAATTAAGTTCTCAGTAAATTACTCAATAAATTTCCGGTAAATTCTCAGTAAATTCCTTGTAAATTCTTAGTAAATTACCCAGCAAATTAAACAGTAAATTACTCTGAAATTACTCAGCAAATTACTCATTAAATTCTCAGTAAATTCAAAGCAAATTCTCAGAAAATTCTCATTAAATTACCTGGTAAATTACTCAGTAAATTACTTATCAAATTTTTCGCAAATTACTCAGCAAATTCCCAGTAAATTATTCAGTAAATTCCCTATAAATTCGTAGTAAATTACCCAGTAAATTACAAAGGAAATTACCAGTAAATTACTCTGCAAATTACTTAGCAAATTACTCATTAAATTCTCAGTAAATTACTCAGTACATTAACTAGTAAAATACTCAGTAAATACACATTAAGTTACTCAGTAAATTCTCTATAAATTACATAGAAAATTCCAAGTAAATTGCTAGTAAATTCTCAAGAAATTATGCATTAAATTCCTAGTAAATTACTGAGTAAATTATTCATTAAATTCTCAATAAATTAAGTTGTAAATTCCCTTTAAATTATCAGTAAATTACCTAGTAAATTACCAGTAAACTATTCAGTAAATTACGTAGTAAATTCCCAATAAATTCTCAGTAAATTTGTCATGACCCGAACCCGCCCCTATGGGTTAAGGACATAACCGGCCAGTAATCCTGAGATTACCTACGGCCTCAAACCAAAACAGACGTAACTCAACAGAGTAAAGGGGCCAAACGGAAGCAATAATTAAAAACTTTGTCCATAGAGTCGTGCTTATATGCACTTTAAGACAAACCATACACATATACGTTAATAACCCACAACAAAATACAGTACCATAAAATCCTTTACAGGCAGGATCATCCAAACTGAGTCAACCCATAACAAAACTATATACAGATATACACAAGGTCCTTGCCAACAAGACAAAATATAAATACATAACAAAATGGCAATGATGGGTCTCGTGCGTGAGACACAAGGCTGACTCTCCAAAACTCATATTGTTCCTGGAAGACTTCACTGGGGCTGGGTTTAGACTTCTCTTGACTCACCTACAAACACATGAATGAGCGTGAGCGATAGCCCAGTGAATAATATCAAATCAAATACAGGAGTTACATAACAATATAGAACAACATGTTCCAAACGACCTTGGGCCTAATTCATATTTCTATTTAACAGATATATAACTATACGAAATTCAAATCAAGTGATTGTAGTTCCAAACATTCTGGCCTTGGGCCCATTCGGATTTCCATTCATGTCTAAATGGCCTTCGGCCCATTCATTTATGTCAAAATGGCCTTTGGCCCATTCGTTTACGTCAAAACGGCCTTCGGCCCACTCATTCATGCCAAAACGACCTTCGGTCCATTCATATATGTCAAAACAACCTTCGGTCCGTTCATTTCTATCAAAACGACCTTTGGTCCATTCAGTTCTATCAAAAGGACCTTCAGTCCATTCATTTCTGTTAAAACGACCTTTGGTCCATTTATTTCTATCAAAACGACCTTTGGTCCATTTATTTTTATCAAAATGACCTTTGATCCAATCATTCATTCATGTCAGACTTTTGTCCACAATCCCAATTAGCAACTCATAAAGCTTATAAGGGAATAAACAATTGGACATTGATAATCTTTCAAATATCGATATTACTTACAGTAATCGGCTTGTGGATTTGCCCTGGAGCTTGACCCTACACATTTCATGAACACAAAAGGGTCACTAACAGTTCAATCCGTTCTTTAGTTCACATATTCCTCTTTAGGCTTTATTCTTTTCTCATTAACTCATTTACAATGCTTAACATATGCCTAAGAGTGCTTACAAGTGAAAGAGAACGGAAAACGAAACACAGAACGCATGAACAAAATTTCAGAAAACAGGGTCCCCGCTCGAGCAGACCCTTAAAGCCTGAAAAAGTGCTGGTTACCTCAAATTCACGCTCGAGTATGCACTCGGCCGCTCGAGCAGATGGCCTGCCTGCATAGCTCCCCGCTCGAGCGGGCACCATGTCTGCAAAAAAAAAGTGCTGGGAGCACGATTTTCCTGCTCGAGCGACAATTCCCACGCTCAAGCGGACATCAAAAATTTGGGTTTTCCAGATTAAGTTCTTAAGCTCCAATTCGATTTTCCAACCAATATATCATTCATGTCATGGCTCAATTCTCAATTATAATTATACCAACATGGTGTAAACCCCAAATCACAACCAAATGAAGCTCAATTCACAATTAATTCACATGCATGCCCCAATCTCCCATCAAACTCATTCTAACATAACAAATTCATACATTCAAGCTCATATCTTCATAATTTGTACATGCATGTGATGAATTAGCCACATTCTCAACTTAGACAATACAATTGGTCATCAAAACACGAGTTTTAACCAAAACTCTACATGAATCAAGTATTTCAAGCTCATACATGCTATTTCAAAACAATCCCTTACATGCATGCATATATCAAGCTTTAATTCAACAAAACCAACCCAATTTCATTCAATCTTACTCTTGATCACCCAATTAGCTTGAACGCACACAAAATTACAAACTATAATCCAAGAATTACTCACCTAGAAGCTTTGATTCTCACAATCTATAACAATTCTTGGACTATCTTCAAGGTTCCCAAGCTTTAAGCTAAATTTTGCACAATTTCTCTCCCTTTCTCTCACTAAGGCCGGATCTCTCTCTCTCTCAATTGTATAACTCAGATTTTTTAAGTTCAATAGAGTTAAAGGAGAGTGTAGTGCTAACATACAACAAGCCCCACTAACATATTATTTTAATATAAAATAATTGGGCACTCAATTCATCAATTTAATCACTTTAATCTGACCAAATCAATTTCTAATTAAATTTCACCGTAGGCTCTAAAAATTATGCCAATCACAATGGCGTAATCGATTTCGGGTTCCGTGGCCGATAAGGCCCTCAATTTAATTTCCCAAGCAGATTATTCAAACAGATATTTCTACGGTGAACAGATAGAAACTCAAAGTCACATACATTCACATAATGGCATACAAAATCATGTTAAACACATAATCATATTCAAATTAAGGACCAATTAGCGTATTATAGAACAGGGGTATCACAAAATTACTCATAAAATTCTTAATTACTTACTCAGAAAATCACTCAGAAATTTCCTAGTAAAATCTAAGTAAATTACTTTGAAAATTCTCAGTAAATTCGTAGTAAATTACTCAGTAAATTACTCGGTAAATTCCCAGTAAATTCTCAGTAAATTCCTAATAAATTACTCAATAAATTCTCTATAAATTACTCAGTAAATTCTAAGTAAATTATTCAATAAATTCTAAGTAATTCCCTATAAATTACTCAGTAAATTCTCAGTAATTTAACAGTGAATTCTCAGTAAATTACTTAGTAAATCCTTAGTAAATTACTCAGTAAATTCTCAGTAAATTACTCGGTAAATTCCTAGTAAATTCCCAAAAAATTCATAGTAAATTATTCAGTAAATTCTCAATAAATTCTCTGTAAAGTACTTAGTAAATTTCCAGTAAATTCTTATCAAATTACTCAGTAAATTACTTAGTAAATTCCCAGTAAATTATTCAAACAATTCTCAGTAAATTACTCGATAAATTCTCAGTAAATTCTTAGGAAATTACTTAGTGAATTATTAAGAAAATTATTAGTAATTTACTCAGAAAATTCCCCGTAAATTCTTCAGTAAAATTACTCAGTAAATTTTTGGTAAATTCTCCGTAAATTACTCTGAAAGTTACTTAGTAAATTCTCAATATATTACTTAGTAAATTCTCTGTAAATTACTCAGTAAATTTCCAGTAAATTATCAGCAAATTACTCAGTAAATTCTCAGAAAATTACTCAGTAAATTTCCTATAAATTCTTAGTAAATTACCCAGTAAATTACATAGTAAATTCCCAGTAAACTACTCATTAAATTCTCAGTAAATTACTCAGTACATTACCCAGTAAATTACTCAGAAAATTCCCAGTAAAATCTCAGTTAACTCTAAAAAAAATCTCTGTAAATTACTCAGCAAATTCCTAGTAAATTGCACAGTAAATTCTTAGCAAATTACTCAGTAAATTTCATGTAAATTCTAAGTAAATTACCCAGCAAATTACACAGAAAATTACTAATTAAATTCTCAGTAAATTACCCAGTACATTATCCAGTAAATTACTTGGTAAATTCTCATTAAATTACGCAGTAAATTCCAGTAAATTCTCTATAAATTTAACTTAAATTACTCAGTAAATTTTTCGTAAATTACTCTGTAAAGTCCAGTAATTTCTCAGTAAATTCACATTAAATTATTCGGTAAATTACTCAGCAAATTCTCAGTAAATTACTCTTTAAATTGCTCAGCAATTCCCAGTAAATTACTCAGTTAATTTGCAGTAAATTCTTAGTAAATTCCCTGTAAATTCTTAGTAAATTACCTAGTAAATTACACAGTAAATTCTCAGCAAATTACTTAGTACATTATCTAGTAAATTACTAAGTAAATTCCCAGTAAATTAGTGAGTAAATTTCTAGTAAATTCTCAATAAATTACTCAATAAATTACTCGGTAAATTCTCAGTAAATTACTTAGTTAATTGACATTAAATTACTTAGCAAATTACCAGTAAATTACTCAATAAATTCCCAATAAATTCTCAATAAATTCCTTGTAAATTTTTAGTAAATTAAACAACAAATTGTACAATAAATTACTCTGCAAATAACTCACTAAATTCTCAGTAAATTACTCAGTAGATGACCTAGTAAATAACTATGTAAATTCTTTGTAAATTACTCAGCAAATTCCTAGTAAATTCTCTTTAAATTACTTAGTAAATTCTTCCTAAATTACTCAGCAAATTCCTAATAAATTCTTAGTAAATTACTCTGTAAATTCACATTAAATTACTCGATAAATTACTCAGGAAATTATACAGTAAATTCTCAGAAAAATTCCCTATAAATTCTTAGTAAATTCTTAGTAAATTACTCTACAAATTACTCATTAAATTCTCAAAAAATTACTCAGTACATTACCCAGTAAATTACTCAGTAAATTCTCAATAAATTACTCAGTAAATTACAATGCAAATTCGCAGTAAATTCTAATTAAATTACTTAGTAAATTCTTCGGTAAATACTCAGTAAATTCCCAGTAAATTCTCAATAAATGCCCTATAAATTCTCAGTAAATTACTGAGTAAATTCACATTAAATTACTCAATAAATAACTCAGTAAATTACTCAGGAAATTCTCAGTAAATTACTCAGCCAATTCCAAGTAAATTACTCCATAAATTCTCAGTTAATTCCCTGTAAATTTTTAGTAAATTTCCTAGTAATAATTTCCCAATAAATTCCTATACAAATTAGTCATTAAATTCTCAGTAAATTACCCAGTACATTACTCTGTAAATTACTCATTAAATTATCTGTAAATTACTCAGTAAATTCCCACTAAATTCTCAGTAAATGACCTATAAATTCTCAGTAAATTACTCCGTAAATTTCCAGAAAATTGCCAATGAATTCTCAGTAAATTACGCAGTAAATTCCTATTAAATTACTGAACAAATTCTAAGTAAATTTTAAGTAAATTACTTAGTAAATTACCAATAAATTACTTAGTAAATTCCCAGTAAATTCTAAGTAAATTCCCAATAAATTCACAATAAATTACTTAGTAAATTCTCAGTAAATTACTTAGTAAATTTTCAGTAAATTACTCAGTAAATTTTTATTAAATTACCGGGTAAATTCCCAATAAATTCCAAGTAAATTACTCAGTAAATTACGCAGTAAATTCTGATTAAATTCCCATTAAATTACTGAGTAAATTACTCATTGAATTCGTAGTAAATTCTCAGTAAATTACTCGTTAAATTCTAGGTAAATTCTCAATAAATTCCCAATGAATTCCCTGTAAATTCTACGTAAATTAGTCAGTAAATTCTCAGTAAATTTCCAATAAATTCCCTATAAATTCTAAGTAAATTAGTCAGTAAATTCTCAGTAAATTACTCCGTAAATTCCTAGAAAATTCTCAGTAAATTCTCAATAAATTCCTAGTAAATTACTCAGTAAATTCACATTAAATTACTCAATAAATTGCCAGTAAATTATGTAGTAAATTCCTATTAAATTCCCATTAAATTACTGAGTAAATTACTTACTAAATTCTCAGTAAATAAAGTAGTAAATTCCATGTAAATTTCTCAGTAAATTACTAGTAAATTCTTAGTAAATTACCAGTAAATTACACAGTAAATTCCCAATAAATTCTCTGTGAATTACTCAGTAAATTCTAAGTAAATTACTTGGTAAATTTTCAGTAAATTCTCAATAAATTCTTAGAAATTTACTCAGTAAACACTCAGTAAATTACTCAGCAAATTCTCCGAAAATTACTAGGTAAATTCCCAATAAATTCTCACTAAATTCTGAATAAATTCCTCGTAAATTACTCAGTAAATTCTCAAAAAATTCTCAGTAAATTACTCAGTAAATTCTTATTAAATTACTCAGTAAATTTCCATTAAATTCGCAATAAATTACTCAGTAAATTCCCAATAAATTATTCAATAAATTACTCTGTAAATTCTCAATATGTTACTTAGTAAATTCCTATTAAATTCCCATTAAATTATTTAGTAAATTACTCATTAAATTCTCAGTAAATTAAGCAGTAAATTCTATAAATTCTCAGTAAATTACTCGATAAATTCCCAGTAAATTCATAATAAATTCCCATTAAATTACTCAGTATATTCTAAGTAAATTATTCATTAAATTCTAAGTAAATCACCCAGCAAATTTCACAGAAAATTACTTAGGGAATTACTCAAGAAATTCTCAATACATTACTCTATACATTACCTAGTAAACTCTCAGTAAATTTCTCAGTAAATTCCAATAAATTCTCCATAAATTAGACGGTAAATTCCCAGTAAATTACTTTGTAAATTGCAAGCAAATTGGTCAGTAAATTCCCCGTAAATTCTCAGTAAATGACCCATTAAATTACACAGTAAGTTCCCTGTAATTTTTTAGTAAATTACCAAGTAGATTACTCTGCAAATTAATCCGCAAATTACACATTAAATTCTCAGTAAATTATGCAGTACATCATCCAGTAAATTACTCAATAAATTCCCAGTAAATTCCCCCATGAATTAGTCAGTAAATTCACATTAATTTACTCAGTAAATTCTAAGCAAATTACTCAGCAAATTTACAATAAATTATTCAGTAAATTCTCAGTAAATTCCTTGTAAATTGTTAGTAAATTACCCAGCAAATTACTCATTAAATTCTCTGTAAATTACTGAGCAAATTACTCATTAAATTCCAAGTAAATTCTCAATAAATTACTACGCAAATTACTCCATAATTCCCAGTAAATGCCAGTAACTTCATAGTAAATGACTTAGTAAATTCACATTAAATTACCCGGTAAATTACTCAGTGAATTTCTCAGTAAATTACTCAGCAAATTCCCAATAAATTACTTAGTAAATTCCTAGTAAATTACCCTATAAATTACAAAGTAAATTTCCAGCAAATTACTCTGCAAATTACTCAACAAATTAATCATTAAATTCTCAATAAATTAGTCAGTACATTACTGAGTAAATTACTCAGTAAATTCTCAAGTAAATTCCAGTAAATTACTCATTAAATTCTCAGTAAATTACTCAGTACATTATCTAGTAAATTACCAATAAATTACTTAGTAAATTCCCAATAAATTACGCAATAAATTCCTATTAAATTACTGAGTAAATTACTCGTTAAATTCTCAGTAAATTTATTAGTAAATTACCTAGTAAATTCTCAGTAAATTAATCAGTAAATTCCAAGTAAATTACTTAGGAAATTTTCAGTAAATTACTAAGTAAATTCCCAATAAATTCTCACTAAATTATATAGTAAATTTTCATTAAATTCTCAATAAATTTCAGTAAATTTTTGGTAAATTACTTAGAAAATTATCAGTAAATTCGAAGTTAATTATACGTAACTTCTCGGTAAATTACGTAGTAAATTATCAGTAAATTACTCAGTAAATTCTCAATAAAGCCTAAGTAAATTATTCAGTAATTCCTAGCAAATTACTCGATAAATTCTCAGCAAATTCCCAATAAATTTCCAGTAAATTATCAGCAAATTACTCAGTAAATTACTAAGTAAATTCACAGTAAATTCTCAAGAAATTCTCAGTAAATTCTCAATTAATTACTTAGTAAATTCCCAGTAAATTAGTCAGTAAATTACTTAGTAAATTCCCAATACACTCTCAGTAAATTACTTAGTAAATTACTCAATAAATTCGCAGTAAATTTTCAGTAAATTCCCAGTAAATTAGTCAGTGAATTACTTATTAAATTTCCTGTAAATTCTCATTAAATTCCCAGTAAATTGACATTCAATACTCATCAAATTCTCATTAAATTACTCATTAAATTTCCAATAAATACTTCGTAAATTACTCTCTAAATTACTCAATAAATTCTCAGTGAATTACACAGTCAATTCGCAATAAATTCTCAATATATTCTTAGTAAATTACTCACTAAATTATCACTAATTTAATTACTACAATCCCATTAAATTCTTAGTAAATTCTCAGTAAATTACGCAGTAAATTCCCAGTAAATTACTAGGAAAATTACTCTGTAAATTTCTTAGTAAATTAATCAATGAGTTACTCAATAAATTTTGAGTAAATTACTATGTAAATTCCTAGTAAATTACTTAGTACATTTGTGGTATCCCTGCTCCGTAATATGTTAATTGGTCCTTAACATGATTGATACACTTGAGCTCAAAAATCAGATTTTGTGCCTTGAGAGAGAGAGAGGGCCGACTATAGAGAGAGAAAGGGAGAGAATTGTGTGATCTGGGCTTAAGGTTTGGGAATTTGAAGATTAAACTCAAGAATTGGCTAGAGTTTGGGGGTTTAAAGCTCCTAGGTAAGTAAATTCATGAATTTTAAGTTATTATCTTGTGAATTCAAGTTTGAATAATGGTCAAGAACATGGATTAAATTGATTATGAGGAAATTGAGTTGATTTTGTTGTATTGAAAGCCAATATGTGCATGCATGTGTGTAATTGCTTGAATTTGCATGTTTGAGTCTAAAATACATAATCCATGTAGAGTTTTGGTCGAAGCTCATGTTTGTAATCACCAATTACACCATGTAAGTTGAAATGGGAGTGATATCCCACATGCATGTACAATTTATGAGGAATGAGTTTGAAATACATGGAATTGTTGTCATGGTAGCAAGTTTGGTGTAAATTGGAACATGCATATAAATGGTTTATGAAATTAAGCTTCATAATGTGTTGAATTTGATGTTAGTACATGTTTATGTGAAGATTGAGCCAAAATCATGCATTTAGAACCATTGAATACCAAGTTGAAGCTTAAGAATGTGTTCTGGAAAACCCAGAATTTTTAATGTCCGCTCGAGCAGGGAAAGTGCCGCTCGAGCGGGAAATTCGTGCTCCTAGTATTTTTGCAGACATGGATGTCCGCTCGAGCAGGGAAGTTTACGCTCGAGCGGGGAGCCATGTAAAAAGGCCTTCCGCTCGAGCGCCAGAATTCACGCTCGAGCGTTAATTTGACATAGCCAGTACTTTTGCAGGCCTCTTGGGTCCGCTCGAGCGGGGACCTTGTTTTCTGAAATTTTGTTTATGCATTCTGTGTTTTGTTTTCCATTCTCTTTCACTTCTAAGTACTCCTAGGCATGCATTGAGCATTATAATTGAGTTAAAGAGATAAGAATGAAGCCTAAAGAGGAAAATGTGAATTTAGAATGGATTGAATTGTTTATGACCCTTTTGTGGTCATGGAATGTGTAGGGTCAAGCTCCAGGGCAAACCAACTAACCAATCACTATGAGTAATATCTTAACAAAGATATCTGAAATATGTTGTTGTCCTAATTACTTACTTCTATGTAAGTTTTATAAGTCCATTGATTCGATTGGTGGACAATGTTGCTATGCCAAATGAATGGGCCAGATGCCATTTTGATAAGAATGAATGGATGGGCCAAAGGCCGTTTTGACATGAATGAATGGGCTAGAAGCCGTTTTGACATGAATGAATGGACCAGAGGCCGTTTTGACATGAATGAATGGGCCAGAGGCCGTTTTGACACGAATAAATGAATGGGCCAAAGGCCAGTTTGACATAAATGAAAATATGAAATGGGCCCAAGGCTGTTTGAAGCATGTTGTTCTATATACCGTTTGTATAACTCCTTTATTTGATATTATTCACTGGGCTTTCGCTCACACTCATTCATGTGTTTGTAGGTGAGCCAAGAGAAGTCCAAACCCAGCCCCAGTGAAGTCTGTGAGGAGCAACAAAGGTTTTGAAGAGTCAGACCTTGCGTCTCACACACGAGACCCGTCTTCGCCTTTTTGTCATTCTGTTTTATTTTTCATGTGGGCGAAGTCTTTGCATATGTTGTACATAGTTTTCTTGGGTTGACTTAGACTTATATGATCCTGTATGTACAGAACCTTGTGTAGTACATATTTTGTTGTGAGTTATTAATATGCATATGTATGGTTTGTTATGATGTGCCATGTAAGAACAGCTCTATAGACAAAGTTTTAAACTGCTTCTGTTTGGCCCCCATTAACTCTATTAACATACTTTTGGATTGGTTTGAGGCTGTAGGTAATCTCATGATTACTGACCGGTTATGTCCTCAACCCACGAGGGCGGGTTCGGGTCATGACAACATTACTCAGTAAATTTCCGGTAAATTCTCAGTAAATTACACAATAAATTCTCAGCAAATTACTTAGTAAATTTTCAATAAATTCTCAGTAAATTGCTCAGTAAATTCCCTGTAAATTCTCAGTAAATTCTTAGTAAATTACTCAGAAAATTCCCAACATTCAATACTCATCAAATTCTCATTAAATTACTCATTAAATTTCCAGTAAATACTCCGTAAATTACTCTCTAAATTACTCAGTAAATTCTCAGTAAATTAATCAGTGAGTTACTCAGTAAATTCTGAGTGAATTACTAGGTAAATTCCTAGTAAATTACTCAGTACATTACTCAGTAAATTTCCAGTAAATTCTCAGTAAATTACACAAAAAATTCCCAGCAAATTACTTAGTAAATTCCCAGTAAATTGCTCAGTAAATTTCCTGTAAATTCTCATTAAATTCTTAGTAAATTACTCGGAAAATTCCCAGTAAATTACTAAGCAAATTCCCAGTAAATTATTAGTAAATTACTCATTAAATTAATCAGTAAATTACACAGTAAATTCTCTACAACTTACTCAGTAAATTCCCAGTAAATTCTCATTAAAATACTCAGTAAATTCTCAATAAATTCCCACTAAATTCTAAGTAAATTACTTAGAAAATTATCACTAAATTAATCAAGAGATTTCTCAGTAAATTGCTTAGTAAATTACCAGTAAATTTTCAGCAAATTCTCTGTAAATCACTCTGCAAATTCCTATTAAATTCTCAGTTAGATACTCAGTAAATTACTCAATAAATTCTCAACAAATTATTCAGTAAATTTCTAGTAAATTCCTCGTAAATTCGTAGTAAATTACCCAGTAAATTCCTAGTAAATTACCCTTCAAATTACTCATTAAATTCTCAATAAATTACTCAGTACATTACCTAGTAAATTACTTAGTAAATTGCTCAATAAACTTCCAGTAAACTCCTCAGTAAATTCTCATTAAATTACTCAGTAAATTCCCAGTAAATTATTCAGTAAATTATCAGTAAATTGTCAATAAATTCCCAGTAAATTACTCGGTAAATTCTTAGTAAATTACTCAATAAATTCACATTAAATTACTCTGAAAATAACTCAATAAATTCTCAGTAAATTACTCAGAAAATTCTCAGTAAATTCCGTGTAAATTCTCAGTAAATTACTCAGTACATTACCTAGTAAATTACTCAGCACATCCAGTGAATTACTCAGTACATTACCGAGTAAATTCTTAGTAAACTCTACGTAAATTACTCAGCAAATTCCAAGTAAATTCTTAGTAAAATCCCAATAAATTCTCAGTAAATTACTTAGTAAATTCTCGACAAATTACTCAATAAATTCTTAGTAAATTACTCAATAAATTCTCAGCAAATTACTCAGTAAATTAGTTACTAAATGCTAGGTAAAGTGCGTAGTAAATTTTCAGGAAATTCTCAGTAAATTCCCTGTAAATTCTTCGTAAATTACCCAGTAAATTACATAGTAAATTCCCAGTAGATTAGTCTACAAATTACACATTAAATTCTCTGTAAATTACTTAGTATATTGCTCAGTAAATTACTCAGTAAATTACTAGTAAATTCTGAGAAAATTTCATCAAATTTCTCAGTAAATTCTACGTAAATTGCTCAGTAAATTCTCAACAAATTACTTAGTAAATTCACAATAAATTACTCAGTAAATTCCCTATAAATTCTTAGTAAATTACACATTAAATTCCCAATAAATTACTCTCCAAATTACTCATTAAATTCTCAGTACATTCTCCAGAAAATTACTCAGTAAATTCTGAGTAAATCACTCAGTGAATTCCGAGTAAATTACTCCGTAAATTCCCAGTAAATTAGTAAGTCAATTTTGAGTAAATTACTCAGTAAATTCTAATTAAATTGCTTAGTAAATTGCCAGTAAATTCCCAGTAAATTACTTAGTAAATTACTTGTAAATTCCAATTAAATTAGTTAGTAAAATCTTAGTAAATTAATCAATAAATTTCCTATAAATTCTTTGTAAATTCATAGTAAATTATTCAGTAAATTCCAAGTAAATTCTCAGTAAATTAATCAGTAAATTACTCAGTAAATTAATAATAAATTATTTGTAAATTCTCAGTAAATTACCCAGTAAATTCTCAATTAATTACTCAGTAAATCATTCAGTAGATTCCCAGTAAATTCGAAGTAAATTATCCGAAACTTCTCAGTAAATTACTTAGTAAATTCTCAGTAAATTACAGTAATTTCTCAGAAAATTACTCAGTAAATTACTCGGTAAATTCTCAGTAAATTCCCAATAAATTACATAGTAAATTCCCAGTAAATTACTCAGTAAATTCTTAGTAAATTATTCAGTAAATTTCCAAAAAATTCTTAGTAAATTACTCAATAAATTACTCAGTAAATTTCCAGTAAATTCTCAATAAATTCTCAGCAAATTACTCTCTAAATTTTCAGAAAATTACTCAGAAAATTTCTGGTAAATTCTCAATAAATTACCTAGAAATTCTCAGTAAATTACTTAGTAAATTCCCAGTAAATTACTCAGTGAATTACTAAGGCTCGGTTTGGCAGAGTTTTTGAAGTTTAATTCTACTATTTAATTTGAGTATATTGTTTAATTATAGCTTTAGAAAATTAATTTTACATCCATTTTTCAAAACACTTTTTAAAACACCTACTTTTCAATATTATATGTCACATCACTTAATTCAAATTCTTTTTCAAACTCTTTTTAAAACTCATAACCAAACAAATTTTCCACACTCAAATCATAATTTCAAAACTCACAAACTCAAAATACAACTCTATTCTCAAATCATAATTCTAAAATTCTGCCAAACACAACCTAAGTAACTTATCAGTAAATTTCTCAATAAATCCCCAGTAAATTCTCAATAAATTACTCAGTAAATTACTTAGTAAATTCCCAAAAAATTACTAAGTAAATTCTCAGTAAATTGCTCAGCAAATTCTCAGCAAATTACAACAAATTACTTAGTAAATTAAATCAAGGAAGCTTTTTTAGTAAATCTCGTTCTTAAAACTTATGTTTCATCTAATCAATATTCTTTTTTACTATTCCATTAGGTCCTATTTTATGTAATATGGCCAAATCATTCTTCCAATCCAACTTTCTGCTCTTGTTTCTATTTTGAAATTAATACATAATAAAAAATAACAACAATTCCAAATTCCAGTAAAAAAGGGGCCGAGGCAGAGGTAATCCCTACACTACAGAATTTCCAGGGCTACATGCCTATTCCAGTAAAAAAGGGGAATCTAGTCGTTCGGCTAAGGATGTCCTCCTAGCTCCAGATACATCTTATTTCCAGAATACCATTCGAGAGGAAACTGTCATCTTTATTAATACAGAAGATATCCAATGGATGAGTGATCATTGGGAAATTAAAAGGCGGTATTTAACTACTCAAAATTCTCTACCGCACTTTGACCAGTACAGATATATTTTTGAGCAAATTCTTATTGAACTTGCGTCAATTGATTTCAAGCATACATTGGCTGAGCACAATCGTACTGCTAGTCCCATTAATTACAGCAAAGCTACTATCCAGCAAATCTTGTGTAACAACCCTCATTCTCGACTTAGCTATACTTGCATACATCTATGTATGATCTTGTCTTGATGTATTATGAATCTTATTGATCTTGTTTCGACTTGCCATGTTTAAGTATTGCTTGCTTGATTTTGATCCTTGCTCGGTTGTGGCCGAGATCACCTTGAGCATTAGTTCACTTTTGAACTTTTATACTTAGAATCGTTTTGGAACCTTGGTTGATCATCACCTTAACCTCGGCATGCTTGCCGAGATGTCACCCTTTGGGCCGGAGTGCTTAGAGCCTAGGCCGAGATGTTTTGCATTAGTACTCCTTACCTGGGGCAGGTATGACCTAGGCCGAGATGTGGCACACCCAGGCCAAGGTATGGTACAGCTTAGTCAAGTGTTGTCCTCCCTAGCCGACGTCTTTGTTATCCAGTTTGCCGAGGATTTGACCTTGGCCGATGTCCTTGTTTGCCGATGTGTTTTGCTAGCAAGCGTGCTGAATACGCTTTGTCAGAGACTTGTCTTATCAATCAGTCACCTTTTGGGCTGAGCCAACCCGGTGACGACACGTGTCCGAGCTGAAGCTTTAAGCAGCCGACAGCCTTAGAGACAAATCATTTTGTCTCAATCTTTGTTTTGTTTTAGAGAGAGAAGCTCTCAAGATTTAAGGAAGAACTCTAGAGAGAGAAGTGGAGTTCGAGCTTGATCTTGGAAGATCAAACCGTTAGATTTGAGCCTTGAGGTGAGATCCTTGCTCTACTTGATTTGTTCTTATTGGTTATCAAGCTGCATTGCATGATTGAGTTTGTTTTGCATGCCATGCGACGATTTGAAGTTGGTTTTGAAAGAAAAAGATGATATTCATGTGTTATTGAATAAAGTCTTGTTTTGATCCGAAAGTTTGGAACAAGAACTATGTTTTTGTGTTCGTTCTTGCATGCTTTTGTACGGGAACCCAGGTCCATGTTTTTAGCTCTTTGCATGGGACCTCAGATTTTGAATGCATATAAGTTATGATTTCCAGCATGCATGTTCTTGATGTTTTGATGATCTTGCTCTTGCATTCTTCAAGGGGAAACTCAGGTTTACCCCGACTTCGTTTTGTGGTGGTCGTCGGGACCACACCTCGGCGAGTAGGTGTGAGACCTCGGCTGGACCTAAATGATACTTAGAGTGTCTCCATGAGATGGAGAACAACATCTTGACTACTAGACATACTTTGCTTTGCTTTTGACTTGGATCCGGCGAGAGTGCCGAGATCATTATGTGCATGTGAAGCTTGTTTTAAGGATGTGATTTGCCTTGTGACTTGTCAGGACCTTGATCTTTGCTTTGAGCCTTCACCCAAGAAGACTGAGGTGAGTGGTGCTTTTAATAAAGCTATGTTATAAAGCTTTTGATAAATCTTGCTTGTTTCGCTTGATAAAAGTATTTGCTACGCATGAATGACTAGCCTGTTTTGATGTGATGAATATGAGCTTGTTTGATGGTATTCTTGAAAGTCCCTTGTGCTGGAGGACGTTAAACTTTCGCAGCACTAAGAGTTAAAAAGGGTAAGTATGAGCTTGTCTTGATGATGTCCTTGTAATGAGTTTGAGCCTTGTTTTGATATCCTTAGAAAGTCCCTTGTACTGGAGGACTCTAAACTTTCGCAGTACCATCTTGTTAAAAAGGATACGGTCCTTTCTTGAAAAGATAAGTGTTAAAGCGGGCTACGGGCCTAAGTAACACCAGTTCCTTGTGCTAGAGGACTTTAAACTTTCGTAGCACCGCTTGGTGAAAAAGGGCTGCGGGCCTGAGTCACATAAGATGGTCAAAAAGGGCTACGGGCCTAAGTGACATGAGATAGTGAAAAAGGGCTACGGGCCTAAGTCACATAAGCAACAGGTTTGGTGAGATTGTGCTTGAGGAATATGGTTCACCCCCCCTTGATTTGATACAGCTTGTTATGAATTGCCTGGATGGGACCTCGGCTACTACTTGTATGATCTCGGAGATGCTTTGACTTGTAAGACTTGCTAGATGAATACGGTTCATCTCTTGATTTGATATAACTTGCTATGTTTTGCTTTGGATGGAACCTCGGCTAACGCTTGAATGGTTTGGTATGCTTTGTTTGAAAAGACTTCGGCTATTATTCATGCAAACCTTTATTTCTAGTACCATTCACTGAGTTCCCAAGCTCACCCCTCTTTATATATATGTAGGTGATGAGCAGGACGGCGGCGACGCCTAGAAGTACTTGTAAAGCTTGTTTTGGGATTTTTGCATATATCGGCCTTGTTTTGTGATTACCTCGGCATTGTGTATTTACGTCGGCAGATCTTGAAAATTATGCTTCTTTGCTTGTAATCGTTGTATTTTGTATATGTCGGCTGAGAAGCCTTTTGATCAGGATGTAACTTGAAGTTTGTTTTGTTGGCTGCCGAAGTGTAGTCATGTTCTGTATGTCATCACATTTGATCTATGCACAGCTCTCAAGGACCACGTGTATTTTGTTTTATCGCTTCCGCATGTGTGAGCCCCCTATATATATATACTCTGTTGTGTGTGAACTTTTGTAAGAGGCCTTTGGTGAATCTCGGATTTACTGGCCATCTCGGCACCAAACTACTAGGGGCGGTTTGGGGTCGTGACATCTTGCCTATGCAGGCTTGGGGTTTACACCCCCATGTTACCAGAACTATTGACATCCGCAATAAGGAGTCTCATTACAGTTATTGGGATTACATCGATGCTTTCACACAGGCATTTTATTACATGAATCCCCTACGGAGCCATTCTTGGTTTTTCCGTGTTCTTCCCGACATTCTCAAAAACGATCTCCCCAACTGGTTTCTCGTTTGGTGGGATAAATTTGGATTACAATTAGATGCTTTTCCAGAACCTATTCGCCTTGCATTTAATGAATGGCAAGTGGCATATAGTCATATTTCAATTAATAAGGATGTTTCTATGTCCAAATCTACAGCTTATTTTGTTATCCGATTTGGAATCCCATGGATATGGAAATGGGATTTCGGATGTGATTTTCGGAACAAAATTCCCCGTTTAAAAAGAATTTTCTTTTATAAATGGTGGACTAAAATGGACGATGCTAAACCTCGTCAAGAACTTCTCCAGAAAATCAAAGAGCATACAAAGGCCTGCTGGGATGCTACTCCTAAACTCATCTCAGCTGCTCTAGTCCAGAATCCTTTTGTCCAAATTTAGAATGAGTTAAGACAAAAATATCCAGCACTTTCAGAACAAGAATTAGTCATTAAAAGCATGGACTATATGAAAGAACAATTTCTCCAGTCATTTTCCAAAGATGATACCAGTATGAAATCTGGTACTAGTCAGGATGATCCAGACGAAGAAGGCCATACTGATCCATATGAAGACGAAAATGAATTTACAGTATTAGCAGGTGAGTCACAAGATCCTACAGAAGCTGACCCCAACTTTGGAGATTTTTGGGATTCCCTCACAGGCCTGATTGCAGAGAAAATGAGTCAGGACAAACAGGATAAAGGCAAAGGAAAAGCAGATTAAAAGCTTTGTCCCCCAGCAACTTTCCAGCACCACAGAAAGCCAAAATTGCTCTCTGCCAGAGCAGATTCTTCTGTCTGCCATCTCAATTAAAGGCCATCCAGCTGTCTTCCTACCGACACTAAGAGATAAGGAAATCACGAGGAGATAAGATAATCGACTCCCAACCATTTAGGACACGCCACTTGTCTTGCTCATCCTTATCCATTTTCTTTTATTTTTCTATTTAAGGGATGCCTCACCCTTGTTGAAGGCAGGCATTAATATTTTAGTTTTTCCGTTTATAAGCTTGTATTCTCTCTATCTCTCCCCTTTCAGGATTGTAATATCTAAGTTGAAGCATAATAATATCAGTGTGCCGTATTGAAAGTAAGTATTGGTTGTAAGTATTTCTTTAACGTATGTCTGTATATACTCTGATTATTCTAAATGATATATTAGAATTTCATGTTTTAAGAAAAAATAGTACTGAAAACTTTTTATCTATTTGGCCTAATGACCCTTGGGGTCTTCAACAATTAGAAACAATAAATCAATCTATTAATCAACTCCAGTTACAAATTCAGGAACAAATCTGCCTTTTAGCTGCGGCTGTAAGGCCTCCACCTCCCCCTCTAGCACAGTAAATCATGAGACCATATATGGCATAATAAAGATAAAATAAAATAAAACTATGGTTAATGATATTCCTGGGTTAGTGCTAAATGATGGGTAGAACAGTATTAGGGTTAGTGGGACGTCACCCAAGTCGCGTAGAGTCAGACCGTTAGCAGTGATTGCGGTTAGGTCATCTCATAAGTCGTTGACAGATGTGCTAGCTTTATCCTGTGTCAAGCACCATTATTGGTATCAGAGACATGTTTATTATTAATCGTAGTTTGTTTTATTTATTTTAATTATACATATATGGTCACCAAATATCCAGATGAGTATTGTTCCTACAGAAGAAACTAATACAGTAGCCAATACAGTGGCCAATACAGAAGCTTCTATATCAGAAGACAGAGAGCTTGTGGCTTATCAAGATGTCAAGGAAGCGCTTGATAGGTGGGCAATACCGAAGGTTAAACCAGATACCATCTATAAGATTGGTATGTTAGACTTTTCCAGTAAAAGAATAATTAAAACATTTGAGCATGCTATGCCTGTCCAGAATAATGATGAGATTATATATCTCCTCCAACTCCAGGATCTTTATCCTTTTCTTCAGAAATACAAATACGTCCACATCGGACTTGTCCAGATCGCCTTTAAACCTTTAACATTATTAGGTCAAAATACCAGTATCCAGTGTACACTTCGGGATGGTAGATGCCTCGATTGGCGAGCATCACTTATGGGAGCTATAAAAACTAGCCTCTCACATGGTCCAGTATATTTTGATATCTATCCTAATCTAAGTATAGCACTATCAGATGCTAATCTATCTAAAGTCTTAGAACTTAGAGTGCTATCAAATGGATATGAATACCTTCCAGGATCACCACCTTATGCGGTAATTTCCAGAATCTATTTAAAAGTTTTGACAACTTTAAATCCTTATATTCGAAAACAAAGTCCAGCAGGTCATACGGTTTTAATAGATACCAATCTATTTAGTAGCCAAGTTGTTATGCCAAAAATGCTCGAATGGCAGAAAATAACCTTTCCAGAAAGGTGGAAAATTACTAATGCTGTTCCCCCACGCCCTATGGTCCAACAAAGCTTGGATGATATTATCCAAACAGATGGAGGTAATGTTTATCTTCGTTTCCAAAAACCTCAAAGACAACTTTCTAGAAGTATGTCTACCACCAGTGTTAGATCTACTCCTTCTTTTAGAGAAGCCTATAAAGTAGATTTTCCAGAATCATCTAGACATTCTACAGCTGAACCTCTCGAGTCAGTTGAACAAGGAATGCCATCCAGACCACCCAGCAATCCGGAACACATAGATCCAATGGATTCGGTAGTCCAAGGACTACAGTTTTCAACAAATCGTATCCCACATGGAATTTATGAACCCAGGGAATCCAGTAGCAAAGGACCTTATAGTCCTACTGCTAGTGACAAGAACTTTGAAGTCTAATGGATTTTAGTCCAGGAAGTGAAAATCGAAAAATCCTAAATTAGGAATTTTACTAGAATAAGTATGCAAAATTTAGAGAATGGCATTTTGCTAATCACACTCCAGAACAACTTGCTGACATCAAAATCCAATATTATAAATATTTGGAAGCAAATCAAACACTTCAACCCTTTTCATTATGGTTTATGGAAAATGGTAATATCCAAAATTCTCAGATAAATGTTTTAGAACATATCCAGAAAAATTGGATCACTACTGATGGTAATATAATTACTTCAATACATCCTCCTGCAAAATCTTTAGAATTACTCCCTAGTGATTCTACTAACCAACCCCTTGTTATTACCGCTTTTGTTGAACCCCCAGTAAAAAGCGATAATACATTGACAGTAAAGGAAATTATTCCTGTTATGAAACAAAATAATTATACTAACCTTTTCTGTCAAACAATGGGTAAACAGTTAACCAGAATTGAAAAAATAGTTGTCCATATTAAGAACACCTGTCATCTCCAACCCAAAACTCCAGATATCCAACCTATAGCTTTTAAGCCTACACCTACAGTAACAAATTTTAATTTAAAACCCAAAAAGGATAATACAGAATTTATGGAAACTCTTATGAACAAAATTAAAAACCTTCATATCGGAGAATCCTCACAAGTCAATATGTTATCCAGAAATCATTTTCAGGAATTAGATGAGAATTATCAAAATTTGGAACCTCATCAGATATCTAAAATCTAGGCAAATTTCCAGAATGAACCATTCTTTGTAAACAAGGTTCATTATGGAACTAATGTTGAAAGACAAGCTTACACTGCACCTAGCAGATATTATTATTCCAGACCCAGTCCTATGGATGTTCTTTATGAAGAAGATTTTCTTCATAGTCAGAAATCCTACCACAGTAGAACCATTTATGAATGGAATATTGATGGTCTTTCAGAATATCAAAATTTGAAGTTTTACAACATATGCTCATGTTTGCCACCGTGTGTAAACAAAATGAGAATACCGATCATCAAGTTGCTAGATTCATTGTTAGTGGTTTTACAGGATTACTTAAAGTATGGTGGGATAATATCCTCACTACAGCACAAAACAATGAGATTCTAGGCTCCACTAGAATTAAAACAGATCCAGACACTAGAGTTGAAACTACAGAACAAGACGCTGTTTACACCATTGTAAACACTATAGTTCTTCACTTTATTGGTGCCATCACTGGCATTGAAGATCGTAGTCGCGAACTATTACAGAAATTAAGATGTCCATCTTTATCTCATTTTAGGTTGTATAAAGATGTTTTTCTAATGAAAGTGCATCGCAGAGCTGATGCTAATTCCGATCATTGGAAGGCCAAATTTATTGATGGTCTACCAACTCTTTTTGCTGAAAGAGTTAGGAAAAAATTAAGGGATCGGCATAATCAATTGTCCATTCCATACAGTAGCTATACCTATGGTCAGCTCGTAGGTCTTATCACAGATGAAGGACTTGCTTTATGCAATGACCTTAAATTACAGCAACAGATGAAAACCCAATTACCGGCCGAAAGGAGTTAGGTGAATTTTGTGAACAATTTGCCTATGATACCAAATTACAATATCCTCATAAAAAGAAAAAGAATATGTTTGGAAAACCTCCAAAACATTATTCCAAGAAATCCAAAAAAAAAAAAGTATACCAAAAACCCAGTTTAGCAACAATTACCTTCTAAAGGAAAAAACAAATACTCCAGAAAGCAATCTAAATCCACAATTAAATGTTATAAATGTGGACAAATAGGTCATTATGCCAATCGTTGTAAATCCAAATTACAACAAAAGCTTAATGAACTATCTTTAGATAATGAAATCCAGCAGCAGATCCTCCGAATGCTTTCTGATGAATCTGATACTTCTTCAGATAATGAAGACGAAATTGTAGCAATCTATTTTTCTGATAGTACTGACTCAGATAACTCTTCAGAAATCTGTGAATGTAAAACTAACCTTAATCAGATTTCCGATGAAGTCAACTATTGGAAAGCCATAGTTGAAATGAATGGACTTGATATTGGCGGTCCTAGTATCAATGTTCTTACAGAAGAAGAAGAGAAAATGATTAATTTTGCTGATCAGATTTCTAATCCAGAAATGAAATTAAAATTCTTAGAATTATGTTTACAACAACAGAAGAAGGAAGAAGTTCTTCTCCCTCAACATTACAGTATGAAAGAAGTTTTCCAAAGACTTCAACCTATTAATGAGGTTAAGCCATTAACAATCCAGGATTTAAAAATGGATGTTAATGCCTTAAAAGTTGAAATTAAGCATTTACAAACTTCTAATATCACTATTAATACTGAAATTAAAAAGATTAATAATAAAATCCAGCAGAAAGAAAAAGGGATCGTCATTAACGAATCCACTTCAGCATCTAAATCTGTTTCAGAAACCAAAGAGCCTGACTATCTCATGCTCGTGAATACCGTCACTTTTCAAAAATGGTATATCAAAATAACCTTTACGATAAAACCTGATTTTATCATCAAGGATGCTATTGCTCTTGTTGATAGTGGTGCTGATATGAATTGTATTCAGGAAGGATTAATTCCTACTAAATATTTTCATAAGACAACTCAATCACTTACAAGTGCAAGTGGCAATTCTTTATACATCTAGTATAAACTTCCAGAAGTTTTAATTTGTAATCAAGGATTATGCCTTCCCACTTCTTTTGTTCTTATCAAGAACATGTCTCAGGCTATAATTCTAGGAACACCTTTCCTGTGTTTGCTCATGCCAATTTCTAAAATTGATTCTATTGGTATACATACAACCTTAAATAATCAACCGATTATTTTCGAGTTCATTACAGAACCTTATACAAAAGAATTAGATCAAATTAAAGATCTAGTTAATTTTAAAGAAAAGTAAATCAATTTCTTACAAAAAGAAATTAGTTTTCTCACTACAGAACAAAGACTTCAACAGTCTTCTTTCCAGCAAAAAATTAAATCACTTGAAGAAGAATTTCAACATGAAATCTGCAGTGATATTCCTAATGCTTTTTGGAATAGAAAGAAACACATAGTTTCTCTCCCCTATGAACCAGGATATGATGAGCGGAAAATTCCTACTCGTGCTCGACCCAGCCAAATGAAAAAAGAGTATTTAGAATTGTGTAAAATCGAAATTAATACTCTTCTCCAGAAAAAACTCATCAGATCTAGTAGATCTCCTTGGAGTTGTACTGCTTTTTATGTTAATAAAAATGCAGAAATTGAAAGAGGTGTGCCAAGATTGGTTATCAATTACAAGCCTCTTAATGAAGCCTTGCAATGGATAAGGTATCCAGTTCCTAATAAAAAAAAAGATCTTTTAGATCGTCTCCAGGATGCAGTTATCTTTTCTAAATTTGACATGAAATCAGGATATTGGCAAGTCCAAATAGTTGAACAAGATAGATATAAAACTGCTTTTACAGTACCCTTTGGGCATTTTGAATAGAATGTAATGCCATTTGGATTAAAAAATGCACCTTCAGAATTCCAGCATATTATGAATGATATTTTTAATCCTTATACAGAATTCTCCATTTGCTATATTGATGATGTTCTAATTTTTTCCTCATAAATTGACCAACATATGAAACATCTTAATATTTTTAAGCATGTTATCATTAAAAATGGATTAGTAGTTTCTGCCCCAAAAATGCAACTTTTCCAGACAACAGTTAGATTTTTAGGCCACAACATTCATAATGGTACTATAATTCCTATTAATAGGAGCATGAAATTTGTATCTAAATTTCCAGATGAAATTAAAGACAAAACTCAATTACAAAGATTTTTGGATAGTTTAAATTATATTCATGATTACTATCCTAACCATGCTACCGATGCAGCTGTTTTATATTCTAGACTTAGAAAAAATCCTCCACCTTGGGGACCAGAACATACAGAAGCTGTTCAAAAGATAAAAGCTAGAGTCAAAACTTTACCCTATTTATCTTTACCACATCCCGAATGGAAGAAAAATGTTGAGACTGATGCATCTAATCTTGGATATGGTGGCATCCTTAAACAATTTAATCCAACCAGTAATAAAGAAGAACTTTTAAGATTTACTTCTGGTATTTGGCATCAAGCTGCAAAAAATTATCCAACAATTAAACAAGAATGTTTAGCTATTATTAAATGTGTCTTGAAATTCTAGGATGATTTATTAAATCAACATTTTCTTATTCGAGTTGATTGTTCTGCTGCAAAACAGATTTTCAAAAAAGATGTTAAAAATCTGGCTTAAAAACAAATTTTTGCCACATGGCAGGGCCAACTTTCAGTATTTGGTTACAAACTAAAAAGGAAAATATACTTTACACAATATTCACACATTAAATTGTCTCAATTGCACCAAGGAAAATATCTCCAATCCAAGATATCATCAGATTAAATATAGTTTGAGTACTACATTTCTAAACAAATGAGAAATCCCACCAAGTGTAACTGTGTTTCTCTATATTTGAATCTTCCATGTTTTCTTTTTGTGAAGTTCCTCTCCACCATCAGACCCTTCTTCCTTTTCTTGTATGTTGCTTTTCTTGCTGAATCATTAGTGTTGAATGCAAGCTTCACATTCTTTCTAGTCTGCTATCACCAAGTTCTGAAGCCCTCTCCCAGTCAAACATTGGTACATGACTTCTGTCATCTCCTTCTCCCGGTTGTCCTTATGTTTTTTCTTGAGATGTTCGTTTGCTTTCACTATCCTTTGCCTAATGACACGTTCTTGGTTTACCATCTTCTTGCTTTGCTCCATCTCAGGCATCCTCTTGAACTGCTCAAGGACACGTTGGACTCCCAAGGTGTTTGGCCAAACCTCAGGTTGGTACTCGTAGGCACAATATATAATCGCACATGTATCTTAAGATTCCAAATGTTTTGCATATGACAAGAGGAAGGAAATTAACCAAGCTGGTGAGTTTGGGTATGACTTATCTTTAAGAGTAGTTTTAATTTAATAGTTCTGTAATTGTTTTTTGATTCTTGTAATTAGTAAAAAAACATTCTGATTATTATGTATTTTTGTTTGTTTCTCTCTATCGATAATCTCCAAAGAAATCCTTAAATCTGTCAAGGTACAAGACATCAACTACATCGCTTGATTTGTTTGTTGTTTGTGAAAGTGGTTTTGTCTGTCGACTTTTCTCTACCAATTTACTTCAAACTAAATTTTTGCTAACAACGAGATACAATCTACACTCGACAAGGAACACTTTTTTTTTAAAATATTTTTTTTAATACATTTTTTAAATAGTTAATTACACTTTTCATTCCTATATTTTAATCCAAATTTCAATATAGTCAATAAATTTTCAATTTGAACAATTTGTTCCTGACACTTTTAAGTATAGTTTCAATTTGGTCATTTCATCTAAATTTTTGTTAATTTTGTCTACGTATACATTTTAAAAAATTGACAAGTGTCTCAAAATTATTAATTTTAACCTCCAATTTAAATGGAGTGACTAAATTGAAACTAAACTTAAAGTGTGTAAACAAAATATTCAAATTAAAACTATAGGAACTGAAACAAAATTAGAGTCAAATGACATGAGTAAAAAGTGTAATTAATTTACAACACATTTTTTTTGGGTGAATATTTTACAACAAATTCTCAGCAAATTACAACAAATTACTTAGTAAATTACCCAGAAAATTCTCAATAAATTACTCAGTAAATTGTTAGTAAATTACTCAATAAGTTACCAAGAAATTCTCAATAAATTCCCAGTAAATTACTCAGTACATTCTTAGCAAATTACTCAGTAAATTCCCAGAAAATTACTTAGTAAATTCTCAGTAAATACTCAGTAAATTCTTAGTAAATTCACAGTAATTTACTATGTAAATTACAATGTAAATTCTAGGTAAATTATTCACAAAATTCCCAGTAAATTACTCAGTTCTTTACTCAGTAAATTCTCAATAAATTACTTAGTAATTTCCCAGTAAATTCTCTTTAAATTACTCAGGACATTACTCAGTAAATTACTCAGGAAATTCCCAGTAAATTCTCAGTAAATTACTCGGGAAATTCTCTGTAAATTCCCAATAAATTCTCAGTAAATCCCCTATAAATTCTTAGTAACTTACACAGTAAATTCCAAATAAATTACTCCGCAAATTACTGTGAAAATTACACATTAAATTTTCTGTAAATTACTTTGTAAATTCTCAATAAATTATTAGTAAATTACTAAGTAATTCCCAGGAAATTTTCAATAAATTCTAAGTATATTACTCAATAAATTCTCAGTAAATTACTCAATACATTACTCAGGAAATTACCAGTAAATTCTTGGTAAATTACTTAGTAAATTACACTGTAAATTCTCAAAAAATTACTCCGTAAATTATCAGTAAATTCTCAGTACATTACTCAGTAAATTTCCAGTAAATTTTCTATAAATTCTCAGTAAATTACTAAGAAAATTCACAGTAAATTCTTAGTAAATTACTTTGTAAATTCTTAGCAAATTACTCAATAAATTCCTAGTAAATTCTAAATAAATTACCCAGTAAATTCTCAGTAAATTACTAAGTAAATTCCCCGTAAATTCTCAGTAAATTTTCAGAAAATTCTTAGTAAATTTCTCAATCAATACCCAGTAAATTCTTAGGAAAATAGTCAGTAAATTCTCACTAAATTCTCAGTAAATTACTCAGTATATTACTTAATAAATTCCCAGTAAATTATTTAGTAAATCCCAGTAAATTCTCAATAAATTATTAGTAAATTACTCAGTAAATTTCCAATAAATACTTAGTAAATTCTCAGTAAATTCTTAGTAAATTGTCAACAAATTACTTAGTAAATTTCTAGTAATTCTCAGTAAATTACAGTAAATTCTCAGTAAATTATTAGCAAATTACTCAGTAAATTCCCAGTAAATTACTCAATAAATTTCAGGTAAATTCTCAGCAAATTCCCTGTAAATTACCCAGTAAATTACTCAACGTATTATTCATTAAATTCTCAGTACATTTCGAGTAAATTACTCAGCAAATTACTGAGTAAATTACCAGTATATTACTTAGTAAATTCTACGTAAATTACTCAGTAAATTCCCAGTAAATTAATAAATGCCAAGTAAATTACTCAGTAAATTCCAAGTAAATTCTCAGCAAATTCCCTATAAATTACCCAGCAAATTACATAGTAAATTCTCAGTAAATTACTCAGGAAATTACTTAGCATATTATTCATTAAATTCTCAGTACATTTCGAGTAAATTACTCAGCAAATTACTCAGTAAATTACTAGTATATTCCCAGTAAATTCTTAGTAAACTCTACGTAAATTACTTAATAAATTCCCAGTAAATTCTCAGTAAATTTCCAGTAAATTACACACTAAATTCTTTGTAAATTACTCGGTAAATTGACATTAAATTACCCAGTAAATTACAAAGTAAATTCCTTGTAATTTACTTAGCAAATTACTTAGTAAATCCTCAGTAAATTACTTAGTAAATTCCAAGTAAATTCCCTGTAAATTCCTAGTAAATTACCCAGTAAATTACTCTGCAAATTACAAATTAAATTCTCTGTAAATAACTCAGTACATTGCCCTATAAATTACCCAGTAAATTCTCAAAAAATTCTCAATAAATTCTCTGTAAATTCTTAGTAAATTACATAGTAAATTCCTAGTAAATTACTCTGCAAATTATTCAGCAAATTACTCATTAAATTTTCAGTAAATTACTCAGTACATTACAGAGTAAATTCTGAGTAAATCATTCAAAAAATTCTCAGTAAATTCCCAGTAAATTCTCTGTAATTATCTAGTAAATTTTGAGTAAATTACTTAGTAAATTCTAAGTAAATTAATTAGTAAATTCTCATTAAATTACTTAGTAAATTCCTAGTAAATTCCCATTAAGTTAGTCAGTAAATTACTTAGTAAATTATTCAATAAATTTCTTGTAAATTCTCAGTTAATTTTCAGTAAATTCTCAGTAAATTGCCAGTAAATTCTCAACAAATTCTCAGTAAATTAATCATTAAATTCACAATAAATTACTCAGTAAATTCTCAATTAATTACTTAGTAAATCACTTAGTAAATTCCCAGTAAATTACTTAGAAAATTCTCAGTAGATTCAAAGTAAATTTGAAGTAAATTATCCGTAAATTTGAAGTAAATTATCTGTAACTTCTTAGAAAATTCTTAGTAGATTACTCAGTAAATTCCCTGCAAATTCCAGTGAATTATCGGTAAATTCTCAGTAAATTACTCAATAAATTCCAGTAAATTCTCAGTAAATTAATGGGTAAATTCACAGTAAATTCTCAGTAAATTCCCTGTGAATTCTCAATAAATTACTTAGTAAATTCCCAATAAATTACTCAGTAAATTATTTAGAAAATTTCCAGTAAATTCTCAATAATTTCCTAATAAATTTTCCGTAAATTACTCAGTAAATTTATTGTAAATTCTAAATAGATTATTTAGTAAATTCTCAGTAAATTCCCAGTAAATTCTCAGTAAGTTCTCAGTAAATTACTCAGTGAATTACTAAGTAAATTTTTAATAAATTACTCAGTAAATCCCCTGTAAATTCCTAGTAAATTACCCGGTGAATTACTCAGCAAACTACCAGGAAATTCTTCGTAAATTACTCAGTAAATTCGTAGTAAATTCCCAATAAATTCTCAGTAAATTACTTGGTAAATTCGTAGTAAATTCTCAGTAAGTTACCTAGTAAATTTTCAGTAAGTTACTGTCACGACCCCAACCCGCCCCTAGTAGGATGGTGCCGTGATGGCCAGTAATCCGTGATTACAAGGATCAAACACAATCTGAGTATAATATATGGGGCTCACAAATGCGGAAGCTAAACTAATGCAAGTGGTCCGTAAGAGCTGTGCATAGATCAAGTGTAAGGGCATACAAAATATGGTTTTACAATTTATCATTAATAAACCAAATACAAGTTACATCCTGATCAAAAGGCTTCTCAAGCCGACATGTGCAAAATACAACGATTTCAAGCTAAGAAGCATAATTTTCAAGATTTCCGACGTAGTTACAAGATGCCGACATAAACACAAAATTGCCGACATATAGGAACAATTAAGGCCGACGTAACGAAATCCAAAACAAGCTTGCAAGGAAATCACATCTAGGCGTCGGCGACGTCCTGCTCATCACCTACATATATATAGAGAGGGTGAGCTTGGATACTCAGTGAATGGTACTAGTAATAAAGGTTTTGCATGAATATAGCCGAAGTCTTTTCAAAACAAAACATGCCAAAACCATACGAATATTAGCCGAGATCCTTTCAAAGCAAAACACATCAAAACTTTATCAAATCAAGGGATGAACCGCATTCATCTATCAAGTCTTACAAGTCTCGAGGGATGCTTACTGGCATCGGCAAAACACAAATCAAGCTTTCCGAACAAACAAACCCACGCGGTAAACCGTCAGTGGCAAACAAGGGACTGTACGATCCGTAATCGATTAGTCAAGGGTACTGCGAAAGTTTATAGTCCTCCAGCACAAGGGACTTGTGTTACTTAGGCCCGTAGCCCTTTTTAACACGATGGTCTTGTGTTACTTAGGCCCGTAGCCCGCTTTAACACGATAGTCGTGTGTTACTTAGGCCCGTAGCCCGCTTTAACACGATAGTCTTTCCAAGAAAGGACCGTATCCTTTTATACTTAGTGCTGCGAAAATTTAGAGTCCTCCAACACAAGGGACTTTTATACTTAGTGCTGCGAAAGTTTAGAGTCCTCCAGCACAAGGGACTTTTATACTTAGTGCTGCGAAAGTTTAGAGTCCTCCAGCACAAGGGACTTTCCAAAGATGACATCAAAACAAAGCTTGTACATTGGTACATCAAAATAGGCTAGTCATTCATGCTTAACAAATACTTTCATCAAAACGAAGCAAAGCAAGATTTATCAAACAATATAACATAGCTTTATTAAAAATACCACTCACCTAGTTCTTCAGGTGTAGGCTCAAAGCAAAGGTCGAGGTCCTACAATCACATGGCAAATATATTCTCAAAACAAACTTTATGTATGTGCGAATGACCTCGGCATTCACACCGAAACTAAGTCAAAACAAGACCAAACATGCTGGGAGTTTGTATACTAAACTTCATCTCATGCAAACACACTGGGTACCCACCAAGTCCTTGTCGAGGTCCCACACCTCCTTGCCGAAGTGTGATCCCGATGGCCGTATTCAAAAGCGAAGTCGAAATACTTGGGTTTCCTCTTGAAGAACATGAAGATCATGAAGAAGATGTATGCAAAGATCATAACTTGTTACAAAATCTAAGATTCCATGCCATGAGTTAAAAAACGTGGACCTGGGTACCCATACAAGAAGATCATGCAAGAACAAACACAAAAACATGATCTCTGTTATAAGCTTTCGGATCAAAACAAGGCTTTTCCATCAAAACATATGAATACCATTTTCTCTTTCTAAAACCAACTTCAAAACCAATGCATGACATGCAAAACAGATCCGATCGTGCAATGCAGCTAGATGATCGATCAAAATAACAAGAGAGGATTAAGATTCTAACCTCAAAACTTGAATCCAACGGTTCAATCTTCTAAGATCAAGCTTGGAACTCTACTATCTCTCAAGAACTCTCCTCCTAGAGTTTCTCTCTCTACAATGGCAAGATTTGATACAAATGATGTGTTTCTAGGTCTGCCGGCTGGCTTATACCTCAGCTCGGACACGTGGCACTACCGGGTTGGTTCAACTAAAAAAGGTGACTGATTGATAAGACAAGTCTATGACAAAGCGTATGTAACAAGCTAAGGCAAAACACATCGGCAAGAAATGATATCAGCTAAAGTCAAATCTTCGGCAAGAGGGTAACAAGGACATCGGCTAGGGAGGACGACACTTGACTAAGCTGTGCCACACCTTGGCCTAGGTGTGCCACACCTCGGCCTAGGTCATACCTGCCCAGGAACCAAATCGCTGAGTGCAAATCATCTCGGCTAACGTGCCGGAGCGAGGATGGAGGTCAACCAAGTGGTTTCAAAACGGTTCTAAGTACAAAGGTTCAGAGGTGAACTAGGCTAAGCTGACCTCGGCTACACACCAAGCATGGATCAGAATCAAGCAAGCAACACTTAAACAAAGCAAGACAAAACAAGATTGCAACCATGACAAGACAAGTTCATACATGAATGTATGCAAGCATGGCTAAGTCAAAATGAGGGTTGTTACATCCTACCCCCCTTAAAGAAGTTTGGTCCCCAAACTTAGGTTACCTTGTTCCAAGAATAGTTCTAGATGGCGAATTCTCATTTCCCTTTCCATTTCCCAGGTGGCATCCTTGCCGTAATGCTCCTTCCATTCAATCTTTACCATTGGTACCGACTTGTTCCTCAACTGCCTAACTCGTCTGTCAATAATAAACATCGGTTTCTCTTCATAGCCCAAATTCTCATTAACTCAAATCCCAGAATAGTCAATCACATGCAGGGGATCCCGGACATATTTTCTCAACATTGAAACATGAAACACATTATGGATCTGGCTTGGGTCTGGTGGCAAGGCAAGTCTGTAGGCAACGGAGTTAACCTTGTCAAGAATTTCAAACGGCCCAATATAACGGGGCGCTAACTTACCCTTCTTCCCAAATCTGGAAACTCCTTTCATTGGTGAAACTTTCAGGAATACATGATCCCCAACTTCGAATTCTAACTCATTCCTTCTCTGGTCGGCGTAACTCTTTTGTCGGCTCTGAGCAGTTTTAATCCTCTGTTGGATGAGTCTAATCTTCTCTGTTGTTACTTGAACCAACTCGGGACCAAGCAGAGCTTTATCTCCAACTTCGGTCCAACATATCGGCGATCTGCACTTCCTTCCGTACAAAGCTTCATACGGCGCCATGCCAATGCTAGCTTGATAACTGTTGTTGTAAGCAAATTCTACCAAGGGCAAATGTACTCCCCAACTCCCTTGGAAGTCCAATACACAGAGTCTAAGCATGTCTTCAAGTGTCTGAATTGTTCTCTCTGTTTTCCCATCCGTCTGGGGATGGAAAGCTGTACTAAATCTTAATTCGGTTCCGAAAGCCTTCTGTAGGCTCTGCCAAAATCTGGAAACAAACTTCGGATCTCGGTCCGACACAATTGACATCGGTACCCCATGAAGCTTAACAATCTCACTCACATATAGTAAGGCAAGTTGATCGGCGTTGAAGGTAGTCTTAACAGGCAAAAAGTGTGCTGACTTGGTTAATCTATCAACGATAACCCATATCGAATCCATACCTTTCTGTGTCCTCGGCAACCCAATCACAAAATCCATGGAGATGTGTTCCCACTTCCACTCAGGAATCGGCAAAGGTTGAAGAAGTCCTGCCGGTCTCTGATGTTCTGCTTTCACTTGTTGACAATACAAGCACTGGGACACGAACTCGGCTATCTCTCTTTTCATATTCGGCCACCAGAAGGTCTCTTTCACATCTTGATACATTTTAGTGTTCCCCGGATGAACAGCAAACTTAGAACCGTGAGCTTCCTGCAAAATTTTCCTTTTTAACTCTGGAACATCGGCCACACATAATCTTCCTTCAAACTTAAGCACTTGATTTTCGATGGTGTACCCTGATCTCGGCCTTGTAGTAATCTCATCGGCTACCTTCTTGAAGAATTCATCCTCCATCTGTCTTGCCTTTACTTCCTCAACAATAGTCGGTTCCACTGAAATCGCGGTTAGGCATGCCAAACTTCCAACTGATTTTCTGCTTAGAGCATCGGCTACAGTGTTAGCCTTTCCTGGATGGTACTGAATTTTCATGTCGTAGTCCTTCAACAACTCAAGCCATCTTCTCTGCCTCATATTCAATTCCTTCTGAGTGAACAAATACTTTAGGCTCTTGTGATCTGTAAAAACCTGACAAGAAGCTCCATACAAGTAGTGACGCCAAATCTTTAAAGCAAATACAACGGCGGCTAGCTCCAAATCATGGGTAGGATAATTCTTTTCATGTGGCTTCAACTGACGAGATGCATATGCTATGACTTTACCCTTTTGCATTAATACACAACCCAAACCCTTATGTGATGCATCACTATAGATATGGAACTCTTCATTACCTGATGGAAGTACGAGTACTGGGGCTGTAACTAGCCTCGTCTTCAGTTCCTGGAAAGCTGACTCCCGATCTTCAGTCCATTCATACAGTGTTCCCTTCTTAGTCAATTGCGTCAATGAGATCGCAATCCTTGAGAAATCCTTCACAAACTTCCTGTAATAACCTGCCAAACCCAGAAAACTACGAACCTCGGACACATTAGTCGGCCTCGGCCAACTCACTACGGCTTCAATTTTGCTAGGATCAACCGAGATACCCTTTTCACAGATCACATGGCCCAAAAATGAAATAGTAGAAAGCCAAAACTCACACTTGTTAAACTTAGCATACAATTTCCGGTTCCTCAAAATCTGTAGGGCAAGCCTCAAATGATTTTCATGTTCAGCCTTACTCTTGGAATAGATCAATATATCATCAATGAAGACAACTACAAACTCATCTAAGTATGGCTTGAAGACTCTGTTCATTAAATCCATAAATGCAGCAGGGGCATTGGTCACTCCAAAAGGCATTACTAAAAACTTGTAGTGGCCATATCTTGTTCGAAAAGCAGTCTTCTCAATGTCCTTGGCTTTAACTTTAAGCTGATGGTAACCTGAAGGTCAATCTTAGAAAAGACTCGTGCTCCTTGTAATTGATCAAGCAAATCATCAATCCTAGGTAATGGGTACTTGTTCTTAATGGTGACCTTATTAAGTTCTCTGTAATCAATGCAAAGACGAAGTGTGCCATCCTTTTTCTTAACAAATAAAATGGGTGCTCCCCATGGTGAAGTGCTCGGCCTAATAAATCCCTTATCCAACAATTCTTCTAGTTGCAGTTTCAATTCCCTAAGTTCAGCTGGGGCCATTCTATAGGGTGTTTTGGAGATCGGCTGTGTTCCTGACATGATATCAACAGTAAACTCTATTTCCCTATCGACTAGGTGGCCAGGCAATTCGTTTGGGAAGACGTCGAGGAATTCATTGACAACTGGGATGTCGGCTAAATTATCATTTCCATTCTGATCACTAAGTATACTACACAAGTAGCCTCGACAACCTTTCTGAATTAACTTGTAGGCCTTGGTGGACGAAATCAAGTAAGGTGGGGACACTACCCCTTTACCTTGGAAAATAACTTCGCCTTGGTTTGGGGGTTTCAGTGTGACACTCTTCGAAACACAATTAATAGATGCGTGGTTCACTACTAACCAATCCATTCCCAGTATGACATCAAAATAAGCTATGTCCAGTGGCATTAAATCAACTAACAATTCAACATTCTCAATCACAATAATACATGCTCTATAGATGGATGCAACAATCATGGATCTCCCAGATGGAGTAGACACAGATAGCACATAATCAAGAGGTTCTAGTTTCCTATCCATCTTCTCGGCAAACTTAGCAGATACAAACAAATGCGTAGAACCCGAATCAATCAACACATAAGCATCTTGAAAGCAAGTTGAGAGCATACCTGACACCACTGCCTCAGCATTCTGAGTGTCTCCTGGCACCAGTGCAAACACTCTGCCCTGCCTCATCTGTCCTTTCCCAACATTACCTTTCTGAACGGAACCCGAGGTATTCTCACCTTTCTTGTTGTTATCAGTCTTTGTCTTAGGGCAATCTCTCACATAATGACCCATTTCCCCGCACTCATAACAAGCTCCAGACGCCCGACAGCAGACCCCGAAATGCGATTTTCCACAACTGGAACATGGCGGCTTAGTACCACCTTCCTGCCTTGGGTTGCTTGAACTGTCGGCATTCACCTTCTTCTTGGTGCCAAACTGTACTCGGCGATTGTCATAATTTTTCCTTTTTCTCTGATTCTCTCCCGAACTCTGGTATCTGTTCAAGTTAGCCTCGGCCTGAATGGCTTTGTCCAATACTTCGGCGTAGATCGGCATATTGTGCAGGTCAACCCGGTCTTGAATCGGTCCGCGAAGCCCACTCTCAAATTTCCTAGCCTTCATATATTCATCGTTGCTCATGTGAGGTGCAAACCTCGCCAATTCAGTAAAAACGCGGTCGTACTCTGCCACTGTTCGGTTGCCCTGTGTCAAGATCTGAAATTCGGTAGCCTTGCGGTTTCGAACACTTAAGGGAAAGTGTTTGTTGTAGAACAACTCCAAAAATTGGGTCCAGGTCAAGTCTGGATTGCTCTCCCGGACCATCATCCACCATCTGCGAGCGTCATCATCTAAAGTGAATGCTGCCAATGTCACTTTCTGAGTGTCGGTACTGGGGAAGATTTCGAACAACTTTTCCATTTCTAAAACCCACGCTTCGGCTTTCATCGGCTCTATACCCCCAGAGAATCTCGGCGGTTTCATCTTCTTGAACTCCCTGATCAAAGCAATCGTGCCATCTCCATACAAGGCTGGCTGAGGGAGTACTTGTGGTACCGGTGGGGGTGGAGGTAGATCTGTATTTCGGCCATTTGTTCGCTCGGCCTGGGTCGAATTAGTACTAGCGAACTACTGTCTTGTTTGCCTCAACTCGCGGGCCAAACCTTCAACTAACCTCTCCAGTCTGTCCATTCTGTCCTCGGGCTGATTTCGGCCAACTGGGGGTCTACCTCTCCTCATGATGCTAGAGGTATGCAAAGTGCAACTTTAAAACAAGATAAGCAAATAAACACGTAGACAAGTATCGAATAGGCATGCCGAGTTGATGCGCACATTGTTCAAATAACAAGCAAAATGATGCAATCCCTACATCTCTCTAAGGGAAATCCTATGCTCTTTTAGGACTCAAAGTGTGTGAATAACGTATACTAGGAAACTTGTGCTCTGATACCATTCTGTCACGACCCCAACCCGCCCCTAGTAGGATGGTGCCGTGATGGCCAGTAATCTGTGATTACCCAAGGCCAACTTGCAAGGATCAAACACAATCTGAGTATAATATATGGGGCTCACAAATGCGGAAGCTAAACTAATGCAAGTGGTCCGTAAGAGCTGTGCATAGATCAAGTGTAAGGGCATACAAAATATGGTTTTACAATTTATCATTAATAAACCAAATACAAGTTACATCCTGATCAAAAGGCTTCTCAAGCCGACATGTGCAAAATACAACGATTTCAAGCTAAGAAGCATAATTTTCAAGATTTCTGACGTAGTTACAAGATGCCGACATAAACACAAAATTGCCGACATATAGGAACAATTAAGGCCGACGTAACAAAATCCAAAACAAGCTTGCAAGGAAATCACATCTAGGCGTCGGCGACGTCCTGCTCATCACCTACATATATATAGAGAGGGTGAGCTTGGATACTCAGTGAATGGTACTAGTAATAAAGGTTTTGCATGAATATAGCCGAAGTCTTTTCAAAACAAAACATGCCAAAACCATACGAATATTAGCCGAGATCCTTTCAAAGCAAAACACATCAAAACTTTATCAAATCAAGGGATGAACCGCATTCATCTATCAAGTCTTACAAGTCTCGAGGGATGCTTACTGGCATCGGCAAAACACAAATCAAGCTTTCCGAACAAACAAACCCATGCGGTAAACCGTCAGTGGCAAACAAGGGACTGTACGATCCGTAATCGATTAGTCAAGGGTACTGCGAAAGTTTATAGTCCTCCAGCACAAGGGACTTGTGTTACTTAGGCCCGTAGCCCTTTTTAACACGATGGTCTTGTGTTACTTAGGCCCGTAGCCCGCTTTAACACGATAGTCGTGTGTTACTTAGGCCCGTAGCCCGCTTTAACACGATAGTCTTTCCAAGAAAGGACCGTATCCTTTTATACTTAGTGCTGCGAAAATTTAGAGTCCTCCAACACAAGGGACTTTTATACTTAGTGCTGCGAAAGTTTAGAGTCCTCCAGCACAAGGGACTTTTATACTTAGTGCTGCGAAAGTTTAGAGTCCTCCAGCACAAGGGACTTTCCAAAGATGACATCAAAACAAAGCTTGTACATTGGTACATCAAAATAGGCTAGTCATTCATGCTTAACAAATACTTTCATCAAAACGAAGCAAAGCAAGATTTATCAAACAATATAACATAGCTTTATTAAAAATACCACTCACCTAGTTCTTCAGGTGTAGGCTCAAAGCAAAGGTCGAGGTCCTACAATCACATGGCAAATACATTCTCAAAACAAACTTTATGTATGTGCGAATGACCTCGGCATTTACACCGAAACTAAGTCAAAACAAGACCAAACATGCTGGGAGTTTGTATACTAAACTTCATCTCATGCAAACACACTGGGTACCCACCAGGTCCTTGCCGAGGTCCCACACCTCCTTGCCGAATTGTGATCCCGATGGCCGTATTCAAAAGCAAAGTCGAAATACTTGGGTTTCCTCTTGAAGAACATGAAGATCATGAAGAAGATGTATGCAAAGATCATAACTTGTTACAAAATCTAAGATTCCATGCCATGAGTTAAAAAACGTGGACCTGGGTACCCATACAAGAAGATCATGCAAGAACAAACACAAAAACATGATCTCTGTTATAAGCTTTCGGATCAAAACAAGGCTTTTCCATCAAAACATATGAATACCATTTTCTCTTTCTAAAACCAACTTCAAAACCAATGCATGACATGCAAAACAGATCCGATCGTGCAATGCAGCTAGATGATCGATCAAAATAACAAGAGAGGATTAAGATTCTAACCTCAAAACTTGAATCCAACGGTTCAATCTTCTAAGATCAAGCTTGGAACTCTACTATCTCTCAAGAACTCTCCTCCTAGAGTTTCTCTCTCTACAATGGCAAGATTTGATACAAATGATGTGTTTCTAGGTCTGCCGGTGTAGACACCCCATTTTTGACAGTCCTCAAGACTTGGACGTCACCGTTGGAACGCTCGGTGATTATCCATGTTTGTGTTCGTTTTGAGTTCCCGGAGGTCCCGGCTGCGCGTCGTGCCTCAGGACCTCTCAACCGGCTTGTTCTGTGCTTGGTTTTGCACCAAGACTTGTGTGTTTTTGCATTTGAGGGTAGGGGGAAGCTTGCTAGCCATCCCTGAATCCCACCAGCTGCCCCCACCCCCCACCGGCACTTCCTTTTGGCCATCGGCACTGTTTTCTCAAAAACTTTGGCCGGTCGGCACTGTATGTTGCCGACCGGCACTTTTTTGTGCCGGTGACTGTTTTGGCTGGCCGGCGTGCACCCTTTGAACCCCTGGGACATGGTGCATGCCAGCTGTGCCAGCTGGAATGCACCATCACACTCCCCCGTGCACAAGTGTGACCATTTTGCACCCTTTGCACCCTTGAACCCCCTAAGCTTCTAGAAGCTTGACCCTTTGGCCAAAGCTTCTTGGAGAAGCTTGGCCAGCTGTCTTGGCTTCTCCAAGAAGCCAAGACCCCTTTGCACCCCCTTTGAACCTTTTTCTTTTGCTTAGCCACCAAGTTTTAGGCTTGTTTTGGCCTATTTAAGCAACCCTTCTCTACATTTGTTAGAGGTTGGCCATTTGAGAGATAAAAACCAGAGCTCATATATCTCTAGATCTGAGATACACTTCCTCTCTCTATATTTTCCATCTCTCTCATCCTTGTGTGTGTGTTTTAGACCTAAATAGTGTGTTTTACCTTACTTTTGCACCATTACACACACTATTACACCTAGCTCCGAGATTGAGGGACTTGGAGGGTTGTTTGTGGTGGTTTTGGACTGGTTTTGATCACTAGAGGAGGGCTGCATCACTTGTTCTTCAAGGAGTCTTCAAGGGTAAGCATGTTGCTTTAGTTTCCCCAAACTTGCACTAGCTTTCTACCTGTCTTGCTTTGTGTTTTTGGCTTTGTGTTCAACATAAAAAAGTCTTATATTTTCTTGCTTTAGAACCTTCATTAAGTTCACTTGGGGGTTTGAGCACAAACTCACCCTCCTAGGCCTTGTTTTGGTCATTTTAGTCCCTTTTCTTGAAGCCTTGTTTAACTTGGTGTCTTTGGTCTTCTCACCACTGAAAACCAGTGGGTTTTCAGTGGTGAGGGAGGTATTTTGGAGTCGTATATAGGGGAGGGACACCCCCTCCCCTTTGTCCCTCTTTGGTCCTTACTTTGGCTCACATGGTAGCATGCATTTTTAGTCTTATATGCCCTCATTTCAGAGCTTATTTGGGTGTTTTGGATCATATGTCATCTCTGTTTTTGGTTGGTTTTGTGGTCCTTAGCATGTTTCTTATACTTGCTTTGTAATGCTCTAGTTTGCCTAGAAATGAGCCATGAGTTTAGGCCATGTTTCTTGCATGTATGAGCCTCACTTTATGAAGATATTAGCATCATTTTGCCATGTCTAGAGGCTGTAGGCCACTGATTTTGTCACATTTGGCATGCTCGACATGGTTGTTTTGCATGATGGCTTGTTAGCCTTGAGCATGTGATCCATGAACGTGCATCGGTTAGGCTATTTAGGTGATTTGGAGTCATTTGACATGCTATTTCAGTCCTTACATCATGCCTACATGTTTCCATTTACCACCTTATTCATGCTTTGAAATGTTGCAACTTCATGCCTAGGAATAGGCCTTTTGCATGCCTCCGTGTTTAAATGCATTTTAGGGCTGCCATATCAAGGTTTTGGGGTGTATTTTTGCATGCTAAAAATCTGTTTTGCTTGTCTAATATATGCCATGAGTGGCCATGTTAATGGTAGCAAGGAGTGCTCCCTTTGTGCCTTAACCTTAGGCCCTTTGACTTGCATGTTTGCATAGGTATATTGGTCACCATTTTGGACATGTTTTGCCACTGTTTTGGGTTGGTTTGAGGGCTGCCTCATTGTAGTTAAATCCACCATTGCATGCTTGCCTCATGTTTGTTGCTTAATTAATCCATTAAGTGTTGCTACATGTCAAACCCATTCCCTTAAGTGTCCATGTTTGCATTATACTTTGCATTTTGCATGCCTAGTATTGCACACTTAATATCATGTTGCATTGCATTTGGTATGCCTTGCATGTTTGCATAATTGTTGCATTGTTGAGCTATGTTGCATACATGCATTTCATGGCTTGGTTTGGGGTTGTCAAACCAAGCATGAGGGTTGAGTGGAGTTCACACTACAAGTGGTGCAACTTGTCTCAACCCTTGGTCACTAAGGCCCTTGATCCATACATGATAGGGTCTTAGTTTCATTTGTGCGTTTGCATGCATTTTCACATTGAAATGCAATCTTGGTTCCTTAGGCTATCATGCACCAAGATGCATAATTGATGGCCCAAGAACCAAGGGTCATGCTTCCTTGAGTCCCATACATGATAGGGAGCATTGACCATGCTTACATTTGCTCTAAAATCCATATCATGCACTGTCTGCCTGCTGTTGCTGTCAAACTGTCCTCTGCAGGAATTTTGTGCCGACCGGCAGGATATAGTGCCGACCGGCAAATATTTTGTGCCGATAACTTCATTCATGGCCGGTGACTATTGTACACGGCCGATGGACATTCTATTTAGCCGATGGTGATTCTCAGGGTTCAGGGGGCATGTTCTGAGACTTTGGCAATTTTTGGAGGGACAGGGCAGCAAAAACAGAGGCGGCAGTGTCATGGTGCGGATTTTCCGGGCAAGTCGGATTCGAGCCTGCATCATTCGCGCATCTCGAGGCAGGGCTGAGGCCCCCTTTTTTTTATATATTGAATTTAATTTGATAATTAGAAATTTCTGTAATAATTAATTTATTCTGTATTTGGACTGTATTATTTTTGGACTGTATATTCTTTTGGTCCCTCCGTGTGAGGGCATAATTGTAATAAGTGTGTGTGAGTGGTGTGCATGTCTTCCAACCTCCATTTCTTTCTTCCCTTTTATTTACCTGCTTATGATGGTAGATTAGGGTATTTTTTTTTTTAAATTAGCATACCTTATGCAATGCATGCGTGCATCCATACATTTGTTGACATACATCAGGCTTGGCGCATCATACAAACTGCATCGTACTTTCAATTCCAAATTGAATACGTGATAGTTGTAGCATTTCACATGCCATGTCTAGGATAGCCGAGCCTGCCTAGATTACATCTTTGCATGTGTTGCATTAGACATTTCAGTATGCTTAGGTCCATGCATGGATTTCTAATAAGCTTCTGTTTTGGCTGGGAGTACTAGGTGAGTTTTTATGCTTTAGCATCCTCGCATGCGTGTGAATGTTGCCATAATAGCATGACTACCATGAGGCTAAGTGCTTATGTGATGTAACTGCTTGAATGCCTGTGGATGGAGGTCAAATTACCTAAGTTGGAATAATGCATTAAAACTGTGAATTTTAAGCCTACTAGATAGTGGCAAAACCATTCTTTTTCTAAAGCCCACTCGAGGGTGGCAAAACCTGCATTTTAGCCTACTTGCAAGTAGCAAACCATTTTCAAAACAAACATGTAATGTTTTATTCCAATTTAGGCGATTTGGTCTATACTTGTTTGCTGTGCGCATAACGTAGTAAATCTAGGCTAATAACCGGAATAAGAACACATAAAGTTTTCAAAATTGGATATCACGGTTAGTAGAGGCCGGTCTTCAGATCGGGCGAAAGGGGGTGCTCATAGCTGACCTTCCCCGATCGTACCCAAGCTCCCGAGCCAAGACAACTTTGGTGATGACGGACACGTGGCCTTTGGCACCGAGTCAGGGTTTCCTAAATTTCCCCATTAAAAAATATTTAGGTGGCGACTCTGTATCTGGCAAAGCAGTCCATGTTTGGCACTTCTTTTCAAAATTTGTTTTTCTCAAAACGATTTGCCAGAGTTGGACTCTTTGGTTCAGATTATGAACCGCGACATAACAAAAACAGGGAGTCCGAACTATAGCATCCAAGGCCCCATGCGGACGTCTACAGCCGACTGGCTTATACCTCAGCTCGGACACGTGGCACTACCAGGTTGGTTCAACTAAAAAAGGTGACTGATTGATAAGACAAGTCTATGACAAAGCGTATGTAACAAGCTAAGGCAAAACACATCGGCAAGAAATGATATCGGCTAAAGTCAAATCTTCGGCAAGAGGGTAACAAGGACATCGGCTAGGGAGGACGACACTTGACTAAGCTGTGCCACACCTTGGCCTGGGTGTGCCACACCTCGGCCTAGGTCATACCTGCCCAGGAACCAAATCGCTGAGTGCAAATCATCTCGGCTAACGTGCCGGAGCGAGGATGGAGGTCAACCAAGTGGTTTCAAAACGGTTCTAAGTACAAAGGTTCAGAGGTGAACTAGGCTAAGCTGACCTCGACTACACACCAAGCAAGGATCAGAATCAAGCAAGCAACACTTAAACAAAGCAAGACAAAACAAGATTGCAACCATGACAAGACAAGTTCATACATGAATGTATGCAAGCATGGCTAAGTCAAAATGAGGGTTGTTACAGTTACTCAGTAAATTGTTTAGTAAATTTCCAGTAAATTACTTGGCAAATTCCCAGTAAATTCTCATTAAATTACTCAATAAATTCCCAGTGAATTATCAATAAATTCTCAGTAAATTAGTGGGTAAATTCACAGTAAATTCCTAGTAAATTCCCTGTGAATTCTCAATAAATTACTTAGTAAATTCCCAGTAAATTATTTAGAAAATTATTCAGAAAATTTTCAATAAATTCTTAGTAATTTACTTACTCAGTAATTTCCCAATAAATTTTTCGTAAATTACTCAGTAAATTTCTTGTAAATTCTAAATAGATTACTTAGTAAATTCTCAGTAAATTCTCAATAAATTGCTCAGTAAATTCCCAGTAAATTCTCAGTAAGTTCTCAGTAAATTACTTAGTGAATTACTAAGTAAATTTTCAATAAATTACTCAGTAAATCCCCTATAAATTCCCAGTAAATTACCCGGTGCATTACTCAGTAAACTACCAGGAGTTCTCCGTAAATTACTCAGTAAATTCATAGTAAATTACTTAGCAAATTCCCTATAAATTCCCAGTAAATTACTCGGTAAATTCCTAGTAAATTCTCAATAAGTTACCTAGTAAATTTTCAGTAAGTTACTCAGTAAATTATCAGTAAATTGTTTAGTAAATTTCTAGTAAATTACTTTGCAAATTCCTAGTAAATTCTCATTAAATTAATCAATAAATTCCCAGTGAATTAGTAGTAAATTCTCAATAAATTACTTAGTAAATTCCAGTAAATTCTCAGTAAATTAGTGGGTAAATTCACAGTAAATTCTTAATAAATTCCTAGTAAATTCCCTGTAAATTCTCAATAAATTACTTAGTAAATTCTCAATAAATTACTCAGAAAATTTCCAGTAAATTCTCAGTAATTTACTTAGTAAATTACTCAGTAATTTCCCAAATAAATTTTTCATAAATTACTCAGTAAATTTCTTGTAAATTCTAAATAGATTACTCAGTAAATTCCCAGTAAATTACTCAGTAAATTCTCAGTAAGTTCTCAGTAAATTACTCAGTGAATTACTAAGTAAATTTTCAATAAATTACTCAGTAAATCCCCTGTAAATTCCCAGTAAATTACCCGGTGAATTACTCAGCAAACTACCAGGAAATTCTCCGTAAATTACTCAGTAAATTCATAGGAAATTACTCGGCAAATTCCCAATAAATTCTCAATAAATTACTCTGTAAATTCCTAGTAAATTCTCAGTAAGTTACCTAGTAAATTTTCAGTAAGTTACTTAGTAAATTGTTTAGTAAATTTCCAGTAAATTACTTTGCAAATTCCCAGTAAATTCTCATTAAATTACTCAATAAATTCCCAGTAAATTACTCAGTAAATTCCAGTAAATTCTCAGTAAATTAGTGGGTAAATTCACAGTAAATTCTCAATAAATTACTTATTAAATTCTCAGTATAATACTCAGCAAATTCTCTGTAAATTATTCAAGAAATTTCCCTAAAATTCTCAGTAAATTACTCTATAAATTACTCAGTAAATTCTAAATAAATTCTTAGTAAATTACATAGTAGATTCTCAGTAAATTATTCAGTAAATTCCTAGTAAATTACTTAATAAATTCCCAGTAAATTCTTAGTAAATTACTCAGTAAATTCCTAATAAATTCTCAGTAAATTCTAGGTAAATTATTCACTAAATTTCTAGTAAATATGTCAGTAAATTACTTAGTAATTTCCCAGTAAATTCTGAATAAATTACTCAGTAAATTCTCAATGAAACACTCAGTAAATTACTCAGTAAAGTCTCTATAAATTACACAGTACATTACTCAAGAAATTACTCAGTAAATTCTCAATAAATTCCCAGTAAATTCTTAGTACATTATACAGTAAATTCCTAGAAAATTACTCTGCAAATTACTCATTAAATTCTCAGTAAATTCTTAGCAAATTACTCAGTAAATTCCCAGTAAATTCTCAGTAAAATACGTAGTAAATTTCAAGTAAATTCTTAGTACATTACTCAGTAAATTACTAAGAAATTCTCAGTAAATTACTAGGTAAATTCCCAAAAAAATTCGGTAAATTCTCAGTAAATTCCCTGTAAATTTTCAGTATATTACTGAGTAAAATCTCAGAAAATTCTCAATATATTGCTCAGTAAATTCACAATAATTCTCAGTAAATTACCCTGTAAAACAAAGAAGCTTCATTACTATCATGTGTAACACAAATAAGCTTCTACAGTTAGCTTTTGAGATGTGAACACTTAACACTTTGCATGTAAGACTAATGTGAATACTTTGAGAAGACCATTGCAAGCTACATAAAAAACAAGCATAGGTAAGGGACTGTTGCAACAGAGTCAAAGCCAGTATTTGCTTTGCAGCTAAGAAGCATGGACACATACACATGACATGACACGGATACGACACGGACACGCCGACACGTTAATTTTCAAAAAATGCAGGACACGACATGTGGAAGACACGCATGAAATACATAATTTCATATATTTATTAAATATTATATATATCATTCAAAGATAATAAAAAATGCAATATGACACTAATTTCTATAAATTTATATGGTTTTTTTTTTATCTTAAATTGTTTTGTTCAAACTTAGATACGTTTGTTTAACCGATTGACACATGTGTCCTCCACGTATCCAAAGAGTGTTCGAGTCTTTAAAAAAATTTAAATAACAGAACATGCTTTGAAGAGTATTGGACATGTGTCCTAAGAGTGTCCAAAGAGTGTCGTGTCCAACACGGACACGACAAGGATACGTCACCTTAGAAATGTCGGTGCTTCTTAGCTTTGTAGTATGAGAATCTTTGGCTCAGCCTAACACCACACTTGGAGAACAGATGTTTCACCAAATAAAGTTCCTACCAGAGTTAGTTTCCAGTGGACCTAAGAATCCAAGGAATACCCTTCAAACGGAAATAAACAAGGGTTCAACTTGTCAGTATAATTTTCTTCATGCAATATTGCAATTTAGCCTTCCCAGGCCAAGAAAAGGACATTAAGTAATCCTAGTCACAATTATTCCCTAGATGGGAAAGAGGTAATAACCTTGACCACACTTTTGAAACTCAGGTTTTTTACTCTGGTTTGTTATATGTTTAACACTTACGTCTATCTTAATAAAATTTCAAGCTTCTATTAAAAAAATATTATGATTGTCTAATTGTGAATTAAGCAAACCAAAATGCATTAACTGCAATAATAGGCCTGTGTAAATGATATTTAAATGGGCAAGCAGAAACACTCATGGACGCAACTCGGACCCCAAAAAAAGGGATGAACAAAAAAAGACAAACTACCCACAATATTGCATTAAATAAAAGAAAATGTTAACCCGCAAGGGTAGCCCAGTTGGTTGAGGGCAAGGGACCAGGGACCTAGGAGTATGCTCCTCTCTAGGTCTCAGGTTCGAATCCCACCCCCAGCTGGCTACTGGCGGGCCACTGCGTCTTTGCCCGGTCGATAAGCTCAGGGCCCCGAGATTAGTCGAGGTGCGACACTCCGAAGGGGTGCTGGCCCGGACACTCGGTTATCAAAAAAAAAAAAAAAAAAATGTATATAATGCCCGCGCACACACGCACCCAATGTTTCAAAAAGCAGTTGCGGTGGCGTGGTTGCGGTTGCAGGGTGTAAAGGCCGTAACGTAACGGTTGCGATAATCGGAACTGTGATTTTTTTATGTTTCGCACAATTTGAAAAAAATTTACCGATACGCATATTTTTTTTTCTCTTCATAATCACATTTATTAGGGTTTAAAATTGATTTTGATCAATTTTTGTTAGCTTTTAAATATGATTCAATATATTTCATATTTTTAAATCACTATAAAATGAGTTTTTTACATTTTATTTCAACAGTTAATGACTTTAAGAATAATTGATTTTGAATGTTTACAAATTATTTTTAACTAATACATAAACTAACTAAATAAAAAAATATTCACAATTATTAAATGAAATGATCATAAAAATAAAAATTGTGCTATAAACAAAAATTATTTTTTAGGTATTATTTTATATAACACTTTATAACTAACAAAATAAAATTATTTACAACTAAGTATTAAACGAAATGATTGTAAAAATAAAAATTGCTATAAAAAAAATTATTTTTGGGCTACTGATTTTATTTATTTCTCTAAAGACATTTTTTAGACAACATATTACAATAACAAAATAAAAAAAATATTTATAATTAAATATTAAATAAAATGATTATAAAAACAAATACAACTACTATTTATATATTTTCTATTTTACATGTTAGTGTAATGAAATAAAAATTAAAAAATATTTTATAAAGAAAACAAATTCATATAAAAAAATTTCTTTGGACTTGGATCACTTGAGTATTTGTTCTTTTTTGTAAGTTCCTTTTTTTTGGGGGGGCGGGAGGGGGGGAGAGAAAGAAAACTATTCAGAATATTGTAAAAGTGTATAAGTTCAGGTTTCAAAAAGCAACTGTAACCTTTACATAGCATCGTTACATAACGGTTGTGGTGGTTACTACCACCCGTTACAGCCGCTATAGCACTGTGACAAAAAATTCACTTGTAACGGCCGTTTCGGCATTACGTAATGGCCGTGACAATCCGTTACACACTTTTACAATATTCTGAATAGCTTCCTTTTCAAAAATAAAAAAACAAAAACTTATAAAAAATAACAAATACTCAAGTGATCCAAGCCCCCAAACAAAAAATCTTATATGAATTTTTTTTTCTTTGTAAATTATTTTTAAATTTTTATTTCATTACATTAGCATATAAAATAAAAAAATATATAAACAGCGGTTGTATTTATTTTTATAATCATTTTATTTAATATTTAATTGTAAATATTTTGTCTAAAAAATGTCCTTAGAAAAATATATAAAATCAGTAGGTCAAAAATAATTTTTATTTATGGCACTTTTTATTTTTACAATCATTTCATTTAATACTTAATTATAAATAATTTTATTTATAGCACAATTTTTATTTTTATTTTTATAATCATTTCATTTAATAATTGTGAATATTTTTTATTCAGGTATTAGTCAAAAATAATTTGTAGACATTCAAAATCAATTATTCTTAAAGTCATTAACTGTTAAAATAAAATGTAAAAAACTTCTTTTATAGTTATTTAAAAATATGAAATATATTGAATCATATTTAAGAATTATCAAAAATTGATCAAAATCAATTTTAAACTCTAATAAATATGATTCTGGAGAAGAAAAAAAGTATGCGTATCGGTAAATTTTTTCAAATTATGCGAAACATAATAAAAAATCACGGTTCCGATTACCGCAACTGTTACCTTACGGTCTTTACACCCCACAACCGTAACCACGCCACCGCAACCGCAACCGCTTTTTGAAACCTTGAGCTAGCCATAATATTGTATTAAATTCTCCCATGAATGGACAAAAAATTATTGATCTTTTTTCTCACAAGTAAAAGTAGTTCAAAATATTAAGGCAGAACCTGAATGAATTCCGGCAGAGTTTTAAGGTTTGAATTGCTCGAAAACCATTTGCAAGATATCCCATTGCGGAATCCGTTAATCTGCACAAGTTACCATGGTCAAGAACACATAATCCAGTACAAGTGTCTGCGATGACTTTCATGGAAGAATCAGTCAATTTCCTGCAATAAATTCAAAACACGCAAATAATGGAATAACTTTTAGACATTTCACCAAAGCTTGATAACAATCTGATCCCCTGTATAATCAGGATAGTTTAGATTTAAATTAACACCTCGTTTGGAAACATGCTATTTTAATAATTTTTTGACTTTTAACGAAAAGATGTGCAGAAAAATAGAGAGTAATGTGATAACTTATAATGACCTTTTGGCTTTTTGGCTAAAATGTATAGTTGAAAATAAAGCCTAAATTTCCATTCAGAAACTTGTGTAAGGATACATGGCTTCCCTTAAAATCAGCGGGTTGGGGATACCTGAGTTATCAAAAAAAAAAAAAAAAAAAAAAAAAAAGGATACATACCCACAATCTGTCAGAACAAGCTCCTTGATATTGTGACCATGCACTGCTATGAATTTGATGACAAAATCATCGCAAACAGTTTGAATCCCAGCTAGTGACAACACTTCCAAATGCTCTAACTTTGACAAGGCAGGCAGAATAAGCATTGTATCTACGTTTTGGCAATCATCTATATACAATTCTCTCAGAACATATCCCAATGAATCAGCTAAAGTATTGATTCCATCAGAGGTAAGCAGAGAGCACTGGCTGAGATTTATGGATCTTAAAGCAGGCGCAGAACCGACTAGTGCACTTAACCCAACATCTGAAAGACGTCATGCACCCTTCAAGGATATAGTAGTTAATGCAGGAAGGATGTTTGACATGCGAGCTAAGATAGCAACTAGAACATAATCTGGCATACAGCGTCCACATTGATCAAGTTGCAGCACCTACTTCCATAAAACCAAAATATTCAGCTTAAATTAATTATCAAAATTACCAACAAATAAGAAGCTATTACTCCCATGCAAATAAAAGAAATTCACAATTAGTTCAAGAACAGTGATCTTCGCCTTGAGCGAGAGAATTATGCTTCAAACTAACGAAAGGCTTGCATAGACCGGCAAGATATTCTGACAGTCTTTCGATACATTTTTTTTTTTTTTTTTTTTTGGGTGGGGGGGAGAGGAGCAACAAAACAAATTATATTGGAAAACAAATACATTACAAACGAGGTTAAGGAGTCCTCAAAAGAAAACAAAAAACTATACATCATACGCTGACCCCCACTACCTAGAAATGAAAAAAAGCGGAACACCTTTAAAGGGTCAAGCAACCGAAACCCAAAAAGATGTGGAGAAACATGCTTTATCCCACAAGTGATCCAAATTCCCAAATTTATCTTCAAAGATCCTTGCATTTCTTTCCAATCAAATGACCCAAAAAAATTGCAAAAATCATGCAAAGCCATACCACCATTATAGTTTCCAAGCTCCATAAATCATTTAGCATTTCCATTAAGATGCCAAAACACCAGCATGACACTACAAGCACCAATCAAGCAAAATATTTCCAAATACATGCTAATAATTGGTTAGTTGTATGCTTTATTGCACCTTCAAGTCAAGCAGGAGACAATCATTACAATATTACAGCAAATTGTTAACGATTTAGTGAGACTAATTTCTATTGTAATGATCAGGTAGGTCATCACAGCAGATGACTCGCAAAGGTCAAAATATAACAAATATTTATTATTTAAAAAGGGTCCAAGCATCATATTTAAAGCCGTGACAATTGGTTCAATAAGAAATTGTACCGTCAAGTTATTGATTTCACATCCTTTGAAAGCACTCAACAATTGTTCCTCAGTTAACCATGAACAATCACGTATGCGTATTTCTGTAGGAGATCCGCGTACAAGGAGATCAAGGAAATGACTGTTCATTCTCCGAGAATCGCAAAGCAACTGACTGAGCTTGTGCTTCAGTACATCAGGCACACTTTCAAGTGAAGTGATTGCATCTGCATTTTTGGCAAGAATTGCTATACATAAGTCTTGAAGTGGGGGGGATCAACAGCTTTGAGCGGTCACTGTGCTGATCCTTTTTGGGAGCCCACATTACTGGTGCAGGTTTTCTTTCATCCAAACAGGAATTCTGTTGCGGCACATTCGCATTCATTTCTCGGTCCTTAATAATCTTCATAGCAGTCGAACAAGGACCAGGCCAGTCTTCAATTTCCCTGTCCCCCTCCCTTCCTGGCATTTCCCCTTCAGCCTCATTAGTGACACGGTTTTCCTCTACCTCTTCGGAAGAGAAATGAGCAAATCGTGACGCATTTTGTCTGGCTATATCTCGGAACCGTTCCTTGTAATCCCTAGCTCTTGGAAAATTATCCATATTAGTCTCCACAACCGGACTTCCATCCTGACCAGCAGCCAAAGAGCGCGTACCAGAAACTGCATTTTTTTTCTGAATCTCCCGCTTGAGTTTCCAGGTTCAATTCCAAAGCCTCAATACCATTTGACAACAAACCATCCTCAACCACTTTCCTCTTCCCCTTTTCTTCCCTAGTAAGCCTCTTTCTAGGCTTACCATTACAATTTCCATCAGCAATTGGGTCTTTCTCCAATTCTTTCAGACCTACATTTTCGGGCAAATGAGCAGCAGTATCATCATTTGATAACAAATCATCATTAACAGCTTTGCCCTTCCCTTTCTCTACCCTGCTGAGTCGCCTTGTAGCCTTAATACCAGCAGTACCAGTTTCATCACTGGTTGGGTCATTGTCCAATTCATTCAACCCCACTACATGTTCCAGCAAATTGACAGTATTTGAAACAACTGATATCTCTACTCCCCTTTGGTTGTTCACATGATGAACCGACTTATCACCATCATCACAAGTGCTTCCTTCAATCGAAGATGTCCTCTTACAAATTTTCTTTCCAGATCGCAAACTGAGCGATCCTTCCGAAGCCAATTTGCGCTTCCCTTTCCGAGGCTTTTCCCAAAATAAGCCTTTTCTATATTTTATTTCCCAAACTAGGCCAACTTCTGACGTATTTCCCAAACTAGGCTAAAGCGCCATTCAGATTCGCGCTTTTACTGTTAGGAGGTCAAAATTTGATGAACAGGAAAATCGCTATTAGAAACAGCGTTTTTAATTAAGAAATCGCTGTTGTAAATAGCGCTTATAATCTTAATTTTTGTTCGAGAATAAAACGCTATTACAAATAGCGCTTTTAACATAATTTATTTTTGTGAATAAAAAGCTATTACAAATAGCGCTTTTAACAGAATTTTTTTCCCGAATAAAACGCTATTACGAATAGTGCCTTTAACATAAACTTTTTTGGAATAAAACGTTATTTTCAATATAAAAAAAGAAAAAAACATAAAACATATTTTAAAAAACATATTTACACTGTATAAAATTGAAATTGGCTTTACTAAAGCCATTGTCATGTTAAAATATGTTTTTTTTTTTTTTCTTTTGTTTTTGTTTTGGTTTAGAATGTGTAATTCATAAATTTTACATAATATGAAAAAAAAAACCACTTTTCATATATTAATTTTACATACTATTTTTCATATATATAATTTTTAAATCATATTCATTTAGATATTATTAAGCCAATCATGTTCATTTATTTGGCTTTATTGAAGCCGTTGTCATGTTAATTTTTTTTTATTTTTTCTTGTCTTTGTTTAGATTTAGAAAATGTAATTCAAAATTTTTTTTCGTCTTTACTGAAGTTGTTTTCATGTAAATTTTTTTTTTGTTTATTGTTTTGTGTTTGTTTTGGGTTAGAAGGTGATAATGTAATTAATAATTTTTTTTTGGCTTTACTAAAATCGTTTTCATGTAATTTTTTTTTCTTTTGTCTTTGTTTTGGGTTAGAAGGTGTTATTTAGAAAATTATTTTGGCTTTACGAAAGCCGTTTTCATTTAAACATACATATATTTTTATTCTTTTGTCTTAGTTTTGGGTTAGAAGGTGAGAATGTAATTTAGAAAACCAGTTTAGTAAAACCGTTTTGTACCCGTTTTCATTTAGAAAATTTATTTCTTTGTTTCGTCTTTGTTATGGGTTAGAATGTGATATGCATGCTCTACAGTCCGAAGCACACCCACACACTGTGCAGCTCGACGAGCAACGACGAAGGGTGAGACGCGAAGACCACCGCGGAGTAGGCCAACAAGACGAAGGCCACAACGAGAGCTCCTAAAATAAATTTTGTCAACATTTTTGTAATAATACTTAATACATAATATACGAAGTCAGTACTTTACTAAATACTCATATAGGCATGAAAACAACATAACTGAAGTTGCAAATGTAATAGTTTTCAGTTACATAGGTAGTACAGACATAATTCTCCCACAAAAATACATTCTGGACACCATGAACTGAACACACATTACATACATCCTGGACACCCTGAATTGAACACACAATACATAAACATAACAGTTAGACATACAAACACCTAATTCATGACCTAATATTGCATATTAATAGCCATAACATTTGACAGACACAATACATAAACATAGACTTAAACATAAACATAACATAACATAACATAACATAACATAACATAACAGTTATACTTACTCTAACACAGACATTAAATATTAATGCAAGTTGTTATATTGCCGAAGTGTAGACATTAACACCTAATTCGCGCTTAAATCGGCAGGTGGCTCAGAGTCTGAACAATCCGAAAGCTCAGCGTCAGAGACAAGTTCAGGATCCTCCATGATACCCTTGATAGCCGCAACATCTGGTTCTGTTCTGTTCTTCTGGGCATCCTTCTTAACTATGAGTAGCTGCATATCGCGGGCCAACCTACGGCCTATTTGAGAAATCTCACGTTGTAGTCTTTGACATAGTCGATCAAGTTTTTCAGGATCTTCCTTTTGGATCTCAACAGAACGTGCTTTTGGCACATTCAGTCGTCTTTCCCGACATAATCTTTCCGTTTGCACTCGCTCTATAAATAGTGCGGGCCACTTCAGAAGTCTAGCGTTTGTATAACCATATCCTGTTTGATTATCTGATGGATCCTCCACCAAACCACATGGATCTCGATAGTACTTGGGCATGACAAAATGTCGCTTCCCAAACCTATCATGATAAGCACAAGAGGCATCTAACAAAGGAAATGGTGTTTCATCTTCAGCATCGCCACTTCCCCTTCCCCCTCCTCGTCGTGAACTTTCACCCCTTTGCAAGTTCCTACCACCTCTGCGATTCCTACTCCCTCTCATGAACCATGTAGCCATGCTATTTTTTTAAAGCAAATAAATGATAATTTCGTAGGGCGAAATGAGTTGTAAGGTTGTGTCTTCACCTTTACTCGTTTATATAGTTGGTTATGAACGACTTTAAAAAGATGCCTCTGCATGACAGTCCCACATATATGAACAAGGTATGAGTTGTCAGTAGATTGAAAAAATAGAGAAAAGCAAATACTGTGTACGAAGTCACGTGACTTGACAATCCATTTGTATATATGGACAAAATAAAGGCATGCTGACTGTAAGGTAAATCAAAGCATGTGCACCAAGTCACATGACTTCACAATCCATCTGCATATACGGACAAAATAAGGGCATGCTGACTGTAAGGTAAATCAGTGAATTCACTATTGCCATGTGACTGCCTGAATTGAGAATCCCACATATATCAATAAATATTTTGAGGTGTCATTGTAATAAAAAAAATCGAGCAAAAAATCGAGAAAACCAAAGCCTGTGCACCAAGTCACATGACTTGACAATCCATCTGCATATAAGGACAACATAAAGGCATGCTGACTGTAAGGTAAATCAGTGAATTCACTGTTGCCATGTGACTTTCTGAATTGAGAATCCCACATATATCAATAAGAGATAAGGTGTCACTGTAATAAAAAAATCGAGAAAATCAAAGCATGTGCACCAAGTCACATGACTTGACAATCCATCTGCATATAAGGACAAAATAAAGGCATGCTGACTGTAAGGTAAATCAGTGAATTCACTGTTTCCATGTCACTTTCTGAGTTGAGAATCCCACATATATGAATAGGAGATGAGTTGTCACGATAATAAAAAAATCGAGCAAAAAATCGAGAAAACCAAAGCCTGTGCACCAAGTCACATGACTTGACAATCCATTTGCATATAAGGACAAAATAAAGGCATGCCGACTGTAAGGTAAATCAGTGAATTCACTGTTGCCATGTGACTTTCTGAATTGAGAATCCCACATATATCAATACGAGATGAGTTGTCACTGTAATAAAAAAGTCGAGCAAAAAATTGAGAAAACCAAAGCATGTGCACCAAGTCACATGACTTCACAATCCATCTGCATATACTGACAAGTCTCTCCATGATTTGACTACTCAATGTGTGAAAAAATGAAGCTTATGTAGCCAATGTTGTGTTTCACTTAGCTAGGCAATGTTACGAGCTACTATTTGTATTTCCTTGAAAAGTATGACTATTTGAATTTTTTTTTGTCATTTCGAATTATTTTAAAATCAACTTTTGAATATTCAATTTGTAATATTTTGGGAAACATAATCAATCTCAACTTTTGAAATCATATTTCAAATAATGGTGTATCTTGTGAGTGAAACATGGGTTACGTAGGACTACTTGTGTATCTTGTTCTCTTTGGGTATAAATCCGAAAAATAACAATACAGCGTCATTACAACTGGTCACAATTCTAGTTTCTATACTAAGAGAATCGTCAATTTCTGTAAAAATGTGCAGAAAACAATCTGTTTGTGTATAAGTAATTGTAAATAGTGATTAATCCCAACCAAATCAAGTAAAACCAATTGGATTTTAAACTTAGTCCCCCAACTGGACCAACCACCATTTCTTACCAGAGTCATCATTTTTACTGGACTTCCAGGAATTGGAAGGTAACTCTTTCTTCTTTCCTGATGGATATTGAAATTCTTTACGTACAATATCCCTATGTCACGAGCCCCAGTTAAGGGAAGCTATTCACCGACCTACCTGTTATGGTTTATGTGCTATTGAAGGCGGTAGTTCGTTTCACCGAGTTTAGTTTTCTGTCAACCCCTCATTCATTACCAGAGTCATCATTTTTACTGGACTTTCAAGAGTTGGAAGGTGACTCTTTCTTCTTTCCCGATGGAGATTGAAATTCGTTGTAAATTCATCCCTATTTCAGCAGCCCCAGTTAAGGGAACCTTTTCTCCGAGTTACCTAATCTATTTTATGTGTTTTAAGTATTCACATAATTGAACATACATTAATCCAGAACATTCATTAACTAATTGCAATTCAATAAAGAAAGTCATGAACTCATAAATGTGTAGTTATAAATGTAGTTATTTCATAAACTTCAGGTTCATAAAAAAATACTTGAAATACATCCGTACGTTAGACGAACAACAACATTGTCTTACACTCCAGTAACGAACATATGAAAGATAACGGTGTTTGATTTCTTATTCCTCATCTGACATGTAGTAGTTAGAGAGATATTTTTCATTGTTTAAGACATTATTTCACTCAACCATTGTCAAATCTCTGTTGCTTGCTTCTGCCATTTCAGTGGCTAGCTGAAGCATGAAATGTCGACATCTCCGCATCAACATTCTGTTGTTCTCCTTCTTAATTCTGCAAATTGCTTTTTCATAGTCACTCACATTTCGTCTAGCCATGGTCAATGAACGACGATGAGGTACCGGTGCCCCAAAGTTATGTAGATCATTATACAATCCTTCTTGCTCCGTTACCCTGAACGCCCATTCTGCTCGGATACCAGCATAATAATCCTTCGGACTCGAGTACTTTTCGTTCTTGTAGTCATAGGTAAATGGAGGTAGCAGCCACACTTTCGGATTTCTTTGCCAGCGCGAACTTCCTGCACCTCTTGAAGACATTGTTAATAAAATAAAAAAATTAATAATAATAGTAATTGTATATATATTACTATTGTTATGACTTCAACAAACATCATACTGGGGTATTTATAGACATCATAGTGGTGCTAGGGCACTATGGAATAAGTGATACACGTGATATTATTTGATGTTATTCATTTCATGTAATTTTGAGTACCCGTGACTTTGTGTACCTGTGATGTAGTCATGGACGTGGTTGTCAGATAAAATCATAATTGTAGGCCACATAATCACAATGCAATCCCTTCATATTCGAGCAGTGCGTTGTCAAATAAAACAAAATGCAGTGAGTTGTCACATCGCCACATGAAACTATTTTGTCATGCTTACTTTTGTAATACAATAAGTACTCACTTGGAATTGACGATTTCAGTACATATAGGTGTTTTCGAGAAATTATAAATGAAATCGAAAAATGAAATAACGACTTTAATTTTCTTTGTATTAAAGTAATATTGTTCATAAACTATCATTGTTTTTCTCACCAACATAATAGAATGGTCACCTGCTAGGTAAACACGATTGGAACTTTGGTGCCTATATTTTATCTTATTTTCAGTTAATGAACTTCACAGTCATCCGATTTTCATTGTCATTACACAACCGTCCATCATGTTTTTTTACCAACATAATAGCATTTTCTGCTTCTTTTCACAGTCGTAATAATGTGACTTAGATGAATTCTGAAATGTGAGGAAAAAACAAAGCATGTAAGTTGCACTGCAGAAGTCACATGCATCACATAATGTGAGGAAAAAAGTCACAACGTATACAAGCATGGCAAAGTCAGAAAGTCACATGCATTACTGCATCACTGCATAAGTGACATGCATCATTGCATCACTGCACAAAGTCACATGCAGTGATGCAGTGATGCACAAAGTCACACGCATCACTGTATCACTGCACAGTCAGATGCATCCCTGCATCGCTGCACAAAGTCACATACCTCCTACCTACTGTGCCCATTGGAATTATGCACAAAGTCACAGGCATCACTGCGTCTGCGGCACAATAGCCGATGCTACAGGCCTTTGATTCGTTCATGACTTGACAAAAGTGGAGTCCTGACAGCCGAATGCACTGGATAAGGTCAGTGGCATGCATGTGATCGAACAGGAAATGCTCATAAATTGGTTCAGACAAAATATTATAATCAATTAAAATATTTTAGTACTTCAAATTGTAAGTATATTTCAATGCAATATTGTAGTCAAAATTCAGGCTGTGTTCAGCTATATTTGTCAATTGTTCACAAATTTTATTAATTAATTTATTTATTAAAACAACCGTTAAAATATTTTTCATGACATATACGGTGGTTGACAAATTAAAAAAAACAACCGTTCATGTATTTATTAATTTGTTGAAATATTGTTTCACAATTTTTTTACTTTTTGTTTTCAAATAACAATAAATTATGCAATTCATAAAAGTCGGAGTGACAACTCCTATCAAGTTGATGCATAGTTGTTCAGGTCATCAAAGTTGACGTGACAACTCTAATGCATAGTTGCCATAGTTGTTTACAATAATTGCATACATACAGCTACCATGTGTATATATGGTATAAATATCGTAGCATAGCACAACAAAAGTTTTACAGCTATTTCTAGCGATATCATCATGACATATACGGTGGTTGATCTATATTCAGCAATGGGTCGCTATTGGGTTGCAGATGGAGATGAATTTCAATACCCATTAAATCCAAATTTGCGTTACTCACGTGCCACCGTCAATACCATGAGAGCTAAGTGGGAATTTTGCAAAACTCGAGCAAACGTTCTCGTTGAGCTATGCTGTGAAGTTAATCTTAAATTTCCTCACCGGTTAGCCATGCGTATGCCAACTGATACTCCACAGTTGTTGCAAAGGGCATTGCATCGTATCCGCGACGAGGTTAATCGCATGATCCAACGTTTGCAAAGGTCCGGACTAATGAAGACTGCAAATGAGCGTGCCGAAGATGGGTTAATGGATGATGCACACCAGTACTACGCCTGGAGCATGGATGTTATGTATGAATCTGATATTGAGATGTCAGATGATGATGATAATGAATTAAATTGTTTGGATGAACGCCCAGGGCATTTCTATAATGCATGCAATTTGTAATGCTTATCCATGACTTATCAATGAAGGGAGATATTTCAATTATTTTTAGCCTTGAACAAACATATTTTTTATAGGTTCTTTACACGTTTTTTTCAAACCAAACGCGTTTGTAATTTATGTTTTCCTAAAAATAAACATAAATGCTTGTATCAAATTTATTTAAACTTCAATTTTATAAATGGTTGTCTCAATTTGTAAAATTGAGGAAAAATCGTAAATTACTATAAATAATGCACAGACTACGGATAATGAGAGAGGGGTAGAGATGTGAAAGAGATTTGTGTGATTCACCAATATAAATAAGAATAAAAAATTGTGAAATTATAATTGTGAATAAATAAGTATTGACACTTACATCAGCTGTACAAGTTTGACACATACAAAAAAAAAAAAAAAAAAAAAAAAAAAAACCTATATAGTCCATATCACAACCGCTAATGCCCTAACCTGCCCCCAGTCCCACAACCCCGACCATGGATCTCCCTCCTCGGTCTTCTACGGTAGACTCTTTGAATATCTGGCACTCCCTCCCCTGCATGCGGCCCTCCACTAACTGCCTGTGGAGCCTGTGAGTGTGACCCCCCCTCTCCTGCATTTGATGCCCCTGATCCTGTCTGTGCCTGCAGGTCAGATACTGCTATGAGCTGTGAAACTCCCACTCCCTCATCTGGTGCAACTGTATCACGATCTGCAGCTGGACCCCGACCTCTGCCTCTGCCCGCACCCCGACCTCGGCCGCGACGTCCCCCACGACCATAACCTTGGCCTCTCCCTCGCGCTCTGGGGGGGCTCAATATAGGCCTCATCATCAATGTGGGAGATGTCAGTGAGAACTGCATCATGTGTACTCCTGGGCGCGGTCGAAGTAGTCCCCAGAAAAGCAGGTGGTAACTGGGTGGGTGGGGTAACAACATCATGCATGAACCGGGATGCGGTCGAAGTACTCCCCAGAAAAGCAGGCTGCAACTGGGTGGGTGGGGTAACAACATCATGCATGAAGCGGGGCGGTGACCAATCAGGGTCAGGGTCAGCATGTTGGGTAAGATGTACGTGTGGGGAATCTAGAGAAATGTATGGGGTATCATGCGGTGGGGTGACTGAAGTCGAAGGACCTGCTGTGGCTGGCGCTGAAGTGGGAGGCACTGACGTGGACGGGACTGATGTGTCTGGAGCAGCTGCTGCACTGTGTACACCGTAGTCCCCAAAATGCAGATGATCTACACGATGGGCATGCTAGATCCCCTCGTACAATAACTCTCGAATCTCTACAAGGGCCTGCAGACCAAGCTGTCCATCACGTCTGAAAATGGCGTCCTCAGCCAAGTGATATGACCTCCCAGCTCGAACCACCTGAACAAAAAATCAGATATATTAGGCTATAGTTGACTGAAAATAATCAAGTATGATATTAACAATTATCTGACACATAGTACGATACTCACCAATGCCTCGAGAGAAGGCCCAACTCCCTGATATCCGGCCTCGGACAGGTGGCTCGGATTACCGACAAGTAGGTGTGTATGTCGCCGATACCACAACATGTAAGGGTCGGGAGAGGGGAGGACCCCATCGCTCCAGTCAGCCTGTACAATAGTGTCGCGACGGGCATCCCACAACTGTATGTATCGCATATGATGCAGACTCCAGTCAGTGCTGGCTCGGCCACATCTATCAGTCGCATGCAACCGCCACTCGGTGTCACACCGATCCGGCACGGCCTGGACCCGACCAAACTGTCGGAGGACACGATCAGGGAGATGCCACTCAACCACGTCAAAACAAATGAGTGGTACTCTCGCCATCCATATCTCCTCACCTAGTCGACAGTAGTCTAGGAGCGTATGGAGGACCTCAGCATACGGCTGCCAGATAAACTACAATAACGACAAGTCTATTAAAAATCGCTCATAAACATATACACTCCATATGACAATTAAAATTTAGGTATTTAAATTTGATACCTCGCCGTCTATCATCTGGTCAAGCTGGTCTCTATACACGACGACTACGTGGGTCGATATGACCTCGTGGCCCATGTCAACCCTCCACCAGCTACCTCGAGGTCCGGCCGGCAACTGCATGTCTCCCTGCCCGATGGGAACCTCACCAGGAGCAACTAGTTGCCGCCTAGACAGGGCAATGCGAATCAATCTCTCCCACGCCCAAATCTGTAATAGTTTGAACGCAATTACAATACTGATATATGCCATACAATATGAATTGACATGTAATAAAATTCTTACTAACCTGTAGCAAGACAAGGGGTCCTCCGATCTGAGTCACACCCACCTGAGTGGCTCGACATAACATCCTATACAAGCATGCCAAAGCCGCGGCGCCCCAGTTGTACTGGCCGATGACGTCAATGTCTCTCAACAGTGGCAAGTACATCAGCTTGAGCAAGTTCTGTGACTTATCAGGGAGAAGTACCCCCCCAATAAGCCACAGAATATATGCTCGTGCATGCTGCTGTACTAACTCATCTGGAGCATGATCTGGAAGATCGCCCTGAAAATGCTCGGACAGCCACCTCACCCTCACTCTACCTGCCTGTAAGTCTGCAGGTGTAGGTGTTACTCCCAATAGCTCAGCACATAGGGCTATCCACTGCTCCGTTGTCAATGATGGGTCAAGTCCAGTAACTACTCGCCCATCAATCCGTAGACCGTATAGGACAGATACGTCCTACAACGTGACGGTGGCCTCAGCGGTCGGGAAATGAAATGTATGAGTCTCTGTGCTCCATCTCTCGACGAGAGCAGTAATGAGTGGGTGGTCCAGTCTGATATGGCCTATACGATGTACACCATAGAATCCCGTGTGTAGTAAACACTGCAAGACTCTATGGTCCAATGGACGGTCCCACAGGCCGGAATCTCTCCGCCGGCATGCCACCACGGTGCGTGCCTGGTCCTGCATAACAGAATGAGTAGTTTAAATTATAGCATTATCACGTAATATAAAACAAAATGCAGTGTATTTTCATTGTAAGCGTAAAGTCCAACAAACGTTATTGCATACCGGGTCCTCCTATATACTGTCAGCCAGATGTGGATGACTCAAAAGGGGGACCTCATCAGGTAGATGTGTCATGAAGCCTGTACAGTTGAAAAAAAAATACATTCTTAAAAACTGTATTGGTGAGCATGTAATTTAACTATAACAATTAAGCTCAATTATTACGTACATGACGACTTGGAAAAAAAATGTGGTCGATTATTTTAAAAGTATAAATTTGTGTGCCATTAACATGGAAGCAATTCACTAAAATCTAAATTTTGCATATTATGTGCCATTAAATATGATAAGCAATGCAACATAACCTATCGTTATCTATGCTTCGGACTAATATAAAAATCTTTTACAAAATCATTTTACGATCTCAGTTACATAAGCTTAATAATGACCAATAACATGTAGATAGTTTTTGTATGTAAATATTTACGAAAAAATGGAATGAGAATTTTTTTTTCAAAACTTCATTGTTGATTTTGGCATATTTGACATAACCTCATTATTGATTTTGACATATTTGACAAAGCTTGGTTACATTTATGACATATTTGACAAAACTTCATTATTGATTTTGTAATTTTTGTTTTCCAATAAAGTATAAAATTTGTAAATTACGTACATCTAATTCATAAATTGTAAATGTACAAAATGCTTGCATCAGTCGAAATATTAAAATCTTAAAATGGTAGAAGAACTATGTGATTTTAAATAAAATTCTGTAATAAACATTTTCAATGAAGTAGAGAATAAAAACCATAGGGTTATGTGGTATACTTAAATGTTTTTGCATTGTCATTTAGTTTAATTTATTTGTTAACTATGTTAGTTGTAAATTTTGTCAAGGAAATCAAACAATTACAATATATAAAGAATTAAACAATAGAAATGATCTATTACAAATAAAAAATGTTGTATTTAAATGTACGACCCTGTTTACAAATAATGAATTACAAAAGAAAAGAAAATGATCTATTACAAATAAAGAATTACAAAAAGATCTATTACAATATGTAAGTATTACATAGTCTTCATCGACCAAGTCGCGCCGAACATGTTCGCCTGTCATGACCTGTCTGTTGGCACTCACTGCAACGAGCGGTCAAACGCCTATCTGATATGTCCATCTCATCCGGAATACGAGACATAGATGCACGACCCCGTTTCACTTCTCGCAGACGCAGTACATTAGGCATTAAAGTCCACTACGGATCAGTCCAATAATCTTGATGCGGTATTGGATTGAATTTAGTTTCCCAAACCCTCATGTATACAGGAAGCCTATATACTAGATCAACGTACTCGAATGGATTGTCACCCATTCAGACATTACAACGAGCATATGAGAACATGGATAGTGTCATATCTCATATTTCCCACAACTGCACGTGGGTTGATTCATCCGCACAATTTGTGTATTGCGACCTCGTCCATGGCGAAAAGATGTTTGCACCTCAAACACGCGGCGTGGCCCATAAAAAAATTGTAATAGAAACTAATGAAGTTCATGTTTTTAGGTGTAGTTAAATTGACAACATAATAACAATAATTTAATTTATATTACAAACTAACCTGTCATATGATATCAACTTGAAAGTATTTGCCCTTGCGATGCCATCCTCAATAGTTTTTTGCATCTCTCTAGGGTATTGGAACTCATTTCGTACATCTAGTTCAGCTTGGGCTCCCATCTCGTCAAAATATTTTACAAGACGCCGAAATGTAAATTCAACCATAGCTGAGATAGGTAAGTTCCTTGCACCTTTCAAGACGCTATTGAAGCACTCTGCATCATTGCTAGTCAATACCCCCCACCGATGTCCACCGTCATACGAAAGGGCCCACTTCTCAGGATTCATCTTGTAAACCCAAGTGATGGCTTCTTGGTCAATAGCCTGTATTTGTTGTAAGTAACCATTACACTTTCGTCGTTGATGAGCACTCCCTGCTTTCCATAGAAGTTGTTTCAGCTCCTTATTTTTGAACGTAGTGTTAAAGTTACTACAAACATGTCGAAGGCACTGCCGATGATATCCAACAAATTGGAGCGAGGGATTCAACCAATGCCACCTCACAGCAGCTAAAATACTCTCAGCTCGATCGGATATCAAAGTCACTCCCTGTCGGTCCATGACAATATGTTCCTTGATATTTGAAATGAAGAATGACCAAGACTCCAAACTCTCCCTGTCGACAACAGCAAATGCAAGCGGTAGTACTTTGCCATTGGCAGTGACAATCGTTGCTACAAGCAACACACCAGTATATTTCCCGTATAAGAATGTACCATCTATGGTTATAACAGGCCTACAATGTCTGAATCCATCGATGACGGGTTTGAAAGACCAAAAAACAAAGTGGAAGACGGGCATAATGGTTGTATTTCCTGTATATCTATGCTTCCATTGCACGATGGTGCCAGGATTAGATGTTTGTAATGCATACATGAATTTAGGTAACATCATATATGATTCATCCCAATCCCCGAATACCATTGTAATTGCCTTTGCCCTTGCATGCCACGCCTTCTTGTATGATATAGTATAGTTCATGGACTTTTTTATATCTTCAATGACATTCTTAATGGGCATATCAGGTTCGTTCTGCATACAACAATACCTATGAGTCAGATTATTTTGGTGTGAACACTTTAAACAAACAAATGTGTATATAAATGTAAACATTTATTTTGTATACTCACCGCAACTTGTCCCAAAAGATGAGAAGCAATGTAACTAGAGCTAATATTTGTGTGGCCCCTGTTCATTCGTGGGAATAAACAATGGTGAGGACCCCTATACTGCTTTATTTCAAAAAGACCATGTCTCCTACTAAGAGATGCACGCAACCACCATCTACAGTCATGCTTGCAAGCACACACCCAAATGTCTCGCTTGGAGGTTATGACTTTATACTCTCGATTATTTGTTGCATGGTACAATTTCACAGCATGTACGAGTTGCTTCTTATCAACGAAAACCATCCCTTTGTCCAACTCTGGATTTTCAGCATTCCAGATTCGGTTACGGGGAACGACATCGCGGTTACTAATGTCAAAATCACCACCCATGTGAATGTTTTCATAGAAAGGGATTTCAGGTCTAGGTGGAATGGGGGCATTCTGAATATCAACGGGAGTGTCGACATCATCTTCTTCATCATCATCATCATCATCTGATCCGCCTAATAAATTTTCTTCATCACACATTTCATTCTCATCATTGTCTAGGGCGACATCAGGACTGTACATGTCATTGTCAGCAAACTGCACAGAATTAACCGTTTCAGCCATATTACCAGCAACTTCAACTGGAGTCGTATGATGGCTATAGGTGGGCACATCTTGGGTGTTATTGTGAAATTCAGTCTTGTATCCACCACGTGAACTTGATTCTCCACCATGGCCATGAAATGTATGTTGTGTGTAGCCAACTGCATAACATTCATTTGATTCATACATAGGAGACTAAAATGCTGTCGTGTCAATCCCATGTGTCAGCAATGTAGTGAACGAATGCGAATCCATCTGTGTTATATTTGGAAGATTCTGTACAACCTCTTTCTGAATGTACACTTCCAAACAATTTGGTGGTTCGAAACTTCCACCGATACTTAAAACGGTGTTCAACGCCTCATCGTCATTTATCGGTAATATTTTGTATTTGCTGGTTGCTTGCCACTGGCGATAAGGATATCTACATTTGAAGATCAATCGGACTGTTTCCCCGTAACTTGCGACCTTGGACATAAACATCTCCTCTAAATTGCCAAGTGTGGTGCCAAGTTGCACCCTATATATCCCTTTCGGCTCAGCGTCATATGACACACCTTCATCGGGATCCCGAATTATGTTTTCCCCCCAATAAAAGATAATTGGAACAGTTGCCATATACTTGCTTCAATGAAACAATAAATATTAAAATATCAACAATATACATATATCGAATTCTACTTGTAAAATAAACATTAAAATAAACATTAAAATTTGCAGAAGTCACAAATAAAAGCAACCCTCTCATTTTTTGTCAATTTATATTTTCCAGGGTTGAAGGAACTGTAGAGGTGAAACATTAATTCAATTTGTATTTTGTCAACTATATATTTGTGTCTCAACTTGATTATTACTGTTTATTTTCTCATTTTTCTCACTTATTTTTATTCGTATAACACAACAGCTGAGATTTCATCTATACGTGGAGTTTTTATTTACTTCCTATGTGAAGACTCTTATCTTTTCAATGTGAATGTTCTTTGTTGTCATTGCTCTATTGTCTTAATTTAAAAAAAACATCACAACAAGTATACTTCTTGTCTTAATTCTTTCGAATTAGTGGTGAAAAATAAATTTTGAATCACATAGCAGCAATAACTTCCTCGCAACAACAGATAAGTAAATATTTCTTCCATTGAGTTGAAAGAACGCAATTGATTTGGACAATATAAAATAGAGGGTGCAAACATTGAGAGATATTTTTTTAACCTGATGATGTAATTGTTCAGATTTATGGAAAATATAAGTTAATTTGATTTGCTCAAACTTGTGCCATTAGGGACCTTAATGACAAAGTTATTTCCTATGTCAACTAGTAACCCTCGTCCATTTTGTAGAGGTCATAGAGGCTTTCTTATAAAATTAAAACAAAAAGCTCATTTTGGATCATTTTGGATCGTTCTGAAAAGTAAGAAAAAAATTTAATTTATTTACTCCTTTTTTTTCTTACACATACAAAAACAAAAAAATAATTACAGAGATAATTTATAATGGCAAAAAATTAGAGATAATTAAATTGAAGTTGGTGGTTAAATGTATGGACTAAATTTTGGATAGTTATCCATGTGAATCTATCGGGCCATCCGTACCAATAATTTGGTATTACAAAACACAGGCTTACCCATCAAAGTGCAAATTTTTTTTTTCCCTTCTTACGTACGAAATTGCTATGGACTATTAATTAAAATAATTTAAGACTCTTTTCATGTATATATTGTAACTAGTCTAATAATGACTTCTAATTATACAAATATAAATAAAAATTATTAAAACATAACGTTTAGATTTTCCTTTTCAATGGTAGTGGACAATCACAAAGTGGAAAAGGCGATAAGTCACTTCGTTCAATACCCATTTCAAAAACTTTTTCAAATTTTCTTCAGTTTTCTGAGGAAATTTTAATTTGTACTAGAATGCTATTATATGTATTACAAATTCAGCTCATTAAATTTTTTAATCATATTTTGGGTGCCTGACCCCAAATATAGTGAAATAAACCAAACGAAATTGATTTAAATTTTTTTTATTTAAATCAAATAGAGTCAAATTTAAAGATTTTGAGAAACCAATAAAAATATTTCTTTTGAATAAAATAGAGTCAAAATTAAATATTTTGAGAAACCAATAAAAATATTTCTTCTGAATAAAATAGAGTCAAAATTAAATATTTCATAGAACATGATCTTTTATTTGAGAGAACATGATCTTTTCATTGAGAGAAAATTAAATATTTTTTTAATCAAATACATTCAAAATTAAATATTTTTTGTTTAATAATTATATTTTGTAGAAATTAGACATTAACAATTTCTGAACCATAATTTGATTCAAAAAATATAGACATTTTGATTCACAAGCATAATTTCAAAATTCCATTTTCTGATTTCAAATTTGAAAATATAGACATTTCATAATTTCAAATCAACAATTCTCAATTACATGAATTTCATAATATGACATTAATAATTATCAATTATATGAATTTCGGATTTTTTAATCGCAATTCTTAATTAAAAAAAATTACTTTTAAAACCCTAATTTCAAACCCTAATTTCCTTTTAATTCCTCTTAACAAGCAAAAAAAAAAAAAAAAAAAAACTCACAAGCATAATTTCAAAATTCCATTTTCTGATTTCAAATTTGAAAATATAGACATTTCATAATTTCAAATCAACAATTCTCAATTACATGAATTTCATAATATGACATTAACAATTATCAATTATATGAATTTCAGATTTTTTAATCGCAATTCTTAATTAAAAAAAATTACTTTTAAAACCCTAATTTCAAACCCTAATTTCCTTTTAATTCCTCTTAACAAGAAAAAAAAAAAAAAACTCACAAGCATAATTTCAAAATTCCATTTTCTGATTTCAAATTTCAAAATATAGACATTTCATAATTTCAAATCAACAATTCTCAATTACATGAATTTCATAATATGACATTAACAATTATCAATTATATGAATTTCAGATTTTTTAATCGCAATTCTTAATTAAAAAAAATTACTTTTAAAACCCTAATTTCAAACCCTAATTTCCTTTTAATTCCTCTTAACAAGCAAAAAAAAAAAAAAAAAAACTCACAAGCATAATTTCAAAATTCCATTTTCTGATTTCAAATTTGAAAATATAGACATTTCATAATTTCAAATCAACAATTCTCAATTACATGAATTTCATAATATGACATTAACAATTATCAATTATATGAATTTTGGATTTTTTAATCGCAATTCTTAATTAAAAAAAATTACTTTTAAAACCCTAATTTCAAACCCTAATTTCCTTCTAATTCCTCTTAACAAGCAAAAAAAAAAAACAATTTCCAATTCAATGTAGGTTGGTTTATTCAATATTCAAAATATAGACATTTTGATTCACAAGCATAATTTCAAAATTCCAATTTATGATTTCAAATTTCAAAATATAAACATTTCGTAATTTCAAGTCTCAATTCTCAATTCTCAATTATATGAATTTCATAATATGACATTAACAATTATCAATTACATGAATTTATGATTTACGAATTTCATCATTCCAAATTTCAATTCTCAATTCTCAATTCTAAATTCTCAATTCTCATATTTATGATTTATTTAAAAAATTCAAAAAATTAAAAAAATTCCAAACTTGATTTATGATTCAAAAGCATAAAAATTCAAAAGCATTACAACCCTTAATAATGTGAACCCTAAAATGTCATCCTAAAAGGATGTGTGAACAATCTGATATCGAACCCTAATTTCATAACCACAACCACACTGATAAAGCATAAACATTCATAACCATATTCAATTCACAAGCAACATCCAAAAATTCAAAAGCATAAAAAATTCCACAAATTCAAAAGCATTCGCATTTCTGATTTCCAAACCCTGATTTCTGATTTCAAAAAATTCCCAACCCTAATTTCATAACTACAATGATAAAACCCTAACACATTTAATAATTCACATGCAAAACCCTAACATTGTCAGAAAAATACAACACATTCACATTTTCACAAACACAAAAACTAAATACATAAAATTAGGGTTAATGTCATACCACGGAGAAAGAGAGAGAGCAGAGACAGAGAGTGAGAGCAGAGAGCAGAGAGCAGAGACCGAGACCGAGCTGAGCTGAGAGCGAGATCGAGTGAGTCTGAGATGGAGAAGAGTGAGAGATGGAGGAGAGTGAGAGATGCAGGAGAGTGAGTGATGGAGAGGCTGTTTGAGTTTGTTTAGAGCCGAAAAACCTAAGTGTGAAAAACGTATGGAAATGAGGGGGGGCTTCGTATATATAAGGGCTGTTAAAAACGCTGATTGAAATAGCATTTTCATTTAAGTGAACTCGCTATTCGTAATAGCGTTTTATTCGGAAAAAAAATTCTGTTAAAACCGCTATTTGTAATAGCGTTTTATTCGCAAAAATAAATTATGTTAAAAGCGCTATTTGTAATAGCGTTTTATTCTCGAACAGAAATTAAGATTATAAGCGCTATTTGCAACAGCGATTTCTTAATTAAAAATGTTGTTTCTAATAGTGATTTTCTTGTTCATCAAATTTTGGCCTCCTAACAGTAAAAGCGCGAATCTGAATGGCGCTTTAGCCTAGTTTGGGAAATACGTTAGAAGTTGGCCTAGTTTGGGAAATAAAATACAGAAAAGGCTTATTTTGGGAAAAGCCTCTCCCTTTCCCCTTCTCTGCATCCTGATTGACAATACTAGTAACAGTAACAGCAGGGGTTTGGGTGGTGATTTCATGAACGCCGCTCTGAATAGAAGCGAGACGGAGGCTACGTCTACGAACATTCCCGGAAAGAGAGACCGGCGAATCGGAACAAAACCCTAGCGCCTTAGGGGTAGAAGTTGCCATGTTTGAGGGCTCTATGGTTTTCAAAGATTCAATCGTTCCTCATCTTTTTAGGGTTTTCAGCGGACTTTGAGATTTGACCATCGGGACTATCTCTCGAGACCTCAACACCGTCATTGCTCCACGCTCTGATTGTTATACACAACCGGTTGTCTCAGTCTGTCGGCGATGTATATATCTATACTACTATATATATATATATATATATATGCGGAGAGAGAGAGAGAGAGAGAGAGAGAGAGAGAGAGAGAGAGAGAAGTTCACTGCAATGGGCGGCGAATGGGTTGGGTTGGGTTGGGTTTTGGGGCTGTGTGTTTTGGGAAATGAGAGAGAAGCTTCCTTCATACGCCTCTTCTTTCCCGCCAAAAGGTGGCAAGGCGAGGTTGCAACTTGCAACCACTGACGGTTCTTGGGGCAATTTGGGATTTTTACCTTTTTAAGTGGGTGTTTCGAAAGTAGATTTTTTTTTAAAAAAATTAGTTGTAAGATATTATTAGAGAAATTTTTTTTTTGTGTTTTGAAAGATAGTTAGGTTTTTTTGTGGTTGAATGTGATGTTTGTGAGAGAAAAAGTGAAATGATTATGAGGTTTGATGTGATATTTTGTTTAGATTTGTTTTTTTTAGCTTTGTAACTAATTTATCTTTTAGTGAAAAAAAATCAAAAAAAACTTTCACAAACACCGCCTAGGTTTTGTTTGGCAAGTTGGTTTGTGGCTAAAATAGCCACAAAAGATAAAATAGACTATTTTAGCCACAACAAACAAAACATCACATTCAACCCATAATCATTACACTCTTCTTTCACAAAAAAAGCCAAAAAACCCAAAAGCCCTTCACAAATCAAGCTTTTTAGCCTAGACTAAAATAGCCAAAAAAGCCAAAAAGCCGACCTACTTCCCAAACGGAGGCTAAGTTTTGTTTGGCATTGATTAATATAGTTAATTTTTTTGTATTAAAATTCTTTTAGCCTGACTTTTTTAGTCTCATTTGGTTTGGATTTTTTTATTTTTTTATTTTTGTAAGAGAAAATGTATAATGATCATGGGTTAAATGTGATATTTTGTCTTATTAGTTTATTTAAGCCTTGTTTGACAAGTGGTGATTTTAACTAAAAAGTCAATAAAAAACCAAAAAACTAACAATCTATACCAAAAAGTCAAAGATTTCATTTTCTCTCTACTTTTTATACATCTTTTTGTAAAAATCAAAAAGTCATTCCAAATATACTAGTTTTTTTACATCATATTTTAGTCAAAAAGTCAAAAAAATTATTAAAAAAGTTTGTTCTCAAACGAGGCCTTAATTTATTTTGTTATTTTTTTCTTTTTTAATTCCAAAATGATAGACAAACCCGGACTTAGCCTTTTTTTTTTTACATAAAAAGGTCACAAAAAAAGTCAATTTTTTTAATATAAAAAGGTCAAAAAATTAATTTGTTACCAATTTCTCAAAACACCTATATTTTCTTTCTTTTTTTTCTTGTGGTTTTTTTCATTTTTCATAAAATAATGTGCAAAAAATATTTTAAAAAACTTCTTTTGAAAAAATTATGTGAAAGTTCTAATCAGGCTTATGATTTTTCATAAAATAATGTGCAAAAAATATTTTAAAAAACTTCCTTTGAAAAAATTATGTGAAAGTTCTAATCAGGCTTATGAATTTTCGAATACACTCATAGTTTATATTTGTTTTGATAATTTTATTGTGATATTTTATTTTAAATTTCAGTATAATTTGGAAGATATTTTTATCCTTTTTCATAGGGAGACGCCATATTAGAAAAGTTTGATCTAATTTTTTAATCTCGTTTCTGTCAATCTAATATAATATTCAAATGTAACATTTCAATATAATACTCAAATATAACGCAAACTAATTTAACACTCAAACATAAAATTTCAAAAAAACTCGTTAATGTATTTTTTGTAAATATTATGTAACACTTCAATGTAACACAAAAAAGATATTTTGTGCACTTTTTCTAAATATCTCTAACAAACAGCAACAATTAAAGATATTATAATGGAAGATAAGTTATTACATATTTAAAAGGACTAAATGAATCACAAAAAAAATTATGGAACTAACTAAAATATAATTCTAATATATAAGATTTATTGGTAACTCTCCCTTTTTTTAGGAAAACTTACACAAATTTATCTCTTTACACCTATTTTTCTCATTTTACCATTAAGAAATGGGAGATTCTATTTACACTATGAATACTCATAGTACACACCATTTAACTATTAAATGGAAAATTCTACTTACACCACAATTTTACGTCTTTATATCTATTTTCTCATTACATTTTTAAAAAATAATTGAAATTCTCATTACGCCCTTTATAATGCCAAAATTAACCCTAAATTAAACGTTTTTCAAACTTTTATAAATTTTCTCATTACACCTATTTCTTTTAAATTACTCCGGTAATATGTTACTGAATACATTATATTTATCCAGCTATCTTTTGCCATATGTTTACACATTCACTTTCCTCTCCTAATTTTGTTTTTTCAAAATTTATGATGGACCGTTAAGTTTATACATTATTCAACAATTTGAATTATTCTAGTATCATGTTATCGAATAAATTAAATTTGTCCAGCCATCTATTGTCGTACGTTGATAGATTCACTTTCCTTAAAATATCAACCATCCATAAAAAATGAAGTGTACAAACATCCATAAAAACATTCATAAAATTTGTCAATACAAATATCTTTAAATTTATCAATACAAATATCTATAAAAACACACTAATTATCGCAATCCATCTATGTTGATAGTTTTAGTAATTACTATATCAAGGCTGACAAGCGTACAAAATTGATCAATATGAGTAATATATGCTTTCTCCCATCCATTAGCACACGGATGATGGAAACAAATCCAATTACTTGCTTTTGGAGGTACTGGATGACCAAGAAACAAATAAATCTAACAAACCTTGTCTGTAATGAATTCATGATTGTACTTTATTAACAATACACTACTAGCCTTATTATAATAAATAGAAGCATAATCATTCAAAACAAAAAATAAAAATAAAAATCAAAAACAAAAATGCTAGAAAAATGAAACTAACAATGTTTAGCAGTGAGTTACTGGACATATACTTTTTGTTCGGCAGTAGGTTACTGAACAAGTGTTTTTTGTTCAGTTGTTGGTTATCAGATACTTATTTTTTGTTCAACAGTGTGATCTTTGTTGTACAAAATGTATATTTAAATAAAAATAGACAGATTCATATTTAAACAAATTCGAATAAAAAATGATATAACTAATTTAAACAGGAGATTACAACTTGATATACAGAAAAATAAAACAAATATATTCTAAACACATCAAACAAAAATAAGAAATAGAAAACAAACCAAAGCCTGTGAAACTACAGTTTTCTTAAAACAAATTTGTCGCTTCACCATTGGTGCTAGAGATATGTTGGCATCTGTCTGCCAAAATACGATGATTGGAACCAGCTAAGTCAAAAGCACCTTCTATATAGTTTCGACGAACTGACAATGACAGCATTCTCTCACACAGGAAGAATACATTATATGCAAACTATTTGAGTATAGTAAAGAAGTAAAAAATTTTGTGATCCAAACCAAAGAGAGTAGTCTCTATATATACACAAAGAGAAGAGCAAATGCACTCAAAACTACCCCACCAATGCAGAAATAACTCCTGCCAAACTAATGGAATAAAACCCATCTTAAGTGTAGAGGTTACACCCTATATACACGTGTGTATATCTATATCAGTAGCCACCAATCTGACCTAGTCCAAAAAAGGATTAGGTTGGTGGGCCACTAACCCGGCCTAACCCAAATCTTATCCAGTCCAGCAAGCCTCAAGCCCAAGCCTAAGATCCCAGATCCATGGATCACAGACCACGAACTACCAACTTGGACTTGGCCCAGCCTGGTTCGGTCCAGGCGAGCGGGTGACACGCACGCATGTGGCATTTTTTACATAACCAAGTTGGCCAAAGTCCATCCTTGAAGCATCATCCATAACTCCCTTCCTTCGAAAAATTTGGATGCCCAAATGGCTCACATCCTTATCAAAAACTTGGAATTTAAATACCCATCAATGTTTTCCTCTACAATCAATATGGGATAGGTAATTACACACCATTCTCATTACCTCATTCATAAGGCCAATTTTATGAGACAATTTCTCATTCCATTTTTAAATTTTTTTTTTTTTGGTGGTGTAAAGATCTTATTACAAAGAATCTAGACCCACTTGATCCCACCTCAATCGGTGGTTGGGACCCATTTAATTTCACATCAAAGTCACCATAAAATTATTTTTTCCAACAATCTCTCACATGAATAAAAATTGACCAAATAAATAAAAATGGACAACATTTAACAACAAAGACTCAGAGAGAGAGAGAGAGAGCACATAGACTAACCTTGCATTAAAAAATGCAGTTGTTGGCCTTGAACCTTTCGTAGTGATAGCCTATCGGATTTATTGGTTGATTGGTGAACGTGATGTCTTGAACTATTCTGTCGTTTGCGTAAACTGAGACAATAGACCTTACACAAGAGTTGTTCCATCCAATGTTCTAGTTCTCACTGGTGTGTCTGATTTGGCCCTAGAACACTTGCTTACTTCAGTGAGTATTTTTAAAGAATTCGGCCTTGTCAATTCTTAAAGAAATGGCCCCACATCACAGTCACATAGGTGACGTAAATAAGGTATCTCACTATATACCATGGTTGATTATCCATATCACTTAGGTCATTAAAAACATCAACTTAACCTTTCACCCCACTGGATGTCACTGTATAAACGAATAGGAAAAAGGGTTTACCTCTTCAGTGACTTACCTGTTACACGCAGTTATGTTGTCGCTTTGAACCTAGATCTCGAGATCTCTAGTCAACTAGGTTGGGTTCTCCATTTCAGTAACACTTGCTAAAGGCCTTAACCCTATTCCTTTAGACGACGTTTCCAATAACTCTCAATTTAACCCTTTGGTTAGTGGATCCACAATGTTGTCTTTCAACTTTACATATTCTGGAGAGACAACTCTATTAGAGAGTAGTTGTCATATGGAATTATGCCTACGATGGATAGATCTAGACTTTCTATTATACATATTACTTCGTGCCCGTCTGATCACCGACTGGCTATCACAATGAATATAGATATCAAGTACATGATTCGGCCAACGTGGAATATCCTCAACGAATTGGTGTAGCGATTCAACTTTTGTTGCTTTATCCAAAACAATAAACTTAGATTCCATCATTGATCTCGATATACATGTCTACTTAGAAGATTTCCAAGACACGGCTACCCCTCTAAGGGTAAAAACATAACCACTAGTGGATTTGAAGTATTTTATATCAGATATCTAATTCACGTCACTATACCCTTCTAGTATCGCTGGATATCTGGTGTAATGTAGCCCATAAGCTCGGGTGTAGCATAGATAACCTAACACTCGCATAATGCCTTTCTAATGAGTAGCATTAGTATTATTTGTGTATCTACTAAGCCTATTAACTGAGTAGGCTATATCCGGCCTTGTACAACTTATCAGATACATCAAACTCCCAATTACCTGAGAATATTCTAGTTGAGAGACACTCTCACCATTATTCTTGGTCAAAAGTAGACTCAAGTCTACCGGTGTTCTTGATACACTTGCATCTGATTTACCAAATTTCTCAAGTATTTTTTCAACATAATGAGACCGAAAAAGTACAATACCACCAGATATTCTGGTAATCTTAATACCTAGAATTACATCTATGAGCCTCATATCTTTCATATCAAACTTAGAGTTTAACAACTTCTTGGTAGTTTTAGTCATCTCATCATTCCTACCAACAATGAGTATGTCATCAACGTATAGACACAAAATGACATAACCTCTGTCAATGTCTTTGACATATACACATTTGTAACACTTATTGATTCCATTTGACAACATAGCATTGTCAAACTTCTCATTCTATTGCTTAGGGGCTTACTTCAAACCATACAACGATTTAACAAACTTATTGACTTTCTTACCTTGCCTTGGAGCTGAAAATCCCTTGGGTTCCTCTATATAGATTTCTTCATCTAAATCTCCATTTAAGAAAGTTGTCTTTATATCCATTTGATGTATCTCTAGCCCAAGTAAAGTTGCTATCGCAATTACCATGCGAATGGATGTAATCCTTGTCATAGGTGAATACGTATTAAAATAATCCAAGCATTCTCGCTGCATGTATCCTTTGATAACTAGCCTAGCTTTATACTTATCAATTGATCTATCAACTTTCATCTTTCTTCTAAAGATCTCCTTACTCGCCAAAGCCTTTCTGCCTAAGGGTAAAACAACCAACTTCTAGGTGTGGTTCTGTAAGATGGAGTCAATTTCGCTTTTAATTGCTTCTTTCCATGAAGGACTTTCTGGTGAAGTCACAACTTCATAGAAAGTTCGAGGCTCTTCCTCTACCATATAAGTCAAGAAGTCTAGACAAAAAGGACTTAGAAGTCCTAGTCCTCTTACTGCTTCTTAGCTCATCTACCTCCTCATCTTGATCACTATCACTAGCATCATCTTCAAGTTCCTTCTTAGAATTTTGATCACCCTTGGGTGTAGGTTCCACCACTTTTACAAGATACCCCTCCATGCGTAAGAAATTATAAGAAGGCTTGTGACCTTTCCATAATTCATACGAAGTCTTGTCTACTTTCTTCCAAGGTATTCTATTTAGAATGTAATTCGCAGAGAGAATTGATTCCCCACACAAGTTCTGTGACAACCCAGAACTAATCAACATTGCATTCATAATTTCTTTTAATGTCTAATTTTTCCTCTCAACAACACCATTTGACTGAGGGGAATAGAGCTCTGTAGTTTGGTGAATAATTCTAGTTTGAGCACAAATCTCAATAAATGGTGATTCATATTCTCCACCATAATCACTTCGCAACGCCTTGATCTTTCGGCTTAGTTGATTCTCAACTTCATTCTTAAAAAGAATAAATTTATCAATCACCTCATCTTTGCTTTTAAGCAAATACACATAACAAAATTTAGTGCAATCATTAACAAAAGTGATGAAAAACTTATTGCCACTGTGATAACCCCACCTCGTAACATAGTTACATTTATTTAATTTGGATGAGATTTGTGACAACCCCATCACGTATTATGCTTTTAATTCTTTAATTATACATGTGCTTATGTGCTAGGTGTGAATTTGAATGTTAATTATGTGATTAATGTGGTTTTTGACTTCTTATCTATTAATTGTAAGAATATCTGTTATGATTTTCGTTATAATCTGAAAAACTTGGGCCTTAATGGCGTCAAAAACCAAAATGGAATAGTTTGTTGTAAATGACATAATGTTTAGAGCCTATTAGAAAGTAGAATTAAAATTTGATTTAGATTAAATTAATTAGAATTAAATAGGATTAGTTAATCTTAAGATTGCTTAATTAGGCTAAGCTAATCACAAGTATATATATGATAAGTGATGAGCTTAACTCATCTTTTAAGCTTAAACTTTGCCGAGATACATTCTAGAGAGAGAGAGAGAGTTCATTTAGAGAGCAAGAGGCTCAAACTTGAAGAATTTTGCTTAAGAATTGAAGAATTAAGGAAGACAACTCAAGCTTTGCTAGAATTGGCATATTTGAAGGCCTTAGGTAAGAGTTTGAACAATAATTCAAGAGTTTAAGCCATCAAATATGTGAATTCAGGGAGATAAATGTGATTAAATGTAGGAATTAAGCTTAGGATGAAGAATTGGAGGTTAATTCATACATACATGTATAATTTGGTAGAGTTTCATAAGTTTGGGCATGATTCATGTCATTTATGTTGAGTTTTGTAGCTATCTTGTATATGCACTCATGATTCATAAGAGTTTGAAGTTAGATTTTATGTTTTTGTAAACTTTGGAAAGGAATTTGAAGTTTAATCATACATGTATGATCATTTGAGTTGAATTCATGAAGATTGGGCGTGAGGCTTGAGAATTGGTCTTGAATCCATGTTTATAGAATAGTTTTGTGTTTGAGAAGTTGTGAATGAGCCATACAAAACCATGATTTGAAATTATGAGTCCAAGTTCAACTATCTTCTGGAAATTCCAGAATTCTGCCTCTTCGCTCGAGCGAACAAGTTGTCACTCGAGCACATATTTCACGCATCCAGTATTTTTGCAGACATTTGTAGTTGGCTTGAGCGACCAAGTCACCGCTCGAGAGATCACTTTTTTATTTTGCACCTTAGCTCGAGCGAACATTGAGCCTAGATTCGGACCATCTAGTACTTTTGCAGACCATGTGGACTGTTCAAGTGACCAATGTTGCGCTCGAGCGAACTGTCTTGTTTCAGCATATTTTGGAAAGCCATGTTTTACTTTCGGGCATTCTCATTCCTTTCTGAGCATTCTTGGGCATGAATTAAACATCCTAAACGAATTAAAGAGCTAAAATGAGCCTAAAGAGAATTGAATAAGTTAAAGAACAATCAGGTTAAGTAATGTAATTCAATGTGTGTATGTTTATGAATTATGGAAGATCATCCACGAGAACGAGTCAACAACCGAATCACTGTGAGCAATATCTTAGTAAGGATATTTTTTTTATTTACTTTATTTTTTGAATATCCCAATGTGGTAAGTTTTCCAAACTTATGATTTTGCAGGTGTGAATGAGTTTCTATCTATCTGATCAAGATGACATTTATAAAGGTGATTGATGCGACACGAATATGTATGATGGACCCAAGGTCGTTTTATGCATCTGAAATTGACCCAAGGTCGTTCTTTATATTTGACAAGATGGACCCAAGGTCATTCTGATTATCTGATAAGTGTAAATATCTATTATCTGTTCACCCAATGGTCATTATACAACTGTAATTGATTGGACCCGTGGTCGTTCCGATAAGTAAGATGTCTATGTTTTGAATCTCTATTTATGTTGGACCCAAGGTCGTTCTGTCACATATTGGACCCAAGGTCGTTGCGCTACGATACAAAATTAATGTGTGAATGATTTTATTCAAGTATTAGAACTCATTCATATAACCTCTTTACTTTGATGTTATTCATTAGGTTTTCGCTCACTCCATTTATGTATATGTATGTAGGTAAGCAACGAGATGTCTAGCCCCAGCCCTAGTGAACCTGTGACGGAATACCATGTTTTTGTCGAGTTAGCTAAGAATACCTAATGCATGAGAATTTTGACTTTTGATTTTTTATTTTCTTTTATTGGTCATGCTTGACTGCATCTATATATAAGTTTGGTATTTGTGTGTTAATGACATATTTATGATCTTGGTCATATGAAATTTCTTAAGTATGAGTGAGTGTGAGTTATTTATATAGATGAAATGTCTTTGATATGCCATATATGCACAGCTCATTGGATGAAATTTGTTAGGTTGCTTCAGCATCTGGCCCCCTTATTATTAAATATGTTTGTATTCTATCTAAGACTATAGGTAATCTCATGATTATTGGTCGGTTATGATCCTAACCTTTAGGGATGGGTTTGGGTCATGATAGAGTGGTATCAAAGTACAAGTTAATGACTCGCACACTTGTCCAATTGAGCAATAAGGTGTCTAGAAAAGACTTAAGATGCATTTATCTGATAAGTATCTGTTTGTGTGCATTGAGAATATGTGAATATATGGAATATGAACTATTGTGCCTATATGTGTATACGTGCATATGTGCAATTTCTATGTATATCATAATTCAAGTTTATATAGATAATGATGAGAGCAAGGGCTGATGAGCTATAAGAGTCGAATACTGCCCGACTGGATAGAATGGAAAGAATGATCCATGATATATTTGAAGTATTAAGGCAACAACAACAACCCCCACATTTACCAATGCTAGTATTGCTTATGCAAAAGTATTAAGCAGACGATCGTACAATCATTTTGACTAAAGAATTTAAGAAGATGAAGCCACATTGTTCTGGGGTGGAGTAAATGCTCTGAAAGCCAAGGCGTGGGTCCTTGGTGTAGAGAAGTTGTTTGAAGTATTCCCGTGCACTAATGCACAAAAAGTTCAGTTGACGGCATTTACTCTGGAAAGTGAGGCCCGTAGATGGTGATATTGGTGAGAGATGAAAATCAAGGGGTTAGTTGGGCAAAATTTCTCAAAATATTTTACGAGAAGTACTTTCCCCGATGCATTAGAGACCGAAAAGTATCTGAATTTAAAGGATTGAAGCAAGGCAATCAAAAGGTAGCTGAATATAAGGCACGGTTCATTGAGTTAGCATGGTTTGCACCATATATGGTCGACACTAATTATATAAAGACGAGAAAGTTTGAGGGTGGACTTCAAAATGCAATTCAAGAAAAAGTAAATGCCTTGAAATTGCCAAAGTATGTAGATGTCCTTGATCGAGCTTTAATGTTTGAGGCAAATTTGGCATCCTATAACTGACCTTTTGAATGGTGGGGAAAGATGCATGGTTCTTATTCAAATAAAGGATCATCGACTTCAAAGAAGCAAAATCTGGGAACATCTAGTGCCTCCAATTCGACAAGAGATTCTGCACCAACCTGTAATGAGTATGGCAAGAAACAGCGGAGAGTTTGCTACCGTACTTCTGGGCATGTTTCCGATGTAGTAAAACAGGACACATGGTCAAAGATTGGAGATGACTTTTTCGGGATTGGATGGACTAGAGTGTTTTTGATTTGGATAGGTCAGATTATGTGGCGTGTGATGGGTTAGGCTTTTTTCTGAGTTGGATTGGACTAGGCTTTTTCTGGATTAGGTATGACTGTTTCTGAATTGGGGATGGGTCCTCACGGGTGACCTACCAAAGTATATAGAATCAAGCTCTCATGACCTCAATGAATCCTAGGATCAAAACAAATACTATCAGATCATGGTATTGGACATGTCAATCAAAACAAATCAAGACATAATTTTTGACTATTGGTTCTGATCTTGTTGCAGAGTCAACCATTCAGATATAATCCCCATATTTTGATCCCCCACCACTTCAAACACAACCTCCTAGATTCTGACCCAAATTCTGATTCTAATATGATCTTAAATTTTGAAAGAAATCCCTTTAAAATTAATGCTCTCCAAGGATTGGGTGCCCTTTTTTCCTCAGGATTTCACATTCGCATAGTAAGCATTTCACATTCACACATATACAAGCATTCCAAACACTCCTAGAGGTTAGGGTTTCCCTGTCCTAGCTTTGAATAGATCTAGAGTTTCACTATTCAAACAAGGCAGCATCATCACATCTTAGACATGGGAAAGCATCATGTCCTAAATTTGAAAGTTGCTATATCTCAATATGTGTACTAGGTCAGTATGGTCAAAAGGGGTACTTCAGCAAGATATCGATATACCTACCCTACCCAACACTTGTAAGTGAATGAAAGATCAATTAGTATGTTGGTGATCCAAATTCGAGGCTTGTATTCCCACAGTGGCAGAGCCCATGTTCGGCAAGCCGTCCAGGATGTCAGATGGCAAATATAGTGACTTAAGCGTACATGCATAAAATGCAACGAACATATGTATGTAAATAAATTTCATATCCTGGAGTTTGAGTCAAGGTTTTTTACTGTCCCCAGTAGAGTCGCCAAAAACTATGGAATGCCTTTGGGGTTACCAAGCGTGCCCAATAGTTCAAACTCTTAATCTCCTGATCTAGTCTCACTAGTGTAATGTGAAACAGAAAAAAATTAGAGTCCAAATCCGACAATTTTTATGAAAAATCCATTTATTGCATAATATGCCAAATATGGACTACATCACCAGATCTTAGAGTCACCACCTATTCTTTTGGGAAAATTAGAAAATCTGTGACTCGTGCCAAAGGCCATTGTTTGTCAAAACCAAAGATGCCTCGGTTTGGAACCTTAGATATGAGGGGGGAAGGTCATGAATTGAGCACCCTTGCTCACCCAATCAAAAGATTGGCCTCTACTAAATCATGATATGAGTTTTATAAACAATATATGCCCATGTTCTGGTTATTAATAATGTTAACATTACTATATGAAGCGAACAAGTATAGATCATGTCACTTATTTTGGTATGCTTTCATTTTATGCATTTTAGAAAGGTTTTTGAATAAATGTACAACTCACAGAGAAACTGAGCCCACATGCATACCAATCAACAACATTCCAATTCAAACAATACAACATCCATCTACTGACATTCATAAAGATATATGGTAGGAAGCATACATAAAAAAATAACATATGCAGCCAAGATGCTAAAATTGTAAATGCTCACCTAGTACACCTTTGTGGCAAGCCAAAAAAGTAATATGCAATATGCATATGCATAATTCTATATACAAATAGCTAATGTAATACATACACAAAATGCTACTAAAGATCTAGTGACTAACATTTGATACATGAATCATCTCAAGGCATGAATTAGCGCACAAAGGCACATAAGAATTGATAAAAACCCCCAGATGCAAATTGGCCGAATCCTAATGCATGAAAAATGGATGCAAGTCTTGAATATGATAAACAAAACATGATGCTATATAGATAGAAAGTGCATAAATAAAAAGGGATACAAAGACGTAGGTTGGAAGTTATCATAACAATTTGAATGAAAAGAACAAAAAAGGGGTGGGGGGAAGAAATTATTGTAGCAGTTGAATGAATAATAACAAAAGAAAGTAAAGAAGTGGGGTTGGAGGAATTATTACAACAATGAATATATTTAGCCAAATCATTGTTGAATCTAACAAATTGTATTAAATAAATAAAAGAACTTGATTAGCAACTCCAGAACCACCTAGGAGAACACTTCTTAGAAACTGTCCTATTCTGCTTTGGAAAATTCATTCGGCCAGACACAAATTTGTCCGACTGATTGAAAAAGATGTCCAGCCAAACATAACTTCCAGGAAAAACTTTGTTTGGTGCAAAAGGTCCAGAATAGAGCAGAATACATCTTCTAAGGAGTGCTCATCTTTTCTACACTTTTTTGTCATAGAGACATTCAACAAAGAAGTAGATAGGCCTCAACCTTCAACAATAGTATGCAATAGATATGAACAATAGATATTTTGCAACAATTTATCAAATTAAATGGATTAAAGCAAGATCAAATTCAAGCCTAAGAAATAAATCTCACCTACATCATCTCTTTGTGAATATGGGCAGGTTAATACCCAAATCCATGCTATTAATTAGAGTGCTATTAATTCGAGAGAGTAGATTACTGCACATTATTTCTTAGTGGAAGCTTTGCTTTTAAAGCAAGGGGATTCATCAAATGCTATTGAGAACTCCTCTTCTATTTATGGAACAAGGATGTTTCCACCCCTTTCCATGTTCACGAATGATTAAGAAGAGAGATTTCAATAATCTTGACATAAAATCTCTTGTTTTACTTACAAGGAAAATCAATAACAATGAAAACTAATCACTTTCTGAACATCAAATCCCAAAAATCATCCAATTAACCCCACGAAACAACCTCCACTACTCATTAAGATTGAGCATGGGTTGAAGCATATGGGCCAATCTGCTAAGATGATGAGATATATTATGAGAAAGTGTATAAAATGAAATAAACAACCCTACATAATCAAACTTGTGGATGTGTGGCTACTTTCTACTCCCTCCATATCCACAAGGTTCCAATTAACACATCTATATACAACAACAATGAATTATAGCAATAGAAAGCAAGAAAAGTGTGCAAAAGCACAATAAAGTGAAGTGAACAAGCAACTCAATGGATGGGTGGCTATATTCTAGTTCCCTCAACATCTATGGGGACCCATCACATGATTACAACAGGCTAATAGTGAAATACAAAGCTTAGAGATGAAGAAAAAAGTGAGAAAGTGAGAAAATGATGAGAAAAACTCAAACTCTTACCTTTTCAAAGTAAGAAAGAGTTTTTGATTACCAAACTTGCTTCCAACCACCCTCAAGGTTTTAGGATATGGCTTGAATCCTTAGCAAGAAGCTCCACGTTCAAGCTTCAATGGTGTTTTTGTTGTGTAGGTATCAAGAGATAGGTGAAGAAGTTTGAAGCTTTTAGGTTCAAGTTGGTGTATAATCTTCTCCAAGTTAGCTTTTGAAAACAATTTCCAACCATTGTAGAAAAAATTTCCAACCCTTTAGAATGAAGTAGAGAGGTGTATGTATAGACTTTTGGAGTACAGCATACATGGGAAGCCAAATGCAAAACATCTAAGATATTTGCATGAAGCTTACATAGGAAGCCAAATGTAAAACTATTTTAAGTATTTGTAGAAAAAGCCGAAATTCCTGAAAATGCTTTGTACCCAAACAATTTAGCCGACCATACCCTTTGGTGTCTATAGCTCTACTTTTCGTGCTCCTTTCGGATACGACAACCCTACAGTTCGAACTCTCATGGTTCTGAATCTGATTTCACAAGTGCAATGTGAAATAGATAAACACAACAAACCCAGCAAATCTTTTGGAAAATCGATTTTGGATCAAAATGCCAAAAATGGATTGCTTTGCCAGATACAGAGTCGCCACCTAAATGTTTTTTTTGAAAAATTTAGGAAACCCATGACTTGTGCCAAAGGCCACGTGTCTGTCATCACCAAAGTTGCCTCAGCTTGTGAACTTAGGTACATGAAGGGAAAGGCCATGAATTGAGTACCCTTGCTCGCCCGATCAAAGATCGGCCTCTACTAATCATGATGTGATTCTTATTTACATTATATGCTCTTGTTTCGGTTATTAGACTAACATTTACTATGTGTTGCACACAAGTATAGACTAATTTGCAAAAATTGGAACATTTGATTTCAAGTTTGTTTTGAAAAATGTTTTGAATATGTGTTACTTGAAAAAGTGAACTCATATGTACTTCGATCAAACTATTCCAATTTAAGCAATTAGCCTTCATCCACAGGCATTCAAGTAAGTATATCAATTAAACACTTAGCCTCATGGTATCATGCTTTGTCATGACGACAATCACACACATGTGATATCCTAAAGCAATAAAGCTTACCCTAATTCCCGAGGCGAGCCAAAAGAAAGAAAATAGTAAGAAAAATGCATGATCCTAACTAATGAAAGATGCCTAATGCAACACATGCAAAAATGCAATTAGAAGGCTCGGCTACTAATATGGCATTTGAAACAACTTGATAGCATGCGGTTTAAACGTATTCAACGAAGTAATAAACGACAATGCTTGTTAGAATGATGAACCAAGCCTCGATTCATGCAAGTCAAATGGATGCAAACATGGGAAATGCTAAAAGAAACATGATGTTCTAAACTACCTATCATAAGCGAGTAAATAAAAGGGAGAAAAACGTGGGGTTGGAAGACATATACATTATTACAAGTTTGCCCTCGCGCAGGAGGGTCCGAATGAATGCCCTGGCTAAGTACTATGAATTAACTAATCTATTACAACCCAAATGAAATGAATTAACTGTGCTAGCTAATTATTACAACACCACAAATTAACTAACGATTTTAACTAATTTAATTCAGCACAACACAACTAACTAACTATTCTAACCAAACTAACTAATTAGTTGCAAGTCCACTACTTTAAGTACAACATACTAATATTACAACATTATTTCAACGAGTCCTGAGAATCGAGGGATGGTTCATGCATGGATGTGGATTTCCACCCGAAAATGCTCTCCGTTTTGTTACCAGAATGCCTCTGTTACACAGTTAGAAAATTGCACTATTTTTTCACCTCAACCTCTACTCTGCTTTGCTGGAAAAAGGGACATTGCCTGGCTGGAAAAAGTGGCCGACAGGCCAGAACTTGTGGCCGGCCGGCCACAAATAGTGGCTTGCTGCCCAGTAAAAGTGGCTTGCCGGCCACTAATGTTGGTTCTTTCCTGCTGTAACGGAGAAGAAACAGAGTATTCTCAGGCGATGTCTATCCACCTTACCTGTCCTTATTAGCAAACAGGTCAAAGGAGGGGTAGGCATGATTCGCAAGCTATCAATCGACACAATTTCATTGCGTGATGACTTATGAACCAAGGGATACAATTTCAATAAATGGTAAGGAAAGACCAACAAGACGTCCTTCTTATCATGGATTGATCAAGGGAAGTGGCTGAACTTGGAAACTTGAACCATTTCATCACTAACAAGTATGAAGTGACACGAGTCTCCATGTGTTCAATTAATGTCTGATTGAACACCAAATCATTTTATTATCTTGCTTCATTTTAACCCCAATTTTATTACTCCATTTTAATTATCTTCTATTAATTAGTCAATTAAGTCTAATAATGAGCTTTGAGTCCACTAATGGAGCGAAGTACCAAACCAAATGTTGTTTTAGGCATGAGAGGGAGATCATGCCGTTGGTAATGAACCCTCAAAGGCTTAGAGGTGAACACAAGTATGGAAAGCAAGAAGTAAACACTATCAACTCAAATAGGTTGGTGTCTAATGCATAAAACACCAAACCTATAAGGACTATTACCCTACAAGCATACAATACAAAGCATGAATGAAGCTAACTCATAAAAATAGTCCTAAAATAGTCAGAAAAGGTGTTCGAATGAAGACAAAAACAGCTACAATAACAAGCTAAAATATTGAGGGATTAAGACTAGCATACAAGCACAAAGATGAGAGGCTAACCGCTCCATTTTTGGACCTCAAAACATGATTTTGGCCTCTGAAAAACCTCTAAAAATCAATGGTAAAAAGCTCAAAAATTTTTGATGAAAAGATGGGAAACACAAGGGTAAAGACCTAAGAAGTAAGGTTCAAAGAAGGGTTGTCAACTCCTCTACTTTTAATGGCCTTAAACCACAAGTTTCAGCCCAAAAATATAGGTAATAAATAGCTCAAAAACAGCAAGAAAAGATGAGAAAAAGATGGTACCAAAGAACTAGAATGTATATCTCTTGAAGATAAATGATCCCTTAAGTTTCCAAATCACTAATTCCACACTCTCAAGTGCTAAAATGCAAGCTTAATTACCTCAGCAGAGATCCCTCAAAGTTTGGTTTAGAGTGTCTAGGCAAAGGTTATGTAAATTTTAAGAGAGAGAGAGAGAGAGAGAGAGAGAGAGAGAGAGAGAGAAAGAGAGAGAAAGAGAGAGAAATGTACAGAGAGAAATATTTTCCAAACTTTTTGATCTCCAAAATTTTCTCACCCTAAAAAAAATAAGAGGGAGTCATCTATATATAGAAATATATGAGACCACCTCAGAAATATCCATACAGACACAGCTGGTGCAGTACATGCATCTGTATAGACAGTTGGCACAGTTGGCTAAAGATCTAAGATATTTACACAAGTGGCTAGTAGGCCACATTAGTGGGTCTGCAGGTCCCTGGATGCATAGGCCTAAAAAACCACTATTTTGGTCCAAAACAAGGCACAAGGTTTGTAGGTTCAAAACTGAGGTTTCCTACTGAGGAAGTCAAGCATTCGACAAGTGTACACATTCATTATTGAGTGATCAATCAATAGTGCCCAAGTCTTAAGGGCGTCGAAAATGGGGTGTCTGTAGTGTCCGGCCGAAATGTATTTTGAGCTGGTCATCAAATGTTGTCCAGCTAGTCAGAAAATACATCATTGGATCAACAAGGTAAAGTTAACACAAATTGAAAGGAGAAATAGGTATTTTAGAGAATTTCATCTCCTCTATTCATTCCCACTATATCCTTCTGCTCGGTCTACTAAAAAAGATAATGTTTGGAGTTTGAAAATGCAAGCCTCAAGATATTGTAGAAATGTTTGGAATTACACAACCTAAAAAATAATGGTCAAAAATATTTTGGCCAAAACAAATGTAAGGTTGGGATTAAAGCTTGAACCTGGTTCTCCTGCTGAGGAATTCGTAGAATAACACATTCTAACTTTCATCATTGGGTGTTCGGAAGAAAGCACCTAAGTCTTAAGGCCAGTTAAAATGGGGTGTCTAGAATATCCATATACACCAATAATGAATTAGAGCACTACAAAGCAAGAAAAAGATGCAAGAGTGTAAGAAATGAAGAAATTCAATCAACTCAATGGATGAGTGGCTACATCCTAGTCCCAACCACATCCACGAGGACCCATCATATGATTACAACACACTAACAATGGAATACAAAGTTTGAAAGGAAGAGAGAGAGAGAGAGAGAGAGAGAGAGAGAGAGAGAGAGAGAGAGAGAGAAGTTTAAGAAAAGAGCAAAAGTTCACCTCTTAAAGAGAGGATAAGCTCCTTGGTTGTCAAACTCCTTCCTAGCATGCTCAAGGTCTTTTAGGATAGCTTAGAATCCTCAATAAGGACCTCTACACCCAAGCTTTTATGGTGTTTAGGTGGCGTGAGTGAGAAAAGTGGAAGTTGAAGATGGCTCAAAGGAGTAGGAATGTTTTTCTCAGAAACAAGTCTCTTGGCCTTTTGGAAATTTCGTAACACTAAGAAATGAGGTTGAGTCATGATTGTATAAAGTTTTGGGATGAAAATATCTAAGATATTAGTGTAAAATTTACAAAAAAAGTCAAATTTTCTGAAAATGCTCTGTACATGGATAATTCAACTGGTTGTACCATTATTCATCTAGCCGAATACATTTTTCATTCGACTATAAACAATTATAAGGCTAGTGAGAACAATGTACCATTGGATCAATAGTGTAAAATGTACCAACTATAAACAATTATAAGGCTAGTGAGAACAATGTACCATTGGAACATTGAAAGGAAGAACAAGTATTTCCACCATTTCATTCACTCATAGTCTGTCCTTTGCTCGGTTTATTGAAAATGATAATGTTTGGAGTTTTGAAAAATGCAACCCTCAAAACATTATGGAAATGTTTGGAACCATAAAACCCAAAATATTTGGAAAAATGGTTTTAAGAGGGTCAAAAATGGTTTTGGCTAAGACAGGTATAGGTTGGGATAGTTGGGATTAAAGCTTGAATTTTTGGTTTTCCTGCTGAGGATTTCAAAAGACTGCATATTCCAACTTTCATCATCAGGTGCATGGGAAAGAGAGCCCAAGTCTTAACGTCTATCAAAATGGGGTGTCTATAGTTACCCCTCTTTAACAGAATTTGGTGCTTCATTTCATGATGTGGGTGAATGTCAAAACCTAAAGACAACACTTTTGACGAGGCCGTAAGACTTTGGGTAAAAAACAAAATGAAGATGCAATTGGTTGAACTCGTAGGTTGCCTACATATCTCTTTGTAAGGAATCAAACCAGCGTAGTTCACGGATAAGATGCACATGATATGCTCGAAATGCAATTGAAAGTTGGACTAACATGCTTCGCAAAGCCGGTTGTTTTGAAAGTTAGGCTTACGTGTACCACACTGCCGAGTTGAAATTTTAATAATGGAAATGCAATGTAATGGAATGGAATATTGATAAAGCTGTAAAGGTGGTAATGAATGAGGCAAGTCTCGGGATGCAATCCAAATGCGCTGCACGCAAAAGGAAGAAAAGAAGAAGGTCGCAGCCAAAACTTGCATGTGACCGGCAGTCACAGCAATAGGAAACTCTAATCCTGACTGATAGTCAACAAAGGTAAGCCTTAAGATGCACAATACAAACACGCTACGTGCGAGAGGAGGAGGGTGGCCGTATCCAAAACTTGCATGTAACCAGTAATCATAACAATAGGGAACTCCAATCCTAACCGACAGTCAACAAAGGTGAGCCCCAAGATGTATAATCTAAAAGCGCTACGCGTGAGAGAATGAAGGTGGCCGTAACCAAAACTTCATGTGACTGGTAGTCACATCGATAAGGAACTCCAATCCTCAACAAAGGCGAACCCCAAGATGCACAATCTAAACATGCCACACACAAGAGGAGGAAGGTGGCTGCAACCTAAACTTACATATGACTGGCAGTCACAACAATAGGGAACTCCAATCTTGAGAGGCAATCAACAAAGATGAGCCCCAAGATGGACAATCCAAACACACCATGCGTAAGAAGAGAAAGGTGGCTGCAACCAAAGCTTGCATATGATAGGCCGTTATAGCAATAGGGAACTCCAAAATGAACAATCCAAACGCGCTATGCATGAGAGGAGGAAGGTGGCCACAGCTAAAACTTGTATATGATCGATAGTCACAGCAATAGAGAACTCCAATCTCGACCCGATAGCCAACAAATGCGAGCCCCAAGATACACAATCCAAGCGTGCTACATGTGAGAGGAGGAAGGTGGCCATAACTAAAACTTACATGTGACCGGCAATCATAGCAATAAGGAACTCCAATCGTCATCGACAATCAACAAAGGTGAGCCCAAGATGCACAAAAAGGAAGTAGTCGCAACTAAACGAAAACAGTTCCAAGCACATTTCATGTGCAAAGGATGAATGCAACAATGTAAAACATGCGATGCAATAAATGCAAGTACAATGGATACATAAAGAACACAAACTAACAGATATGGCAAGTGTTGCGATGTACGCACCTAACTAGTTCTAGTATAGGCGTACAAGCCACATCCTCAAGAAGCAATATTCTTCAAATACCTTAGGAAGTTTAACACTTTAGAAACCAACTCATGATTCAGTGGGGTTGGCGCCAAGGTGACCTTATTATCATGGTGGGAAACATTGATTTATCATCTAGGTTTTGCTAGGGATGAGTCTGAATCATGGATGACCCTGCCTTAAAAGATGACAATAATAGCAAATTTGTATTCCTAAGCTTCCTACAAACTCTGCTGATAGGTTGTAATATTTTTCCTTGGCTGGATGATAATTAATTCGGCTAGATGAAAAATTAGCCGGTGGACAAGTTGAGTGATGCTGGGGCAGTTATGACTTTTCACCTTCGAAAGTTTATAAGAAGGCGTGAAACCATCTGAATTCAGTTCAGTCTCACCCGAAAATAGTTTCAGATCTCTCTGAACCATTTCTTATCACACACTGTGGATGGAGATGACTTCCTTCCTTTTGCTCCCAACTCTTCAGTTGGTTGTGATGAACACAATATTGGATAGTGACAGCTCCTCTGGTGACAATATTGAAGAGACTCTTGTCCTTGCCATCATGGAGACTTGGACGTGGAGCTTGTGTATGCCATGGTACACGGTAGAGGTTGTAGTAGGGGCCCAGGGAAAACTTAGAGCCGTGGTAGGGGCCGTAGACAAACGGTAGGCTATGGACGTGTTCATGGCCGTTGGTATGGGCCAGGTCAAGGCTCTGGTGAAGGCTGAGGTCGTAGACGTAGACACATGCGAGGACCCTTACCTCTAGTGCCCCCACCTCTACACTTTTTGAACCTTCCTGATAATGTTAATCTTTTGATACTCAAACTGGTTCATTTCCTAAACAACTCATGCTTTTTGTTCTCTAATTGACAACTTATTTTGTTTTGTTTTATGTCTCTACTTGTTTCACTTGTGAACTTGCTTTTTTTGTGTAGTTGTGGCTTTACTCATACTTTCTCAATATTGCTCCTATTCTTATGGAAAAGATTGAGTGGGCGGTACCCCGATCATTGTATTTTGATGGCTCACTTTGTCCTCGTGATTGCCATACCTGCGGCTTTACCTACTACCGCCAGTTTTTCGACACTATGATTGCCACACAGGTAACTAGAATTCAAACTAATTTTTGTTCCTTCTATATTGTTTTATCCCTATATTTCAATATTTATCTCATCTATGCATTCTCTGTTTATAGATTGATTGGCATCCATGGGCTGATGCCTCATGCTATGAGAGAGATACATGATGTCTCAGGCGACTTCCCGGATGAAGATCCTTCTAGAGGGTCCCTTCTGCAGATTATGGTATTTAGGGAAGCATTTCTTGCACCAGACATAGGGCTAGGCTGCCCTAAATATACTTTTTCACAGCCTTCTTGCTAACTTACATCATGCCTCCTCTCACCGACGGCACTGCTCGTGTCGTTGGAGCTGGTACTGCTTCTGCTGCTGTTGCCTCTACTATTGGAGGTGCTGCCCCTGCCACTTCTGCTCCCTCTGTTACTTCCACAACTGGTCTTCTTGTGTTTCCATTGACGATCATATACATGAGGCTGAGTAATGTGTTTGATGAGATTTCTCTCAAGCTTCCTGAGAGGCGCATGCTTACATTTGCCCTGGATGTAGAGTAGGTATATACATGTCTTGTAATTTTGTCAGTCATTTCTCATTGCTTTGTTCTGTTACTGATGCCTTCATTTTATTTGCAGACCTTGATAGCCCACACTGAGCAATGCCTCCGGCTGATCGAGACATTGGTTCACATGGTACGGAGGAGAGATCTTACCTCTATCATGATTCAAGTGTCCCACTTTTTGATTTGATCTGTACTTTCCATACTATTCCTCTATTCTAATTTACTCTGATTGACAATTTTCAACTCTGTACTAGCCTTCTAATATTCTATTTTTTTGCCAACTCCTTTTCTACTTGGAGACCAGTAACACCTTCTCCTATTGTCGGGAGTGAAGATGGACGACCTCTTGTACGAGAGAGAGGAACTGACAAGGGGGCGAGGTAGAGACGCCCAGGTCCGAGGTAGAGGGAGAGGACCTCAAATGCTGGAGAGTTCCTCTTCCTTAGAGATGATGGCTACTAATCTCCTTAAGGGTGAGGATACCACAGAGGAGCTTGAGGACGAGGAGAATGAGGAGGATGAGGAGGATGAGGATGCCAAGATTGACATTGAGCTCTCTGAAGGCAACAGTGGTGATGATGATGATGGCGGTAATGATAGCGACGATGATGGTGATGACGGTGGATCCCCTCTGTGGAAAAGGACCAAGAGAGCAAGCTGACCTGGATTTTATTTTTGTCATTTTTCCTTTCTTTTTGCTTAGTAGTTAGAAGCCCATGTATAGATTCAAATAGGTTTTTGCTTTTGAAAACTCCCTTTTTGTAAAACTTTTGACCGGGGTATGACCCTGCAATTTATGAAAGAAGGAGTTTTTTATTTTTGCACCTTTTGGCATGAATTGCATCGCACTTGAGCACAAACCACTTTCATTTTGGATTTGAAACTGAGAATCGTTGTATTTAAATGAGTTATGAATTGGATGTTAAGCCTATAACTAACCACAATGCAAAATACAACTCAATAAAACCAAAACAGAGAAAACACAACTTAAACACACGTATTTACACTTGCTAAAATGAATAAGAATGAAAACAAGACTTGAAACAAAATTACACAATAAAACCACTGAACTAGGATTGCTGATGCACAATTAAAGCTGGCCAGACCAATACTTAGCTGGTTGGATGAAAAATATCTGGCCAGATGAAAGTTTCAAATGGACAGTTGGAGAAAATTGTCATGCACTCAAACATCCCCAATCTTCTTCAAAAGGTATTCTCCCACATTTTTTACGACAAAAGGTGGAAAAACTGAAGTCTTTGCTCTAAAATGGAGACTTCACTCGTTATTAGGCTCAAGGCTCGGATGGCTACCTTGGATGGCAGCAACAAAGTGAATTTCACCAGATTTGGCTTAAATGCTCTTTTTACCCTAAGTTGTACTTCACTTCACTTTCCCTTCCTTCAAGTTGTCGTTCATTGTTGGGACCCAATTACCCATGTATCCCGCTTTGGGATACAGAAACTATGCCTAACTATTGAAGAATTTCGGGCATTGTTGGAGCTTTCTCGAGAAAAAGGAGATTATGCCCCAGCCTGCCATGCCCGGGCCCTAGCACAGATGTGTGGTTTGACTCTGAGTGAGGCTCGATTCTTGGCTCACGACGGGGAGTTGGATGTACTAAGGTTCGTTTATCGATTTTTGGCAATGGAGATAAGAGTGATCCTATTTGGGGCAAGTGCCGCCAGCATGCTCTCTACATATGCCTCATTGTTCACTACTTACTAGTCCCTGGTAGCTATAGAGCTAACATTAAACTAGTTGAAGTGACCCGATGCCTGCGGGATAGCCAAAGTTGTATCGGCCTAATGTTGGCCAAGACTTTGGTGGGTTTGGATGCATTACGTCGACAATAGACCTCCTAATTTGCAGGGAGCCCACTACTTCTTTAGGTAATGTTTTCTATCCCTATCTTAGTTTATAATTCTTTCATCACTCTGGCACTCAACACTCGATTTTCTCTCTTTACTCCCATTTTCTCACTTTTTTCGCTCAACATACATCTCTCTATTATTTAATCTCTCTTATTTTTCATCCATCCTCAGGTGTGGTTGATGGATAAGTTGAAAGTAGTGGCTTCTCGTGCATGGTGCTCGGCTAGGAATTACTTCTTTTGCTCCTAATTAGTGAGGTTCCCTTCGGAGAGCCTATGGTGTGATTAGATGTGTAGTAGATCTGCAATTGACATTGCTTAGAGATACCCCTGGCTTGACTTGCCTCTGATGACATATAGCACGTTCCGTCAATCGAGTGTATAACTGATTAGCTTGACACATTGCGTCTTCTATTTCCCCTTTAGGTTCAGGCAGCAATTCGGACATGACCAGACTCGTCCTGCTGATGGGATCGAGTATCTAGCTTAATTTCCATTTTGGGCAAAACATCTCTCCTAGTATGCAATTGCTTGGAGGATAAGAGAGCTCCAAGCTCCTACTAATAGCTTCAGTGCCCCTAATTCATTGCTTTGACCTTTTCTTTTTAGCTTTCCAATGTTAAAACATTTGATCAGCATAGGAGTTTGATTAGCATGCTTATTCCACTTTTGTTTGGAAATCATGTAATTAAAGACTGTAAGTACTGAAAAGCTTCCTTTTGGGTCCAAATGATGGTTTAGTTTGCACAATTTTTGAGAAAAATCAGTCAATTTCACTAAAAACTTCAAAACAGATTTTCGCAAACGGTCATTTCCTAACACACATGAAATCAACCCTCAAGATGTATAACCTCAAATTAGAAACCCCATAACAAAACACACTACATTTATTTTCATTACTGCATCACCACTTAATCTACGTTGCGACTGGAACCATCATAGAGAATACGATTGAACAAACAAACTTGGGCAAAGATGGACTAATCCAAACATCGGCTAGACAACTGAGTTGAATATGGTTGGGACCGAAATTTAGGATGAAGTTGTCTACATATCCCAAAGATCAGAATTAGGCCTTATGTAGTTCACGGTTAGAGTTTACTGGAGTGTTTACTCTCTTTTTTTACACTCTAATTTTGCCAAAGCCACCCTTTTGGATTTTCGACCTTGAGAGCTCTCTTTTATTTTATTTTTCTTATTTTATGTGCTCTAACTTTTTCTTAGGTTGCCCTTTCTGGTTTTCGTCCAAGCGAGCCTCTTAAGGATAATACTTCTTCAATTCGTCCATGTTGAGGTTTCCACTATTTTGCGTAGGATATTCTTGACATTTTTGTTTGTAGCTTCAACAGCTCCATTAGTTTGTGGCCTGTATGCTGATGATTTGTGAAAGGCCACATTGTACTTCTCAAGTAGACTATTACCTCTAATTTTAAATGAGAGTTATTGTCTGAAATAATCTCATTGGGCACCCCATACCTGTAGATGGTGTTGTTCTTGATGAACTTGGTTATACGTGATGTCTTTAGCATCGAGTATGATTCTGTCTTTACCCATTTCGTGAAGTAGTTGGTCGCCACCAAGATGAACTCATGTCCATTCGAACCCTTTGGCGTAACTAATCCGATAACATCTATCTCCAAAATTGAGAAAGACCACGGTGAGGTCATGTTATAGAGTTTTGACGGTGGAATGTTCATGCGATTAACATGGATCCGACATTTAGGGCATTGCCAAGCAAAGCTGATACAACCACTTTCCATGGTTGACGAGAAATACCCCTATCTGAGGATCTTCCTCGCCAGCATTATACCGTTCATATGTGCTCTACACTCTCCTCCATAATTGGCCTCCATAATATGCTTCGTCTCATCTTCTTCTATGCATAACTTGTGTATTCCCAAATGTCCCATGTTGTATAGATTATCTCTGCAGATGATGAACTGAGAAACCAGACGTCGTATCCCCCTTTTGTCCTTGGCATTTTCCCTTTGCAGGTATATACCACTCTTTAGAAAATTCCAAATGTCAAAGTGTCAGGAATTTTCATTTTGTGCTTCTTTAATCGCGACTATTATCTCCTATGCAGGTGCACATCTCCACTTTATAAGGATTGGACACATCTTGACCCTGATCTGTATGTCTATCATTGAAGCTCGAGTTGCCAAAGCATCGACAAACTAGTTATTATCTCTCACCAAGTATGTAAATGTCAACCTTTCAAACCTCGGGATCAACATATCCAAGGTCTTGTAGTAAACTTTCATTTTCTCTACCTTGACCTTCCAGTCCCCATTGGCTTGAGAGATGACTAAATTTGAATCCCTGATCATAGCCAACCTTATTGCCCCTAGTTCTAGGGCTGCTTCTAATCCAACCATGCACGCCTCATATTCTGCTTGGTTGTTGGACTCTTAAACTGAAGCTTAAAGGCTAGGGGTATATGGGAATCGTTGAGTGCTATAAGCAACACACCTATCCCATAACCGAATTGGTTAGCTGCTCCATCAAAATATAATCTCTAGGTATCCTTTTCTAACTGTAAGATCTGTTTATCTGGGAACATATGCTCCACATCTTCTTCCCCTTCAGTTGGGTGGTTAGCCAAAAATTCCGTTACGGCCATTCTTTTGATGGATTTATGAGTGACATATCTGATGTTGAACTCGGAAACAAAGAGATATTTCAAAATCGGAATTACCGAGTATTCTAACAGGTAGTGCCTTAACTTCCTTATAGCCCAAACCAAAGCTAGGCAAGCCTTTTCTAAGGGATTATAGCAGGTCTCGTATTCCAACATCTTGTTGCTTAGGTAGTAGATGGCCTTGCCTACCTTTCCTCTTACTCTTGCATGAGCATGCAACCCATGGTCAATTTGGTTACTGACAAGTACAGGATCAGTGGTTTCCATAGCTCAAGCAGTGAAAACATAGGCGGATTCTGGAGATATTGCTTAACTTGCTTGAATGCGAATTGACATCGATCATCCCATCGGAACTTCTTTCCTTTTTCCAAGAGAGTAAACAATGGTTCACAAGTCAAGGTTAGTTTAAGATGAACCTCCTTATGAATTGCATTTTTTTTTCTAGAAAGTCCCACACATCATTTTCAGTCATTGGTGGCAGCACTAAGATGGGCTTGATCTTTGATGGATTGACTTCAATTCCTCATTTTGTGATCAGAAATCCCAACATTTTGCCTATAGTCATCCCAAAAGTGCATTTCTGAGGATTCAACCTTAACGTGTACTCCCTGATTCTCTCGAAGAACCTTTTCAATGCAGCATAATGGCCTTCTTACTCTTTGGACTTGACGATCATGTCATCCACATACACCTCAACCCCATTGCGGATCATGTCATGTAGTATTGCGGTTAGTACCCTCTAATAAGTAGCCCCATCATTTGTCAGCCCAAACGGCATAACCCTATAGCAATAGGTCCCCCACAGGGTGGTAAACACAATATTTTCTTTGTCCTCAAGCACCATGAAAATGTAGTTGTAACTAGAGAAACAATCCATGAATGATAGCAAGGCATGCCCCATTGTAAAGTCCACCAGTTCGTTAATGTGGGGCAACAAAAGTCATCCTTAGGGTTGGCCTTGTTTAAATCCTTAAAATCGACACTAACTCTCATTCTACCATCTTTCTTTGGAATTGGCACAATGTTGGTTAACCACGTTGGATAGTCTGACATTGTCAAAAACCTTGCATCAATCTGCCTGGTAACCTCCTCCTCGATCTTCAATGCCTAGTCTGGACAAATCTTGTGGAGATTCTGTTTGACAAGTTGGGCCTCAAGGTTAAGAGGGAACCTATGCTGTGGAATCTTAGGATCGATTCCAGTTATGTCTTTGTAGGACCACGCGAAAACATCTTTGAAATATTTTAGTAAAGGGACTAATAGCCCGCGCTCCTGTGAAGACAACGTAGAACCAATCTGGACCAAGTGAAGATCTTTTTCAGTACCCACATTAATTGGAACAATTTCATCAAGCAAAGGCTTAACACGCCTCTCTTCTTCTCAGTTAATCAATTTTTTCAAAACTTGAGGAATTTCTTTCTCTTCATTTGCATAATTTTTTTGGAAATCCTAGTCAATTAAATGGATCAACGGCACAGAGAAATATGCAAAATCCACAACATTTTCATTTAGGAAGTTTGGCTTAGCTGTTACAGTCGACTCAAAGGAAAATGAAAAAGATGACCTAGATAGAACAGTGGCATCTGGGTTACTACTCCCGAAATTGCCGGACTCTGACCCATTAGACTCACTCGAGTTTGATTCTAACTCCACAGACTCAGTGGAATCTAACCCGGACTCATCATCCGACTCGGAACTTGTAATACAACCCTTCTTAAGTTGCCAAGTTAAGTGCTGAGCATCAACTTTGTCCAAAATGAGATCACTACAATCTACTAGCGGTCCATCCCCGATCACAGAAACAGTTACACTATCTCACAAATTCTCTGACTTCGCGTTGGCTTCAAAGTCTCCCAGAAGGTCAACCAGTGTTTGCTCCAAAGTTTCCTCTCTACTATCATCTGAGCTATTGTTTTTGCCTTTAGTAATGCTGATGGTTAGATCCACCAACTCTTTATCAATTTTGAAAAGTTGGTGGCTAAAGAAAATTTCAAACCCGGGAAGGTGCTTCTTCATCACATAATCAACCCAAGGCTCAGGAAAGCCACAAAAAAGGAAGTTATCACCTTACCTAACAAAACGCCCATTTAGAGTTTCCCGAATTGGCTTGTGAACCAACTTATATTGCCTTTCATCTCTCTCTCCCTCTCTCTCTGTCTCTTTGTCTTTTTTTTCAATCATCCCTCGTAGGTACATACCCTAATCTGAATGCATACGGATTGTGGGTTACTGCCTTCCACTTCTTCCCAATCCCATTCCAAGAATGTGCCCTTGTTTACTCATAAAGTAAATTAGCTAAGAGCTCACATACATCCTTTCATTCTTGGCTATGATTGCCTAAACCAGTTAGGCTTCTACCAAAGTGAACCCTAAGAGAAAAACATCTTCTTCCCTATGGTTAATCTTTAGCATAGGTGCTGTGACTTCTAATGGAGAATGAATGGATGAATTTCCAAAAACAGTGGCAACCCCCAATCATGCAGATACTTCACCAATTGGTGTACCGTGGATAATACTACCTTCATCTGATGCAAACACTGCCTTCCACAATAGCAAGTTGAACATTGCTGGAACATACATGATATGTAATTCAACCTCATGTTCAGATGGGCCTACAATTATCTACACTTTAACAGTTCCCATGGCCTCCCTATTGGTGTTGTCATAAGCTTAGATCAATTGACTAGCGAGTGCAAAATCTATTGGTTTCAGCCCTATCGCGTAAGCAGTGTGTGAAGGGCATATATTAATAACTGATCTAGTGTCAATCAGAACAATTGAAACCGACTTCTTTCTACACTCGAGTGACACATACAAAGGTTTGTTGTGCCTTATTCCTTTTAGTGGTAACTCTTTGTCTGAAAAAGTCACTGTTGGGATTGCATTCCCTATTGAGATCAGCCATACAAGTTGGTCGGGCGTAGTGTCAATCGATAACTTTTCCTTGCTCAAAGTTATTAGCATTGCTTGACAATATTCTTGAGAAGCCCCCAGATGGAAATGTCTGCTTGGATCTTTTTTAATTACTTCAATGCCAGGTCTTCCTCTGTCTTTTTCTTTTTCTTTCTTTCAGCATCCTTGTCCTTGCCTGAAGGCTCTCCCTGATCTAAGTGTGGGGGCTTAAAGTAGCACCCACTCCTAGTTAAGTGATCTATCTCCTAAGAGTACCATGTATCATCGGGGGCATTGTTCCCCTATCCTTCATTAATGTGAGCGAGATAGAGATCATTATGCTCCTACTATTCACCTTCGTTGATCGACAGACAATTATCTGGCTCAGCGTGAATCATTCCAACACTATGATCATCATCCTTCGATTGATAAGGTGACACTGATTGGATATCAGAGGAGATATCGCCTTTTTTTTATTTATTCCCATACTTGGTTTGATATTTGCATTTCCTCATCTCTTTCTTATTAATACTATTCTATCATTTTCGCCCTTTCGATTCCTTTTCCCTCATATTCCTTCTTCTTGCTTATTATTACTACCCTCATCCATTTTCATCTTCCCTTTGGCCTTTTGAGCCTTTTTCTTTACCTTTACTTCATCTCCATTTGTTTCGAATTTCCCTTCACTACTTGTCCACCCATGGCAGGGCCCCAAATTGTTTGGGTTCTATCATCCAATTTGTACATTCCCCAGGTCATGCTCCTTAAAGAAGTGGAGATTGTCCAAGTCTTCTTCCAGGTTCGCCAAATCATCCAAACTTTGTTTAGGTCCATCTTCCCTATCGACATTCATACTGAAAGAATTAGGCAAAACCACATTTGGCTTTGGTTGACCGACATGCGTAATGTATTTACTTGGATCATACCCCTCATCAGGTAATCTCTCTTCCTCTATCACTGGTATTCTAGATTCTCATTCTTTGAGCTTCATCTCTTCTCTTGCCATGACCCCTTTATCTCTCTCTCTCTCTCTATCTCTCTCTCTCTCTCTCTTCCCTGTACCACTACCTTTCTCTCCTCAACTTGTAATACCATTGCCACCACAAGGCTTTCGGGTTGTGGCTGGAGTTCAGGTGTATCCATCATGCACAAGTTAGTGCTTTATGGAATAATCACCTCGGGTTTAGGTAGATAGAATGGTGTGATGTATATGTTGGGGTTGAAGGCACGTAGTAGTGTATGGATTAAGTTGAGGCACGCAGGTGGTGGTACTTAGTCATGAGATGTCAATGGGTTGGTGGTGACATTGGGTCTTTGTCTATGATCTTGTGGTCACTGAGATCTTGAATCTCATGGCAGAAGCAGACGCAACGATCAGTCTCATGACCGTGCTATTGTTAGAAAGCACAATATTAGGTAGGGTCATGTTTTGGTGCAAGAGGATCAAGAAGGGGTCGGGTGTCAAGGAACTTAAGGTGTCCTTTATCAAAACCTTCTTGGCTCGAGATGGGGCCATGTAGAGAAGGTGAAAGTTTCAATTTTGAGGTCGGGTTGAATTGGGTACTTGTGGACCGATATTAGCAAAAAGCTTAGCTGTTTTAGTAGTGGTGGTGATAGTGTTGACTTCTGGGACCTTCGCAGCTATGCTACTGCTGGTAGTAGCATTGGAACTGCGAACAAAGGTCTTCCTCATGGGCTCTTTTTCATCTACTATGATTCCTTGTTTAATGGCATCCTCAATCTCAACCCCCATTTTGTGCAATTCCTTGAAGGTAAAGAGTGAAAGAACTATCATCTTCTACAATATCTTCTCATGCAAATTCCTTACTACCATATGGATATGCTCCTTCTCAGGGGGCCTATTTGTCATCATGGCCTCTTTAGCTCTCCATCTAGTAATGAACTCCACAAAACACTCATTGGGCTCCTGGCTGGTAGCCTCTAATTCTCAGGTAGTTACCTTGACTTGCGTGTTGTAGGAGTACTGAGTGATGAATGCCTCAACTCCTCCCAACTCTGCTTCACTAAATCCTCTAACTCGGCATACCAAGTAGCAGCTACACTTGACAGAGTTCTTCCGAACAGAGACAACTTCTGGGCATGAGTCAAGCCCATAGGTTTTAGAACATCCAAGAAGATGCGAATATGGACCATCGGGTCCCCGGACCCATCGAACTTGTTTACATGTAGCATCTTGAATCTCTTTGGCAATCTTACAACAATCTCTGTATATCTGTCCTCAATGTTCGAAATAGAGTTAATACTATGTGATTTCTTGAACATCTTCTCCAGCTTAGCTATCTTCAGCATAGCGAGGTCAAACTCAAGTAAATTAAATGGAGAAAAGTCCCTCAATGGGTTGTGCTAGAGCTTTAGCAGTATGGGTTTGATCAGGTCTCTCCTATAGATTGAGACCTTCAAGATCCTCAACTGGTGGAGGTGGATCCAAAATTGAATGATTGGTCAGAGGTGGATGAGCAGTTGATGCCTCAGATGGTTGCTATAACTTGGCCTAGGTGGCAACTGTGTAGTTAAGAGCATCCACAGTTTGCTGAAGAGTTGTGAGCATATTTACCAATCTATTAGGTTTTGTGCCATCGCAGAGTTCGGTGAACTGGCAATTAGGGAGTTGAGTGGGGGGCAATTTAAGAGGTGACTGATGTGAACTCAGAACCGGCTATACTTGTTTGACCCATTTGATTATTGACGGAAAAGACACAAATACTGGCTGACCTTGAACTAGATCTAAAGTCTTGTAGATTCTACCAGCGCGAGTCCATGTAATTTGAGGGATGTCAGAACTTTCTGAAGCTATGGTGAAACAACCACCTAGCACACACAAAAAAAAAGGAAAAAAAAAATGATAATTAGAAATTCGGCAGCATTTCGGCAGCATTTCAACAACTGTCCAACTGGCTACTACAAAAATCATTGTAAGCCCCACTGATAAACTAAACTCTGCCCTACAAACTTGTGATAACCTCAACCTCCGTATTATTCTTATATATTATTTCATTGAGAAAATTTGCATGATTATGTGCTTAATTGATGCTTATATGTTTGTTTGTGAATTATCTGTTAGAATACTAACTTAGAATTCAAAATTGAAAGCCCAAACGAAATCAGAAACTGAAATTGACTAGTTCAATAAGCCAATTAAAATATTTAGGACCATAAGGTAAATTTAATTAAAATTTGATTCGGATCAAAATAATTAGAATAAATTAATTAGACTTGTTTAGAATTAAGCTCAATTGATTAGCCTTAATCTCATTTAATTAGCTTAGCACTAAACTGCCTATATATATGTTGTATGAGCCTAATTAACTCATTCTGCATCAATTTCTTGAGTTGAAAATTAGATATATACATATACATATATATGTATATATAGAGAGAGAGAGAGACAACACTTGTAGAGAGAGAAGGGAAATTCAAGGGAATTAAAGAGAGTTTGAAGGGATAGAGATAATTTAAGGCCAAATTCAAGCTCTAGGTATGATCCTTAACCATAATTCATGTAGGAAGATGAATTCACTTAGTATAGAATCGTGCTGCATGAATTTGAAGGAAAAGAGTGAGAATCACCATGAATATAGTGAGTTTGAGTAAATTAAGTACATGCATGCATAATTCCCCATCTTTGAACATAGTTTTCTACAAATTCATACATGCATGGTACTTACACATGCTATTTCTTAAGGTTCTTTATGATTTCACACTTAACATTTCATATGTTCATGTAAAAGAGTTGAATTTGACACATGCATGGAAAGATATTGAAATTGGGGTTTTGTTTTGAAGAATTGAAAAAGTATTTGAGATCATGGTGGCAAAATTTTCAAGAATCCATGTTTTATGAAGAGTTTCTAAGCTTTTAAGTCTAGCCATGCAAGCTTTGAACATGAAAGGTGTGTTTTTGAACTTCAACTCAGTTCTAGAATTCCCAGAATTCACCCCGTTTGCAAAGGATCCTTAGCTCGAGTGAACTTTGCATGCATCTAGAATCTTTGCAAACCTTGGCAGTTGGCTCAAGTGACCGAGTGTGCTCTCGAGTGAACTCAACTTTGTTCATCACTTGGCTTGAGCGACCAACGAGCGCACATTTCTAGCATTCAGTACTTTTGCAGTCAAGCCACACCACTCAAGAGACCAATGGTGCGCTTGAGCAAAGACCCTATTTTCAACAAAATTTGACTAACACTCTGAAGTGCATAATTGCATCCTCATGCCTTTTTAGGCATTCTCAAACATCATTTAGACATTCTTAGTCAAGGAATAAGCTAGAAACATGTAAGAGAATCAATTTAAGATACACTATTTGTTACGAACGTGTGTTTCGATGTGTATCTGTGTTATCTATTTTGTATAGGTGGTCAACCGAGGTCTAACATCAGTACGAGCCTACTGTGAGTAGTATCTTTGTAAAGATATGTTGTTAAAGTGTATTTTGATTTACCACAAGAATATTATTCTGAAATGCTATTTCGATAAGAGTGAATGATTGTCTCTTTCGAAATGTATTTGTGGCATCTTAGTGTAGCCCTCGCCTGGGGATAACAATACCATGGCCCTTTATTAATAAGGCCTTTGCCTGAGGGAAACTATGATAACCCAACCTGTAGTAAACTTAATTACGCATGTGATTATGTGTTTGATATGAATTTGTATGTCAAATTATGTGAGTTCTTATGTAATTATGAATTTATATATATGTTGGGTGTAGAAAAATATGTCGCAATGGGAACCTTGAACTAAAAATTTATAGCCTTAGAGGTGCCAGAAACCAAAACCAATTTCATATCTGTGTTTAACATGATTTTTGGAGCCTACGATGAAATTTGGCAAAATTACAATTCGTAATGAATTAATTGAGCTTAATTAGCATAAACCTTAGATTAAGCAACCTCATTATGTATGTGATTTTATGTTTAATTGATTAAGGAGATTTGGATTCTAATTGGTTGTTACTCTAAGGTAATTTGGGATTTATGGGAATTTTGGAGTCTAATTCATATTTGATTTTAATAAGGATTTAATTTGGAATTAGAAATTGAATGTCCAAATGGCTTAAGGAGGTAGAATTGATGAGTTGATTCAGCTTAATTTCAAGTATCGGATCATATGGGAGTTTAATTAAATATTCAATTCAGTTTAGTAAAATTGAGATTTGATTAATTAGGTCCGAATTGGAGTCAATTAAGTTAATTATATTATAAGGTTTGAGAAATTAAGATTATTATGAATTAAGTTTATTTATGAGGTATTCAATTGATTATGCAATTTATTGACGGGGATTTTGAGTTTGATTTGGAATTGAAGACCTTAATGGCTTGGGAAACCAAGATTAATGATGGAAATGAATTTAATTTAACATTTGCAGTCTTTTTGGGAAACTAATTAAAATCTGATTCAGTTGATAATTTAATTATACTTAATTGGGCCTTAATGGAAGTCAAATTAGACTAATTAAATCATGTGAAATTTATAATTAGTAGTAATTAATTTAATTATGTGTTAATTAAGATTTATAAAGACTACGTGTTATTTAATTAAGCTAATCTTAATCATAAATCAAATTAAGGAAGAATCTAGAATTGTGAGTGTGTGTAGGTGTGCAAAGAAACTTGTGTGGGTGTGTAGAGAAATCAGATATGCGTATATTTTTGTTGTGCTAGCAGCTTGGAGCTGTGCACTTGTGTAGTGTGGATGCCTCAAGAGAAGTTGCGTGTGTGTGTGATACATGTGCCGGCAATTAGATTCAAACACATAGAAAAGAGAAAAGAGAGAACCAAGAGACTGAGAGAATGGAGGGACCGAGAGAGAGAGAGAGAGAGAGAGAGAGAGAGAGTTCAACCAAAGGAAGAAGAAGAAAAGAAGAGGGTTTTATGGGATATCAAAATTCAAGCTAAAAATTATGGAAAATTCATCATGAGGTAAGGAATTCCATCATTTTTCTAGTATTGTTTAATTAATCGAGACAAAAATTGATTCAAGGTGGATTTTGAGAGGATTAATGTAACGCCCCGAAATAACCCAACATGTGTAATACATCAAGCCACATTCATTAATTAAATATAACCATTCTCCAACCTTTACATCATAAATCTCTAAGGTTTTAGACAAAAGTTCCACATGCGGTTATACATTCAGTGATGAAAAGGACACATGAATCTATAGCATGTGAAGCATCTAGCCTCAAACAATTAAAATGCCCTTAAGGGCTTACATCTTCCAAGGCAATAGCCCGGTTACACAAAATGGTCTCTCGGACCCACACATGTCTAGCCCTTGACTTACAATAAATAAATAAATAAATAAAATTCACAACAAAAATAAGAGCAATCTACTCTTCACCAAAACATATCCGCGCCCTCAGTTTGGCGGGATCACCACATCTTTACCTGCACCAAAGTCCCATAGGGGTGACCATAAAGCCCAGTAGAGAATTTTTACAAAGTATATACAGTTATGCAAATTCTCAATGAATAAATGCAAATGTCAATGCCATGCCATTTTAAAGAAATCCCATTTTTATGCTCTTCTTGAAGATCACCATTTTCAATAAAAGTTTACAATCTCAACAATTTCTGAAACTTTCAATTTTAATCAATAGGGGCGGTAAATACGACTCTCGTAATCCCTAGGTTGGTGTCTGCAAGTAGGCTCGACAAGCACTACCAATAACCCCACTTTACCGATTGCTAACCAGAAGGGAAGTGGTATCTCCTCCGCGCGTGTTTTCGGTCTTTCACCCCGGACACTTAGGCCAACTTATCAATCTCATCTACATCTCCTAACCGGACTTACCAACGTATTTACCCCTTAAACATTTCCATTGTTCTCATTACAATAAATATATTCTTTTCTTGAAGTAAATGTTTCCAATCTAATTACACAATGCAATATAGTTAATTTAATGAGTATGCAATGTAGTGAATTTCCATGCCTCATGGCTTTTCTCCATTTCCAAGTGTCTTAATAACAACAACAAAACAAATACATTTCTCATTTTCTATCTTCCACATTATTTCGCAAAAGAAAACATGTGCCTTCAACACACCATAACAATTTCTCATCACGTACAATTCTAATCAATGTAGTCTCTTCAAGGCCACATGTGATGTTTCAAACATTAATCTCCAATGTTTATAATTCTCACAATCCATGGTGCATAACAATTTGTCATCTCACAACCACTTACCATCATGTATTTAACAATACTTTTTAAAACAAATCCTCCATTTCGACATATCATAAGATTGTCATCTTGCAAAATACACCATAAAGCCTACACTCATCCATTCTTTTAACACAAGAAGAGTAAGAACACTATAGACATTTCCATAATTTCCAAAATCCCCAATTTCTAGGGTTTTTCATCATAAAACAAACATTTCCATTTCCTTGGAGAAATCCTACCAAAAATCATTTTTGATAAGTTTAGTAAAAGGATAAATCCCTAGGATTAACAAAAGGGTTGAGATTTAAACCCACTCTCAAAACTCTCTACATTTTAAATCTCAAAATAAAGATGAACATGAGAACTTCAAGAAAACATTTAAAATCAACATTAATATAGCAAAGCATGTATATATAACTCAAGAAATCCCTACCTCAAGGTTTGATGCAGAAATAGAGATGAAACCCTAGCTTTGATGGTGTTGAAAGAAGATCTCCACTGCACACAATGAAGTTCTTGAGGAGTTTTCAATCTTTGATGAAGGAACTAGGGGTCAATCTTCAATGGATGATAAAGGATCAAAGATTTAATCTTGTTTTTGAGGTAGAAATATAGAGAGAAGGGAGAGATATGTATTTTTAGAGAGAGAGAGAGAGAGAGAGAGATGGAATTAAAGTGATACATCCAACCAAAAGAGGGAAATAAAAACAGGGGTTTCGGACTACCAGAGATGCCCCGCACGTGTGGTACATGTGGCACATGCCCTCCACGTGTGAAGCCTCACTCTCGCACGTACGACTCCCATCCCCGCATGTGCGGCTCTCCCCTCACGCACCTTGCTTCGCACCTGCATATATTGTAGTGTGTTGCCTCAGCTTCCCCCCCTGAAATCCGCATGTGCGGCCTCACTCCCCGCACGCGCAGCCCTAGGCCCCTGCACGTGTGTCTAGCCAAACAGTCCAAAAAAGTTTTGGTTCAACCCCCGGGCACTCCGAACCTGTCCTCACGCTCTCCAGAAACAAGTGAAATTTAACACCGAGCAAAAACAAGAACAAGGACTTTAATTTTGGGAATCATTTTCAGACGTTTCAAACCTAATGAGAGCAAAAGGAGGACGGAGCGAAGAAAAAAATAAACTCAGTCGTCACAATTAAAAATAAAGATTTGAAGATCAATTATATAAATTGATAAAATTTGGGTTTTGCATTAAAATCAAGTTAGGTTGAAGAATATGAATTATGATTCTTAAGATTTGTTAAGTTTGAGTTTAATTTTGAGAATTATTCTTGAATTGAGTCCCATAGATTACATGCATCAAGATTTATTTGAAGATTTGATGCATGCAATGGAGTTATGTTCAAATTTATGGAAATTAACTAAGAAATTAATTATTTTGGGTTTGATGTTGCATATCTTATATGAATTTGAGTCTTATTTTTACATTCATGTAATTTGGAGAAATTAAAGAATTAATTCATGAACATGGTTAAGGTTAATCAATATGGAAATAATTGTAATTCTTCAATTGAGCTTGGGTTTGGAAACTTTGATATATATGAGATGTAAATTTACACGCATCATAGATTTCTTAGAATTGATTTCATATTTTGATGAAACGAGAACTAAGCTTTGGAAAATTATGAGTTTATGAACAAATGAGTTCAATTTCTAAATTAAAGGAGTTTTGATGTAAATGATTTAAAATTGATTATATTTTCTTGATTAATTAAGAGTTTGTGTGGTTTAGACAAGCCATGTATGAACCCAAGTTTTGAGATTATATTTTGGAAGTTCAATTCATGTTTTAGAATTTGTGGGTTTAAAATAAGGCTCGATATGAAGAATATGAATTAAATTTAAATTTGGATAAATATGGAAATAAATTATAATTTATATTTGAGAATAAAAAATTAGTTTGATTTTGAATTAAATTTCATACATACAAATATTTTTGAAAGGGCTTTATAGCTTCAATAAATGTTTATGTGAAAATGCAGAACTTATGTGCATGAGTTATGAAGTTTAAGGAAATGAATTTGAAATAATTTGGGCTTGTATGATGAATCCTTGGAGATTTGAGCTTCAAATATTGTAGAATTGGCATTATATCATGTTAGAAGTTGTATGGTTGATATATATATAGGACAAAACATGTAAATTGTATCATTTAAAGTTATGTTTTGAAGCACAAACAACATTTTAGAAAACCCATAAATCGACTTCATCGCTCGAGTGGAGAAGTTGCCGCTCGAGCATAAAATGCAAGCAACCAATATTTTTGTAGACCAAGGGGTCCGCTCGAGCGGCCAATGTTGCGCTTGAGCGAGGAACCCTGTTTCAGAAAAGTTTGAAAAGCTGTTTCATGTCCCGATTTCTGTTCTCTTTTATTTCTAAGCACTCTTAGGCATACATCGAACATTATAAATAAATTTAAGGGGTAGAAAAGAAGCCTAAGAGAATTAAACAAGTTAAGAATGGAATAAATTGTATTGTGACTCGATTTCTATATGTATTATGAATTGTGTAGGGTCAACTACAAGGGCGAACTAGGCATCTGAACACTATGAGTAATACTTTAGTAAAGATATGTTCATATATGCTATTTGTAAATACTACTCATGTATAAGTTTTCTGAATTTGTGAATTCGAATTATGAATGAACATTCTATTCGTCTGATTGTGCAAGACTCTGTAATGAAATTGAATAGTACAAAATCATTTGATGACATGGACCAAAGGTCGTTCTGAGTTAATATGAAATGGGCCTAAAGGCCGTTCTGTATATTTGATTACATGGACCAAAGGTTTTTCTAAATGAATATGGAAATGATGGACCTGAGGTCGTTCAGTATAAATATGCGCATAGAAATGAATATGGAAATGATGGACCTAAGGTCGTTCAGTATAAATATGCGCATAGATATAAATATGGAAATGATGGACCTAAGGTCGTTCAGTATAAATATGCGCATAGATATAAATATGGAAATGATGGACTTGAGGTCGTTCTGTACTATGATTGGGCCTAAGGCTGTTCTGTAATATCATTGGACAAGTATTTTGGACCCGAGGTCGTTCTGTATGAATGAGAACTTGGACTTGAGGTCGTTTCGCCCTTCTGATACACCTTGAACATGATGGATTGAACTTGAAGTCGTTCTGATTTGGACTTACATGTATTATGTATAAATATGAATTACTTAATTAAGAATTTCATTCATATTACCTCTTTACTTTGGTATTATTCACTGGGTGTTGGCTCATTCTTTATTTATATAAATGTAGGTGTAGGTGAGCAACTGGAGGATCAACATTAGAGTTTGCCTAGGAGTTTGCCTCTTTGTCAAGCCACCCAAGAGTGCCTCTATGTAAAGGCTTTGTTCTCTTTTGTTTTCTCAAGCTTGGGATAATCTTTGTACTTGGTTAGAAGTCTTTCATGTAGTGTGTGAGATATGATATAAAATATTTCTTCGTACATGTATATATGAAAGTGTGTTAAGAATGTTTTAATTACTGCAGTTGATCATGTACGCACAGCTCGATGGACATCATTATTTTTGTTTTGCTTCCGCTTCAGGCCCCGATAAAATTAAATATTTTGAAATTTTGTCTTTGAGGTCGTAGGTAATCTACAGATTACTGGCCGGTTGCGATGCTAAACCTATAGGGGTAGGTTTGGGTCATGACAGAAACAATACCATGACCCTTTGTTATATGTGCACAGAGACCTTTGATGTTGACCCAAGTGGTCCCTTTACTTGACCTATAAGGTCCATTCGTTAGACCCATGTGGTCCTTTTGCTATGCCTTCAGACCCTTTGTTGCACTATTGGATGTACCACATATGATTATGATTTGAGAACTTTGATACAAGTATTCAATTATGATTTGCTTCAAAACCCATGTGATATGATTTTGTATTACAATAGACATCATTCATTTAATCTCTTTATACTAGTATTACTCACTAGGCTTTAGCTCACCCTCTTCCCCTATATAAACGTAGGTGAGCACATGGAACATCAAGTTAAAGCAACCTTGGGATTCCACCCTTCTGTCAAGCTGCTTCGAAGTGCCTCTGTGACAAGGCGATCTTGGATTCATGTAGAGCCAAGTTATGTCAGCCCTACTGCTTAGTTTTCTATTGTTTTGGAACTTGCTATATGAGGATATTTTGTATAAGTATTTAAGATGTTTGAAGTAACTATGTGTTTATATCTATGAGGAAGGTTGAAGTTTTAATTACTTATGGATTTTCATGTATGCACCGCTCGATGAACATGGTTGTATTTTAATATTGCTTCCGCAATGCCCCATTATTATTTTTAATTATTAGTTTTGTCTTTGATGCTGCAGGTAATATGGGATTATTGGCCGGTCACGACCTAAACCTCTAGGGGCGGGTTCGGGTCATGACAAAATTGATATGCTTGAGCCATTATTTTGAATTTGAGAACTGATGTATGTATCCAACACATAGCACAAAACAGGTAAAGCAAACAAACAACCCTATGGGTGGTTAGGGTTACCCTGTCTTAGAGTTGGACCAATCTAGAGCTTCACCATTCAAACAAGTGGTATCATCACATCCTGAACATTGGAGAGTTCCCTACCCTAAGTTGGAAAGGTGCTACAACTTAGTAGTATGCACTGGGTCAGATTAGTCAAAAGGGTTACAGCAAGACACCTATATACCTACCTTTCCCAACACCTATAAGTGAAGGGAGGATCAAGCAGTATATTAGTGATCTAGATTCGAGGCTTGTACTCCCATCATGACACAACCCATGTCCAGCAAGTCATCCAGGATATCAAATGGCAAATACAGCGACTTAAACGCACCATGAATGTTAATGCATTGAACGTATAAATGAAAATAAATCTCACATCATGAAGTTCAGGTCAAGTTCTCTTAGAATCCCCAACAGAGTCGCCAGAAACTATAGGATGTTTTCGGGAGGTACTCGCACTCGCCTAACAGTTTAGACTCTCAATCTCTTGATCTAGTGTCACAAGTGCAATGTGAAATAAGAGTCCAGATCTGGCAACTTTTATAAAAAAAATTCATTTTATTGCAAAACATTTGCTAAAAATGGACTATATTACTAGATCCCAGAGTCGGCACCCAATGTTTTGGAAAAACTAGGAAATCCATGACTCATGCCAAATGCCATTATTCTTCATAACCAAAGTGTCTCAGTTCGGGAACTTAGGTATGAAGGGGGAAGGTCATGAATTGAGCACCCCCGCTCACCCAATCAAAAGATCAGTCTCCACTAATTCTTGATATGAGTTTTGCGGTCATCTTCCAGTTCTTTTAATAATGCTAACTTTACTATGTGAAGTAATCAATTATACATTGCGTCACTAATTTTGGCTATGTTTTAATTTCATGCATTTTGAAAGGCTTTTGAATAAATGTACAACTCACAGAAAAACTGAGCTCACATGTATATCAATCAACATTATTCTAACGTAAGCAACACAACCTTCATCCACTAGCAACAACACTTAAGTACGTTCCCACATGATAAAATGCTAGACATGGTAGTAATGACATACACAACCAGGATGCTAAAACTAGATAAGCTTACCTAGTGTTTAGCTAAGATTGCCGTGACTCGATCCATTTGAGTAGGGTCGTGGCCGAGTAGAACCTAGCTTGCAAGCCGAATAGGCCATGGATCCTATGGAACAACTGGGGGCCCAACTGTGAGGAAGGAGTGTCCATAATAAGAAAGTGGGTCCCTGGAGAGCAATACAAAAAGGAGAAGGATCAGCTAAAAAGGAGGTATGTAAAAAAAAGTGATAACTTGTGATATAAGAAAATTCGAGAGAATACTAACTTGTCTGTCAGAGTGCGAGTTCCGGCACCCTCGACTAGAGTGTTTGTTCCTATTTCAGGTATCAGCTCAAGGATCAAGAAAGTCTGTTTGGGTCAAAGAGTATTTCCAAACCACATCACACAATTGGCGCTATCTGTGGGAATACTCAAGCTCCTCCACGGCAGACATCATAGTAGATGATCCTTCGCTTGTCGTGGACGATGTTACACCAAGAGCCACGCTTGGCCCAAACAATACTACCGCACGAAGAGCTTTGAATTTTGATTCGACGGCTCTATCCTTGCCTTCAACTTCAGTATAGGAAACCATATAGACAATGATGGACCAAGCAAAGCAAAATGAGTAGTGTTTGGAAGATATGGCAGTTGATAACGAACGTCTATGTAAAGAGCTGGTTGTGGAGTTGGCAAAGTTCCAGCAGATCGTACCACACCATGATCAAGGTCGGTCACTAGAGAAGGAGGGTTGATGATGTCAGCATCACAAACATGATAGTAGCAATGCCTTCGACTCATCATCTTAGGAACCCAGGAAGAACGGGTGAGTTGACATGTCCAGCTCATCTAAAGGAAATCCGTATGTACGGCACAGGCGAGGAAAAGTAGATGATGGTTCGGATGAAGAGGATAAACACGATCCTTTTGTACGACGCATTGCAAGGGCTACACTGTCTAAAAAGTTTAAAGCACCGACGTTTACCTTGTATGACTGTAAGTCAAACCCTATGGATCACAATCTTCATTACAAGCAAGCGATGAACCGGCCTCAGTAAAAAGTTTTCATCAGCTCCAAAAATCCTTCAGGGCAAGATTCATCACAAATGAGGTCCAGACAAAGCAAGCTGACTCCCTCTGGGCAATGCAAATTAAACTAGAAGAGACCCTCTGTGAATATTTGGTGCATTACTAGGAATGTTTCAACTTGGTGGACGATGCCTGCAATGATTCCATGGCCATCACCGCCTTTAAAATGGGATTACACCCCGATAGTTCTCTCAGAAGCTCATTGACCAGACGACCTCCCAAAACAGTCTAGGCGCTATTGAAGAAAGTTGAGGAGTATTGCAAGGTGGAAGATCATCCCTTCATGTCAAGGCCGGACAGAAAGTTGTGAAGTTAGCACCATCTGATTTGGTTCAGCCGATAAGTGTCGTACCACCAGGAAGCCCTAAACCGTGGGGCCGGGCAAAACGAGACAATCAGCGGGAATGAGCAATATCAAGTGGATAGTAGGTGCCCAGACGTTCGGACAAGAAGTATACAGAGTTGGCCGAGCCGATCAACAAGATCCTATCCAAAGTCCAGCATCTGTCGTTCTTTAAGTCGTCGTCCAAGATGATTGGACCCCCTGACAGTAGATGAAGGGATAGGCAGTGTGAATATCACAAGGACCATGGCCATGAGGCTGACATCTATTATGCATTGAAGGACCATCTAGAGGATGGCTGACTGGCACAGCATGTCCGTAAGGGCAATCCACCAAACACGGTAGCACTACGCCTGGATTCACCTCCACTTGGTGTGATTCACATAATATATAGTCTATCGCTGCCAACTCAGGTACATACTATTCAGCTGCAACCCAGCCTGTCCAAGCTATTCACACTAGCCAAACAGCCTTATGAGTTCGGTAAAATTAGCTTCGACGACACCAATCTTAAAGGTGTAACTCTCCTCCATGATGACGCCATTGTCGTCGAGTTGTGCGTAAACAGATTCATTGTCGAATGCGTTTTGATCGATCAGGGAAGCACCTCAGAGATAATGTATCACAAGACATTTATTAAACTCAGCTTCATCAATTCAGACTTGTTACCAGCCGAATATCCCCTGTTCAGCTTTAACGCCAACCCTGAGTACCTTTTGGATAAGATCATACTGTTAGTATGTGCAAGTACCAAATCAGTCAACTTAGAGTTTCTGGTCGTCAAACTTCTATCACCATACAATCTCATCATGGGGAGAACCTGGTTGCACGCAATGCAGGCTGTACCAAGTACCTACTATTAGCTACTTAGCTTTCCAATTCAACATGGCATTGAGCAAATTCTAGGTTCTCAAAAATTGGCAAAGGCATGCTATCTTATTGCTTCGACAAAGAAGCTAAACGAACTGGAAGTGAACTCGATTGAAGTTTCGGATCAAGAAAGCCTCGAGGACGTTGGAAAAACCTCCAGTGATAAGGCAACCAAAGACCTTGATCGGATCAGAATCAAAGGGGAACCTGACAAGTTCTTCATGATCGGCACTTTCCTAGATGCATCTGAACGACAAGAGTTGGTTTCCTTCTTACTCGACAACATTGATGTATTTGCCTGAACACCATATAAGATGCTAGGGATGGATCCGAGCATGTCCCAACACTGTTTAAATGTCGATCCAAAAGTTAAACCAATCATTTAGAAAAGTCGACGGTCAGCCGTGGAGCATACTTTGGCCGTTGTCAAAGAAATCGACAGTCGAGGCCCTTCACAAAGTAACTTATCCCATGTGGCTGTCTAATACTGTGGTTGTAAAGAAGAAAAATGGATCTTGGCGTGTTTGTGTGGACTTCACGAACTTAAGCAGGGCCTGTCCCAAGGATTGCTTTCCTCTTTCCAGAATCAACCAACTTGTGGACGCAACTACGCACCACCAACGAATGAGTTTCTTGGATGCATACAGCGGTTACCACCAAATTGCCATGCATCTGAAGGACTAGGAACAGACTGCATTCCTCACCCCACGGGGAACCTATTGCTACAAGGTCGTGCCCTTTGGATTGAAGAATGTTGGGGCAACGTACCAGAGGCTAGTCACCACTATGTTTAAAGAACAACTCGGTTGCACCATGGAAGTATACATTGATGACATGGTGGTAAAATTCAAGGAAAAGCATGCTCATCTAGCCGACTTAGCCATGACTTTAGACATTCTCCGAATGTACAAAATGAAACTCAATACCTCGAAGTGTACATTTCGCATCGGATTTGGCAAGTTTCTCAGCTATATTGTGAACCATCGTGGAATAGAGGCCAACCCAAGGCAAATCACAGCCATTATAGAACTTGGCTCACCCCAGTTGGCCAAAGAAGTTCAGAAGTTGATGGGAATGGCCACTACTCTCAATAGGTTTATCAGCCATTCCTGGGATGGCTGTCGACCATTTTTTACGCACTTAGGCAGCACAAAGTATTTCAGTGGACCCCCGAGTGCCAGGCCACGCTAGACAGATTGAAAACATATATCCGTTCAGTGCCACTCGTGGTAACCCCGTCTCTAGGCGACCCACTCATCTTATATCTAGCGGTATCCGATCGGGCAGTCAACACAGTGTTATTAAAAGAGGAACTCGAGGAGTAGCGACCAATCTACTATGTAAGCAAGGTGATGGTTGACGCCGAAACATAATACCTACCACTGGAAAAGCTCATCCTGGCTCTTGTGGTGGCTGCCAGAAAGCTAATGCACTATTTTTAGGCTCATACCATAGAGGTACTAATAGACTATCCTTTCCAAGCAGCGCTCCGTAGCGCAGAAGCATCAGGGTGTAGACACCCCATTTTTGACCGTCCTCAAGACTTGGACGTCACCATTCGAACACTCGGTGATCATCCATGTTTGTGTTCGTCTTGAGTTCCCAGAGGTCTCGGCTACACGCCTTGCCTCAGGATCTCTTGACTCAACTGTTTTGTGTTTGGTTTTGCACCAAACACTTGTGTTTTGCCTTTGAGGGGTAGGGAGTGGCTTGATGGCCATCCCCACACATCACCGGCCATGGCTAGAGGCCACTGGCCAGTGTTTTGTTGCCATCGGCCATTGGTGATGGCCGGTCAGCACTATTAATGGTCGGTCGGCACATTTTGTGGTCGGTCGGCCAACTTTGTTGGCCGATTAGCCACCTTTTCTGGCCAAGGCCTTTTCTTGAGAGGGTTTGAACCTTTTGAACCCCCTGTTTTAGCTTCTTGAGGAAGCTTGACCTTTTTGAACCCTTGGTTCTAGCTTCTTGAAGAAGCTTGAACCTTTTGAACCTTGGTTTTAGCTTCTCCAAGAAGCTTGAACCTTTCGAACCCTTGGTTTTAGCTTCTCCAAGAAGCTTGAACCTTTCGAACCTTTTTTTTAGCTTCTTGAGGAAGCTTGAACCTTTTGAACCCTTGGTTTTAGCTTCTTGAGGAAGCTTGAACCTTTTTAACCTTGGTTCTAGTTTCTCCAAGAAGCTTGAACCCTTTGCTCCAAGCTTCTCCAAGAAGCTTGAACCCTTCTAAGCTTCCAAGAGAAGCTTGCACCTTTTGCACCCTTGTTCTAGCTTCTCCAAGAAGCTTGAACCCTTTGCTCCAAGCTTCTAAGAGAAGCTTGAACCCTTGTCTAGCTTCTCCAAGAAGCTTGGCACTTTTGCTCCAAGCTTCTAAGAGAAGCTTGACCCCCTTGACCCTTTTGCTTAGCTTCCCTTAGAAGCTTCAAGCCTTCATCTTCTCTATAAATAGAAGAGCTCCTCTTCCATTTTAAGGGTTCCAAGAATTGGTCTAAGGCTCCATACATATATCTCTCTCCATATTTCCTTCATTTTAGCTCCAAATTGCTTGGTTCTTGGCTCCTTTGCACACCAACCCCTACCCTAACACCTCCATCATCAACCTAAGGAGCTTGGAGGCCATTTTCAGAGGCTAAGGGACTGATTTTTTGTCCAAGAAGCTGCTGGTTTCGTTGGTCTACAAGGGTGAGCCTTTAACCCTCTTTTATCCCCCGTTTTTGCACAAGACTTTAGCCTATCTTGCTTGCTATTTTGAGCTTTTTGTATAACATAAAAAAGTTCTATTTTTTTTTTTTTTGTGTTTAATATACTTCATTAAGGATACTTTTGTGTTTGGGGTTGTTATCCCCCTCTTAGGCCTTGTTTGGCCCATTTTTGTGCTGTTTTTGGTGAGCTCCAGGACCACCTTGTTTGGGCCTCCTCACCACTAAAATCTTGAGGGATTTCAGTGGTGAGGATGGTGGTTTAAGGTCCTAAGAAGGAGAGGGCCACCCCCTCTCCTTGTTGTCTTCAATATATGCCATTTTAGCCTCATATGTGAGCACCATTCTTGAGTTCATGTTGGCCATGTCTTAAGTGTTATTTGTGCTTATTTTGCCATGATATAGCACTATTTTTAATTGGTTTAGACACACCATGCTTGCCTTGCATACATGTCTTGTAATGCCATGATTTGCCTTAACTTGCTTTGTGCTTTGAGCCTTGTTTCTAGCATGTTTTTGGCTTAGCTTTGTGAAGCTTTTGGTCATGTTTTAACATGCTTAAGGTCTGTCTTGGGCCTTTGGAGTCATGCTTTCCATGCTTTGTATAGCTCCTTTGCATTCTAGCTTACTAGCTTTGGGTATGTGGGTCACTAGCATGCTTTACTTGGCTTATTCTCATGATTTGGCATCATTAGAAACCATATTTCAGTCCATGTTCCATGCTTGCATACTTGCATTTTCCATCCCTTTCATGCTTTGAAGAGTTGATGGCTTATGCTCCATGTTTAGGCCCTCGTGCACGCATGCTTGTGTGTGTGTTTTCATGCCTTTGTTGATCGTTTTGGCCACTGTTTTGGGCCTAGTATAGGGCTGCCCAAATTAGTTTAAGTCCACTCTTTACATGTTGTTACATGTCTTACACTTTGCATGCTTTGATTGCATCATGTCTTGCATGTCCACTAGCTTGCATACTTGTTCATTGCTTGCTTGTTTGCATTGCCATGTTACATACTAGCTCACATGCCTAGGATGCATTGCATTGACATGCATGCTTTGCCTCTTGACTTGAGTATGATAGAGGTTGAGCTCATTGTTTGATTATGTGCATTGCATATCAAAATGCACACTTGATTCTTTGGGCCATCATGCATGGAAATGCGCGATTGGCGGTCCGAGAATCGAGGATCATGTCCCTTTGAGTCATAAATATGATAAGGGGTGTGATTGGTGCATACATTGCTTGAAATGCATTGCCATGCCAAGTTCTTCCCTCTGCTGCTGTCAAACAGGTTTCTGCAGGAAGTTTTGGCCGGTCGGCTGCATACAGTGCCGACCGACCATGTATTGCTGGCCGAGAGTCACACCAGTGGCCGATGACCACATCCCCTTAGCCGGTGATCATTTACCTTGGCCGGTGGCACTCCATAGTGTGCAGAGAGCATACCTTAGGACATGTGCAGTCTTCAGAGGTGCTAAACAGTGAAAACAGAGGCAACATGTGTCATGGCAATGGATTTCCGGGCGAAGCCAATCCGAGCATGCGTGCATCCCTCTTCCCGAGGCCTTTTATTGCTTTAATAGCTTAATTAATTTGTTAATTAGTTAAGAGTTTTGTAATATTTAATTAGCTAGGGTAGTTAATTATTTATTCAATTTGTAATATTTATTCGGACCCTCCGAGTGAGGGCGGTTGTGTAATAAGTGTGCGTGAGTGCGTGTATGTCTTCCAACCCCACGTCTTTCTTTCCTTTTATTTACTAGCTTTTGATGGTTAGACTAGGACATATTTAAATTAGCATACCTTATGCTATGCATGCGTGCATCCATACATTCGTCTTACATGCACCAGGCTCGGCGCATCACGCTAACTGCATTGTATTTCAATTCCAAATTGAATACGTGTTATCTACTGCATTTCACATGCCATGTTTAGGATAGCCGAGCCTGTCTAGATTGCATCTTTGCATGTGTTGCATTAGCCATTCTAAACATGAACTAGGATCATGCATATGACTACTAACTGGTTTCTGTTTTGGCTCGGAGTACTCTGTAAGTTCTTTTGCTTTAGCATCCTTGCATGCGTGTGAGTGTTGCCATGATAGCATGATTACCATGAGGCTAGCTGCTTATGTGATATAATTGCTTGGATGCCTGTGGATGGAGGTTGAATTACCTAAATTGGAATAATGCATCAAAACTGTGAGTTTTAAGCCTACTAGATAGTGGCAAAACCATCTTTTCTAAAGCCCACTTGAGGGTGGCAAAACTTGCATTTTGGCCTACTTGCAAGTAGCAAACCATTTTCAAAACAAACATGCAATGTTTTGTTCCAATTTAGGCGATTTGGTCTATACTTGTTTGCTGTGCGCATAACATAGTAATTCTAGGCTAATAACTGGAATAAGAGCATATAATGTTTTCAAAACAAGATATCACGGTTAGTAGAGGCCGATCTTCGGATCGGGTGAGAGGGGGTGCTCATAGCTGACCTTTCCCAATCGTACCCAAGTTCTCGAGCTGAGGCAACTTTGGTGATGATGGACACGTGGCCTTTGGCACCGAGTCAGGGTTTCCTAAATTCCCCCATTAAAAAAATATTTAGGTGGCGACTCTGTATCTGGCAAAGCAGTCCATGTTTGGCATTTCTTTCAAAAATCTGTTTTCTCAAAACGATTTGCCAGATTTGGACTCTTTGGTTCAGATTAAGAACCGTGACAATTTGAGTCCGAACTGTAGTGAGCCCAAATGAACAGAACGGGGGGAGGGGGGGTCCTCCCCCGAGGCGTTTAGGGACGTCTACACAGGGCGAGTCTCTAAATGAGCATTGGAACTTGGGCAGTATGACTTCCAATTTTTTCCCAGAACGACCATCAAGGGACAGGTGTTGGCTGACTTCGTAGTCGAGTTTACAGGATGCCACATAGACTTTAAGTCTGACCAACTCACCCCTCAGCCTCAACCAAACTAGAGAATGTATTTTGGAGACATTTGGCAGATGTATTGTGATAGTTCATCTAACCAAAGTGGTAGTGGGGTAGGCAGGGTAATCATGGCCCCTGAAGGGGCAATAATCGGGTAGGTAGTCAAACTAGGTTTTGATGCATCAAATAATAAGGCTAAAATATGAAGCGTTGCTAACTGGCCTCCGTAATGCGCTTCATCTAGGTGCCAAATGATTACAGGTTTTCTGTGACTCAAAAATAGTCATCAACCAGTTGAAAGGGGAGTATGCGTCTAAAAATGACCGAATGACAGCCTATATGAAAACGGTGAATTCCTTGCTCACGAAGTTCAACCACCATGAGCTAAATCAAATAATCTGAGATCAGAACACACATGCGGATGCCCTTGCTTGCTTGGCTTTTGCCATTAACTCAGAAATCAAACGAACCATTGAAGTGGGATTGATCCCAGAGTTGAGTATCAATTCTCTCAAACCTGTTCATGTAAACACCATTGACTCAAGACTGAGTTGAATGAACCCCATCGCTGCATTTATTTCCATAGAACAGCTGCCAACAAACCAAAAAAAAAAGCCCATAAGTTGCGAAATAAATCCCTACAATATTACCTGGATCCCCAGGGAAAGCTTTACAAAAAATCTCTCTCTCAAGGCCATATTTGGAATGTGTTCACCCAGAAAGAGTCGATGCTTTCTTGGCTGAAATACACGAAGGTAGTTGTGGTGCCCATTTTGGAGGGCGCTCATTGGCCCACCGAGTCGTAACCGGGATATTATTGGTTGACCATGCGTACAGATGCTGAGAACTACGTAAAGAAGTGTGAACAATACCAGAAGTTGTTCCTTTTAACTTACCTACCCGCCACAAAATTAAATTAAATTACTAGTCCTCGGCTGTTTGCTCAATGGGGCCTTGATATCGTCAGACCACTGCCGCGAGCTCTGGGAAACAAACGATTCTTGATCGTTGCAACAGACTATTTCACAAAATGGGTCAAAGCAGAATCATTAGCACACATCCGAGATGTTGATGTTAAATACTTTGTGTGGGAAAGCATTATAACTCGATTCGGCATACCTAGAGCACTTGTATCCGACAATGGCACCTAATTCGATTGTGGCATCTATTGGGAACTATGCAACACATATGGTATCTGACCCTATTTTTCCTCACCGTCGTACCCACAAAGCAACGGTCAGGCCGAGGCCTCTAATAAAGTGATCCTGGATGGAATTAAGAAATTATTGGAGAAGGCCAAGGGCAAGTGGGTTGAAGAGCTACCCAGTGTATTATGGGCTTACCACACCACTCCGAGCCGATCCACCAGTGAAATGCCATTCGCCTTGTGCTTTGGGATAGAAGCTATCATCCTTCTTGAAATTGGCCTCCCCACTCTGAAATCAAAGGCTTTTGACACATGGCGTAATGACATGATGTTGGCCTTGGATCTGAATTTTCTTAAAGAATGCCGATGTCATGACCCGAACCCACCCCCGTGGATTAAGGACATAACCGGCCAGTAATCGTGAGATTACCTACGGCCTCAAACCAAACCAAACGTATTTTAACAGAGTTAATCGAGGCCAAACGGAAGCAATGTAAAAACTTTGTCCTTAGAGCTGTGCTTACATGGCACGTCAAACAAGTCATACACATAAGCATTAATAACTCACAACATAATTAAAGTATCAAAAGGTTCTGTATAGACAGGATCATCCAAAACTAAGTCAACCCATGAACTATATACAGGCATATACAAAGACTCCGCCAACGTGACAACTTAAAACAAAATAACAAAGGCGAAGACGAGTCTCATACGTGAGACACATAGGCTGACTTTCCAAAACTCGGTTGTTCCATACAGACTTCACTGGGGCTGGGTCTGGACCTCTTTTGGCTCACCTACAAACACATGAATGAGCGTGAGCGAAAGCCCAGTAAATAATATCAAATAAAGAAAATACATTGGAACATTATACATCAGACGACCTTAGGCCCAATTCATTGGTGTCAAACTAGCCTTTGGCCTTTTCGAACATTCATATCAGACTGGTCTTTAAGCCTTTCAGACTTGTCATATCAAACTGGCATTTAAGCCTTCCAGACTTCCATTTCAAACTGGCATTTAAGCCTTTCAAACTTGTCATATCAAACTGGCATTTAAGCCTTCCAGACTTTCATTTCAAACTGGCATTTAAGCCTTTCAGACTTTCATTTCAAACTGGCATTTAAGCCTTTCAAACTTTCATTTCAAATTGGCATTTAAGCCTTTCAAACTTGTCATATCAAACTTTGTCCACCATTCAAAATTAATGAACTTTACAAAACTTACATAGAAGTAAGCAATTAGACAATAACATATTTCAGATATTAATCACAGTGATCGGCTTTTGGATTTGCCCTGGAGCTCGACCCTACACATTCCACGAACACAAAAGGATCACTACCAATTCAATCCGTTCTAAATTCACATTTTCCTCTTTTAGGCTTACTCTTATCTCTTTAACTCAATTACAATGCTCAATGCCTGCCTAAGAGTACTTAGAAGTGAAAGAGAACAGAAAACGAAACACAAAATGCATTAACAAAATTTCAGACAACTGGGTCTCTAGCGTGGAATTCCCCGCTCGAGCGGACCCTTGAGGCCTGCAAAAGTACTAGATATGTGAAATTTACGCTCGAACGTTCAATCTGGAGCTTGAGCGGAAGGCCTCTCTACATGGCTCCCCGCTCGAGTGGACATCATGTCTACAAAAAGTTCTGAATGTATCATTTTTACACTCGAGCGTGACCTCGGACGCTCGAGCGGAAGTCCATCCTACATAGCTCCCCGCTCGAGCATGGACTTCTCCGCTCGAGCAGACATCATGGTCTGCAGAAAAAAAATACTGGGAGCACGTATTTCCCGCTCAAGCGGCCATTACCCCGCTCGAGCAGACATCAAAATTCTGGGTTTCCCAGATTGTGTTCTTGAGCTATAGTTCGACTCTCAACCAACATTTCATGCATTTTATAGCTCCAATTCCACACATACTTGTACTAACATGGTATAAACACCAAAACACATCATCATGGGGCTCAATTTCAAAGATTTAACACATGCATGGCTCAAATTGACACCAAACTCAATTCTAACATACACATTCATGCATTCAAAGCTCTTATCTTCATAGATTGTACATGCATGTGATGTCTAGCTCCCATTCTCAACATAGATGATACTAATGGTGATTATACATGAGCTTTAACTACAAATTTACATGGATTTCAACCAAATTGCAACATGAATCATGTAATTTAAGCTCAATTATGCAAATTCCAAACAATTACATACATGCATGCATATATGGTGTGACGCCCCGATTCTGCACTATAGGTTGCAGTCAAGGGAGAGTCACTAATGAGTCCTATGGTCAATAACCAGTAAGATCCCAGATCGGTGGAGGAGTCAAATTAGCCTCCCTTCTATGTCCGGCTTTCTTAGGCAGCGCACTACCCTTTTGACAGATCTTAACTGGTATTGACACAAGGTCTCATAAGCAACGATAAGGTGTGTACATATAAATAATAGAATATAAGTACATAACAACCACGAATACTTAATTCAAAAAGCTTGTTCCATTACACTACATCCCAAAAGTTGGTTTAAATCTTCACATGAGTCTTACAAAATATCAAAACAACATCTAACTTTCCTAAGATAGCAAAAGGTCTTCGAAGGTTTCAGGCTCGTCATCTCCAGCTATAAACTCCTCTTCGGCACCTGGCATGATATGCCGTGAGCTTTGAATGCCCAGTAAACACACACACACCCCATCCCTTTTTTCCAATCCAATACACCATCACAATTATGGCAAACAAGTAGTGAAGCATGATGTCCAAGCCAATAATAGAAATTTCAATAATAGAGAAAGGAGCATGTCATTCAAATAGATAACAAGGTTATAATGTTAGTGGTTAGTATTCTAGAAATCCCCTAAAGAGATTTCGTCTTCCCAACAACAAGAATTGGACGCCGGACTATTCGGAACTCCCCCTTTTGCTGTTTTGTTGCAGAACTAACCTCGGATGCCTACCAACAGTTATATACCGCGTAGCGCCAACCTCAGGGCCTCAAAAGAGACGGTAAAAATAGGGCCTTGCCCAAATCCCTCCTTACACCAAACCACCTAGGGTCCGAATACAATCGCTCCGTTCAAGGGTTCCGAAAACCACTTGCGCAAGACTTTAACTTCCAAATAGGGAACGCGTCCCAACAATCCATTTATCACATTTTTTTTCATCTTTTCATTACTCAAGTGTTCGAAAATCCAATACCCTCCCAATTAGGTTTCCCGTTGAATTAAGTGTTTTAAGACAAGGTTAGTTCAACTTATAAAACAATGATATCCATATAAGCATGCATTCTTAAGATGAGAAAGGTAAATAACATAACCACAACACATATATTATCAGGTCAAGATATGATTATAAGCTACAAACATTCTCATGAACTCAAGGTACAAAACATCCACACCTATCAAAGTTTCTAGATTTAGTATCGTATAAAGATTAAAATGAAAGAGCTATTTTAGATCCTTTACCGGGCTTGGCCTTCCTATGGTTTGTAGAGGATTCAATCTAGTTTCTAGAACATTTTTTGGAATTGGGGTTGCTCTTCCAGATTCTAAGTTATTTAGAAAGTATTTCAGCACTGTCCAGAATCTGCCCAAATCCATCGACTGTTACGAAAACTTGATTTTCTTGCAAACCGCTCAATGTTTTTTGATGAAACCGATTTTAGTTGAAAAATAACTTCACGAGGAAGGTTTTGACATAAAATAGGGGTTTAGAAAAATTTTATACATTTTTCTGAAATTTTTGAAAGTGGGCTAAAAAAAAACAGGCTCTAAGGTAAATTGCTCAAAACAAGAAGATCTATGAAAAGGGGTTCCACTAGGGGAAAGTTTCATTTCTTTTGTGAAGAAAATATGCTAACTATCACATGTTTACCTCAGAAAATTTGTTTGAAGGAGTTCCCTTGAAGAGTTGAGAGATTGGTACAAAAAGAAGATGGTTTTGTGCCAAAATGGGGAAATACAAGAGAGATGGACTCAATACTCAAATCTTAGTATTTTTAACATAAGAACTTGATAATAACAGATCTGAAAAACATTATTTAGAATCTTTGAAAAAAAAACATGCATTAGAAAAGGAAATGAGGAGAAGGCTGTGTTTGTGGCTTACCTACTAAGCTTTGCACAAGAAGGCTCTCTTCTTCCTTCCTCTACTTCTCTAGACTTCTCTCTTGTTCTCCTTCCTCTCTCTAGCCAAAAGTGTGTGTGAGTGTGTGGTGTTTGTGCTTTGCCAAGCTAGGGGGGGTGTGGTATATATGGGCAATTTGGTATAAAAGGACAAAAAGCCCCATTAGTTGAAAATGGATGGAAAAGTTAGGATTTTGCTTGGTGTCAAATGGGATAGGAGTAACAAAGGTGCTAAATCATAGGTTTAGGCATCAATTAGTTTGATTTTTAGTTGAAAGGTAACTAGTTTTGGAAACATCACCCTAGGTCTAGGGTACTAGGTTTGGGTTTCCTAGAATATCTTCATCATAAGTCTTGAAAATTGGCTCCTCTCTCTTCCCTAGGAGTGTGATGGGTTATTATTTTATTTATTTTGGTCCTAGAGCACACTCTTCAAGGTGTATATATATATCTTACAAGATTGATGGTACTAATAATATTAGGGTACATGTGCTAGTTTTTGTGGTTTATTTTGAATTTAATAAAGAAGTGAGGGCTTGAAGTTAAATTCATGTATTGGTTCGAGTTTTTTGAATTAAATTTTGGGAGACTTATTTATAAGTCTTTTTTCAGACACTTATGGTAGGCTAAGTCCTGTGTAATTTATTATAGAGTCTCAAGTCCTATTTAGATAGGAATGTATTCCACAAGATCCTACATAAACGTGACGTAACGTGACACCTATATAAACGTAACGTAACGTGACACCTACATAAACGTAACGTGACACCTACATAAACGTAATGTAATGTGTCACGTTACGTTTCGCAAACTTAATGATTTTTTATTTTTTTTTAAATTGAATGTGAAAATGTTGCTGGTTTATATTGGTGTCACGTTACGTTTCATATAAATATGATCTATGGTAACATTCAATTTCCATTGAATATTGACATAGATCATAGGTGTCACGTTACGTTTATGTAGGTGTCACGTTACGTTACGTTTATATAGATATGATTTATGCTAACATTCAATTTCATATATATGGTTTTATTATTATTTATAATATTAGCAACTAATATTGATGGTAAATGTGTCAACAAACTTCTCACAGGACTTATGGGAACATAAGTTTTTTAGTAAGACTATATGTAACATAAGTCTCCCTAATAGGACTTATAAATAATTTTCTCTTAAATTTTTTAAAAATTGAATTTTTTTGTTTTTCGTGTTTTTTCATTTTTAGCGAATATTTTTAAAATTTTTAGCATTTTTCTTAAAATTTTTTAAGATGCATCTTATTTAGATGTGTCTAAAAAGTAAAATATTTGTGAAAAAATATTTGAAAAAATTAATAAATATACAAAAATAAGAAAAATATATTAAATTTCTGTATTTTTTAAAATATATTTTTGGTGTTTAGTGAATTTTAAAAAAAAACACAAAAATTATACTTTTTAAATGTATTTATGTTGAGTGTTTCTAAAAATTTAAAAAATTATTTAAAAAATTTAAAAAAAATCAATAAAAAAAACGAAAAATAAGAATAAAAAATAAAGATTTTTTGGCATAAAAGAATAAAAAATAAAAAATAAAAAACTGAAAAAATAAATAAACAAATTTCTTTTCTCACTTCCAACTCATCCTATCATAGTCCTTGATTGCACATGTAGCACCAAATAGGCCCATCATAGGACTATGGCAGGATTAATGGGACAACTTTTGACAGCAAATAAGACAAATTTTGGAGCATTCTTTACCCTGTGAAAAACTCAGATCACACATAAAAGGTTTGTTTAACATATAATTATCGCCTATGATTTTAAAAATTATAAAATTTTATTATCAGAATTTATAATTTAATTGAGTTAAGAAAAAAATAAAATTTTTAAATATATTCCTATACCAAAAAAATTATCAAAATTTTTAACTAAAATATATCATTGAGAATAATAAAAAAAATGTTAATTGATTTAATGATTAATTAATAAAATAAATTATTTATTATGCAATTAGAATTTTTAAGAGGCGTCAAATCATTTTTAGAATTACTAGAGACAATACTAAAATGAATTATTTCTTATGCGATTACAAATTTTAAGATGAGAGATATGATTTTTAGATTTATATGGAACAATTAATATTTTAAACAAATATAATTTACATTATTTATAATTACCAACTCTCTTTTTTCCTTTTCACACTGAGAACAAAGCTAAAACAAATTCAATTAATCAGCTAGATAACTCAAAACTCTCACAGCCTCTGCCAAACAGTTACATAGCAGCATCAAGAATGAGAATAACATTTCTGCTATAGGGCTGGAATGATAGAGCAATGCTAGAGTTACAAAAAAAAATATTCTACTAAAAAGTTGACCAAAAAATTCTACTATAAAGTTGACCAAGTATTCATCTGTTTGATTAATTTTTTGATAAATTTTTTAAAATTTATAGCATTTTTCATAATGATAAGTAACAAAAGTCTCTATAGCCTGAAAGACTCACGCTTTGTATTCTATTTATATTTTTTTGATAATTTGCAATCTTGCACTAAACCCATTTGCATGATCAAATGAAGAAAACAAAAGAAATAGAGCGACAAATTATACCTGTAGTAAACTTTATTATTTATATTATATTTTTAACATGTCTCCTCACGTGTAACCGATGTTTTCTTCATAATTGGTCATACACGTGCTAACATTATTTATATTATATTCTTAGCATGCCCTCTCACGTGTGACCGAGCTTTTCTCCATAGAGGGTCAAACACGTGCAAACATTTTTTAATTATCGGGTAGGTGGTGAGATTTGAAGATAGGATTTATTGCATACTCTGATACTATATTGAAGTGTTGAGTACTACTTATCAAAAAAACTCAAGCTCTTAGAGAGACGGACAACTTTATTATTTATATTAAATTTTCAACAACTTTTAGAGGTAAAATTTTAAATTTGTTTGACTTAGTGAGTTAATCTCAATCAACTCAGTAACAATTTTTCGTCAAAAACCGTAACCAGTATCATTAATTGGACCAAATTTATACAAAATAAAAAATTAACGATCAAAATCAAGTCAAATAAAAGTGTAGGGACCAAAATAATATGGAAGGTAAGATGCAAGAACTACTAATGTAATTTCTCCAATTATTCAAATAAATATTATTAAAAAAAAAACATGCATTTGCCTGCAGAAGGAAATGTTAAAGACCCATACAAAAGACACTCGACTGGAGAGACTCTTTAAGTAGTACTACAAAAAGAAACCATCATAATAAAAAATAAAATAAAAATAAAAAGTCTTCAAAGGCCTTTTTTAACTAGTGCCACCAAGAACAGCCTTGAGCTTCTTGACCTGAGCATCATCAAGGAAAGTTACCTTCTCCACCAATGCAGAAGGCAAATTTGTTGGCAAACAACGCAAAATCGGTGATTTAGAGACTCGGGCTTGGGCTACTGAAGCTAACAATCGCAAGAGCCGGTATATTTCCAGAATTGAATTGAAAATGCCATAACCCTTGTGGGAAAACCATAACATCCCCTTTGTAAAGAGTTTTAAAATAAACAGTGTTGGCCGAAGAAGATATGAATCCGGCACAAATTGTTCCTTCCACCACAAAAACGATTTCTAAACCTCCAGGGTGCGTGTGGATTGGCACAACTCCATCCATGGCTAGATCTAGACGTGCCATGGAAAGGCCAAGCCCATTCACAGCCAGAAATTGAGCTGCAAATGCTGGTGTAACCTTAGCTTTGATAAGATTGTTAGTGTCACCAGCAATGCCTAAAGCTAAATAAACAAAATCATTAACCGTCACTTTAGCAGGTTTCTTGCAAGAGTAGCCTGCAGGTCCATCTTACAATGAGAAGTCTGCCACACAAAAGTCTAGCACTGAACCATGAGAGTAGGAGAAGAGAAGCGAAACGACGAAAAGAATTGGAAGATGCATCTCCATCTCCAAGAGTAAGGGATATTTTTTCTAAGAGTTGGTTGTGTTCAATATGGGGACATACTGTACCCATTTATATAGAATTTGATAGCATGGATTTTTTTTTTTTGGAGCATTCCTATTGGTTGTTAGAGATATGTGATTCTAAATGAATACGCTAAAACACGACAGATTATGGGCTGTGATGCATGTGAGCGTACGATCTTTTTTTCCAGACAATGATAAGAAGGCTCTTTTTTGTTCGAAAATGCAAAAACATAGAGAGGAAGCATATTCTGCCTAGTCAAAAAGATATTCATTTAATCAACAATTCATGCATTGATATATGGTTGATAATTTTTTTTGGTACAAATATATGGCTGATAATTAATATACTACTTTGTCAATCAATTTTATCGTACGCCAAACAAAAAGTTTAGCGCATTGGCTACTTATTATGATGTTGTCATTGCTCAATAACGTCAACTATCCCGCATATGAATTTCATCTTATACTGAACCATTGCTATTGTTTTCGATTGACAGTTCTATAAGTATTTACCATGTTAAACAGTGTCATAGTTTTCATTTTTTTTCTTTCCCAATTACTTTTCATGTGTAGTCATAGCAGAATGATTTCCTTTTGTGAAGTCTTGCGTCACCAAATAGGTTAACTATTGAAAATTGGGTCCGGTTTAGGACCCATATCCGATTGGGTCGTCTATAGTGGCATGACCCATGACTCATTGAAAGACTATTAGGAGAGATTCATTTCGAATCAACTTGTCTTGGAGATAAGTGCATATAACCCACTATCTCATCTCTTAAGGAGATAGAGTTGTGAGTGGTTATAACTCTCCAACATAATATGCGTATTATATTTGGGAGAGTAAGATTTTAATCGAATGGGTAATCGGTGTCCCTTTGCTCTCTCCTAGACTCTTCGTTCCTTTCTCTCTCCATGGAAACATAGAACCATGCCTTTGTACTACGAAGAGTGTGGGTAGTTCTTTAGTAGTTCTACCTTATTGCTAGGAATTATTCGAAGACATCAATGGAGACATGTGATTCACCCACATAATCCATGGATTCAATTTTAGTGTAAAATATATGCCCAAATCCATTTATTTTCATTGTGTATTATTTCTTATTTTTCTTATATTGGTATCAGAGTCATTGTTGAGTGTTTTTGTATTATTTGTGTATGAATATATGTATAGATATGACTTGTGCATAGAGATTTATATTTAATTTTTGTAACTTTGACTACATGCTAGTTTTACGTGTTTTGTTTTTTATGTTGTGAAAATTATATATTTGAAATCCTTGTTTTAAGACCATTGAAACAGCATATAATGGCCCTAATTTCAATTTAAGATTGAGAAGAAAACTCAAATCCTAATTTTGAGTGAAATTTTTTTTTTTTTAACAAGGAAATTCTAAACAAAGCCCCAACAAACAGAGCCATTACATCGGCCAAACAAACTAAAGCACTTGTAGCAAATTAGCAAGAACTGGAGGAAGGTTAGAGACCCAATCAAGCGGCAGACGGCCTCTGTCACACCCCAAACTCGCCCCTAAAAGTTTGGGCATGACCACTTCAGAAATGGACATAAAACCTGATAAATATAACCTATGGGGCCTGAACGGAAGCATTTAATAACATATAAGAGCATAAAAATAATATCCATTGAGCTATCACTACTATGCCAGGACCGTAAACAGAACATAATACAGATAAATATACAGTGACGTGTATCTGAAGATAGCTATGTACATATACATCTACATTACGTTCACATCAAGCCTCATAGACATTTAGGGTACAAATTGAAAACTTAACAAAACTCCAAAACTTAAACGGTTAACACCTAACAGCTTAGACACTCAAGGCTTGGCAACTGGTAACGGAAGCCATAGGTTAAGGCTGACCTCCAGGTTGAGTGCCTACAGAAACAGACATAAAATAAAGTGAGTCAAGCTCAGTGAATAATAGTACGTAAATCATGTAATGTTCAACTCAAACAATAAAGTATATAACTGCAGAAGTATATGGTCAATTACACTCTGTAAATATATCTCAACAATCATGGTTCCAGTTTCCTTAACAGAGCAGCTTAGTATGTACAGAAGATACAATATGGCCATATGCTCAAAATAACAGAACAGGCATCAGCCCCAAAAGATACAGAACAGCCTTTTAGCCCAGTCATAACAGAACGGCTTATCAGCCCAAAGATAACAGAAGGCATAAAGCGTAACAGAACGCATAAAGCGTAAGGATACAGAAATAGCAGAAAATAATAAGTTTTAAAACCAGCAATACATATCATGCTAAATCATAAATGGAACAGATTAATAGGCAAAATATATGAACAAAATAAATAAACAGAGCGGAACAATCCCAAAGTCATCTGAATATCGTCAGACCATAGGATACACAAATCATCTCAGTTCCATACGGATACTTGGCTTAAAGACGAACATAGGTCCATTCACTCATTAAGAACAACATGGTTTGCTCATAGATAATAAAGAGTTATTATTTGTTAGTAACAGAACAAAGTCATTCAAGTCATACCGATGTTTGGCAATCTTTCAATGTTCTCACTGACTTTCAATCATCACAATTGGTTGTGTAACATGTTCGTGTAATACTTACAATAAACAGAGCGTTAGTGATAATAACTATCAATGATAAATAAAATATACATCTTCGTACTATTACTCACCGTGTGTTGGTGGAGCATTTATCCCTCCTGAAGCGTGTCCTACACACATATGAAATCACATATTAATTTTCTAACTCATTTCCCTTAATTTCCTTTCTCATTTTCCCATAATTCACACCACTCATAACAAGGCCCATTCGCGTATTTTAACATTTTTTCGAAACATCTCAGAAATCCAATTAACCTTGTACATGTCTAATTTAACCCACCAATTCCATGATTCTACTATCAATTTGGGCAAAATCATCAATTATCATCACCAATTAATCTAGGGTTTCAAGAATAATGAGGGTTTTTAGCAAAAATTCAAACTTCTTAAATCACTACTTTTAATCCCAATTTTCCCAATGATTCTACACCTAAGATTCACAATCCATCATTTAAACTCATCAATTTAACTCCCAACATCACAAACCATAAAACCCCAAATCTCAAGTTTGACACAAAATGTTCAAAACCATAGATTTTGTATTTATATACTCAAAATACCACAATCCATCCATGAATTCAAATATTGTAAAAGAATAAGGACTCCTACCTCAAGAATCAAGCAAGGAGCAAAGCTTTGAGACAAATCCTCCAAAATCCCGAAATTCCAATCGGTTGAAAATGTTCACCTTCTTGCCTTCTTCATTTCTTGGTGGAAGATCTTGCTCAAACTTAAGAGAAATGGAAGTATTGGACACCAAGAACCTAGGGTTTTTCGGCCCAAAGACAAAGGAAAGAAGAGGAAAAAGAAAAGAATGAGAGAAATGATCAAAAAAACTCGTTTTAAGCTGCTGTCCCGTAATCTCCGCTCGAGCGGAGAAATTCCCGCTCGAGCGGACCTGTTTTCAGCACAGATCCCGAAACTTCAAACATGCGTAACTCTCCCGTTCGGACTCCGTTTTAGGTCGTTCTTGTGTCCAAATTGAAGCCCCGGAACTAAGCTTTCCAATGGTCCTAACCTCACATCCATATTCAAAGTGTGGAAAAAGAAAAGGGCAAATGAGTGACGGTTGGTCGCAAACAAATTATTCAGACTAAAGTTTTTGATCCAATCTTACTCTACCATCATATTACCACTACAACCAATACTCCAAAATGAAATAAGGAGGTTCCAAATACATTAATAAAAATGCCTCAGACGACTCCACGTGCCTCAAAATTCAAGCTCACCAGCGACCCGCTCGAGCGCCCCACCTTGCGCTCGAGCGCTCAGACAAACAAAGCCATCCGCTCGAGCGTCCACTTCTACGCTCGAGCGGGAATCTACAACCCTCAGAATCTCGAGCAGCCTGCAAAAATACTGGGAGTCTCACAAATCCGCTCGAGCGGCCACTCCTCCGCTCGAGCGGAGGGAGAAATTTCTGGGTCGTCACATCCTTCCCTCCTTAAAAAAAATTTTGTCCTCGAAATTTGAGAAAACCAAATAGAGAGAAAAAATAGGTCAAACATAAACAGTAACACACCCAGTAATGTTCCAAAATTAGATCCACACTTGGGATAGGAAAGGATCACAAATATTTTTGATCAACCTACACGTATCAAAATTCCAATGGCAAGGAGTAACACTATCCAAGTAATCCCAAAGCCTATAACAACTTCTCAATTAACAACTAAGCGCACCACGTCTAGTGAATGCTCAAGACTCAATTTTACAGACAATTCACATCGTACGGTTTCACCCCAAAATTTCATTTGCACTTCAATTAAGGGCATCACCACTCTTCATTCTATTTAACAAAAGAACCATGAAGGCTAATATACAATTACTTCTTAAAGCCACTCACATAGAACACTTCTACTCAACTTCAGGAGAAGCCAATCAAAGATCGAACATACCTTAAGCTTTAAAATCTCTACGACCCCCCCTTTTTTTTTTCCACTTCCTTACTTCCTTGAAGATTAATGCTCTTCTTTTCAATCCTTGTTTCTTTCTATACGGAAAAAGACTTAAACACATATATATAGATGGTCACACATAAAATCATATAGGACAAAATCTAATTGTTTACTCTTTCCGAACTTGAAATCTCGTAAACATACGTAAGATTACATAAAAGTTGTGCTGGTCTCAGATTCATAATTAATTTCAGATAATTAAACCTTTAAGGTTTCTAATTTCTTATTCACGTATTCGAAATAAATTTCCACAGCATGCCTTAAGTTCAATCATAATGAAAGTACTCTCCACTAAGTTTCTAACTAGGTCAGTCTAGCTGTAATAATTCATACGAAATTTTGACTAGAGAGTACACGTTCGAACTTATCTCATAATGCAATTTACTCGGTGGTACACGACAAAATCTGAACGATGGGAAGAAAATCCCCACTATAGATACGTGATCATGCCGTTATAAGTTCAAATCTGAACAATAATTACAGCTATCAAACAAGGCCAGAAATTGTATTCAAAATCTTACTTAAGTAATCACTCATGACCGTAAAGTATAACATTTTCCTTTACTAACACAAATCAATCACAGAGTTTCGTATTCGCAACTTGTAATTATAGTGGGTCAACAAACGATCATACAGAATTTAGAGACCAGTCATCTGGCTCAATCAGTTAACATAATTAGAGTTTCCAGTTATTCCTCGTTCGTAAATTCTACCAGGTTCGTTCATAGGATCATAAATCAGTAACCATAAGAATCACATCCTTCCAAATTCTATAGTGTCAAAACATATGCAATCGTATAACAAAGGAGTAATTTAATTTCATAACATCAAAATTCATAATTCTTAATAAAACGTAATTCGTGGTAGCAAAATTCAATGTGGTAGTCAATCAATTTGTAATTTGAAAAAGGGAATATTCTCAAGTCCATTTGTTTTCATCGAAATCCTCAATATTAAGCAGAATAGTTCACATCACAACCTCCGTACAGGTGATAGGAGGAAATTTTGCAATATCTAACATTGACATAGTGACACATAAACATTTCACAGGAATGTTTCCTTAATCTTAAGTCACTTAATATACGAAGACATGATTTTAATTCTTGCGGTATCTACTTACACTTCAAAATGGTCAATAGCTGCCTCTTTTTTTTGTACAAATCTCATGTATCACAGTTCACAAAGTCTATAAACAAATCCCGATTACACATGAACTGCACTCATTTGACACTATCAATTCCCATCATGTTATATCATAGCATAACAGAACGAATAAATAGAAGCATATTCATACATATTCTTAGCTATACTTGAATCGGAAACAGAAAACAGAGTTTATGCTTGATCATAACCCACCCGTACAAGACTGTCGGTGGCAAAACATATCTTATAACATATTTAAACCACGGTATTATTACCCCCGGGTAAGGGCATCATTCCTTGATTCATGCCCTACCATGCTCTTTGAATATTATGTCATTATCGTAAAAGCACAACGTATCAAAGTACGTACCACAATTACTTTTCACTTCATTGGTCTAAACAGTACCATGACAAGGAAGACAAAAATATATCATAATAAGCATAATACATAATAACAGTACATTCGCAAAAACGAAATTCAACATTGATTTGGGATTAGTTTATTCCCAGAATGGCCTTTGACCTCGTTTTACAAGGTTTACAGAATGGCCTGATGGCCCAGAATTATCAGAACAGTCTTTCGACCCAGAACAGCCTTACGGCCCAGAACAGCCTTTCGGCCCAAAACGTACAAATGTGTACGTATATCTTTTCACCATTTCATATCCATTAGATTCCAATTAATATGAATGTCCACAACATAACTGACAGAAACAGAATATCATTAACAGTCATTAACAGTATTCCATGCTTAGTGTTCAAACAATTCATCTAAATAAATGTTACACAAAAAGGCCTATAGATGCAGAACGACCATGGGTCCAGTAATATCAGAAATGGCAGGGATAACAGAAATAACAGACATAACAGTAATAGCAGAATTAATAGAAATAACAGACATAACAGTAATAGCAGAAATAACAGAATGTTACATAATGGCCCCCGGCCCAGACAGAATGTTACCAGACAGAATGTTACATAATGGCCCCCGGCCCAGACAGAATGTTACACAGAATGGCCCTCGGCCCAGAATGTTACACAGAATGGCCCGCGGCCCAGAATGTTACACAGAATGGCCCCCGGCCCAGAATGTTACACAGAATGTTGCCAGACAGAATGTTACATAATGGCCCCCGGCCCAGACAGAATGCTGCCAAACAGAATGTTACATAATGGCCCTCGGCCCAGACAGAATGTTGCCAAACAGAATGTTACATAATGTATGGATTCAAGAGGTGGCTCCCACCGAAGTGTAGCACTTTGTTCCATACCAGAAATCAATAAGTTTTACATCAACATTGCATACTATAACATGTCATGCCGTAAACGGAACTACTTACAGAACACATTACATAAACGAAATCAGAACAGAATAGCACCAAATTCATATAAATAACTTCATACAACAGGATACATAAGCCATTTCATGAGTCCTTTCAAATGGTCATAATCATCTCACGTATATCAAAATATTACTAATAGGCACAGAATAACTTACTTCACAACAAACCTGAGTCATCCTTGGCAAGCATAAGGATTCAGAACTTACCACTCATGTCCCTTTTTCATTTGTCTAACCAATCCGACACAATCCTCTATCCTTATCTCCGTCATACTCTACACAACAATCAATCACAATATATACACAAAGAATGCACAATAGACATGATTCATAATCGTTAACGTGAACATATTACTTTTACCGTTGCTATCAGTCTCTTTATATGCAATAAGGATGTCATGCATGAGGCCTAAGTCTTTTCTAGAGATCCTACAGCTCAATGGATCCGTGTGTGAGATAGCAACTCGTGCTCTGATACCACTTGTCACGCCCCAAACTCGCCCCTAAAAGTTTGGACATGACCACTTCAGAAATGGACATAAAACCTGATAAATATAACCTATGGGGCCTGAACGGAAGCATTTAATAACATATAAGAGCATAAAAATAATATCCATTGAGCTATCACTACTATGCCAGGACCGTAAACAGAACATAATACAGATAAATATACAGTGACGTGTATCTGAAGATAGCTATGTACATATACATCTACATTACATTCACATCAAGCCTCATAGACATTTAGGGTACAAATTGAAAACTTAACAAAACTCCAAAACTTAAACGGTTAACACCTAACAGCTTAGACACTCAAGGCTTGGCAACTGGTAACGGAAGCCATAGGTTAAGGCTGACCTCCAGGTTGAGTGCCTACAGAAACAGACATAAAATAAAGTGAGTCAAGCTCAGTGAATAATAGTACGTAAATCATGTAATGTTCAACTCAAACAATAAAGTATATAACTGCAGAAGTATATGGTCAATTACACTCTGTAAATATATCTCAACAATCATGGTTCCAGTTTCCTTAACAGAGCAGCTTAGTATGTACAGAAGATACAATATGGCCATATGCTCAAAATAACAGAACAGGCATCAGCCCCAAAAGATACAGAACAGCCTTTTAGCCCAGTCATAACAGAACGGCTTATCAGCCCAAAGATAACAGAAAGCATAAAGCGTAACAGAACGCATAAAGCGTAAGGATACAGAAATAGCAGAAAATAATAAGTTTTAAAACCAGCAGTACATATCATGCTAAATCATAAATGGAACAGATTAATAGGCAAAATATATGAACAAAATAAATAAACAGAGCGGAACAATCCCAAAGTCATCTGAATATCGTCAGACCATAGGATACACAAATCATCTCAGTTCCATACGGATACTTGGCTTAAAGACGAACATAGGTCCATTCACTCATTAAGAACAACATGGTTTGCTCATAGATAATAAAGAGTTATTATTTGTTAGTAACAGAACAAAGTCATTCAAGTCATACCGATGTTTGGCAATCTTTCAATGTTCTCACTGACTTTCAATCATCACAATTGGTTGTGTAACATGTTCGTGTAATACTTACAATAAACAGAGCGTTAGTGATAATAACTATCAATGATAAATAAAATATACATCTTCGTACTATTACTCACCGTGTGTTGGTGGAGCATTTATCCCTCCTGAAGCGTGTCCTACACACATATGAAATCACATATTAATTTTCTAACTCATTTCCCTTAATTTCCTTTCTCATTTTCCCATAATTCACACCACTCATAACAAGGCCCATTCGCGTATTTTAACATTTTTTTGAAACATCTCAGAAATCCAATTAACCTTGTACATGTCTAATTTAACCCACCAATTCCATGATTCTACTATCAATTTGGGCAAAATCATCAATTATCATCACCAATTAATCTAGGGTTTCAAGAATAATGAGGGTTTTTAGCAAAAATTCAAACTTCTTAAATCACTACTTTTAATCCCAATTTTCCCAATGATTCTACACCTAGGATTCACAATCCATCATTTAAACTCATCAATTTAACTCCCAACATCACAAACCATAAAACCCCAAATCTCAAGTTTGACACAAAATGTTCAAAACCATAGATTTTGTATTTATATACTCAAAATACCACAATCCATCCATGAATTCAAATATTGTAAAAGAATAAGGACTTCTACCTCAAGAATCAAGCAAGGAGCAAAGCTTTGAGACAAATCCTCCAAAATCCCGAAATTCCAATCGGTTGAAAATGTTCACCTTCTTGCCTTCTTCATTTCTTGGTGGAAGATCTTGCTCAAACTTAAGAGAAATGGAAGTATTGGACACCAAGAACCTAGGGTTTTTCGGCCCAAAGACAAAGGAAAGAAGAGGAAAAAGAAAAGAATGAGAGAAATGATCAAAAAAACTCGTTTTAAGCTGCTGTCCCGTAATCTCCGCTCGAGCGGAGAAATTCCCGCTCGAGCGGACCTGTTTTCAGCACAGATCCCGAAACTTCAAACATGCGTAACTCTCCCGTTCGGACTCCGTTTTAGGTCGTTCTTGTGTCCAAATTGAAGCCCCGGAACTAAGCTTTCCAATGGTCCTAACCTCACATCCATATTCAAAGTGTGGAAAAAGAAAAGGGCAAATGAGTGATGGTTGGTCGCAAACAAATTATTCAAACTAAAGTTTTTGATCCAATCTTACTCTACCATCATATTACCACTACAACCAATACTCCAAAATGAAATAAGGAGGTTCCAAATACATTAATAAAAATGCCTCAGACGACTCCACGTGCCTCAAAATTCAAGCTCACCAGCGACCCGCTCGAGCGCCCCACCTTGCGCTCGAGCGCTCAGACAAACAAAGCCATCCGCTCGAGCGTCCACTTCTACGCTCGAGCGGGAATCTACAACCCTCAGAATCTCGAGCAGCCTGCAAAAATACTGGGAGTCTCACAAGTCCGCTCGAGCGGCCACTCCTCCGCTCAAGCGGAGGGAGAAATTTCTGGGTCGTCACAGCCTCGGAGAGAGGCTTGGGCAACCCAATGAGCTACATGATTAGCTGTTCTAGGAGCCCAGCAAAAGGAAAAGTTCCCATACTCCGCCAAACACTTTATGTCAGTGAAGATAGCTCCACATTCCCATGGAGGCATAGCTTTAGAAACACACAATTGGATCACTGTCTTGTTATCCCCTTTGATTTCCCCTACATTGAGGTTGCAAGCACGTGCTAGTAGACACGTAAACCTGCAAGCTAATGCTTCTCCTTGAAGAGAAGATCAGACTATGCAGTTGCTAGTAAAGCCATCAATCAAACTCCCCACTGAATTCCTTAACAAGACAGCTATAGATGCCACCTTAGAGCCCTTCTTTATTGCTACATCGCAATTAATTTTATGAGTTCCAGGCTAAGGAGTTTGCCAAGTAGTCCTCCCTTGAAACTTCTCACTCACAATTTGAGGATGCACCACATCTTTAGATTCAGTTGCAGACTCATACTTGAATTTGGCAACTCAAGCTTGATGTAAAGTTGAAGAGGGGTCAATGTTAATATGATTAAAGACAAATTGTTTCGGTCTTTCCAAATAAACCAACCGATCCAAACTATAAGACTGAAAAAGGATTCCCATTCTTTACTCATTTTGAAGTAGCCCAACATATCACACATTCATTTGAAAATTGAGAACACAGGTCCTCAATTCCCATCAAGCTTTAAATCAGTGCCAAACTAAACTGCACATACCCATGCACATTCAAAAAGAAGATGTTCGACAGTTTTAGGATATCTCTGGCATATAGGGCACATATTCAACACAACACACCTTCTCTGGCATAGATTGTCTTTTGTAACAAGCACACTTTTACACACTCTCCACCAAAAGTGTTTAAGTTTTGGAGGTAACTTTAAAGCCCAAATCATCTTCCACACATTTTTTGGGGGTTGAAAGGAGGTAGAAGGATTGTAGGACAAAGAATTTCTTACATCTTTCATTGCAATGTGGTACCCCGACCTAACCGAATATGTCCCCTTCAAATCAAAATGCCATACAAGAGAATCTGAAGCTGTTCCAAGGCAATGGGAACTGAGCGAATGGCCTCCACTTCTACTTCGAACACACATAGATTATGATCATCCACCTTCCAACTCTTGGTAGTGGATTCAATAGCATCACACACTTTCTAAAAACTATTTCCCCTAGGCTTCGGAAAAGCCACTTTAAACCCCAGAATAGATGGGATTTATTTATCCTCCCAGAATTTTGCTTCAGTCCCACTGTTCACATGCCAATGGATACCCTTTTGTAAAATATCCCTGCCTTGTAGGATACTAGCCCACGAAGCCCGCCGGCCTTTTGAAGCTTCTATAAAATTTGATTGCGGAAAGTATTGCTTTCGAAATGCACGCACAAAAGGAGTTTGGGTGTTTCATCAAATGCCATCCTTGATGAGCTAACAATGACATGTTGAACTTGTTGAAGTCACTAAAACCCAACCCTCCTTCAAATTTTGACATGCCCAAAAGCCCCCAACTGGTCCAGTGAACCCATTTTCCTTCCAGATCACCACCCCACCAGAAGTTACTAATATAGGAGTTTAGTTTTGTACAGAATTTTTTGGGAATGCTAAGCAAGACATTGCATAGGCGGGAATAGCTTGGACCACTGCTTTAATAAGAGTTTTCTTCCCCACTTGAGATAACAATTTCTACTTCCAACCTTGTAACTTTGAGAGGATCCTTTCAATCAGGAACTCATAGGCTTTTGCTTTTGATCGACCCAAGAAAGATGGTAACCCCAAGTATTTCACATCCAGTTGAGAGAGTTGAAAACCTAACAAGTTCCATATAGAGCTACACATTGTGGGTGGGGTATTTAATGAGAATTGCACATTGGACTTGTCGAAATTTATCTTCTGCCCCAAGGTTTCACAGAAAATTTGACGGATGTCCAAAACATTTTGGCATTCACCAGAATCCTCCTTGAGAAACAAAATCATATCATCAGCAAATAACAGGTGGGAAAGAGTAGGGCAGAGCCTTGTGATCTTTAAACCCAAAATTTGATTGTTCCTAAGGCTTCGAGATAAGAGATTAGATAGGACATCAACAACTAAAATGAACAAATAAGGGGATAGAGGGTCCCCTTGCTGCAACCAACGGCCTGGATTGAAGGAAGCCCTTTTCTCACCATTAGCAAAAATGGAAAATGAGACAGTAGACACACATTCCATTACCCATTGAGTCCATATAGGATGAAAGCCAATCTTTTAAAGTACTTCAGACAAGAAATCCCACTTTATTCGGTCATACGCCTTGTCGAAGTCAAGTTTGATCGCCATATGACTTGTAGTACCTCGTTTCTTTAATCTCAAAGATTGAAAAGTCTCATAGGTCACAAGAATGTTATCCTAAACCAAGCATCCAGGAACAAATGTAGATTGATTAGGAGAGATCAGGTCCTTTAGAATCTTTTTTAGACGATTTGCAAGGATCTTAGTTATGACCTCAAGGTTTAACATTGCACAAACTAATAGGGCAGAACTATGATAGCTTCGTGGGATGGGCCACCTTAGGGATCAAGATTAAATTAGTCTGGTTTAATTCTTTGAGCAATTTACTCCCTAAAAAAGAAACTCCTCACCACTTTACAAACACTCTCTCCCTCTTGAAATCGGCCTTCTTACACTGAAATCCAAGGCTTTTGACATGGGCGTAATGACATGATGTTGGCCTTAGATCTAACTCTGATTGAAGAGCGTCGAGATTGTGCTCTTACGTGCATGGCACGATATCAGTAGCAGCTCGCCAAGTAGTATAACCAACGCGTGCAGTTACGTCGTTACACACCTGGAGAACTGGTCCTCAAGAAAGTGCATCCTTCTACTAAGAATCGGACATACAGTAAATTGAGCCCCAACTGGGATAACCCATACCAGATTGATTCCATTTCCGGAAAAAGGGTGTATCGGCTTTCAGATAGGGCTGGCAAAAGTTTACCACGCCCCTGGAATTCGACCCACTTGTGTAAATTTTATCATTAAGCCAATTTGTACGATATACCAGCTTGTTTTTATTTTTGCTACTATGCTAACATGTACGCATCTATGTATTCCGCAATGCAATTCCTTTATTATCGCCGTCTCGTCAAAAATGGTTAAATGATATAAGACTTCGGATTTGAAGCGCCCTTCGTGCATGTTCACATTTGGGCCGAATAAGCCTCCAAATTCGGAGTGCCTTTTGTGGATAACATGATTAGCCATGTAAGACTTTAGATTTGGAGCGCCCTCCGTCCATGTTCACGTTTCGGCCGAATAAGACTCAGAATTCGGAGCGCCCTTCTTGGATATCACGATTGCCAATATAAGACCCCAGATTTGGAGCGCCCTTCGTGCATGTTCACGTTTGGGCCGAATAAGCCTTTGAATTCGGAGCGCACTTCATGGATATCACGATTGGCCATGTATGACTCCGGATTTGGAGTGCCCTTCGTGCATGTTCACGTTTAGGCCAAATAAGCCTCTGAATTCGGAGCGCCTTTTGTGGATATCACGATTGGCCATATAAGACTCTGAAATCAAAGCGCCCTTCGTACATGTCCACGTTTGGGCCAAATAAGCCTCCGAATTCGGAGTGCCCTTTGTAGATATCACGATTGGCCATAAAAGACTTCGGATTTAGAGCATCTTTCGTGCATGTTCACGTTTGGGCCGAATAAGCCTCCAAATTCAAAGCGCCCTTCATGGATATCACGATTGGCCATGCAAGACTCTGGATTTGGAGCGCCCTTCATAGATATCACGATTGGCTATCTAAGACTACGGATTTAGAGCGCCATTCATGCATGTTTAGGTTTGGTCCAAATAAGCGTCTGAATTTTGAAAGCCCTTCACAGGTATCACGATTGGCTATGTAAGACTGGGGATTCGGAGTGCTCTTCGTGCATGTTCACGTTTGGGCTGAATAAGCCTCCGAATTCGGAGCGCCTTTCGTGGATATCACGATTGGCCATGTAAGACTTTGGATTCGGAGCACCCTTCATGCATGTTCATGTTTGGGCTGAATAAGCCCCCGAATTCGGAGCGCCTTTCATGGATATCATGATTGGCCTTATAAGACTCCGGATTCGGAGCACCCTTCGTGCATGTTCACATTTTGGGCGAATAAGCCTCCGAATTCAGAGCGCCCTTTGTGGCCATCACGATTGGCCATGTAAGACACCGGATTCAGAGCACCCTTCATGCATGTTCAAGTTTGGGCCAAATAAGCCTCCGAATTTAGAGCGCCCTTTGTGGATATCACAATTGGCCACATAAGACTCCAGATTTGGAGCGCCCTTCGTGCATGTTCACGTTTGGGCTGACTAAGCCTCCATATTTGGAGCGCCCTTCACAGATATCATAATTGGCCATGTAAGACTTCGAATTCGGAGTGCCCTTCATGCATGTTCACGTTTGGGCCGAATAAGCCTCCCAATACAGAGTGCCCTTCATGGATATCACGATTGGCCATGTAAGATTACGGATTTGGAGAACCCTTCGTGCATGTTCATGTTTGGGCTGAATAAGCCACCGAATTCGGAGCACCTTTCTTATATATCACGATTGGCCATATAAGACTCCGAATTCAGAGCGCCCTTCGTGTATGTTCACATTTGGGCCGAATAAGCCTCCAAATACGGAGCGTCCTTCGTGGATATCACGATTTTCCATGTAAGACTTCAAATTCGAAGCGCCTCTCATGGATATCATGATTGGCCATATAAGACTCCAGATTCGGAGCACCCTTCGTGCATGTTCACGTTTGGGCTAAATAAACTCCCAAATTCGGAGCACCCTTTGTGGATATCACGATTGGCTATGTAAGAATTCGGATTTGGAGCGCCTTTGTACATGTTCACGTTTGGGCAGAATAAGCCTTCGAATTCGGGACGCCCTTCGTAGATTTCACGTTTGGTCTGAATAAGCTCCAAATTCGGAGCACCCTTCATGGATATCACGATTGGCCATGTAAGACTCTGGATTTGAAGCGCCCTTCATGGATATCACGATTGGCCATATAAGACTCCAGATTCGGAGCACCCTTCGTGTATGTTCACATTTGGGCTAAATAAGCCCCCAAATTCGGAGCATCCTTCGTGGATATCACGATTGGCCATGTAAGACTTTGGATTTGGAGCGCCCTTCATACATGTTCACGTTTGGGCCCAATAAGCCTCCAAATTAGGAGCGCCCTTCGTGGATATCACGATTGGCCATGTAAGACTCCGGATTTGGAGCGCCCTTCATGCATGTTCTCTTTTGAGCTGAATACGCCTCCGAATTTGAAGCACCCTTCGTGGATGTCACAATTGGCCATATAAGACTCTAGTTTTGGAGTGCGCTTCGTGCATGTTTAGGTTTGGGCCATATAAGACTTCGAATTTGGAGCACCCTTCGTGGATATCACGATTGGCTAGGTAAGACTCCGGATTCGAAGCGCCCTTTGTGGATATCATGATTGGCCATATAAGACTCCATATTCGGAGCGCCGTTCGTTCATGTTTACGTTTGAGCAGAATAAGCCTTCGAATTTGGAGCGCCCTTTGTTGATATCACGATTGGCTATGTAAGACTCCGGATTCAGAGCGCCCTTCGTGGATATCACGATTGGCCATATAAGACTCTGGATTCGGAGCGCCCTTCGTGTATGTTCACGTTTGGGCCAAATAAGCCTCCGGATTTGAAGCGCACTTCATGGATATCACGATTGGCTATGTAAGACTTCAGATTCGGAGTGCCCTTCGTGCATATCACGATTGGCCATATAGGACTCTAGATTCGGAGGGCCCTTCGTACATGTTCATGTTTGGGCCGAATAAGCCTCTAAATTCGGAGTGCTTTTTGTGGATATCAAGATTGGCCATGTAAGACTCCGGATTCAAAGCGCCCTTCGTGTATGTTCATGTTTGGGCCGAATAAGCCTTTGAATTCGGAGCGCTCCTCATGGATATCACGATTGGCCTGATAAGACTCCGGATTCGGAGCGCCCTTCGTGTATGTTCATGATTTGGGTGAATAAGCCTCCAAATTCAGAGTGCCCTTCGTGGCCGTTACGATTGGCCATGTAAGACTCCGGATTCGATGCCCCCTTCGTGGATATCACGATTGGCCATATAAGACTCCGAATTCGGAGCGCCCTTTACGCATGTTCAAGTTTGGGCCAAACAAGCCTCCGAATTTCGAAGCGCCCTTCGTGGATATCACGATTGGCCACGTAAGACACCAGATTCAGAGCGCCATTCGTGTACGTTCACGTTTGGGCCGACTAAGCCTCCGAATTTGGAGTGCCCTTCGCGGATATCACGACTGGCCATCTAAGACTCCAGATTCGAAGCGCCCTTCATGCATGTTCACGTTTGGTTCGAATAAGCTTTCGAATTTAGAGCGCCCTTCAAGGATATCACGATTGGCTATATAAGACTACGGATTTGGAGAGCCTTTCGTCAATGTTCACGTTTGGGCTGAATTAGCCTCCAAATTTGGAGCGCCCTTCGTACATATCATGATTGGCCATATAAGACTCAAGATTCGGAGCACCTTTCGTGGATATCATGATTGGCCATATAAGACTCCGAATTCAAAGCGCATTTCGTGCATGTTCAAGTTTGGGCCGAATAAGCCTCCAAATTCAAAGCGCCCTTTGTGGATATCATGATTGGCCATGTAAGGCTCCGGATTCGGAGCACCCTTCATGGATATCACGATTGGCCATATAAGACTCCAAATTCGGAGCGCTCTTCGTGCATGTTCACGTTTGAGCTAAATAAGCCCCCAAATTCGGAGCACCCTTCGTGCATATCACGATTGGCCATGTAAGACTCTGGATTCAGAGCGCCCTTCGTGTATGTTCACGTTTGGGCCGAACAAGCCTAGAAATTCAAAATGCCCTTCTTGGATATCACGATTGGCCATGTAAGACTCCGGATTTGGAGTGCCCTTCGTGCATGTTCACGTTTGGGCTGAATAAGCCTCTGAATTCAAAGTGCCCTTCGTAGATATCACGATTGGCCATATAAGACTCCAGATTCGGAGCGCCCTTCATGCATGTTCACGTTTGGGCCGAATATGCCTCCAAATTTGGAGCACCATTTGTGGATATCACAATTGGCCATGTAAGACTTCGGATTCAGAGCGCCCTTAATGGATATCATGATTGGCCATATAAGACTCCAGATTTGGAGCGTCCTCGGTGCATGTTCACGTTTGGGCTAAATAAGCCCTCAAATTCGGAGCACCCTTCGTGGATATCATGATTGGCCATGTAAGACTTTGGATTCAGAGCGCCATTCGTGCATGTTCACGTTTGGGCCCAATAAGCCTCCAAATTCGGAGTGCCCTTCGTGGATATCACGATTTGCCATGTAAGACTCCGGATTTGGAGTGCCCTTCGTGCATGTTCTCCTTTGGGCTAAATACGCCTCCGAATACGGAGCGCCCTTCGTGGATATCACGATTGGCCATATAAGACTCCGGATTCGGAGCGCGCTTCCTGCATGTTTAAGTTTGTGCCGAATAAGCCTCTGAATTTGGAGCGCCCTTTGTGGATATCACGATTGGCTAGGCAAGACTACGGATTCGAAGCGTCCTTTGTGGATATCACGATTGGCCATATAAGACTCCAGATTCGGAGCACCCTTCGTGCATGTTCACGTTTGGGCTAAATAAGCCTCCAAATTCGGAACACGATTGGCCATGTAAGACTCCGGATTCGGAGCGCGCTTCGTGTATGTTCATGTTTGGGCAAAATAAGCCTCCGAATTTGGAGCGCCCTTCGTTGATATCACGATTGGCCATGTAAGACTCTGGATTCAGAACGCCCTTTGTGGATATCACGATTGGCCATATAGACTCCGGATTCGGAGCACCCTTCGTGCATATTCATGTTTGGGCCAAATAAGCCTCCGAATTTATTGCGCACTTCGTGGATATCACGATTGGCTATGTAAGACTCCGGATTCGGAGCACCCTTCATGGATATCACGATTGGCCATATAGGACTCCAGATTTGAAGCGCCCTTCGTACATGTTCACGTTTGGGCCAAATAAGCCTCCGAATTCTGAGCGCCCTTCGTGGATATCATGATTGGCCATGTAAGACTTCGTATTCGGAGCGCCCTTCGTGTATGTTTATGTTTGGTCCGAATAAGCCTCCGAATTTAGAGCGCCTTTCATGGATATCACGATTGGCCATTAAGACTCCGGATTCGAAGCACCCTTCGTGTTTGTTCAGATTTGGGTCGAATACGCCTTCGAATTTGGAGTGCCCTTCTTGGATATCACGATTGGCCATATAAGACTGCAGAATGGGAGCGCCCTTCATGCAGGTTCACATTTGGGCCGAATAGGCCTTCAAATTCTGAGCACCCTTCGTGGTCATCATTATTGGCCATATAAGACTCCGAATTCAGAGCCCCTTTTGTGGATATCACGATTGGCCATATAAGACTTCGAATTCGGAGCACCCTTCGTGCAATTTTATGTTTGGGCTGAATAAGCCTCTGAATTCGGAGCGCCCTTCGTGGATATCATGATTGGCCATGTAAGACTTCAAATTTGGAGCGCCCTTTGTACATGTTCACGTTTGGGCCGAATAAGCCTCCGAATTTGGAGCGCCCATCATGGATATCATGATTGGCCATGTAAGACTCCGGATTCAGAGCGCCCTTCATGCATGTTCACGTTTGGGCCGTATAAGCCTCCGAATTCGAAGTGCCCTTCATGGATATCATGATTGGCCATGTAAGATTCTTGATTTGGAGCGCCCTTTATGCATGTTTACGCTTAGGCTAAATAAGATTTCGAATTCGGAGTGCCCTTCGTAGATATCACGATTGGCCAGATAAGAGTTTGGATTCGGAGTGCCCTTCGTGGATATCACGATTGGCCATATAAGACTCCGGATTCGGAGCAGCCTTCATGCATGTTCATGTTTGGGCTGAATAAGCCTCCGAATTCGAAATGCCCTTCGTGGAATTCATGATTGGCCATGTAAGACTCAGGATTTGGAGCGCCCTTCGTGGATATCATGATTGGGCATAGAAGACTCTAGATTCGGAGCGCCCTTCGTGCATGTTCACGTTTGGGCTAAATAAGCCTCCAAATTCGAAGCACCCCTTGTGGATATCACGATTGGCATTTGGAGCGCCCCTCGTGCATGTTCACGTTTTGGCCGAATAAGCTTTCGAATTCAGAGCGCCTTTCTTGGATATCACTATTGGCCATGTAAGACTCTGGATTCAGAGCACCTTTTGTGCATGTTCACGTTTGGGCCGAGTAAGCCTCCAAATTCGGAGCGCCCTTCGTGGATGTCATGATTGGCTATGTAAGACTCCAGCTTCCGAGCCCCTTTCGTATATATCACGATTAGCCATATAAGACTCCATATTTCGGGCACCCTTCGTACATATCCACGTTTGGGCTGAATAAGCCTTTGAATTTGGAGCACACTTCGTGGATATCACTATTGGCCATGTAAGACTTCGGATTTGGAGCGCCGTTCGTACATGTTCACGTTTGGGCTGAATAAGCCTGCGAATTCGGAGCACCCTTCGTGGATATCACAATTGGCCCTGTAAGACTCCGGATTCGGAGCGCCCTTCATGCATGTTTACGTTTGGGCCAGATAAGCCTCTGAATTTGGATCGCCTTTCGTGGATATCACGATTGGCCATATAAGACTCTGGATTCGGAGCGCCCTTCGTGGATATCACGATTGGCCATATAAGACTCTGGATTTGGAGCACCCTCATGCATGTTCACACTTAGGCCGAATAAGCCTCCGAATTCGGAGCGCCTTACGTGTATGTTCACGTTTGGATAAACCTCTGGATTCGGAGCACCAGCCGAAAGGGTTTTTCAAATAAGTACATTGCATAAATAGAACAATCAATTTGTGAGAGCTAATTAACACACGGTTCAAAAGATACAAACCAAGGGCAACGGAATAAAATTGGAACACAAAAATGCACTGATTAATAAGATGCAAGAACAATGAATATTTATTTCAACTAATATGACTGCTTCCTGCTAGTACATGTGTCCCACTAGAATGTGAAGTACAATATTTAGGCTGTCTCCGGTTTGATGCCTTCCTTTTTGTCATTTGTCTTCTCAGCATCAAAAGCCTTAAAGAGAAACTTATACTCTTTGTACAATGGAGACGCCGAGTCGACGCCCGCCTCTCATAAAGCCCTAACCCAACCATGCTTAAAGCTGTGGTTCTCGCATCGACAAACGTCTTCTGCCAATTTTTCGTTAGTCTTTTCAATGCCGATTTTTTGGCCATCAAAAAAGCCTTCTTCATAGGCCCAAGTTCTTATAGCCTCTTTGGCAAACATGTTCATCATTTCCCTATAGGCCATACCATGATCCAGCAGGTGCTGGTTAACTCTGTCTGTAACAACCGGGTTTGTGGCACATACCGACTATGCCTTAGCCAGTCTGGCCTTTTTTAGCTCATTCTTCGCCTTCTCCGTACGGTGCTCCAAATCTCGAATGCGCTCATCCTTCTGCTCAAGCTCTCTTTTCGCCACGCGCAGTGTATGCCGACTTCATACGTACTGTAAAGTCCTCGGATCGCCCCATGTATACATTTCCTGAAAACCTCGTAATCACCCCGGCCGACAAGCGACGACTGCACCTCTAGCGGTAATATTTTCCACGTGAATTCCAACGCCATGTTAGGATCACGGACTATTGAGTCCATTTCGGTCGTTAGTTTGTTCCCAATAAAGACCGAAAAGCTCAACGGGCGCGGCGGTATGCCCACTCATGGTCTTTGAACCCCCTCTTTGTTGTGCCCCATTTCAGGGGACTTTGCTGCTTCACCTCTTCTGGGGGACCTACTCCGACTTCTGGGTGACCAATGTCTCTCTCTCCCCTCTGCTGTCACGTTTCCTGTTCTCTAAGCTTCGCCCCCCAGTAGCACGATGCATTTCAGCATCCAACTTCACTAAGCTCCTTTCTTCTCCTTTGCTATTGAAAAATAATCTCTGAAATATCTATGGCCCCGCTCACGACCACCGTTAATACTTCTGCTCGCTCTCAAATTATCGACTACCCCTTTTGTCGCTCGTGCCAGATCTGTTCCACGATCTTGGGACCTCTTAAATATTGGGTACCTCGTTCATTAATTGCGAATGCACTATTTCCGATGCGCCCCATAGCTAACCCCATGTATGAAGTCGATTCTAGAACGACATGTCCAAAATGGGGCAAGGGAAAATACATGAATCTATTTGGCAACTTATGTTATAGCCGAATATCGATACACTGCCCCACTTGGCTAGACAAGCTTAGCATTAAGCCATATGTTTTATTTGGTTCTAGAACAACGTCCAAATAGGGCTAGGGAAGATACATGAATCTATTCGGCAACTTATGTTACAGCCGAATATCGATACATTGCCCCACTTGGCTAAACGAGCTTAGTATTGAGCCATAGGTTTTATTCGGTTCTGGAACGACATGTCCAAATGAGGCAGGGGCAGATACATGAATCTATTGAACAACTTATGTTACAGTTGAATATCGATACACTGCCTCACTTGGCCAGACCAGCTTAGCATTGAGCCATATGTTTTATTCGGTTCTAGAACGACATGTCCAAATGGGGCAAGGGCAGATACATGAATCTATTTGGCAACTTATGTTATAGTCGAATATCAATACACTGCCCCACTTGGCTAGATGAGCATAGCATTGAGCCGTATGTTTTATTCGGTTCTAGAATGACATGTCCAAATGAGGCAAGGGCAGATACATAAATCTATTCGGCAACTTATGTTACAGTTGAATATCGATACACTGCCCCACATGGCCAGACAAGCTTAGCATTGAGCCATATGTTTTATTCGGCTCTGGAACAACATGTCCAAATGGGGCAAGGGCAGATATATGAATATATTCGGCAACTTATATTACAGCCGAATCATAAGACACTGCCCTACTTGGCCAAACAGCTTAGCATTAGGCCGTATGTGTTTAACGCCGAATTATGCTACATTGTCCTACTTCACCATTAATTTAAATTAACAAATACAGAATAGAGACAAAAAGGCGATTTTCATTAATAAATTGAATACAAATAACCGTCACTTTATACATGAAAAATGCCATACGAATGACTTCTAAACAAAATGAGCAAAAACCTACAAAAACTACATACAGAAGATACCTAACATGAAGCAAAATTACACTAATAATATTTATTCTTCAAGATTAGATTCCAATGGCTCAACCTCCAGCTACTTGTATGGAATCGGCTGCTCCAATGTCGCATTAGCGGCCGCCAAGGCCTTGAGCCTTCCGTGTTTGAAGCCTCGGTTCTCAAATTTCCATACCTTCTTGTAGACACCCCATTTTTGACCGACCTTAAGACTCAGACGTCATCAATTGAGTGCTCGGTGATTGCGCATGTTGTGCTCATTCTGAGGTTACGGAGTCTCGGCTGAGAGCCTTGCCTCCGGACTTCGGGACTCTTTTGTGCTTTACCTCGGTTTGCGAACCAAGTTCTGTTTCTTTTCCCGAAGGGAGGGAGAGGTCTCGTAGACCATCTCTCAGTGGCCATAGGCTACTTTTTGTGGTCGTAGACCACTGTTCCCGTTTGGAGACCAATTTTCGATTTTCGGAGCCGTCGGCCGTGCGCTTCGGTTCGGGACCGCTTAACTTTCTCTGTTTGCTCCGGTTTTTGGCACACACCTTGTTTCCTCTCTCTAGAAGGACACTATGGCTCGGGAGACCACCTTCGTGATCGCACGCCACTTTCAATGCTTAACAGCCAGTTTTTGGGGCACCCGGCTGCACGTTTTGGCCCCCGAACCCTCGTTTTGCATCCGTCTTGGTTCATTTTTGGCATGGACCCTATTTTCATTGTTTGGAAGGTGGTACAAGGGTGGGAGACCACCTTTTCTCCTTGGAGACCACTTTTCCCCTGCCGGCCAATTTTCTTGTCAGGTAACTGGTCTCCCTCACTTTTGGGCCACAATTGCTGGTCTCCCATACCACCACTTGCTTGCATTTCATGTGGAGACCACCCTGGGAGGCCACCGACCACCTGACCCTTTTGGCCCTAGTCGGCTGACCAGGGCAAGTGGTCGGCCGACCACCTGAACTGGTCGGCCTGCCTCTCTCAATCTTGTCTCTGTGAGTGCTTTCTAGTTGTGCCAGCTGGAGGGCACATACTGGATCCTCCGTACACGTGTATGGAGGATCTTTGCCCTTGGTTTTTGGCTTCTAGGAGAAGCTTTGGCCCCTTTGCTCTATAAAGGGAGGCCTCCCCTTCCTTGTAGAGGGTTGAGAAATTGGTCTTAGGCATACACCATATATCTCTCTTTGTCTCTCCTTTTAGGCTTAAAAAAGAGTGAGTTTCTTGGCCCCTTTGCACACCACTTCATAGCCACACACTTCCACCCTTGCTTGGAGGTTCTTGGAGCTTGTTTTCAGAGGTTGAGGGCTGTGTTTTTGGTTTAGAGTTATGCTATCTTGCTGAGCTTCAAGGGTAACACACTATTCCCTCTTTTAAGCTTTATTTTGCTCCATCTTTTAGTCATACTTGCAAGCATATTTGAGCTTTGTCATCAACTGGAAAAAGTCTTGTTTTGAGGTCCTTTTTATGTTTGTTTAAGGTCATTTTGTTGTTAGGGGTCATCTACCCCCTTGCATGCTTCATTTTGCCTTGTTTTGAGCCATGCATTAAGGCCATTGTATTGATCTTTGTTTGGCCTTTTAGCCACTGAAATCCAGTGGATTTTCAGTGGCTAGCATGCTATTTTGAGAGCTAAAATCAGAGAGGGGTGACCCTCTCTCTCCTTGTTTTTGTTTTCTAGCATTTGTGGCCTTACAAAGGAGCCCTTACTTGCATGCTTCCTAAGCTTGGTTCAGACCTTTTTCAGTGAGTTTTAGGACCTGCATAAGCTCTATCTAGAGCTGGTTTTTCCATATTGGGTGTCCATCTTGCATGTATAGAACAACCCTCTTTATAGCCTATCAAAGGAGCTTGTCATTCTTACATGCATTAACCATGTTTCAATGAGTTTTTGGGCTTTATTTGGCATGCCATGATTCTGTTTTTGACTAGTTTGGTGGCCTCTCATTTGCTTCATATGGTTGTAGTGTAAATCATGGTTCACTAGCTTGTATTGCATGATGTTTTGGACCTCTTTCCTAGCATATTTTGGCTATGATCCAAACTAATTTTCTTCATATTTTGGACTTCCTTAGCTCTATTTGAAGTGTTTTAGGTCATGCGTGCATCGTTGTATATGGTCATAGTTCAATTAAGCTCCCTAGCTTTGCATATCGGGTCCACTAGCATGCGTTGTTTGGGCCCTTGACATGTTTTGGCATCATTAAACATCATATTTCAGAGCTTATGTGTATGCCATGTTCCCATGTTTTCCACTCTTTAAATGTGTTTGAAAGTTGTGCTTAAATACCTCATTTATGGGCCGTTGCATGAGCTTCATTTCCATGCCTTTTGAGTCATCATTTTAGTCCATTTTCCTACTGTTTTGGGCCTGCATAGGGGCTGTTTGGGGCTGGTTTGGTCATTTGTGCATTGCTTTGCATACCTCTAGTGTAATCCACTTCACTAGTTTCGGTATTTGGGCCATCTAGCATGCATTGTGCGAAGTGTTTGCATGATTCGGACCATCTTGCATGTCATTTTAGAGCTGGAAAATATGTGATTGCATGCCATATTTCATGCTTACCATGCCTTAGTGGAGTTGCACTTTGTGCCTTAGGTTTTGTCCCTCGCATTGTGCATGTTTAAGTGTTGTTGCCTTAATTTCATCATGTTTGGCCACTGATTTGGGTGTGGCTGAGGCTCACCTACCTTGGTTTAAGTCCATCTCGCTTTGTATATGCCATTTTGTCCATGTTGTTCCATGATTGACCATTGCATTGTGTGTGCCTTGATCATTTCATTGTTAGTCTCTATGCGTGCATTGCGTATGCCATATAGTTTTCGTGTGCATTGAGTACGCCATTGATTATTCCATAGCATTGTGTATGCTAGTAGCATGTTCGCATATCATCATTTGCATGTTTGCATCATTTAGTAGCATTATGTTTAGGTTGCATGTTAGAGTTGCATTCATGTATGCCATGTGTATTGCATTGTGTTTGGAGTAGGGTTTAGTCCAAACATGGAAAACAAGGGATGTTTTGTACTCCAAGTGATAAAACATGCCTCGATTCTCGGTCGCCGACACTACGGATTACCCATGATGGAGTTTAGGCCTTGTTGTGTTTATATGTGCATTCATTTTACATCGAGTCATGCAATCTGACTCCTCAGCCATCATGCATCGAGATGCGTGATTAGTGGCACGAGGATCGAGGACTACACTCCCCGGAGCTTGTGCAATGACGGGGAGAGTGGTCATGCACACACATGTTGAAAATACTTTGCCATGCCCCTTTCTCGCTTTCTGTTGCAGCAAACCAGAAACCAGCAGCAAAAACAGGTCAGCAGCCTTATGGAGCTTTGTATAGTGTTCTGGGACCAGTTGCAAACAGAGGCAAATTGGGGCATCGCGGTGGATTTCCCAATAAGGCAACTCGAGCATGCATGCATCCTTCATCGTTTCGAGCAGAGCTGAGGCAGTCCGTTTCATGTAGCATTGCATGCTAATTTATTTGCTTCCTTAGTTTAATTTGTTAATTAATTAATGTTATGTAATATTTAGCTATAATTCTTTATTCATTTCGGTAGTGTAATAACTAGTTTAATTAGCTTAGATTAGCTAATTGGTTCTGTATTATTTATTCGGACCCTCCGCGAGAGGGCGAACTTTGTAATAAGTGTGTGTGTGTAATGCATGTCTTCCAACCTCACGTCTTTCTCCCTTTTATTTACTAGCTTATGATGGTTAGTTTTAGGGCATGTTTCAATTAGCATCTATATGTTCGCATGTTTGCATTCATTCATCTGTATTGCATGCACTGGGCTCGGCGCATCATGCTAACTGCATTGTATTTCAATTCCAAGTTGAATACATGTATCGATTGTTGCATCTCATATGCCATCTTAGAATAGCCGAGCCTATTGTAGTTGCATTTTTGCATGTGTTGCATTAGGCATTCTTAGCATAGTTAGGATTCATGCATGATTTCTAATTAGCTTCTTTCTTTGGCTCGGAGTACTCGGTAAGTTTTATGCTTTAGCATCCTTGCATGTGTGTGAGTGACTGCCATGATAGCATGCTTACCATGAGGCTATGTGCTTATGTGATATAACTGCCTGAATGCCTATAGGTGAAGGTTGGGTTGCTTAAATTGGAATAATTCGTCAAAACCCGTGTTTTAGCCTACTTGCGAGTAGCAAACTTCAATCCATTTTTAAAACAAATGGATATGCGATGCTTTGTTCCAACTTAGGCAATCCAGTCTATACTTGTATGCTGCGTGCATCACATAGTAATCCTAGGCTAATAAATCGGAATAAGAGCACATAATGTTTTTAAAACTCGATATCATGGTTAGTAGAGGCCGATCTTTGATCGGGCGAGCGGGGGCGCTTACGAAGTGACCTTCCCCAATCGTACCCAAGTTCCCGAGTGTCACGACCCAAACCCGGCCCTATGGGTTTAGCACCGTAACCGGCCAGTAATCCGAGATTACCGAAGTCCTGCTTAACAGTAACACAGTAAAACATAGTACAGGGCCTGGCGGAAGCCAATACAGTAAATAAATAATGTCTAATGAGCTGTGACAATTTGTATGCCAAAAATATTTTTCATACATTCATATAAACAGTCAGTAACAAAACAGTATCTACAACATATACAATCATTCAGATCGGGGACTTAATCCCTACTAACAGTACAGTACAGTCTATACAGTATTGTAAAGCGGTACAGAGACGGACGGGGAACCAAAACCCCTAAGCCATAACTCAATAGGCTTGGAACCTCGTAGTGAGGCACAGTGGTTGGCTTGACAAAACTGGAGCTAATCCCGACGCCTCTAGCCGCGTTCTGGTGCCTGAACACCTACATATATATATGAGCAGTGAGCTAAAGCCCACTGAATAACATAATGCGTAAAGAGGTTAAGAATGAATGTCCTTACAGTAATGAAAACAGTTCATTGATTCAGTATATCCGTCATTCAATCATATGTGGTACATCCATTAGCATAACAGTACAGTAAACGGTAGGTCATAAAAGACCGAACAATAAATGATGGCCATCATACCGGTAAACGGTAGTGGTTCCAACGCGGGAACCAACAGAGATCTCTGTAGCAGTAGCAGTAACAGTAACAGTAACAGTAGCAGTAAACAGTGGGTGCTAAGGATGCCACAATACAGTTCAAGATATAGGACATACATTCATTTGGTAAACAATATCAGTTCAGTAAACAGTTCGGTTCAGTATTCAGAAGATAATCATTTGAACATATCTTTACACAATTGTTACTCACAGAGTTTGGGCTACAGTATGCTAGAGCGCGTCTCCCCGTCGCCAACCCTACACAGTTAACAGATCGAACACACTAAGCTATACAGTTGGGAAAGATAATAACTTAACCCCTAATTGCCTCGGTGTGTTCTACATCTATATCCTCATTAAGATGTCTTAAACTGGGTCTAGGAATGCCTAGAATGGGATGAGGATGCAAAGATATGCACAGAAAGCAGTTTCAGAATCTTCAAAAAAACAAAGTCCCGCTCGAGCGCAGGTTTCCCCGCTCGAGCGTCAACTTCCCCGCTCGAGCGTACTGTAAAAGTACTGGATGGGTGAAATCTCCGCTCAACGGACGCTCGACGTTCGCTCAAGCGTAAGACACATGACTCCGCTCGAGCGCCCAATCCGCCGCTCGAGCGGACTGTAAAACAGTACAAGATGCTGGGAGCTCGATTTTCCTGCTCGAGCGGAACTTCCACCGCTCGAGCGGACAACCAAAATCTGGAAATTCCAGATTTGAGTCCCAAGCTCAAAACCACGTTCAAAAGCAATATTTTTGATCCTCTTGGGCTATTTTCTGGAAAAACTCTTGCAAACTCAATGTACAACAAGTTTCAAAGCTCAATTTAAGAAATCAAAGCCCAAGGGTGCTTAATCAAACTCATTTTCAAATCAATTTTCAAGAACAACATTCAAACATGACATGCATGTGACAATTTGCCAAGAACTCAACTCAAAATCCAACAATACTAACATGCATGCATGAATTATGCTCTATTTCAACATGCTAGAACTAATTCATGGCTCAATTCTACAATGAAGCATGAATCATGCAAAAACTAGCTCAATGACAACAATAAGAAGATGAAATTCCTACCTTAGTCTAGAATTAGAGATATGGAAGCTCAATTATGCACTTAAGCTTCAACTCCTTCAAGTCTTTCAAGCCAATTCACAAAGAAACAAGTTGAAATCAATTCTCCTAGCTTCTCTCTCTCTAAGGTCGGTGGTCTCAAGGAAATGGCTGAGGAAAAATGTTGTCTCTAAGTGTAGTAAGGCTCAAAGGTTAATCATAAAGTGGGCCACTAAGGGTGGCAAACATGTAAATAAGTCTAACTCCTTAATTAACTCAATTTAATCTAATTTAATCAAACCTAATCAATTTTCAGATAATTATAGCATAAAATCACATAAATTATGGTGATTATAAAACATCATTCAGTTCCGGATTCAGCCGCCGATAAGGCCTTCAATTAGCAGTTTAAACACAAAGATACAAACAGATAATCCAACAATTCAAACAGATAGAAATGCAATACAATAGATATACTTAGTCAATTCAGTTTCAATTCTAGTCAGTCAGTTCAGTACTTTATTCAGTTCAATTATCAGTTATAATCGGTTCCAGTTTAACGGTAATCATCGTTTATCGGTAAGCAATGGTAAGGGTTATTACAGTCTCCCCTCCTTAAAAAGAGCTTAGTCCTCTAAACTCGAGTTACCTTCATTCTGGAAGAAAACAGGGTTCAATGGAAACAGTTCTGGATATCTCTTGGCCATGTCATCTTCCCTTTCCCAAGTGGCATACATGCCACCATGGTTCTGCCAGTCAGCTTTCACTAATGGGATCTCTTTGTTTCTCAGTTTCTTGATTCGTCTGTTCACAATCTGTATGGGCCGTTCCTCGTAAGTGTAATCATCACTCAGCACTACATGAGTAGGCTCTATCACATGGAATGGATCCCGGAGATAGTCTCTCAACATAGAGATGTGGAAGACGTTGTGCATATGCTCCATTTTAGAAGGAAGCGCAACTTGATACGCCGCCGGATTGATTTTTTCAACAATCTCATACGGTCCGACATATCTCGGCACTAACTTGCCTTTGACTCCAAAACGAGTCTGGCCTTTCATCGGTGTCACTTTCACAAAAACGTGATCACCCACTTCATACTCTTTGTCTCGTCTTCTGACATCAGCATAACTTTTCTGTCTGCTCTGTGCAGTTTTCAGTCTCTGTTGTATCAGTTTCACTTTCTCGGTTGTTTCATAAACAATCTCGGGCCCAAGCAAAGGCCCATCTCCAACTTCTGCCCAGCAGATCGGAGACCTACACTTTCTGCCGTACAACGCCTCAAAAGGCGCCATGCCAATACTCGAATGATAGCTGTTGTTATAGGCGAATTCAGCTAAGGGCAAATGGCTTTCCCAATTTCCCTGAAAATCAAGGACACACATTCTCAGTAAATCCTCCAGAGTCTGGATGGTCCTTTCTGACTGGCCATCTGTCTGAGGATGATAGGCACTACTCAGTCTCAGTTCAGTACCCAATGCAGTCTGTAGGCTTTGCCAAAATCTCGATGTAAACTTCGAATCTCTGTCAGAAACAATGGACACAGGCACACCATGCAGTCTAACAATTTCATCAATGTAAATCACGGCCAATTTGTCCGCATTATATTTGTCTTGACAGGTAAGAAGTGAGCAGATTTAGTCAGTCTATCAACAATAACCAAAATTGAGTCCATACCTTTGCTGGAGCGAGGCAATCCAACAATAAAATCCATAGTAATATGTTCCCATTTCCACTCCGATATCGACAATGGCTGCAATAAGCCTGCGGGTCGTTGATGTTCGGCTTTGACTTGTTGGCAGTGGAGGCATTTTGATACAAAATCAGCAATTTCTTTCTTCATTCCTGGCCACCAGAAATTCAATTTCAGGTCTTGGTACATTTTCGTATTTCCCGGATGGATAGAAAATTTTGAGTTGTGGCCCTCTTGCAGAACTCTTCTTTTCAGTTCAGTATCATTCGGTACACACAGTCTTTCTTGGAATTTCAGTACATTATTTTCAAATCTGAACCCCGGTCCCAGTTTAGACACTCTTTCTTCGATGATCTTTTTCAAGAAGTCATCCAGTCGCTGTTTCTCCTTAATTTTTTCAATCAGTGCCGGTTGAGCAGAAATAGCAGCTAAGGTTCCACCTTGCTCTCGCAAGACAATTTCAATTTCAGCCTTCTCAAGTTCACAAAGCAGCTCTTTCTGTCCAGTAAGTAAACATGCTAAGTTTCCAATCGATTTCCGGCTCAGTGCATCGGCAACGGTATTGGCTTTTCCCGGATGGTACAATATCTGTAGGTCATAATCTTTTATCAGTTCTAGCCATCTCCGCTGTCTCATGTTCAGTTCTTTCTGTGTGAAGAAATATTTTAAGCTTTTATGGTCAGTGTATATTTCACATGTTGCCCCATACAGATAGTGACGCCAGATTTTCAATGCAAATACCACTGCAGCAAGTTCCAGATCATGGGTTGGGTAGTTCTTTTCATGCGGTCTCAGTTGTCGGGAAGCATAAGCAATTACTCTCCCATTCTGCATTAAAACACATCCCAAACCCTTATGAGAAGCATCACTAAAAACAGTATAACCATCCGTACCTGAGGGTAAGGTAAGGACCGGTGCAGTCACAAGTCGAGTTTTCAATTCTTGGAAAGCAGATTCCCTTTGGTCAGTCCAGTCAAAAGATATCCCCTTCTGGGTCAGTTGAGTCAATGGTAAGGCAATTTTGGAGAAGTCTTTAACAAATCTTCTGTAATATCCAGCCAATCCCAAAAAGCTTCGGACTTCAGTCACATTTGTTGGTCTGGGCCAGTTCACTATAGCTTCGATTTTCTACGGATCAACGGAAATCCCATCTTTGCTAACAACATGCCCCAAAAACATAACATGGTCAAGCCAAAATTCACATTTAGACAGTTTAGCATACAGTTTATCTTCTCTTAAGGTTTGTAGGGCAAGTCTCAAATGGTGTTCATGTTCTTCTACACTTTTAGAGTAAATCAGTATGTCATCAACAAACACAACAATAAAGTCATCAAGGTACGGTTTAAAGATTCTGTTCATGAGGTCCATAAATGCAGCTGGTGCATTGGTCACTCCGAAAGGCATAATTAAAAATTCATAATGTCCATACCTCGTTCTAAAAGTAGTTTTGTTAATGTCTTCCGGTTTAACTTTCAGTTGGTGATATCCGGATCTGAGATCAATTTTCAAAAATACTTGGGGGCACCCTGTAACTAATCAAACAAGTCATCAATACGCGGTAATGGGTATTTATTTTTCACAGTTACCTTATTCAGTTCGCGGTAATCAATGCACAGTCTCAGTGAGCCATCTTTCTTCTTCACAAACAAAACAGGTGCGCCCCACGGTGAGGTACTAGGTCTGATGAACTTTTTGTCTAGCAGTTCTTGCAGTTGCACTTTCAGTTCTTTCAGTTCAGTTGGGGCCATTCGGTAAGGAGCTTTAGATACTGGCTGTGTTCCCGGTATTACATCAACAGTGAATTCAACCTCCCGGTCAATCAAATCCCCTGGCAGGTTATCTGGAAAAACATCTGGGAATTCTCTGACTATAGGAATACAGTTCACATTAGCAATGTCATCAGTAGATACAGTCAATACAGAACACAGATACCCTTTACAACCCTTTCTAATCAGTTTAACAGCTTTTACAGAGGAAATCAAATACGGAGGAGGTACCACTCCAATCCCATTAAATACAAATTCGAGTAAACCAGGTGGACGGAAAACTACTTGTTTTGTCACACAGTCTATGGTGGCATGATATTTCGTTAACCAGTCCATCCCCAATATAACGTCAAAATGATCAATGTTCAGTGGCAGTAAATCAATAAATAGATATGCATCTCCAACAATAATTTCACAAGTAGGGTACATGTATGCACAGGTCATAGATCCCCCAACGGGTGATGATACAGCTAACAGATAGTTCATAGGTTCTAAGGGTCTATTCAATTTACGCGAAAAAGCATGCGACACATAAGAATGCATAGACCCCGAATCAATCAGTACATAAGCATTCTAAGTACAAATAGAGAGAATACCTGACACAACGGTCTTGGTATTCTGGACGTCTCCCGGTACTAAGGCGAATACTCGGCCCTGCCTCATAGGCTATTTCCCGGTAGCTTTGGGGTTAGGCTTTGGTGCAACTATTGATGCTGCTGCACTCAGTGTAGCTTTACTACTAGCTTGTGGAGCAGAGGGACAGTCTTTAACCATGTGGCCTATCTTGCCACACCTATAACAGGCTCCTAATATCTTGTAACAAACTCCCTTGTGGTTTCTGCCACATTCAGAACAGGGTGGAATTGGACGGTTCCCTTGACTGACAGTAGTCGTTTACCCTGTATTCTGTTTCTTGTTCAGTGGATTATGCTTGCCATTCTTAAACTTGAAATTCTGTCTTTTACCGCGCCATTCAGACGCTGGTGTTTCAGTTTTCAGTGCTTCAATGTTCGCTTCAGCCATCAAGGCTCGGTCAAGGACATTCACATAACTCGGTAATTTCAACACATTAATTCTGTCAAGGATTGCAACATTCAGGCCGCCTTCAAACTTCCTGGCCTTCTTATAATCAGTGTCCACCATATGCGGTGCATATCTAGCAAGCTCAGTAAATTTTGTCTCATATTCGGCAACAGACATTGTGCCCTGTCTCAGCTGTTCAAATTCAGTTACTTTTCTATCCCTGACACATTGAGGGAAGTACTTTTCAAAGAAGGCTCCCTTGAATTGAGCCCAAGTCATTACGGTATTTTCATCTCGGATAAGCATCCACCACCTTCTGGCTTCTTCTTGCAAGGTAAAGGTGGCCAACAGTACTTTATTTGCCTCGGAGCACGGAAACACTTCAAATAACTTTTCTGTTTCCAAAACCCAAGCTTCAGCTTTCAACGGTTCTAGGCCTCCCTGAAAGGATGGCGGTTTCAACTTGCTGAACTTATGGGTCAGTGCAATTATGTCCCCATCATTAACATTCACATTCTGTTCCGGTTGTACCAGAGGAGGAGGAGGTAGGGGCTGTTGATTAGTTGTTGGTCTAGTCTTTCAGTTATCCGTTCCATCATTCGTTCTAGTCTAGCCATTCTGGCCTCAGAGGATGAGGATTCAGTTTCATTTGTAGTACTTCCGTTATCTATTTCACTATAAGCAGTTATAACAGTTCCAGTCATAAGCAGTTGTATACTTAAACAGTTTATCACATAGACAGTCAGTTACTTTAACAGATTATCATACTAACAGATATTCAGTCATATCATAACCACACACTTATCATGCTCATGAAATGTCCTAATTACTTTCGAGGACACCCTATAGCTCATTTGGACACGTGTGTGCGGTATAACTCGTGGTATGTATCGTTCTGATACCACTCTGTCACGACCCAAACCCGGCCCTATGGGTTTAGCACCGTAACCGGCCAGTAATCCGAGATTACCGAAGGCCTGCTTAACAGTAACACAGTAAAACAGAGTACAGGGCCTGGCGGAAGCCAATACAGTAAATAAATAATGTCCAATAAGCTGTGACAATTTGTATGCCAAAAAGATTTTTCATACATTCATATAAACAGTCAGTAACAAAACAGTATCTACAACATATACAATCATTTAGATCGGGGACTTAATCCCTACTAACAGTACAGTACAGTCTATACAGTATTACAAAGCGGTATAGAGACGGACGGGGAACCAAAACCCCTAAGCCATAACTCAATAGGCTTGGAACCTCGCAGTGAGGCACAGTGGTTGGCTTGACAAAACTGGAGCTAATCCCGACGCCTCTAGCCGCGTTCTGGTGCCTGAACACCTACATATATATATGAGCAGTGAGCTAAAGCCCACTGAATAACATAATGCGTAAAGAGGTTAAGAATGAATGTCCTTACAGTAATGAAAACAGTTCATTGATTCAGTATATCCGTCATTCAATCATATGTGGTACATCCATTAGCATAACAGTACAGTAAACGGTAGGTCATAAAAGACCGAACAATAAATGATGGCCATCATACCGGTAAACGGTAGTGGTTCCAACGCGAGAACCAACAGAGATCTCTGTAGCGGTAGCAGTAACAGTAACAGTAACAGTAGCAGTAAACAGTGGGTGCTAAGGATGCCACAATACAGTTCAAGATATAGGACATACATTCATTTGGTAAACAATATCAGTTCAGTAAACAGTTCGGTTCAGTATTCAGAAGATAATCATTTGAACATATCTTTACACAATTGTTACTCACAGAGTTTGGGCTACAGTATGCTAGAGCGCGTCTCCCTCGTCGCCAACCCTACACAGTTAACAGATCGAACACACTAAGCTATACAGTTGGGAAAGATAATAACTTAACCCCTAATTGCCTCGGTCTGTTCTACATCTATATCCTCATTAAGATGTCTTAAACTAGGCCTAGGAATGCCTAGAATGGGATGAGGATGCAAAGATGTGCACAGAAAGCAGTTTCAGAATCTTCAGAAAAACAGAGTCCCGCTCGAGCGCAAGTTTCCCCGCTCGAGCGGACATGCAACAAAGGTACACGCTCGAGCGTCAACTTCCCCGCTCGAGCGTACTGTAAAAGTACTGGATGGGTGAAATCTCCACTCGACGGACGCTCGAGCGTAAGACACATGACTCCGCTCGAGCGTCCAATCCGCCGCTCGAGCGGACTCTAAAACAGTACAAGATGCTGGGAGCTCGATTTTTCCGCTGGAGCGGAACTTCCCCCGCTCGAGCGAACAACCAAAATCTAGAAATTTCAGATTTGAGTCCCAAGCTCAAAACCAAGTTCAAAAACAATATTTTCGATCCTCTTGGGCTATTTTCTGGAAAAACTCTTGCAAACTCAATGTACAACAAGTTTCAAAGCTCAATTTAAGAAATCAAAGCCCAAGGATGTTTAATCAAACTCATTTTCAAATCAATTTTCAAGAACAACATTCAAACATGACATGCATGTGACAATTTTCCATGAACTCAACTCAAAATCCAACAATACTAACATACATGCATGAATTATGCTCTATTTCAACATGCTAGAACTAATTCATGGCTCAATTCTACAATGAAGCATGAATCATGCAAAAACTAGCTCAATGACAACAATAAGAAGATGAAATTCCTACCTTAGTCTAGAATTAGAGATATGGAAGCTCAATTATGCACTTAAGCTTCAACTCCTTCAAGTCTTTCAAGCCAATTCACAAAGAAACAAGTTGAAATCAATTCTCCTAGCTTCTCTCTCTCTAAGGTCGGTGGTCTCAAGGAAATGGCTAAGGAAAAATGTTGTCTCTAAGTGTAGTAAGGCTCAAAGGTTATTTACATGTTGTCAAACATGTAAATAAGTCTAACTCCTTAATTAACTCAATTTAATCTAATTTAATCACACCTAATCAATTTTCAGATAATTATAGCATAAAATCATATAAATTATGGTGATTATAAAACATCATTCGGTTCCGGATTCGGCCGCCGATAAGGCCTTCAATTAGCAGTTTAAACACAAAGATACAAACAGATAATCCAACAATTCAAACAGATAGAAATGCAATACAATAGATATACTTAGTCAATTCAGTTTCAATTCTAGTCAGTCAGTTCAGTACTTTATTTAGTTCAATTATCAGTCATAATCAGTTCCAGTTTAACGGTAATCATCGTTTATCGGTAAGTAATGGTAAGGGTTATTACACCGAGCCAAGACAACTTTGGTGATGACAGACACGTGGCCTTGGACACGAGTCAGGGTTTTCTAAATTCTTCCAAAATAAAATATTTAGGTGGCGACTCTGTATCTGGCAAACCAGTCCATGTTTGGCACTTCTTTCTAAAACTCAGTTTTTCAAAAAACGATTTGCCGGATTTGGACTCTTTGGTGATTTATCGATCTTGCATTGCACTTTGTGAGATTAGATTCAGAACCGTAACATTTGAGTCTGAACTGTAGTGAGCCCAATGAAAAAAACGGGATTTCTCCCGGGACGTTCGGGGACGTCTACACTTCTCCACATACTTCTCCATGACTGCGCTCTCTCCGACATCGAATGCCTTGGAAATCTCTGAGTCGGCGATTTCTTTCGCCTTCTTCAACTATTCCAAATCTTCCTCTAGCTTCACGATCGCCTCTTTGGCCAACTTGAGCGCATCATCACTCATATTAGCCCTTTTCTTGGCAGCCTCCTGGAGTAGATCAGCATGTCTGACCTTTGCTTCTTTAGCGTTGGCACTCGCTTGCTCTTCTTCGACCTTTTTAGCCTTAAACTTGGCTTTAAGAGATGCCACCGCCAATTCGGCTAGAGCCTCTTTAGTTTTTCCCTTTTCAGTTTCAATCTCGACTTTGAGTATGCCGATTTGCTCAATGGCATCATAGTGACAGCGGCCGATTTCTGTAATCCTATCTGCCGCCTGAAATAAAACAAGGGCAAGTTAGTCGGCGTGCAAAAGAAACTAAAAGTGGAATTTTCCAAGGTATGTACCAATATCGCCGACTGAGCAGCTGATGCTATTGAAACCATGTCCGGTTTTGCACTGAACGTAGCCTTGTCCATCGGCAAAGAAATCGATGAAGCCATACTTAGGGCCATGACGGGATCTTTCATAGCCGACATTTCGGCAGAAACCAGTGCATTCTTCATTCTAGGTTGGATGATAAATGACGTCTCCAAGTCTTGGGACCCTTCTATGCAAGGCCATTTGTCTGTCAAGTCTTTGAAGACTCGACCTCTATTTCAGTGGGGTATTTTTCCCCCCTTTGTTCGGTGCATAAATCGCTCGGTTGTTGTTCAACGACCGAGTCAGCCACAACAACTTCTCACTCCCCTTCCTCAACAAGAACAGACGGTGGAGGTACTGATCTGGTGGCTTCGGCCCTCTTTTAGGCTGCCATCTTTTCGACATTTTTCCTTTTAGCCATCTGTGCGAGAGATTCTCTAGCCATGTTCACAGGATCTGTGTCAGGTAGGTCTCCTAGATCAGTGAAAATGTCGTCTTCTAAAGAAGATGTTTCAATTCGGCTTGAGGTGGATAGGAGGTCGAAGCCAACTTCCTCAAACACTGAATTAAGAGCTACGTTAACTTCCTTCCCTAAACGACCCTCAGACCCGTCAGAGTTTGACTGGCTCGGTTGCTCAGCGACCTGACCGCCGACTTTACCGCCTAGGTCTGAATCTGAACCCTCAAGGCTGATGTCCCTAAGGCTCTTGAAGTTTAGGAAGATGAGTGCTGTAAGATATTGTTCACCCCTTGGAATTGGGATATGATCAGCAGCTGAAAAAGTCTAATATGTTGGGTCATATCACAGTAGCACGTGGCCGGCCCCCGCCCTTGCTTTTAAAGGTTTGGATGGCTAAAGAATTTGAGCACGGTTTTGACTTGCTCAAGGACAGCGTCGTCAGCAGAAGTGAGTGCTTTCTTCAAATTGTTACCTTCACCCAATAAAAAAAAAATTAAATCGAAGCCGAATAAACATACAAGAGATACACAAACAAAAGAGAAATGGGTCTGTACGGCCACCTGGTTCACCTTTTTGTCTAGGCATAGGGTCCATGCGATCTTTGCCTTGGACAACGACCATGACGTCATCAATACGCTTACCAAAACTAGCAAGCATAGTCACTAAATGGTGATTAGTGTCCTTTGCTCTGAGAAAGTACCATCCCTGTCGACCAGAAGATTTCGCCAGGGCATAACAGTGCCGAATAGTAGGGATTCTTAGGTTAATCCTAAGTCGGCAATTTAATTCTATTATGCCCAATTAATTTGGGAAAAATTTATGTTTGGATGTGAAGGGAGTAGACCCCAATAGTGAAGAATAGCCCATAAAAATAGATGGAGGAAAAAAGGACTTCGCCCTCAGCAATTGACAAGAGAAAAAATATGATCGTACTCGCAACATTCCTCTTCATGTCAACTACGCTGTCTGCCACGAGTGACAGATGGATGTCATATGGAATTGAGAAATTGTGACGAAAGGTGGAAACACGGTCCGTAGAAAGGAGAGCTTTCAAGTGTGTCGCCATTCAAATCGAAATAGAAAATTTGCTAACTAAAAACGAACAAGAAAATGGGAGCTGGAATGAGGAAGAAATACAAAGAGGAGACGAACTTACAGGTCAAAGAGAGAAGGACAGTGGGGAGTAGGCAGAAATCGCAGAGGTCATGAAGAGGGAATGATACTGTGAGATAATCAGAAAGCCTTGCACATTCAAAAAATATTCGAAGGGACAACGCGGTTTCATATCGCATTAAATGAGCAATGTGTACGAAGGGGCGGGAAGTTATAATGATTTCTAAATCGTATTCATTCTGATACTTCAGTATTGGAAGAAGTGCGAGCGCCGTATTTTTAACTTTCGACACACAACCAAACATGCTGACTAAGTGGTATTAGTCAGATGTTCGGAAGGAAATTGTGAGGGCCGAACCGAATTAATGAGGAAGGCCAAGGAATCCGGTTGAGACATCAGACCGAAGACAATTCGACCTTGACTAGGCTCTTGAGGAGCCAAGTATGCGAATTGACCATATAAAGAGTTGAACGGGAGCCAAGGCTCAACAAGAAGGCCGACTAAATAATTATGTGCAAGGCCAAGAGTGGGCCCGACCTTTGGGTCTAGACATAATATAAAAAGGGAGGAATGTCAGCCAAAGAGAGGTATGTTAAAAAAAAGAAGATATTGAGATAAAAGTAAAATTTGAGAAAATACTGACTTGCCTGTTGGAGTGCTAATTTTGACACCCCCGATCGGAGTGTTCATCCCTTTTTCAGGTGGCAATCGGAGGATCAAGAGCATCTAACTGGATCCTAGAGTATTTCCAAACGAATTTACCACACATTTCATATGCATTCACCACACATTTCATATGCATTCATCATAATACGACTTTGTTAAGCATCATATAGATCACTAAACTTATCTTTACTGGACATTAGTTCATCCTATGTGGAACACAACTTTTAGGTGCTGATGGTATGCCTCTGCCAAGAGGATAGCTTGAGAGGACATTGGAGCGGGACACTCATTTTTGTTTTGTATAAGCCTAGGGCTTTATTTGATTAGGATTGACTAGCTTTTATTTTAACTAAGCGATGTCTTGGAATTTTGTAGCCATTAGGACAAGAACTTATATTTGTTTCCTTTTCTTTTTATTTATATATAGGTCAGATGCTGTAGATTCATAATCTAGGATTGATGGATGTATTAATGCATGCAATGCCTTTTGTAATATTTCAAGGAAATCTATGAATCAATGATAGTTTTTGTAATGCTTTCAATATTAAATGATTGAGACTATTAAGCTTTTGCATATCTATTGACGATTATGAGGGTATTTGTTGTCATTATTTTCGAGATGTTACAATAACTCTTGGTGCCTTGATAACCTTTCCTTTGTTTTGCCCACCACTATTGTAAGCACCATCAAGGGCTCCTTAATCAAATGGTTCAACCCATTTGAAGATGTCTTTACCTTGAATCACTCCACAAATGGTCTCTCTATTCTAAATCTGCCTACTCCCTTTGTGATAACCCCATTATGTGTCATGCCGTTAATCTTTAATTATGTTTGTGATTATGTGCTTAATATGATTTTAGATGCTAAGCATGTGAGTATATGTGTTTTTGAATTTATATCCGTCCATATTAGAGATATTTGTTCTATGTTATGCTATAATCTAAAATTGAGGGCCGTATAGGCCTCAGAAATTGAAATTAACTATACCATTGTGATTGACATAATTTTTAGAGCCTATGGTGAAATTTTCTTAAAGAATGATTTGGATCAAATTAATTAGATTAAATTGATTAAAATAGGTGTAATTGATTAACCTTAATCAAGTTTGATTAGTCTAAACTAATTACCTTATATAAATAACATTAGTTGGTAATTAAGCTCATATTTTTGAGCTCTCCTTCAATAATTTGGCTGAGGTTAAGTATTATATATATATGTATAGAGAGAGAGAGTGATTCTAAGAGAGAGGAGACTCAAATTTGAAGACTTGAACTAAAAGCTCGGAGATTCGAAGAGCTAGGCTCGAGAACTAGCTTAATTTGGAAGAGTTAAAGGCTTTAGGTGAGTAATTGAACCTTAGATTGTGAATTAAAATCTTATAGCTTGTGAATTCAAGAAAACTTTGTAATTTAGTACAAGACATGAGCATAGCATGAAGAATTTAGTGTTAAATCATACATACATGCAAGAATTTGAGAAGGCTCACATTTTTTAACATGATTTATGATATTTCATTTTGAATTCAAAGTCATATTGCAAATGCTTGCATGAATTGTCATGTTTTAAGGTTCAATTAAGTCTTGAAGCTTGTGAATGCAAGATATAAGACATGGATTTTACAAACATAAAGATTACGGTTGAGGAATTCATGTAATTTTGAACTATGGGTTAAAACTAGCTTCAAATATATGTATTTGGGAGAGTTCTTGCATGTTTGAGTGAGTCATACATGAATTTGGAACCTTGAATGTGTGTTTGAAGCTTAAATAGAATTCTGGAAATTCCAAAATTCGAGCAGTTTGCTCGAGCGATAGAACTATCGCTCGAGCATACATTTCAAGCTTCCAGTAATTTTGCAGGCATTGGAGTTTAGCTTGAGTGACCAAAAGACTACTCAAACGACCACCCTTTATTTTTGGTCTTGGCTTGAGCGACCAAGAAGTTGGCTCGACCATAAAATAAGAGCATCCAGTACTTTTGCTGATGAAGGGGTTCGCTCGAGCAACGAATGTTGCGCTTGAGCGAAGTACCTTGTTTCAGGAAACCTTGAAAAGTTGTATTATGTTCCGATTTTCATTCTTTTTCATTTCTGAGCATTTTTAGGCACACATTAAGCATCCTAAATGAACTAAAGAGTTATAAAGAAGCTTGAGATTTTTGTATGTGCTATGAATTATGTCGGGTCAATCGCGAGGACGAATCAACCATTTGAACACTGTGAGTAATATCTTAGTAAATATATTTTTCATGTATGCTATTTTCTAAATAATACCTATGTGGTAAGTTTTCCAAACTCATGAATTTGTATTATGAATGAGTATTCTACTTGTCTGATGGATAAAAGACTTGAAATGTGATTGATAAGCATGAAATTATAAGATTGGACCAAAGGTTGTTTTGTATGAATACATAATGGGCCTAAGGCCGTTTGGTATGATTGATGAGAAGGTGTAATGGGCCCAAGGCCATTTGGTATATTTGACAAGGACAAGGAATGGCCTTAAGGCCGTTTAGAATATTTGACAAAATAGATCTAAGGTCATCTTACATATGAATTGGACCGAAGGTTAAAGGACCAAAGGTCATTTTGAGCAAGGAATTAATTGGACCAAAGGTTGTTTTGAATGTAAATGCAAATGTAAACATGATCATGATTATAAACGCACACGTGAATATGAATTTGGAAATAATGGACCTAAGGTCGTTTTGTACATGTGAATTAAGGACAAGATGGTCATTTGTGAATGGATCCACGAAATGTAAACATAATCTTTAATTTGAATATGCGCATGAACCAGAACATGGAAATGTTGGGCTCAAGGTCATTCAGTACATTTGTTATGATCAGTTATGAAAAATGTTTGGACCTAAGGTCGTTTCGTCCCTTCGATATGTACTAAGTACAATGGATTGGACCCGAGGTCGTTCCGATATGATTTGTTTATGTATGTTATGAATGGGAATTACGTTCCATATCTATTAAGTACAAGTATGACTTATTTACATACAAATCTCATTCATTAACCTATTTACTCTGGTATTATTCATTGGGCGTTAGCTCACTTTTATCTATATTTATGTAGGTGAGCAACGGGATGTCCAGCCCCAGTCCCAGTGAGCTTGTGAGAGAACAAAGTTTGTGGAGTCAACCAAGGTCGCCTCATGCAAGAGGCTTTACTTTTGATTTTTCCTTTTGTTTCTTTTGTGGTCATGTGTGACCAAGTTTGAATGTAACCCTAGTTTTTGCTATGACTATTTGTGGATGTTCCTGGACATGAATGACGTTGTTTTTGTGTGAAAGTGTGAGTTATTATTGATATGAGTAAAAAGGTTTTTGTTCCATGCCATTTATGCACAAGTTCATTGGACAATCTTTATATTTTTGCTTCCGCTTTAGGCCCCTTTTGTTATGTTATGATTTGATTTCTGTCTAAGGTTGTAGGTAATCTCATGATTACTAGGTAGTTATGATCCTAATCCATAGAGTCGTCATGTTATGACAGAGTGGTATCAAAGCATGAGTTAATAACTCACACATTTGTCCAAGTGAGCAATAGAGTGTCTAGAAAAGACTTAAGTTGCATTCATGTGATAAATATATGCTGGAATGCGTTAAGAATATGCTAAAGTGTTCTAAAATATGTGACTACATGATATATCGACTGTTGCCTATCTGTATGTGCGTGGTCTTTCTGTCCATGGATATTGTTTACATTGTTTTTGTATGAAATATAATGCAAGTCTCATAAGATAATGGTGAGAACAAGGGCTGAGGAGATAGAGGAACCCTCTACTGCCAGACTAGATAAATGGAAAGGTTGATACAGGACATGGTAAAAACACTTAGGCAACAACGACAATGGCAACAACAGTGGCAACAACCGGCACCCCCACCTCTGATACAACCGGTGCAAGACTTGCAAAGTGATGACCAAACAATATCTCTCACCGGGGAGTTTAAGAAAATGAAGCCGCCACTATTCCATAGGGGAGTAGATCCATTGAAGGCTGAGGCTTTGGTCCTTGGTATTAAGAAAATGTTTGAAGTGTTTTCATGCCTTGAAGCACAGAAGGTATAGTTGGCCACCTTTACACTGGAAGATAAAGTAAGAAGATAGTGGATGTTGATTCGTAATGACAATAAGGGCATAGACTGGACACAATTTCTTAAGCTATTTTATGATAAATACTTTCCGCAATGTGCCCGTGATAAAAAAAGTATTCGAATTTGAGGGGCTTAGACAAGGAAATATGATTGTGGCAGAACATGAGGCAAAGTTTACAAAATTGGCTAGATTCGCACCGCATATGGTCAACACCGACTATAAGAAGGCAAGAAAGTTCAAGGGCGGTCTCTGCAATGATATTCAAGAAAGAGTGAATGTACTAAAACTGCCTACTTATGTTGATGTGTTAGACCGGGCTTTAATGTCAGAAAATAATATGACTAATCAGAGTAGATCGCCAACTGACTAGAAAAGTAAGAGACAGGGCTTCTTCTCAAAGAAGGGATCGTCGAAAAATGGAATACAGGATCCTTAAGTACATTGGGCTCCACTAGAGATACGACACCAACATGTAATCAATGTGGTAAGAAACACTGTGGGGTTTGTTACCGTGTTTACGGGGCTTACTTTGAATGTGGTAAAATGGGACATATGGCAAGGGATTGCACCCACACTAAACAACAAAGAAGTGGAAAACCAGCTTTTAGTTTAACCAGATCCATCCTAAAGCCGGGAAATACGAGGCATGCTACTACCATAAACACAATGAGACATGGGAGAGACTTTGCGCTTGTCCCAGGTGATACACGAAATACTGAAGCTATTGTCTCAAGTACTATCTCTATATGTACTCAAGATACTTTTGTGTCAATTGATTCTGGATCTACACATCCTATGTGTCTACTACATTTGCATCTAGATGGAATAGACCTCTAGAATCATTGCCATATCTGTTATGTGTATCTGTTCTATCTGGGGAATCTGTATTATGTACATGTGTGTATCGTATTTGTGATATACGTATTGGCAGTGCTACTTTATATGTGGATTTGTTACCTTTGAACATTAGATATTTTATGTGGTTCTGGGAATGGACTGGTTGTCTAAGTATGGTGCTATTATTGATTGTGTAACAAAACGGGTTTTGTTTAGACTGCTAGGACATGATGAGTTTGTGTTTGTTGGTAATGGTGTAGTGTCTCTACCTTATCTAATTTCAGCCATGAAAGCATGTAAACTGCTTATGAAGGGGTGTCAGGGTTACTTGTGTAGCATCTTGACTGAGCAATCTGTGAATGTTGAAATAGACAGTATTCTTTTTGTTAGAGAATTTCCGGATGTATTCCCAAATGAATTGCTATGAGAGTTGGTTGACAAAGAAATAGAGTTTACTATTGATGTTGTACCAGGCACCCAACCCATCTAAAAAATGCCTTACAGAATGTCTACCGTTGAAATGAAAGAATTGAAAGAACAGTTGCAAGACTTAATTAATAAAGGGTTTATCCAACCAAGCACTTCGCCATGGGGTGCACCGGTTTTATTTGTAAAGAAGAAAGATGGGACTTTATGTTTGTGCATTGACTACCTAGAATTGAACAAGGTAACGATCAGAAATAAATACCTTTTGCCTTGCATTGACGATTTGTTTGATTAGTTGCAGGGATCACAAGTATTTTCAAAAATTAATTTGAGATCCGGGTACCACCAGTTAAAGATGAAAGAAGAAGATGTTGAGAAAATCGCACTTCGAACAAGGTATGGTCACTATGAATTTCTTTATAATGCCATTTGGAGTAACTAATGCACTTGCAGCACTTATGGATCTTATGGACCAAAATTTTAAATTCTACCTTGATGAGTTTGTGGTGGTTTTTATTAATGACATTCTAATATATTCAAAGAGTAGAATGGAACATGAACAACATTTGAGAACTATCTTGCAAACACTTAAAGAAAAGAAATTATTTGCTAAACAGAAGAAATGTGAATTTTGGTTGGATAAGGTTATCTTCTCAGGGCATGTCATCAACAGAGATGGGATTTCTATAGACCCACAGAAGATAAAGGCAATTATGAACTGGCCCACACCGATAAATGTGACAGAAGTCCGCAATTTCATGGATTTAGCTAAGTATTATACGCGGTTTGTAAAAGGCTTCTCCAAGATAGTTGTACCGCTCACCCAACTTACACGCAAGGGGCAACCGTTTGAATGGAATGATGAAAGGGAATCTTGTGAAACCCTATATTTTTGAGGTATAAATATTTTACTGAGAGATATTGGTGGTAGTTTGGTGGTAAGATTTTTATATGAGAACCTAACTTATTTTCACTATTTGTTTTATCTCATTTTACCTCAATTTCATTATTATCATTATTCATCTCTTTTATTTATTTATTTATTTCTTTTTTAGTTTGCCTGGGCTCTAAGTAAAGGTTCTTTTCTTTCCTTCCAAGTAACCTTTCTTTGCCTACAAGACAATTGTCTTTCTTTTCCTCCAAGTTTACTTGGAGGCTACTCTTTAATAGTCTTTAGAGACGAAAACTAATGACAAAATTTTTTTTGTCACGAAATACGTATCTTTTAATGACAAAAATCATATTTCGTCTCCAAATGTACCATTTTTGGAGACAAAAATAAATTTCGTCACCAATCTAAATCATAATAAAAAAATTAGGTGACGAAATTATTTTTCGTCATTATTTACATTTTTTTTGTCACCAAATATTTTCCCGCTAATATTTTCGGAGAATGCCAAAATTTTGAGACTTTTGGTGACGAAAAAATTGGTCACCAATTATAAAATTATTAATGATGAATATATTTTTATCACCAATAATTTTAATATTTTAATATCATTTAGTGACAAAACGATTTTTGTGGCCAGTATTTTTATCTTTGGTGAAGAAATAATTTTGTCACCAATAAATAATTTAGTCATTAAATATTTTAGGGGGAAATAAAAATGTTTTGGCGCCCCAAACACACAATAATTTCTCGGTTGAAACCTATTTCACACACACACACACACAAACAAAGAGACAACGCTGCTGCTCACTCTTCTCATCGATTTAGACACAGATTCATCGCCGATCAGTTCACTCTCCTCACCGTCGCTGATCTGTTAGCTTCTCCTCTCCTCACCGCCCCTCGCTGCTGTGCCGATCTAGCCTCTCCTTCCCTTGCCGATCTCATCTCCTCTTCTCACCGCCGCTGATCTGTTAGTCTCTCTCTCTCTCTCTCGTTGCTCTTTTCTCTTGATGCTCTCTCTCTCTCTTTTGTTTTTCTACTCTCTGTTCTGTATACATTATATTGTTATACATATAATATATAGTTAGAAAGTAAGTAGAAACATTGTAAGTAGAAAGTAGTGGTGTTGAGGAAATTGTAAATATAGTGTAAATATAGTGTTATGATACTTGACACAATTAATTAAACGATGTAGTTAGTGTTGAGGAAATTACAAAATTTTAAAATAATACGATACAAATAGAACTCCCGGCATGATTTTTAGTCCTAGAAACACTGACAACAAAAAGCCAATGCCCCAAGCAAAATGGTGAGCCAAATACTAGGACTCAAGAGTACTTTAAAGCAATTTCATTAACACTGAACATCATCCAAAACAGTAATTTATTATGTATCAATTCCTACTTCAGAAAGGCAGGAAAGTACCCTGCAAATTATTATTATTATTATTATGATGTTATTCATGTGGCATTGATGTGGTTATGCCAAAAATATTAATTTCAACATCTACACAAATAAATTATAAAATTCATTTAAGACGTTGAATAATTTTCAATTTACAATGAGCTTTGGTATCCTAAGCCCCTTAAGCTCTTTTGGTTGGATTTCTTCTGCGACTTTAATACCTGAGTTTTTTTTGGTATTGTTTGGAAGCATGCTGTTTGATGGAGGAATCCGAAGTGGGATCATGATGTCTCTGACAATGTTATTACTTATAACATTACTCTTTGGGTGGATGGTGGGGTGGTGTTTGGTAATAGGTATGATTAGTGCTAGGAATGGGACACTTCTAGTTTTCTTGTTGTGATATGAACTAGTATCAAGTCATGCATCTTTGCCAACTACCCATGGGTTGGCTAATTTGGATACTCCTTCCCCCTCAAGTCAAACTCAAATTCATGCCACTGCTTTGATCATGATGAACAAAGTCATGATGGCCCTTTTTGTCCAACATGACCACCCAAATTTCTGGACTTATCATGCATCCTACAATCATTCATATAGAGCTTTTTTTTTTTTTCTCCCCCCTTATAATAATTTTAACTTTTTTTTATTAAACCCAATTGTTTCTTGACGTGCATGGCTGGATATAACATATTTTACTTCCTACTATTACCACCACTAATATTACAATGTTTCTACTTACTTTCTTGCAAGCATGAATGAGTTATAATATATGTATATATATATATCCTGCTCTATTATCTATATATAATATGTTTGGGTGAATTTGTTATACATATTTTATTTATAATTAGATTCTGAATATAACTCAATAGTTGATTTGTTGTTCAGATTGTTGAATATAACTCAATGTATATATAATATACATCATGTGCCATTATATATATATTTTTTTAATTATTTGTTGAATATAACTCAATAGTTGAATATAACTCAATGTATATATAATATACATCATGTGACATTATTATTATTTTTTTTAGTGATTTGTTGAATATAACTCAATGTATACACACAGATTCAAATGCCATTATTTTTTTTTTTAATGATTTGTTGACTATAACTCAATAGTTGAATATAACTCAATGTATACACATAGATTCATGTGCCATTATTTTTTTTAATGATTTGTTGAGTATAACTCAATAATTAAATATAACTGAATGTATAAACACAGATTCATGTGCCATTATTTTTTATTTTTAATGATTTGTTGAATATAACTCAATGTATAATATACATCATGTGCCATTATTTTTTTTTTAACGATTTGTTGTTCATGGTGGTGTTAGAATGTTAAAATCAATAATGACCATTTTTGTTAGTTTTTATTCCTTACTTGCATATAACATTAGAACTTGTATAAGAATCTTCATTAAAGATCTAGACATATATTTGGTGAAGTTGTTATTGAATTTTTCAATTTAATTAGTTCATAAATGCACAAGTCTACATTATACTATATTGTTCCTAATCTTTCATTTGTGATTAGACATGGATAAAAGTTGGATTGCCCTAGGTAGGACGGCTAATGGAAGGATGAGTAAACCATATAATGATGGGGTCAAGTTATTTCTTCAATTTGCAATGGGGGTTATAGACCATAATGGTAATCTGTTGTGCCCATGTATAAAGTGTGTGAATGTTTGTAGACAAAATCTTCAAAATATGAAAATTCATTTGCTCCAATATGGGATTATGCAAACTTACACTGTATGGCACCAGCACGGGGAACCCCGTGTTTCAAACGAGGCTTACCATGATGATGAGATGCGACTTGATGGTGATGAAATTGTAGGTGGTATTGAAGCCTTAGTGGAAAATCGAATAAGAGGGGAATCAACTGATACACCCCAAGGGGAGGAAGTGAGAACTTTTGATCAATTGTTGACTGATGCCAAGCGTGAGCTGTTCCCAAATTGTACAAATTATACTTTGTTAAAGTTTGTAATTGAGGTGCTTAATATGAAGGTAACAAATCATTGGAGCAATAAGTCAGTTGATATGATGCTAGAGTTTTTAAGTAGACTTTTACCAAAAGAAAATTTGGTTCCAAAGTCAACTTATGAAGCTAAGAAAATACTACGTGACTTAGGCTTGTCATATGAGCTCATTCATGCTTGCATAAATGATTGTGTCTTATTTTGGAAGGAGAATGCAACACTAGATAAATGTCCGACTTGTAAGACATCTAGATACAAGATCAATCGTGGAAGGGGTAAGAAGATCCCTCATAAAGTATTGTGGTACTTTCCTTTGACACCAAGGTTGAAAAGATTGTACATGTCAAGGAAGAGGGCTGAGGACATGAGATGGTACAAAGACAAATGAGTGGATGACGAGATATTGAGGCATCCCGCTGACAGTGATGAGTGGAAGGAATTTGATGCACAACATCCTGAGTTTGCCTTAGAGCCTCGAAATGTGAGGCTAGGGTTGGCCATTGATGGGTTTAACCCTTTTGGGAACATGAACAACCCTTATAGTTTGTGGCCCGTCATACTCATTCCATACAACTTGCCACCTTGGTTGGTTATGAAGGATCCATTTTCTTTGATGTCATTACTTATTCCTGGAGAATCGCAACCAGGGATTGATATTGACGTCTACATGCGACCATTGGTGGATGAGTTGAATGATTTATGGACAAATGGTGCATTGACCTACGACGCCTCCACCAATGAGACTTTTCGAATGCATGCAGCTTTGTTGTGGACAATACATGATTGGCCTGCATTTGGTGACATATCTAGGTGGAGAACAAAGGGTCATTATTCTTGTTACACTTGCCATGATGAATCGTATTTTCAATCTCTGAGAAGTAAGAAGGGGTACACTAACCATCTATGTTACTTGCCTTAGAACCACCCAGAAAGGCGAAAGAGTAGGGCTTACAATGGTAAGATTGAGAAATGGAAGAGATCTTTGGAGTTGCTGGCGGAAAAGATACATGACCAGTTGGACAACGTGACAGGTGTCATATATGGAAAGCATCCAAGTAATAGAAAAAGGCCCCGTCAAGCACCTAATTGGACAAAGGTAAGCATCTTGTATAAGTTACCCTATTGGAAGAAGCGAAAACTTCGACACAATATTGATGTCATGCATGTGGAGAAAATTTTTAGTGAAAATGTTTTCGAAACTATGTTAGGCATTGATGGAAAGAACAAGGACATAGACAAGGCACGATTAGACTTGGAAGATATGGATATAAAGAAAGAGCTATGGCTAACACAACGACCTGATGGATCATATGTCAAGCCTCAAGCAATCTTTGCATTGACACCTGCAGAGAGGGAGGGTTTCTTTGAATTTTTAAAACTGTCAAGTATCCAGATGGGTATGCGGCAAACATATCCAAATCAGTGAATGCAAGAAATGGTAGACTAGCAGGCCTAAAGAGCCACGACTGCCATGTACTAATACAAAGAATTCTTCCCATTGGAATGCGTGGTTACGTGGATAAAGAAATTAGCACAATACTTTTTGAGTTAGGCAATTTCTTCCAAGACCTATGCTCTAGGACACTAAGTGTCATGACCCGAACCCGCCCCTATGGGCTAAGGACGTAACCGGCCAGTAACCCTGAGATTACCTACGGCCTCAAACCAAAATAGACATAACTCAACAGAGTAAAGGGGCCAAACAGAAGCAATAATCAAAAACTTTGTCCATAGAGCCGTGCTTATATGCACTTCAAAACAAACCATACACATATATGTTAATAACCCACGTCAAAGGTGCAGTACCATAAAGTTCTTTACAGACAAGATCATCCAACTAAGTCAACCCATGACAGACTATTTACAACTATACATAAAGTCCTTGCCAACAAGACAAAATATAATCACATAACAAAATAGCAAGGATAGGTCTCGTGCGTGAGACACAAGGCTGACTTTCTCAAAACTCATGTTGTTCCTGGCAGACTTCACTGGGGCTGGGTTTGGACTTCCCTCAGCTCACTTACAAACACATGAATGAGCGTGAGCGATAGCCCAGTGAATAATATCAAATACAAAAGTCATATAAACAATATGTAGAACAACATACTCCAAACGGCCTTGGGCCCAATTCATATTCCTACTTAACATATGTACATTTATACAAAGTTTAGATCAAGTGACTGTAGTTCTAAACATACTGGCCTTTGGCCCATTCAGATTTCCATTCATGTCAAAACGGCCTCCGGCCCATTCATTTATGTCAAACGGCCTTCGGCCCACTCATTCATATCAAAACGGCCTTCGGCCCATACATTCGTATCAAAACGGCCTTGGGCCCATACATTCGTATCAAAACGGCCTTTGGCCCACTCATTCGTGTCAAAATGACCTTAGGTCCATTCATTTCTATCAAAACGACCTCCAGTCCATTCATTACTATCAAAACGACCTCTGGTCCAATTATTTTCATGTCAAAATTTTGTCTACAATCCCAATAAGCAAATCACAAAGCTTACAGGGAAGTGAACAATTGGACATTCACAATTATTCGATTATCGATATTACTCACAGTGATTGGCTTGTGGATTTGCCCTGGAGCTTGACCCTACACATTTCATGAACACAAGAGGGTCATTAACAATTCAATCCGTTCCTTAATTCACATATTCCTCTTAGGCTTTATTCTTGTCTCATTAATTCATTTACAATGCTTAACATATGCCTAAGAGTGCTTACAAGTGAAAGAGAACGGAAAACAGAACTCAGAATGCAAAAATGGATTTCAGAAAACAGGGTCCCCGATCAAGCGGACCTCTGATGCCTGTAAAAGTATTGGACATGGGAAATTTGCGCTCGAGCGTTAAATCTGATGCTCGAGTGGAAGGCCTCTTTACATGGATCCTCGCTCGAGCGTGAACTTACCCGCTCAAGCGGAAACCATGTCTGCAAAAAGTTCTGGATGTAGCATTTTTATACTCGAGCGCGAACTTGGACGCTCGAGCGGAAGTCCATCCTACATAGCTCCCCACTCGAGCATGGACTTCTCCGCTCGAGCGGCCATCAAGGTCTGCAGAAAAAAATACTGGGAGCACGTATTTCCCGCTCGAGCGGCCATTACCCCGCTCGAGTGGACTTCAAAATTCTGGAAAACTCAGAATGTGTTCTTGAGCACCAATTCGGTTTTCCAGCTAATTTCTCATGCATTCCAAGGCTCAAAGTTCACATATAACTGTTCTAACATGGTATAAACCCCAAATTACAACTCAATGGGGCTCAATTTCACAAATAAGTCACATACATGCCCCAATCTCACATCAAACTCATTAACAATGTACAAATTCTTGCATTCAAGCTCCCATTCCCATAATATATACATGCATGTGATGAATTAGCCACATTCTCAACTTAGACAACACAAATGGTGATCAAGACATAAGCTCTAATTTAAATTGCACAAGGATTATACATTTTCATGCTCAAATATGCAATTTTCAAAGTAATTCTTACATACATGCACATATTAAACTTCAATTCAACAATACAACTCAATTCCATTTCAATCTTGCTCTTGATCACCAAAATAGCTTGAACACACACAGAATTATAACTATAATCCAAGAATCACTCACCTAGGAGCTTGATGCTTACAATCTATGATCAAATCTTGGATTATCTTCAAGGTTCCCAAGCTTCAAGCTAGATTTTGCACCATTCCTCTCCCTTTCTCTTCCTAAGGCTGGACCTCGCTCTCTCTCAATTGTATATCTCAGATTTTTGAGTTGAATAGAGTTAAAGGGGAGTAGTGCTAACATACAACAAGCCCCACTAACCTTTTATTTTAATATAAAAATAGTTGGGCACTCAATTCATCAATTAAATCAATTTAATCTGACCTGAATCAATTTTCAATTAAATTTCACCGTAGGCTCTAAAAATTATGCCAATCACAATGGCGTAATCGATTTCGGGTTTCGTGGCCGATAAGGCCTTCAATTTAATTTCCAAAGCAGATTGTTCAGACAAATATTCCTACGGTGAACATATAGAATTCCAAAACCACATATATTCACATAATGGCACACAAAACCATATCAAAACATATAATCACATACGTATTAGGGATCAATTAACATAATACGGAACAGGGGTATCACACTAAGGCGGAGCGAACTGGAGAAATTAGAGGAACGTATAATACACATTTTATGCAAGCTTCAAAAGATCTTTCCTCCAGCCTTCTTCGATGTGATGATCCACTTGGCTGTTCATTTGCCTCATGAGGCTATTCTTGGAGGACCCGTACAATATCGATGGATGTACCCAATTGAAAGGTATTTTTACACTTATACTTGTAAATGAGATTTACGTAAGTGTGTCACATATGTAATTATACTCTTAATTCGTTCTCTCTTGAAGGTTTCTTGGAGCATTAAAAAAATATGTGACCAATCAAGCTCGACCAGAAGGTTCAATTGCTGAGGCTTACATTGTCAAAGAGTGCATTACTTTTTGTTCAATGTATGTTGATGGGATTGAAACCGTGCATAATCGACCAGAACAGAATGAAGATCGCGGTGAACGTCAACAAGGGTTGACAGTATTCATAGAAACTGCACGTCCAATTGGTCTAATCACACGAGATGCTGAAATGTCTCAAGAAATTCGTGATATTGCTGATTGGTTTATGTTGTACAATAGCCCGAAGATTGAAAAGTATTTGGAGTATGTGTTTCATTGAATTATGTTTATGCTTAGCTTTTTTATTTGCAAAACTACGTAGTAATCACTTCTTCTTTTCTTTTTTTTTTGAGTAGGGAACACAAAAATCTATTACAAACTCAAGATGGACATGACATAACCCACACACAACGACAAGAATTTCCCCAGTGGTTCAAAGAGAGGGTAAAATATTTATAATTCTTCGACATTTACAACTTCAACAAAATTAAAGTTTTATAAAATGTCGTCATTCCAAAATTATTTGCTTATTGTTTATTACATGTAATTGTAGATAAAGACATTGAGAATGGAAGAGTCATTAGAGGCAACTAATGAATTGTGGTCATTAGCAAATGGTCCTAATTTGCTAGTGAAAGAGTACTCAGGTTGCATAATCAATAGCAGCCAGTTCCATACTCGAGATCTAGACAACCGTCGTACGAGTCGGAATAATGGTGTGCTTACACACGGGGATCATGAAGGAAAATTGCATGACTTCTACGGTCACTTGTGCAAGGTTTTGGAATTTGACTACATATGTGGTAAAAATGTTGTTTTGTTCCAGTGTGAATGGTACAACACTGGTAACACTGGTAGAAACAGAACAATACGACTTGATACATATTGCACAAGCATTGACGTCACAAGTCGGTGGTACCAATCTGACCCATTTATCCTACCTAATCAAGCTAAGCAAGTCTTCTATCTGAATGATACCAAATTGGGTGAGCCTTGGAGTGTCGTACAAAGGGTGCAACATAGGGGTGTCTTTGATGTTCCGAACACTAGTGATAGAGAATTATTGGATCCTTTAGAAAATAATGATGTGTTCCAACAAGAAAACATTACTAATGTTGTTCCAATTGACATTGACCCAATTGTTCGATACTGTAGGGATGATGTTGAATTCAATGTTATTTCGGAAGTAGGGTCATCAGATGCGATAATGGAAGAGAATAGAGATGATGAAGGAGATGAAGAACATAACATTCCTGATGTTGATATGGATCCTGATATGGATTATGATATGTAATTTTTAGTATATCACTTTATTTTCGAACATATATTATTAATTAATGTAATTTTTATTTTATATGATTATGTTACTTTCTTTTTCTTCTTTTATGTAATGGTGAATGATGACATTGTCTATATATTTTAATTAAAGTTGAATTATGTTATATAGTTGTAGAAATGGTCCGAGGCAAAAAACAATGGCTGAAACCAGGTGATTTGAGAACCAAGAAGCTAACAGAATATGAGAAACAAAGAAATAAGCGAATCAAGGAGAATTGTGAGGTAATGAACAATCTTGGAGTGAAGAATATTACAAATTCTTTAGGGAGTGCGGTTCAACCCAAATGTGCAACTGCAACGGAAAAGGGAATTAGGGTTGAGGTAGATGATGATGTTGAGTATAACCTTTCAGAGAGTAAGGATGACAATGATGATGAGTCATTGGATTCCTTTGACCACGAGGTATTATACACATTTTATATTTGTGTGTGAACATGTCTTTTACTTTTTACATTTCTTCTTCACATATCTTACACATCATATCTTTTTTAAAATATATTTTAACTGTTTTAAATCTCGTTTTCACTGTTTGATTATGTTCTTTCATGAATAACAGATGGCACCAGGACTCCGTTTACGGTTTCATTCAAGGCCATTACTTCTCACCCCAGAGGAAAGGATGGATTCCCCAAGTGAGGAGGTCGGTACCCAACCCTTACCACCTCATAATGTGCAACCTGAGGACGAGGTGACTGCATCTACCATCATTGGTAAGTTTGCAAAGTTGTTTTTAAGGTTTAACTTGCATTTGTTTACATACTAACTCAATTAATATTACATTCTCACATCATCACATGACAGACGTGGTCGTGGCCCGACACGCGGCATACAGGCCCATCGCATTGTCGAGAAGGATAGGAAGATGTTAGTTCCTATACTTGAACAGTTTCGTGCACCAATAGGAGACAATGCCTCCAAGCTAGTCTCCAAAATTGGTATAGAGGTTCGAACGTAGTTACCAGACCTGAGCGTTCGCACGAGACTCTCAGTTTGAAAACTAAGTCCAAAAATGCACTTTTTCACACTTAAGCTTGAAAATAGGCCTTCGGGGGCCAAAATCATGTAATAGCCATGAGACGGCCCGGGAAACACCTCAAACACCTCGGGACAGACCAATGTGAGTTGTGGAAACTAACGAAACTAGCACAAGACTCCCGATTTGAAAACTAAGTCCAAAAATGCACTTTTTTACAATTAAGCTTGAAAATAGGCCTTCGGGGGTGAAAATCGTGCAACAGCAACGAGACGGCCTGGGAAACACTTCAAACACCTCGGGATGGACCGATGTGAGTTGTGGAAACTTACGGAACTAGCACGGGATTCCCAGTTTGAAAACTAAGTCCAAAAATGCACTTTTTCACACTTAAGCTTGAAAATAGGCCTTCGGGGGCCAAAATCATGCAACAGCCATGAGACGGCCTGGGAAACACCTCAAACACCTCAGGATGGACCAATGTGAGTTATGGAAACTTACGGAACTAACACGGGACTCCCGGTTTGAAAACTAAGTCCAAAAATGCACTTTTTTACACTTAAGCTTAAAAAATAGGCCTCCGATGGCCAAAATCATGCAACAGCCATGAGACGGCTCGGGAAACATCTCAAACACCTCGGGATGGACAAATGTGAGTTGTGGAAACTTACAGAACTAGTACGGGACTCTCGGTTTGAAAACTAAGTCCAAAAATGCACTTTTCCACACTTAAGCTTGAAAATAGGCCTTCGGGGGCCAAAACCGTGCAACAGCCACGAGACGGCCCGGGGAACACCTTAAACACCTCAGGAGGGACCAATGTGAGTTGTGGAAACTAAGGAAACTAGCATGGGACTCCCAGTTTGAAAACTAAGTCCAAAAATACACTTTTTTACAATTAAGCTTGAAATAGGCCTTCGGGGGCCAAAATCGTGCAACAGCTACGAGACGGCCCAGGAAACATCTCAAACACCTCGGGATGGACCAATGTGAGTTGTGGAAACTTACGGAACTAGCACAGGACTCCCGGTTTGAAAACTAAGTCCAAAAATGTACTTTTTCACACTTAAGCTTGAAAATAGGCATTCGGGGGCCAAAATCGTGCAACAGCCATAAGACGGCCCGAGAAACACCTCAAACACCTCGGGATGAACCAATGTGAGTTGTGGAAACTTACAGAACTAGCACGGGACTCCCGGTTTGAAAACTAAGTCCAAAAATGCATGTTAAATTGTATATGTTATGGATAAGATAATAATTGTCTAACTAACTTTTTTTTTCTGTTTCATTTTTTTGCAGATTCGAGATTTGATATGGACGTGTTTGGTAATTTGGAGGGCTGATGGTAGCTCATTTTGTGTTTTTGTTCATATTACCTTACATGTATTTTGGTTGTGTTGTAAATTTTATATTTATGTTAGTATTACGGGGCATGTTTGGTAATCCGCCCTTGATATTTTATTTTTGTTGATATTAGTAGACATGTTTTTTGTTGGATATTAGGAGATGTGTTTGGTAATCTGCATACGGTTGATATTATATTTTTGTGGATATTAGTAGACGTTTTTTGTGGATATTATGAGACATGTTTATAATCCGCATGCAGTTCATATTGTATTTTTTGTGGATAGTGCTAAAATTCGATTGTGATGTTTATGAAAATGAACAAATTTTTGTATTAATTTGTAATAGATATTTTATTGAACAGGTTATTGAAATGCGCCGAGAATTGTTACTAAAAATAAAAAATTTCGGAAGAAAATAGTACCCCCATTTTCAAAATTTTTAACTTTTATTAGTGACGAAATAAAAAATGTCGCTATTAGTTTTCAAAAAACATGACAAATAATTTTGTCACTAATGATATAGTATGAAACAAATAATTTCATCACATTTGCTGAATATTTCGTTGCTAAATTGAAATATTTGGTGACAAAATGTTTTTTGTCATTGAATAATTTTCTTTTTTGCTCATTTTAGTGACAAATTTTTTTGTCACCTTAATCCATATCATTAGTGAGGAAAACTTTCGATAATAAAATATATTTGGTGACGAAATATTTTGTAATACCCCTGTTCTGTATTACGTTAATTAGTCCTTAATATGAGTAGGATTATGTGTATGATATGATTTTGTGTGCCAATTATGTGAATATATGTGGTTTTGAATATTTATCTGTTTACCGTAGGAATATCTGTTTGACTATCCGCTTTGGAAATTAAATTGAAGGCCTTATCGGCCACAGAACCCGAAATTGATTATGCCATTGTGATTGGCATAATTTTTAGAGCCTACGGTGAAATTTAATTGAAAATTGATTCGGATCAAATTAATTGGATTAAAATAATGATTTAGTGCTCAAATATTTAATGTTGGTGATTGTAATTGAGTGAAATGGTACTTAGTGGAGCATATTATACCTAACCCCTCTTTATTTGTTCATTTGGCCGAAATCAACTCCAAGAGAGGAGAGGGAGGTTCGGCTAGAGAGAGAAAGTATAGGAGATTGTAAATTTGATCTTGAAGCTTGGGAATTTGAAGATTTAATTCAAGAATTGGCTAGAGCTTGGGTGTTTGAGGCTCCTAGGTGAGTGATCAACCCTTTGACTCATGGATTTTAATTTGTATTTTGTAGATTCAAAGATGAATGATGAGAAAGAGCATGTATTGAGTTGGTCTTGTTGAATTGAAAGACTATATATGCATGCATGTATGTAATTGTTTTGAATTTTGCATATTTGAGCTTGAATTACATGACTCATGTTGAGTTTTGATTATTGACCATGTATTTGACCATCTCTTTACCAATTAAGTTGAGGATGTTTTGTATATTTCACATGCAAGTGCAAATCATAGGAGTTTGAGTCTTGCATGTTTGAATCTAGTGTGTAGGTGATGAGTTTGAGTTAATTTGGAGCATGCATGTGATCAATTTGTGAAATTGAGCTCCATGTTGATGTATTTTAGTGTTGGTACCATGTTAGTACAAGTATATGTGAAATTGGAGCCATAATATGTAAGAAATGTGGTTGAAATGTCGAATTTGAAGCTCAAGAACTTGATTTGGAATTTCCAGAATTTTGATGTCCGCTCGAGCGGGGAAACCGCCGCTCGAGCGTGAATTTCGTGCTCCCAGTATTTTTGCAGAGTTGAATGTCCGCTCGAGCGGGAAAGTTCACACTCGAGCAGGGAGCTATGTAGACAGGCCTTCAGCTCGAGCGCCAGACTTAACGCTCGAGTGTAATTTTGATGCATTCAGTACTTTTGCAGACCTCATGGGTCCACTCGAGCAGGGAAGTCCACGCTCGAGCGGGGACCCTGTTTTCTGAAATTTTGTTTGGGCCTTCTGTGTTTCGTTTTCTGTTCTCTTTCACTTCAAGGTACTCTTAGGCATACATTGAGCATTGTAAATGAGATAAGAAGATAAGATTAAAGCCTAAAGAGGAAAATGTGAATTTAGAACGGATTGAATTGTTTGTGACCCTTTTGTGTTCATGGAATGTGTAGGGTCGAGCTCCAGGGCAAACCAACCAACCGATCACTGTGAGTAATATCTTAACAAGACATTTAAAATATACTGTTGTCCAATTGTTTACTTCTATGTAAGTTTTGTAAGTTCATTAATTTGAATGGTGGATAGCGATTGATATGAATGATAGGGCCAAAGGCCGATTGATATGAATGATTGGGCCAAAGGCCGATTGACATAAATGATTGGGCCAAAGGCCGATTGACATAAACGATTGGGCCGAAGGCCGATTGACATAAATGATTGAGTCGAAGGCCGATTGATATGAATGATTGGGCCAAAGGCCGATTGATATGAATGATTAGGCCAAAGGCCGATTGATATGAATGATTGGGCCAAAGGCCGATTGACATAAATGATTGGGTCGAAGGCCGATTGATCCAAGTGATTGGGCCAAAGGCCGTCTGCTGTAACTGTTTCAAAGATTGCTTATGTATCTACCTTATTTGATATTATTCATTGGGCTTTCGCTCACGCTCATTCATGTACATGTAGGTGAGCCAAGGGACGTCCAGAACCAGCCTCAGTGAAATTGTGAGAAACAGTCAGAGTTTTGAGGAGTCAGCCCAAACGTCTCACGCACGAGACTGTCTTCGCTTTTGTCCTTTGTTCATAGTTATGTTATGTTGGCTAAAGCATTGGACTACTTTTGTATATAAGTCTTGGGTTCGACTGATTTAAACTTGTATGATCCTGTATGTACAATGTTTTATATTGGTACATATTTTGATGTGAGTTATTAACACATAAATGTTTGAAATGTTATGGTGTGCATATAAGCACAGCTCTATGGACAAAGTTTTAATTTTGCTTCCGTTTGGCCCCTTTACTTTGATGAGTATTTGTTTTACATGGTTTGAGGCCGTAGGTAATCTCGTGATTACTGGCCAGTTACGGCCTTAACCCATAGGGGCGGGTTCAGGTCATGACCTATTTCGTCGTAAAAAACAATTAAAATAAAATATTATTTAGTTTTGGTGATGAAATTGGTGTTTTAGATGACAAAAAATTCAACATTTGGAGACAAAACATTTCGTCGCCAAAAATGAAAAATAGGTGACAAAACTGTTTTTCGTCACCAGGTACTTTTTGTGACGACGTATAGGCCACGAACGTGGTGACAATTTTTTTTCGTCACAGATCACTTTAGTGACGAAATTTTGATGTTTGGAGACAAAATCATTCTGTCACCAAAGGCCTTTTTTGTTGTAGTGTCCAAGTTTACTTGGAGGCTACTCTTTATTTTCCCAATAAATTTGAACTCATCCTCTCAACTTCTTTCTATGGTTCTTCTTGGTCCATCTGTATCTCTCTCTCTTTCTTCATGATCAAAATTTAGAGTTTAGATTAAGAGTATTTAGAGTGAGAGTTAGCATTTTATTTAAGATGAGAGTTACAAATTTTGTTAAACTTTACAAACCTTTTCAATCCACAACCTTTGGAGATTTATGGTGATATAGCAGATGATTAAAGCATTGGTGTTTGAGGGATTTTTCATTAAGTGGTCATGGAATTGTTTTAAGGTAATTCGGGTGGTATACAATATGCTTCCTCTAAATCTTTTTGCAAATAGTTTTTATCTTAATTACTTCACATTTGTACTCCTCTTAATTATCATGGTCATATGTTAAATTCTATGGAATCATTCTTATTGATATGTTTGATTATTCTAGTCATCTGATAAATTTAGTGAAGTTGTTTTGTGTAGTTAGTGTTGACTTGTTTGGCTAAATGACGTAGAAATGCTCCATACATGGATCGAATAGACCTTGCCAATAACTTGGACCAATAGCCCAGATAAGTGGTTGTGCTTGGGTGACGTGGATGAGGCCGATCACTGGTCATGTACCGAGTAGGACCGGGTATTTGGTCCTGGATAAATATCATATGTCGAGTTGACTCGTTTGTGCAATTAGGTAAATTACATGGTGTCTCGAATCGAATTATTTGTGCCATGTCGTAAATTGTTGGATCCCTATTGATTTATTCTCTATCCGAGCATTGTTATTCTTGTCATATCATATACTTCCCAAATTAATTTATTTTTTAGGTGTGGAACAAATCTAGTGGCAATTGGAGTTAAAGCATTTAAAGGATTATTAAGTTGGAGATTTTCGGGCTCGCAACTATATATTATTTTTGGAGATTTGTATAAATTATAAATTATAGACATTTGTGTAATTATTTTGGGGCCAATTTATATTTTTGAAGTTATTAAATAGTTAGAATTTTAAATTTGTGGCTGATTTGATTTATTAACGGCCTAGAAGTTGGGGCGTTACAAATCTGCCTTCTAAGAACTAAAAATGAGATTGACTACTGCACCAATATTGACATTGCCTTAAGGTACGAAAATTTTTGTGATATTTAGTGATGCTTCTTACAAGGGTCTGAGTTGTGTGTTAATGCTGAATGGGAGAGTAATTGCCTATGCCTCCAGATAGTTGAGACCACGTGAAAAGAACTAGCCGGCGCATCACCTAGAATTGGTTGTAGTTGTCTTTGCTTTGAAAATTTGGCGATGTCGCGCCCCAAAATAATTACAATAATTCAACTCCAAACATTGGTATAATGTGATATAAATAAAATAAGAAGCTTTGATTCATCAGAGTTAATGTACAAAAGATGACACATGCGATGTACATTCATAAATCGTTCATCCTGAATCTACAACATGTGTTACAAGACGAAAAAAGAATGGAAGCTAAACAGATATTCATATGCCCTAATGGCTTACATCTTTCCAAGACCGTGCTTGGTTGCAACAAAATGAGTCATAAGCTCAATACAAATAAAGCCCTAGGCTTGTACAAAAGACAAATACAAAGTAAACAAAAGTGAGCCTTCAGCTCCACAATCCTTTCAAGCTAAGTCCTTGGCAGAAGCATATCACTAGCACCTGAAAATGGTTTTTCCCAAGTAGAATGAGCCAAAGCCCAGTAGAAACAATCTAACACAATATATGAATATTAACAAAGATATAAGTATGATATGCAAATATAATGCCCATGATAAAAATCATTCGTATTCTTATAAGATCATAATATGCCAAGTTCCATATTTCAAGCCATTTTATCTTAATTCATTTCATGGAAATTCATTTCACCTCAATCCATAAGTCAAGTCCATTATTATCCAAACAACCCAACTAAGGCTACAACTCAGTGGTTCTTTAACCAATACAATCATTACACAAACACTTCAAAATTTTTATTTTACAAAAATTTCATCCACGGGAATCAACACCCATGTATATGCGTGGTTTTCAGGATTTTCATTGTGGACACATAGGCCAACTTAATTCAATGGAGTCCATCCCTTTTTTTTCTCCCAAACGTAGAGTACATCCCCTTTCTCCTCCCAAATATCTTACATGTACAATGTATCAAAATATAGTTATATTCAATGATAACAATTAAGAGATTAGTTTCAATTCACTTAATCCTTATGCAATTTCTACAATAATCACAGCTATCCTCCACTGATAGCCTAAAACAGATATTTCTAAATAGATATACAATCTTCAAAATAGATAAATTATCTAAATTTCCATAGATGAGAGATAACAAGTATCCAACTCTACTCTTTATATAAAGATCCATCCAATTTCATATTCCCAATACCAATTTCATTATTTATATAAAATAATTGTTTGAAACATTTTAGGGAAAAACTTTATTCTCTCCAAAGTCCAACCCATGTGTCAAAATCAGCAAATTTAACACAACACAGCTTCATATCTACACCCATAACCATTTTCAATATCTTCACTTGAAAACATCTCTTTTGATTTTAAACCAAAAACCTAGGTTTGTCCAAAATCCTCCAAATCTCAACATTATTTACACAATCAATGAATAACTACGTTAAAAATCATAGGAGAGTGTAGAAAGTCCTTACCTCAAAATGAGAAGACAAGCGAAGCAATGTAAGAACTCCAACAATGCCGAAACCAAAGTTTATTCGAATCAAAACGTAGCCCTTGAGGTGTTTCTACCTTTTTCCCAAACACACTAGGGTAGAGAAACCAATGGATCTAGATAAAAATGGAGAGAGAGAGAGAGAGAGAGTGAGTTTTAGAGAGAGAAACTCAAGATCTAGGGATTTGAAATGTTTTAGAGAGAGAAAGAGATGAAAAAGTGATGTAAAAAGTGGTTGTTAAAAACTAATATACGTACAGTCCACTCGAGCGCAAGAAGCGACGCTCAAGCGTAGAATGTACACTCCCAGTAGTTTTGCAGACAATAGACCAATGCTCGAGCGCAAGAAGAGCCGATTGAGCTAAGCCCGCTCGAGCGCAGAAAGAACCGCTCGAGTGTAGAATACACTCTCTCAGTATTTTTGTAGACCTACAAAAGTACTGAGAGTTTGCAAAGCTCACTCGAACACACGAAGTGCCGCTCGAGCGGAGGGGTAAAAATCTAGGCAACAAAAGTTTGGAAACTAAGCAACCAACCTGTCCCGAACACAACCACAACAATCCAATAATGAAATTTAAGGAGATACAATGGAAGCAAGATGTGAACAACAATATGAAACCATGAAACCTGAGTCTGGGATACAACAAGAGTCAGATCAAAACCGAAATCACTATAGGCGGCATTACTTGTATGGAGCAAAATGTGAAGTTTATACCAATCATAAAAGCTTGAAGTACTTTTTTACCAAAAAGAGTTGAACATGTAACAAAGAAGATGGCTTGAACTGATAAAAGACTATGATCTTCAAATTCAATATCACCCGGGTAAAGCTAACACCATAGCTGACGCTTTGAGTAGAAAGTCAACAGGGAGTTTAGCTTGTTTGCTTACTGAACAAGAAGAAGTACTAAAAGATTTTGAGAAATTCGAGATTGAAGTAATATACATGAACATGGCAGAAAGATGACTGCCATTTTAGTTGAACTACTAATTATTGATGAGATCAAACAGAAACAAAGGGAGGATGAATTCCTCAAGAAAGTAATTGATGAGTTTGAAATGAATCCAAATCAGGGTTTAATGTGGAGAATGAAGTGTTGAAATTCCAAAACAGATTGTGTGTTCAAAATATCTCTGATCTGAAGAAGAGAATTTTGGATGAAGCCCACAAGTCAATGTTTGAGATACATCTGGGCAACAATAAGATGTATCGGGATTTGAAACAAAGTTATTGGTGGCCTAATATGAAACGGGAAATTGCAGAATATGTGTCTAAATGTCTTTAATGTCATCAAGTTAAAGCTGAACACTAGAAATCAGCAGGTCTACTTTAACCTCTCCTTATTCCGGAATGGAAATGAGAGCACATAACCATAGGCTTTATTGTCAGACTACCTCGAACCCAAGAGGTATTAATTTTATTTGGGTTATAGTTGATAGATTGACTAAATCTGCACATTTTCTTCCTGTTCAAACCACTTATCATGCATATAGATCGGCTACCTTTTATGTTGATGAAATTGTCCTTTTACATGGAGTGTCGGTGTTTATTATGTCGGATAGAGATCCGAAATTTGTATTTAGATTATGGAAAAGCCTTCAAGCGGCAATGGGGACAGAACTCAGATTTAGTATTACATTCCATTCGCAAACTAATGGACAATCAGAACGAATTATACAAACTCTAGAAGATATGCTCCGAATGTAAGTCTTAGATTTTTAGGGGAGTTGTGAAGATTACTTACCATTGGCAGAGTTTGTGTATAATAACAACTTCAACTCCAGCATTGGCATGGAACCGTATGAAGCCTTATATGGCAGGAAATGTAGATCACCGGTCTGTTGGACAGAAGTCGAGGATAGAGTCTTACTTGGGCCTGAAATTTTGTAAACTACCACTGAAAAGATTAACGTTATTCAGCAAAGACTCAAGACAGCTCAAAGCTGACAAGAGAGTTATGCGAATGTTAGAAGAAGGCCTCTTGAATATGAGGTTGGTGATCATGTGTTCATCCATGTGATTCCAATGAAAGGCCAGTCGAGATTCGATAAGAAGGGTAAGCTGTCACCCCGTTACATTAGTCCATTTCAAATTCTGAAGAGACTTGGTCCGGTTGCCTATAGAGTTGCTTTGCCGCTGGGTATGGAACAAATGTGTTCCATGTGTCAATGTTGAGGGGCTACCTCCGGGATCCATTTCATGTAATCGACTATCACCGAATAACCCTTAACGAGAATATGGAATATGAGGAATAGTTAGGACAAATTATTGACCAACAAGTGGAACAAATGAGAAACAAATCCATTCTAATAGTGAAAGTAGAATGGAGAGACCACTATGGAAACGAAGCCACGTGGGAAAAAGAAGATGAGATGCAACAACACTACCTACATTTGTTTCCAACAAAAGGTAACATAAGTTTGGAGGACCAATCTTCCTAAAAGGGGGAAAACTGTGATAACCCCGTTCTGTGTTATACCTTTAATCTTTAATTATATTTGTGATTATGTGCTTAATATGATTTTGGATGCTCAACATGTCATTATATATGTTTTTTAGTTTTTGTCTGTCTGTCGTAGAGATATTTGTTCTATGTTCTGCTATAATCTGAAATTGAGGGTCGTAGAGGCCTTAGAAACCGAAATCGACTGTACCATTGTGATTAACATAATTTTTAGAGCGTATGGTGAAATTTGATTAAAATAAGTGTAATTGATTAACCTTAATCAAGTCTGATTAGGCTAAGCTAATTACCTTATATAAATAAGATGAGTTGGTGATTAAGCTCATATTTTTGAGCTCTCCTTCAACATTTTGGCTGAGGTTAAGCATTATAGAGAGAGTGTGTGTGTGTGTGGTTCTAAGAGAGATGAGACTTAGATTTGAAGACTTGAACTAAAAGCTTGGAGATTTGAAGAGCTAGGCTCAAGAACTAGCTTAATTTGGAAGAGTTAAAGGCTCTAGGTGAGTAATTGAACCTTAGATTGTGAATTAAAATCTTAAATCATGTGAATTCAAGAAAACTTTGTAATTTAGTGCAAGACATGAGCATAGCATGAAGAATTTAATGTTAAATCATACATGCATGCAAGAATTTGTGAAGGCTCATGCTTTTGAACATGATTTATGATATTTTAGTTTGAATTCAAAGTCATATTGCACATGCATGCATGAATTGTCATGTTTTAGGGTTCAATTTTAAGTCTTGAAGCTTGTGAATGCAAGATATAGGACATGGATTTTACAAACATAGAGATTACGGTTTGAATTTTGAACTATGGGTTGAAACTAGTTTCAAATATATGTCTTTGGGAGTGTCCATTCATGTTTGAGTGAGTCATATATAAATTTGGAACCTTGAATGTGTGTTTGAAGCTAAAAAAGAATTATGGAAATTCCAGAATTCTAGCAGTTTGCTCGAGTGATGGAATTATCACTCGAGCGTACATTTTGAGCTCCAAGTACTTTTGCAAGCATTGGACGTAGGTTCGAGCAACCACCCTTTATTTTTGGTCTTGGCTTGAGTGACCAAGAAGTTGGCTCCAGCATAAAATGAGAGCATCCAATACTTTTGCAGACCAAGGGGTTTGCTCGAGCGACCAATGTTGCGCTCAAGCGAAGTACCGTGTTTTAGGAAATTTTGAAAAGTTGTATTATGTCCCGATTTCTGTTCTTTTTCATTTATGAGCATTCTTAGGCATACATTGAGCATCATAAATGAACTAAAGAGTTAGAAAGAAGCCTAAGAAAGGTAAACAAATTAAAGAACAGTTTGAATTGTATTGTTACCCGATTTCCGTATGTGCTATGAATTGTGTAGGGTCAATCACGAGGACAAATCAACAATCTGAACATTGCGAGTAATATCTTAGTAAAGATATTTTTCACGTATATAATTTTCTCAATACTAGCTATGTGGTAAGTTTTCTAAACTCATGAATTTGTATTATGAATGAGTATTCTACTTGTCTGATGGATAAAAGACTTGAAACGTGATTGATAAGCACAAAATTATGAGATTGGACCAAAGGTCATTTTGTATGAATACTGTAACACTTGTGTCCTTCAAAGAATTTTGGAAAGTGTATTTGAATCCTTTATTTTTATTTTGGAAATCTTTGGTGTTGTCTTGGGTTGGTTTTGGAAGATCATAATCCGATTTAAACTTGTTGGGTTTGGTTGTTCGCACTTGTTCTCGTAAAAAGTTCCTTGGAAACTTAGAAATTCTATGCTAGGGTCGACATCAGCCTTCCTAAGGGTCGACTCTTACTTGTTGGTGAAGTTCTTGGGAGTGTTGCTGGAAAATAGGGTAGATACTAGTCTAGAGAAGGTCGACCCTCTTATGTCTATGTCTTGGTTGCTGGGAAATAGGGTAGACACCAGTCTAGGAGAGGGTCGACCCTCTTGCATGCTGTCAAACATAAGTTCCTTCATAGGGTCGACCCCTGCAACCATTTTTTTCAGATTTAAGTTCGGTTTTGGGACTAGTTTTTGGGGATTTTGACTTGATCTTTGGGGTTTGACTTTGGGACTTTATTTCATTATGACCTAGCACTATAAATAGGCCCCTCACTTAACCTTTTCTTTACTTTTCTTCTCTTTCTCCCTCTCCAAACCGTCACACACACACTCTCTCTCTCTCCAAAATCACTTTTTGCTCAAAGATCTTTAGATCTACTCTCTTGGAAGCATCTCCTTGCCTTGCTCCTTTGAGATTAAGTGTAGAGCTTGTCAAGAGTGTCGTTTTGATCCAAGTAGAAGTTGATTTCGACATCTTTGGATTTCCAACCTTGTTTTGCTCATCTTCTCTTCTAAGCTTGAGGTAGGGATTTTCTGCACTATAATATGATTTTTAGCTTAGTTATTTGCTATTGTGTATAGATGATGAGATTTGGTTATGGTTTGGACAAATCTAAGATTTGGGTGTGAAATGAAAAGGGGGGTTTTTGATGAATATAAGGTAAACGAGTATGAGGCTTGAATATAGGATCATGTTGTGCCAAAATAGTTGATTTTGGTGTTTGGGTTGATATTTGGAAAGAAAGAGATTTTGCCCTAATTTTGATTAAATTATTATTTTGTATAAATAATTGGGATTAGCATTGAAAATGTGAAATTGGAAGGTTATGGGTATAGATGGTGAAATTTGATATGTATTATCACTTTTGGAAGTTGTAAATAAACTATTTATCTTGAGATTGAATATCTGTTTAGAGATAAATGTATTGGGCTATCAGTGGAGGATAGCTATGATTGTTGTAGAAATTGCATAAGGATTAGGCAATTTAATGCTAATCAAATGTTGGTTGTCATTGCATATGACTATGTTTATAAATACATTGTATATGTATGTTTATTTGGGAGGAGAAAGGGGATGGACTCCGCTGAAAGGAAGTTGGCCGGAGTGTCCTGGGTGAAAGACCCGAAATCATATATATACATGGGTGTCGATTCCCGCGGACGAAATATCCGTAAAATGGCATATTTGAGAAAACATACATGGGTGCCGATTCCCACAGACGAAATATTTGTAAAATGACATATTTGAGAAAACCTACATGGGTGACAATTCCTTCGAACGAAATATCCATAAAATGACAAAGTTAGAAGTGTTTATGTGTGTTTTGCATATTTGGAAAACCATTGAGTTGTAGTCTTATTTGGTTGTTGAAAGATAATGAATTTAACTCTTGAATTGAGTAGTGTATATGAACTGGAAATGAATAGATGGAACATGGAATAAGATTGGCCTCAGTGGCATATGGATATGTAGGCCTTGTAGATGCTTCCATATCGGTATTGTTTATATACGTGGTATTTATACCTTTGCTAAACTTCATAAATTGTGTTAGATTATTTCTACTGGGCTGTTAGCTCACCCTATAAGGGAATACCATTTTTCAGGTACAGATGAGATGTTTTCTTCAAGGCAATAGAGTGGATGGACTTTTGGGAAGCAAGACCTTCTTAATTATGTATTATTGTGTGTGTTTGTTGGTATTTGTAAAGCAAAGGGCTTAAGATGTAACAAGCGAGACTCAATTTTGTGTAACCAAGCAATGACTTGGAAAGATGTAAGCCTACATGGCATTTAATTGTTTGTTAAACAGTAAACTCTAATGTATGAAAGTATGTTGTTTCTCATATTTATTCCACATATGAGTTATCTTTACTGTATTATTTTGGGGGCGTTACAACTTGGTATCAGAGCGTACCGGGTTTGAATACTTTGGGTACGTGGGAAGTGGTTAGTACCACAATGGGTTTGTCTCGCTTGATTGAGACGTTAGCATGTATTGTATGTGTTTCTGTGACTATGTGCTTACATGGAATGATTTATTGTTGTCCAATGTATTAGGACACAAGTGAGTTAGCGTTGTCACGTTTGTGAATGTGCTAATCTCTTGTTGTTACCTTTATTAGCATATCTAGACGTGGACGTGGTGGTGGTAGACGTGGTAGACCTATAGGGCATGAGATGCCGATACCGGATGACATTCCGACATAGGAGGAAGGAATTGGTCAAGCCAATGTGGCTGAACCAGTTGGTCATCAGGACATGGGTGCCTTAGCCCGTGAAATGGCTGGAGCATTGAGAGAATCTATGGATATTCTCAGGGCTGAGAATCAGGTCCAAGCCTAGTAGTTGAAGCAGGGCCATCCTTTTTGAAGAGGGAGTTCTTCCGGTCGAATCCAGATGAGTTTGTGGGTGATCCCAGGGAGCCACTGAAGGCAGATGAGTGGCTAGAACAGTTAGTGAAGACATTCGAGATGCTTGGCATCGAGGATGATCAGTTGAAAGTGACCTTGGCGTCTTTCCAATTGAAGGGGGATGCGGGTCAGTGGTGGAAGTGTGCACGTGGGCACATTGGAGGAACTTGGGAGGCTTTTGTTAAGGCTTTCCAGGATAAATTTCTACCTCCTACAGTTAGGGAGAAGTTGAGAGATCAATTCTCTAAATTGTTACAGTTGAACATGCCAGTGGCTGAGTTTGAGGCAACCTTTACTAGCTTGTCGAGGTTTGCACCTGAGTTGGTGGCGACTGAGGAGCGCCGTTGTTTGGAGTTTGAAAAGAGGTTAAGGACCGAGTTAATGTATAGAATTACCGGTTCCATGACCAGAGATTATGGGCGCCTTGTGTAGGCTGCAGCCCACCTTGAAACTATTATGCAGGCAGAAGAGGAAATGATGAGAGGCTCCAGGAGGAGTCAGGATAGTCAGGGGGACAGTAAGAGGCAGAGGGGTTCTAACTCTCAACAGTCCCATGGGTTTCAGTCGAGGTCCACTTTTCCAATACTGAGTTCAGGTTCTGGGAGAGGTGGGCATGGAGATTTTACTTGTTTTAAGTGTGGTCAGTTGGGCCACAAGTCTCCAGCTTGCCCTCAGAGAGGAGGAGGACAACGTGCAATATCATATTCGGCTCGTTTTCAGAGCCAGAGTCAGGGAAGAGGCCAACCGCTCACTTGTTATCAGTGCGGGCATGCAGGGCACCTGAAGAGGTTTTGCCCACAGTTGGGTGGTGCATCTGGTTTGAGACAGACACAGAGTCACCAGCCAGCACAGTCAGCACAGCCCTCGAGGGCCAATCAGGGAGTCTCTTCAGCTCAGTCTGTGCATCAGGCTTATGCTCCGAGGGGTGAGTAGGTTGAACAGAGGCTTACTGGACGTATGTATACAGTTGTAGGGTGTGAACGTCCCCGAATGCCCCGGGAGGGTGAGGTCTCGTTCTGTTCATTTTGGGTCACTACAGCTCGGACTCAAATTGTCACGGTTCTTAATCTGAACCAAAGAGTCCAAATCCGGCAAATCGTTTTGAGAAAAACAAATTTTTTGAAAGAAGTGTCAAACATGGACTGCTTTGCCAGATACAGAGTCGCCACCTAAATATTTTATTTTGGGAGATTTAGGAAACCCTGACTCGGTGCCAAAGGCCACGTGTCCGTCATCACCAAAGTTGCCTCGGCTCGGGAACTTGGGTACGATTGGGGAAGGTCAGCTATGAGCACCCCCTCTCGCCCGATCAAAGATCGACCTCTACTAACCGTGATATCTTGTTTTGAAAACATTATGTATTCTTATTCCGGTTATTAGCCTAGAATTACTATGTTATGCGCACAGCAAACAAGTATAGACCAAATCGCCTAAATTGGAACAAAACATTTTTTGTTTCGAAAATGGTTTGCTACTCGCAAGGACGCTAAAAATGCAGGTTTTGCCACCCTCAAGTGGGCTTTTAGAAAAGATGATTTTGCCACTATCGAGTGGGCTTAAAACTCACAGTTTTAATGTCTTATTCCAATTTAGGTAATTCAACCTCCATCCACAGGCATTCAAGCAGTTATATCACATAAGCAGCTAGCCTCATGGTAATCATGCTATCATGGCAACATTCACACGCATGCGATATGCTAAAGCATAAAAGCTTACCTAGTACTCCGAGCCAAAACAGAAACAAGTTAGTAATCATATGCATGATCCTAGTTCATGTTAAGATGGCTAATGCAACACATGCAAGATGCAACTATGATAGGCTCGGCTATTCTAAGATGGCATGTGAAACGCTACAACTAACACGTATTCAATTTGGAATTGAAATACAAATGCAGTTAGAATGATGCGCCGAGCCCGGTGCGTGCAAAACAGATGAATGAATGCAAACATGCTATCATACTGTATGCTAATTAAAACATGCCCTAGTCTAAAATCATAAGCGGGTAAATAAAAGGGAAGAAAGACGTGGGGTTGGAAGACATACACACACTCACCCACACTTATTACAAATTTGCCCTCACTCGGAGGGACTGAAAGAATAATACAGTCCGAATAATGAATCAACAATCCTAGCTAATTAATTATTACAGACCCTCTAAATAATTAACAAATTAAATGCAGAAGAAGGTGGCCACAGCCCTGCCTCGGGATGCGCGAATGATGCATACTCGGATTCATCTTGCCCAGAAAGCCCATACCATACCACTGCTGCCCCTGTTTACAATGTCCTAATGCTCTGAAAACTGCCAAAGTCCCGGGACATGTTCCCTGCACGCTGCAGAACACCATCGGCTGAAGGGGATGGCCACCGGCCATGGGGAATGTCCATCGGCTGGGTTTCATGTTATCGGCCACCAATACATGGCCAGTCAGCACTCTACACTGCCGGTCGGCAAAAACTCCCTGCAGAAACTGGTTTTTGACAGCAACAAGGACAGACTGTGTATGACATGGAATTTCAAGCAAATGTATGCGCGGGCACACTCCCTATCATGCAAGGGACTCAAAGGAGCATGACCCTTGACCCTCGGGCCACCAATCACGCATTTCGATGCATAATGGCCAAAGAGTCAAGTATGCATTTCAATGTCAAATGCAATGCACACAAAACATATAAGGGACCCAACCTCAATCATGGTTGATCAAGAGGTGAGGCAATGCACAACAATGCACACGCGACCTAAGCATGCAAGCAAACATACAAACATGCAATGCAACTACATGGCACACACAATGCTAACAACATAACATGCACAACGCATTGAAACATGGCATACACAATGCAAGATGGACTTATACCAATGTGAGTGGACATATCCATGTCGCCCAATCAGGGAGTGTACAAGATACAATGCCTCTTCAACTACAACCTCCGGAAAGCATTGAGAATTCAGACGTTTACCGCGACAATGTATACATGGCTGACATCCAGTGGTCGCCAAAGCCTGTCGGAGACTGTATTTACCCAGCTTATTGCACGCAGGATGACGAACAAATTATCCAGCTTTGGGATTATTAGCCCTGTAAATTATTGTCTCACACTGACCATTGTACTCGACGAGCTTTCATATTATGTAAACGACTGGTGATGGGAAAATATTTACGTAAATTTTTATGATTAAATAAAAATATAATTTTATTGAATTTATGTTGTCTTAATAAATTCGATTTCTGAGCAGGTTTAAGCTGGATAAATGGGCTGTAATTGGTAAACAAGTCCAAAAGACCAATTACAATAGTCAAGCCCATTTCATATTTATCAGGAACAATTAAAATAGGCCCAGACAATGTCTTTGTGGATCGAAAATGTGATTCGGAATTGCTGCGTGTTAGTCTTGCCTTCGACACTTTACGCTCCACGTGCCAAATATCCACGTGGTTGTTGTCGAATACCTTGGATAAAACAGTTATTAATGGCGGCCGATAAGTAATTTCATCTGGGAACGATGATGTTTGGAAAGCCAATGCGGCTTTCATTTTGCAATATTTGACACCATCGTTGATGTTTGTTTGTAGCAGTCTGTATGACGCTGTCCATGGGCATCCTTTCTTATCTGCGGCCGCGTAGGCGTTTCCAAAATATGTGATGTCTACGGGACATGTAACTGGGAAAGTAAATCGCGCCTGTAATTGATCATCCGCTCGTAACCGTGTGTCCTGTATTTCGACTTCGACGCGACCAGCAGAATTAAAAGGGCATTGTGGCCTGTAGCTTAGTTTGCATTTGTCAATTATCATTGACTTGAATGTCATCTTCTGCCATAATGCGTCTCCTATCTTTGGATTGGTGATGGATATATTGGACATCGGCAAGTTGGATGTCGCGTCTATGATTTCCGTTTCCAAATCGCCTTCTTCATTCTCATGAAGAGAATCTGTAAGCCCGACTGGGTTTATCTCCCCGATATCGCTTGACATTATGATTTTAGAAAATTGTTAGCGCAGCGGGATGTTCGAATTGCCAAACACACAATTCGTTTATGAATATATAATGTATAATTCATGGTATATATAAAGGTTAATTGCATAGAATGGGGAGAATAATTAATATAAAACGACGCCGCATTGAGGCCATAACTCACTCTCGATGACGTCACTTACTCTCTCGGATGACACAAGTCACTCTCCCAAAAACTATACTGGTGCAAGAGAGTTAGGGAGTGAGTTATATAGGTGCCCAGGAGCGTCCCTTAATATTACCTAGGACGCTCCCCCCCGCGCCACGTGTCGTCCCCAGATTGGTGCTCCCTTCCGCATTTTGTGGCGTGTTGTCGGCTAGTGTCTCCGCTCCGCGCCCAGATCTGCGGCCAGGATTAAAAGTTGAAAAAGGCAAGCGCGAGCGGGAAATTTAAATTCAAAGGCAAGCGCAGGCGTAAAGTTTAAACAGTTAACATACGTATGGCCCACGATTTGGTTGTTTTGCATCGTGTGTGATCTGTGATTATTGTTGGCCATACGTTATACAGTATCATGGTTTTGAATAATAACTGTTCAAGTTAACCCATGTCACGGTCAACATAATACGCCTATAAAATAAAATCGATGTGATGTAATTAATAACCGGGGTTCCATCATCGATTATGGCGACTACTTTCCGGTTTTCGTAACGGCGTCCATATACCGCCCGAATGAAATTAAATTTTAATCGCCGTTGGACAACATCCAACAGATCTGGTGTTTCCGGTCGCCGTTATTTTAAGCGAAAATATAGTTATGCAAAAAAAAAAACAATTTACGTCAAAATCGTTGTGTGATTCCGCCTGGAGAATTGACGATCTTCTGCCCTATGATGAGCCTCATTTTTTTCATTTCGATTTGCCAGATGTTGGTACTGAACGGGATGAACGACTTGCCCGAAAAATGTTGTTAGGGCTCTACATCCAAGGTGTAGTTTTATGTCAAACTGGTGGTCTGACTGAAGTTGCGGCTGATACGCCTGGGCTGGAAAGCGACATGCGTGATGCTCCTACTCAACTTGCAAAACAAACTGTTAACATTGGTCCATCCGGTATACTTGACAATGGCCAATGTGAATTTGTCGTTGTGTTGGACCGTTTTCCTAATCCTGCATATACGCCTAAGTTTGAAGATGTCTTTCTGTGGTCCAGTGGTGACCCACGCATTGGTTGTATGGTCAGGGGCACAGAGATAAACCATTTTGTGGTATTGCGGCGTGTCCCCGTTGAAATGCCGCCGCAATCGACTGAATATCCAGTTGTTAGCCGTCAAGGCGTTAAAACATTTGTCAACATCAGAAACAATGTTGTATCTGAATTCCGAGATAGTTTAGGTGAATTTACTGGTGGTTACAATAATATTGTAAAAAATGCAATTATTTGTTATTTTGTGTGGGAATGTCGCACAAAATCCATTGTAAGGGCGCATTTGAATTGTAGGTTGAGATATTGTTACTAGTAAAATCATTTCTTATTAATACAATAATGGTTACAAATTATTTTACAATTGTCTCCGTTGTACATTTGCTTTCTGGGCTGATGTGGATGCTTCCACTGCGGCTTTTACAGCCTCTCCTATTAATTTAGCCGCCTCGTCTGTAGTGAGTCTTGATGATTCTGAGTTATTGGATCCGGCCTCGCTTACGGATGGGCCTATGTCAACTGGGCCGCTAGGCTGATTATTCGGCCTAGTGTTTATTATTGATGGGCCGTGGGTCGGCAAAATTATGGACTGTTTTTCGACGTTGCGCACGATCGACTTGCGTAGGCGTGTTCATGTTTCTCCAAAAACTCTTTGTAACTAGAATCCGCTCCGGGGTTGCATAATATAATACTCGGAATCCCGCCTTTTATTTTCTTTGGGCGGGCATATTTGCAATTTGAAAAAAAATGGGCATTGTGGCCTGTAGCTTAGTTTGCATTTGTCAATTATCATTGACTTGAATGTCATCTTCTGCCACAATGCGTCTCCTATCTTTGGATTGGTGATGGATATATTGGACATCGGCAAGTTGGATGTTGCGTCTATGATTTCCGTTTCCAAATCGCCTTCTTCATTCTCATGAAGAGAATCTGTAAGCTCGACTGGGTTTATCTCTCCGATATCACTTGACATTATGATTTTAGAAAATTGTTAGCGCAGCGGGATGTTCGAATTGCCAAACACACAATTCGTTTATGAATATATAATGTATAATTCATGGTATATATATAGGTTAATTGCATAGAGTGGGGAGAATAATTAATATAAAACGACGCCACATTGAGGCCATAACTCACTCTCGATGACGTCACTTACTCTCTCGGATGACGCAAGTCACTCTCCCAAAAACTATACTGGTGCAAGAGAGTTAGGGAGTGAGTTATATAGGTGCCCAGGAGCGTCCCTTAATATTACCTGGGACGCTTCCCCCGCGCCACGTGTCGTCCCCGGATTGGTGCTCCCTTCCGCATTTTGTGGCGTGTTGTCGGCTAGTGTCTCCGCTCCGCGCCCAGATCTACAGCCAGGATTAAAAGTTGTAAAAGGCAAGCGCGAGCGGGAAATTTAAATTCAAAGGCAAGCGCAGGCGTAAAGTTTAAACAGTTAACATACGTATGGCCCACGATTTGGTTGTTTTGCATCGTGTGTGATCTGTGATTATTGTTGGCCATACGTTATACAGTATCATGGTTTTGAATAATAACTGTTCAAGTTGACCCATGTCACGGTCAACATAATACGCCTATAAAATAAAATCGATGTGATGTAATTAATAACCGGGGTTCCATCATCGATTATGGCGACTACTTTCCGGTTTTCGCAACGGCGTCCATATACCGCCCGAATGAAATTAAATTTTAATCGCCGTTGGACAACATCCAGCAGATCTGGTGTTTCTGGTTACCGTTATTTTAAGCGAAAATATAGTTATGCCAAAAAAAAAATGATTTACGTCAAAATCGTTGTGTGATTCCGTCTGGAGAATTGACGATCTTCTGCCCATGATGAGCCTCGTTTTTTTCATTTCGATTTGCCAGATGTTGGTACTGAACGGGATGAACGACTTGCCCGAAAAATGAAGTTGTTAGGGCTCTGCATCCAAGGTGTAGTTTTACGTCAAATTGGTGGTCTGACTGAAGTTGCGGCTGATACGCCTGGGCTGGAAAGCGACATGCGTGATGCTCCTACTCAACTTGCAGAACAAACTGTTGACATTGGTCCATCCGGTATACTTGACAATGGCCAATGTGAATTTGTCGTTGTGTTGGACCGTTTTCCTAATCCTGCATATACACCTAAGTTTGAAGATGTCTTTCTGTGGTCCAGTGGTGACCCAATGATGGAGCGCTGTAGAGATACGGATACTGCCGCTGATTATTATTGCGATATGGCGCCTTATCCAGATGATCCCAAACCCCGTTGTGATTGTGTCATTTTGGATCATAAAAAAGAATTGTAATTTATTGTTTTGTAATTGTTTTATGCGCAATAAAATTTGGGCTTTATTCTTAGTGTCCACTTCTTTCATAGAGCAATGTAATGGGCCTGTGTCTAATGGGTTGTTGTGTTATATGTCTGGGCCTATTTTAATTGTTCCTGATAAATATGAAATGGGCTTGACTATTGTAATTGGTCTTTTGGGCTTGTTTACCAATTACAGCCCATTTATCCAGCTTAAACCTACTTAGAAATCGAATTTATTAAGACAACATAAATTCAATGAAATTATATTTTTATTTAATCATAAAAATTTACATAAATATTTTCCCATCGCCAGTCGTTTACATAATATGAAAGCTCGTTGAGTACAATGGTCAGAGCGAGATAATAATTTACAGGGCTAATAATCCCAAAGCTGGATAATTTGTTTGTCATCCTGCGTGCAATAAGCTGGGTAAATACAGTCTCCGACAGGCTTCTGCAACCACTGGATGTCAGCCACGTATACATTGTCGCGGTAAACGTCCGAATTCTCAATGCTTTCCGGAGGTTGTAGTTGAAGAGGCATTGTATCTTGTACACTCCTTGATTGGGCGACATGGATATGTCTACGGCTTTGAACCATATCGGGTTCGTCAAAGTATCATAGAATACCCATGACAGCGTCCTCTCTCTCCAATGGATGTGGTTCGACACATCCGTTCGTGTGGAATAGCAAACAGCCGCATTCGAAGTGGAATATCTTCCTGCGTTGGGCCTTCTTCTTCGCATTACGATGCCTCTTCTTGATTGGCTCTGGCGAACAGGGGCTCGTCGACTGTGTAGAATTCTGCGTTTCGGAGTGTCCACGCTTTGAGCCCGGCGTGTTCATGTTTCTCCAAAAACTCTTTGTAACTAGAATCTGCTCCGGGGTTGCATAATATAATACTCGGAATCCCGCCTTTTATTTTCTTTGGGTAGGCATATTTGTAATTTGAAAAAAAAATCCCGTTGCGCTCCAATAAACTCCCGCCAATGTTTCAAAAATTGTGGGGCCACATCATCGATTATGTTGTAGAAAGCGTCGTCCTTGTGGTCTCTCAGATCAATGTGGCCAGAATAATAATTATGCGGCCCCAAAGACCGGGCCCAACATGTTTTCCCAATTCTGGATAGGCCTTCAATTATAATGCTCTTGGGCCTATGCGGTCTTTGGGCTTCATCGATTACATTGTCTGTAGCCCATTGCTGTAAGTGCGTCGCGATACATATTTTCTTTGTTGTTCTCGTTAGTGCAGCGCCCTCCCTCACGGAATTCACCCCATTCCGTGTAATCCCCGCGTTTGGAGATGTATTCGAGCACATTCTGATGGTTGTATGCCCCTTGTACATTTGGATGGAAATGGCTATTAGTTCGATCGTGCGTAACGTCGAAAAACCGTTCATTCTGCGTCTGGAAACAGTATGGAAATTGGACAAGAGCATGGAGATGTGGTTGCCCGTCTTCGTGTAATTCATGGGCAACCCTAACATAATTTGGAGGTCTGGTCGTGAACAACTCCCTAATTTTTTCTAATAATCTCTCTTTAGGTATGGAACACTAGGCATATGTTAGGAAGATGTTCTTGTTTTGGACTCTAAAACGACGTCGGTTTGATGCCATAACTCACTCTCTATGACGTCACTCACTCTCTCGATGACGCAAGTTACTCTCCCGAAAACTATACTGGTGCAAGAGAGTTAGGGAGTGAGTTATATAGGTGCCCAGGAGCGTCCCTTAATATTACCTGGGGCGCTCCCCCCCCCCCCGCGCCACGTGTCGTCCCCGGATTGGTGCTCCCTTCCGCATTTTGTGGCGTGTTGTCGGCTAGTGTCTCCGCTCCGCGCCCAGATCTGCGACCAAGATTAAAAGTCGAAAAAGGCAAGCGTCGCTCCCCGATCTGCGGCCAGGATTAAATATCTAAAAAGGCAAGCGCAGGCGGCAATTTATATAAGCCAAAATAATTGGGGGGATTTTGAATTATTTTGCAAATGGATCGGGGAGATCTAGGTCAATTTAGGCGGTTGATTTTAAAATACGAGCCGGATCTACTCTTGGCGCACTGGTCCTTGCTAGTTATCGGCGGGAACAACGCCGAAAATTTAATCCGGCTCATCAACGCCTATCAGCGGCAAGAAGATGCTCTATTCGGCATTCTGAAAGCGGTTTCCAAAACAGAAACCCAATCGACGGATTAAATTGACCCAAAACATAATAGATGAAGCCCACCAGTTTGACGTAAAACCACCAGTCAACTTTAGTCAGACCACCAGTCTCGCTGCTGGAACGACCCATACTGTGCCTGTAAATGGATGAACATATGGCAATGGCGAGGTAAATGAAATCCGGTCATAATTGGATGACAACTTGTCATAATTTAGCCAGAAACATTTTGGATCGCCATTTCGTACCAGTGCCAGTGCTTCGTCCTTGGTGCCGGCTGCAAGTGTGTCGCGATATATATTTTCTTTGTTGTTCTGGTTAGCGCAGCGCCCTCCCTCACGGAATTCACCCCATTCCGTGTAATCCCCGCGTTTGGAGATGTATTCGAGCACATTCTGATGGTTGTATGCCCCTTGTACATTTGGATGGAAATGGCGATTAGTTCGATCGTGCGTAACGTCGAAAAACCGTTCATTCTGCGTCTGGAAACGGTATGGAAATTGGACAAGAGCATGGAGATGTGGTTGCCCGTCTTCGTGTAATTCATGGGCAACACTAACATAATTTGGAGGTCTGGTCGTGAACAACTCCCTAATTTTTTCTAATAATCTCTCATTAGGTATGAAACAGTGGGCATATGTTAGGAACATGTTCTTGTTTTGGACTCTAAAACGACGTCGGTTTGATGCCATAACTCACTCTCTATGACGTCACTCACTCTCTCGATGACGCAAGTCACTCTCCCAAAAACTATACTGGTGCAAGAGAGTTAGGGAATGAGTTATATAGGTGCCCAGGAGCGTCCCTTAATATTGCCTGGGACGCTCCCCCCCCCCCCCGCGCCACGTGTCGTCCCCGGATTGGTGCTCCCTTCCGCATTTTGTGGCGTGTTGTCGGCTAGTGTCTCCGCTCCGCGCCCAGATCTGCGGCCAAGATTAAAAGTTAAAAAAGGCAAGCGCCGCTCCCCGATCTGCGGCCAGGATTAAATATCTAAAAAGGCAAGCGCAGACGGCAATTTATATAAGCCAAAATAATTGGGGGGAGTTTGAATTATTTTGCAAATGGATCAGGGAGATCTAGGTCAATTTAGGCGGTTGATTTTAAAATACGAGCCGGATCTACTCTTGGCGCACTGGTCCTTGCTAGTTATTGGCGAGAACAACGCCGAAAATTTAATCCAGCTCATCAACGCCTATCAGCGGCAAGAAGATGCTCTATTCGGCATTCTGAAAGCGGTTTCCGAAACAGAAACCCAATCGACGCCTCCAGTCATGCAGACGATGGAGCGCTGTAGAGATACGGATACTGCCGCTGATTATTATTGCGATATGGCGCCTTATCCAGATGATCCCAAACCCCGTTCTAATTGTGTCGTTTTGGATCATAAAAAAGAATTGTAATTTATTGTTTTGTAATTGTTTTATGCGCAATAAAATTTGGGCTTTATTCTTAGTGTCCACTTCTTTCATAGAGCAATGTAATGGGCCTGTGTCTAATGGGCTGCTGTGTTATATGTCTGGGCCTATTTTAATTGTTCCTGATAAATATGAAATGGCCTTGACTATTGTAATTGGTCTTTTGGGCTAGTTTACCAATTATAGCCCATTTATCCAGCTTAAACCTGCTCAGAAATCGAATTTATTAAGACAACATAAATTCAATGAAATTATATTTTTATTTAATCATAAAAATTTACATAAATATTTTCCCATCGCCAGTCGTTTACATAATATGAAAGCTCGTCGAGTACAATGGTCAGTGCGAGACAATAATTTACAGGGCTAATAATCCCAAAGCTGGATAATTTCTTCGTCATCCTGCGTGCAATAAGCTGGGTAAATACAGTCTCCGACAGGCTTCTGCGACCACTATGGCTTAGATATGAAGCAAGACAAAGCTAGAAAAAAGGGAATGAAGGCTTACCCTTGAAGAGCAGCAATGCAGCAGCCTTTGATCCAAGAAAATGAGCTCCTAACCTCTGAAAATCAGCCTCAAATGGTTGGAATGGAGGATGGAGGCCTTGTGCTATGGGTTGGTGTGTAAATGGCCAAGGATAATGGACTTTAGAGCTTGGAAGAGAGGGTTGAATGTATAGATATAGGGGGTGTATGTATAGTGGTGCCTCAGCTGGTTTCTTCAACCCTTAGAAATGGTGGAGAGGTGCTGGTCTTATAGAGGAAGAGAGGCAAGGAAAGTGGGGGAAATCAATTCAAATTTGCCCCCAAAAGGAAAAATCTCGGACAGATGGTTTGAATGGAGAATAGCTGGCACAGCTGGCATGCACCATGCTTGAGGGGTGCAAAAGGGTCATATCGGCCAAGAAAGGAGGTCATCGGCCAAATAAATTGCCGGTCGGCACAATATATTGCCGGCCTGCAATTTATACTAGCCGGTCGGCTAGATAGAGTGCCGATGGGTGGCCGATGAGGTCAAAAACGTTTTGGTGGGTGTCAAATTAAAGCCCCGGAAGTTAGCTTTCCAATGGCGCAAACCTTGCATTAAAATTCCTCCTGTGGAAAAAGTTATGCCCATTTTGGTGAAGTCGCGCAGATTCGATCCAACCGGGATGATGCCCAACTTCAACTGATCATATCTCCCCCACCCGGACTTGGCTTTAAGATATTGTTGAGTGAAAAATGAAGCCCCGGAAGTAATCTTTCCGACAGTGGTGGCCCCATAGCTAAAATCCAAGTGTACAGACAAATAAGCCCAATTCAACGAGGGCTGCTCGACTCGCTTCTACCCGGATTCATGCCGAACTTCTCCCAAACTAGTTTTCTCCTCTCCTTTCCTCTTTTCTTCAACTCCAAACCCCTAAACAAAGTGTTTTGAAATATTTGCCTCTATCCTTGCTGAAGAAACTGAACATTTTCCCTGCATACCTTTATCCACCAAGTAAACCATCAGTGGTGCCCAAGTCTTATGGGCGGTCAAAAATGGGGTGTCTACAGTTGCCCCTCTTTGACAGAACTCATGAGTCATAAGAATGATAGGAGTGAGCGTCAAAGCCTAGAGACGACCCATTTTTGACAAGGCCGAAGACTTGGACAAACAAACAGAATACAAATGAATGAATGGTTGTACCCGCAGGCTGCCTACTTATCCCTTTGTAAGGAATCAAACCAGCGTAGTTCAGGGGCAGGATGCAAATGATATGCAGGCAGACTTTGATAATTGGACTTATATGCTACACGAAGCCGGCTTAAAAATTAGACTTATACACTACGCGAAGCCGGTTTGTAATTGGACTTATACGCTTTCACGAAGCCGGTTTGTAATTGGACTTATACGCTCTCGCGAAGCCGGTTTGTAATTGGACTTATACGCTTTCGCGAAGCCGGTTTGTAATTGGACTTATACGCTTTTGCGAAGCCAGTTTGTAATTGGACTTATACACTCTCGCGAAGCCGGTTTGTAATTGGACTTATACGCTCTCGTGAAGCTGGTTTGATAATTCAAAACAATGCAAGTGGAATGTGCGTGACAACGCAAGTGAAGAGGTGTGCATGACAATGCAACCTAAGATGAATTCCAAACATACTGAAATCGTGTGGGGAAATGGGACAGGGAGAAACATAGGGACATATCCCGGTGTTTCGGAATGGTGTGAGCATTGGAACGTATTCCGAACGCTTTTAACCGAAGATGGAGAAACATAGGGACGTATCCTGAGGATTAGGAAAGAAGGGAGAAACATAGGGACGTATCCCGGTGTTTCGAAATGGTGTGAGCATTGGAACGTATTCCGAACGCTTTTAACTGAAGAGGGAGAGACATAGGGACGTATCCTGATGATTAGGGACGTATCCCAAGGATTAGGGACGTATCCCAGAGGTTAGGGATGTATCCCAAAGGTTAGGGACGTATCCCAAGGATTAGGGATGTATCCCAAAGGTTAGGGACGTATCCCAAGGATTAGGGACGTATCCCAAAGGTTAGGGACGTATCCCAAGGATTAGGGACGTATCCCAAAGATTAGGGACGTATCCCAAAGGTTAGGGACATATCCCAAGGATTAGGGACGTATCCCAAAGGATTAGGGACGTATCCCAAAGGTTAGGGACATATCCCAAGGATTAGGGACGTATCCCAAGGATTAGGGACGTATCCCAAGGATTAGGGACGTATCCTAGTGGTTAGGGACGTATCCCAAAGGCATGAAAGGAAGAAGAAACATAAGGACGTATCCCGGTGTTCCGCAATGAAGGAGAAAGGGAAACGTAGGGACGTATCCCGGTGTTTCGAAAAGAGAGAGAAACGTAGGGACATATCCCGGTATTTCAGAAAGAAGGAAGAAACATAGGGACGTATCCCGTCGTTTCGGAAAGGTAGGAGAAACATAGGGACGTATCCCGGTGTTCTGCAAGGAATGAGAAACATAGGGACGTATCCCGGTGTTTCAAAGAGAGAGAGAGACGTAGGGACGTACCCCAGTGTTTCGGAATGGTGTGAGTATTGAAACGTATTCCAAATGCTCTTAACCAGAGAAGGTCTAACTCGTCGCACGCGTAAGGAGAAAGAATGATAATTGCAAGTGAAAAGGTGCATAACAATGCAAGTAATGAGCATGACAATGCTAGATTGATGTGCAAAATCAATGCAATGAATGAGCATAACAATGCTAGTGAAGTGGGTGCATAACAATGCAATTGGAACGTGCATCACAATGCAAGTGGAATGGGTGTGACAACGCATATTTGGAACAAAATGCCGAATAAGGGAATACAAGCCTTAATAAGACCAATTCAAACACAACCTCCGATTTACCTCTCGGAGGGGTCACAATATATATTTCAAAAGGATACACCTCGTGCATGCCGACTGGCGATGAGCTACGCATCGAAGACATGAATTGAAAATTCCGCAGAAACAATTTGAGCTGAAAGTGGGTTGCTCTTGCTTATACTTCCAAAACGCAGTTACTACCTTTCTTTCCTGGCAAGGACTGGTTTTCTGAGGAAGCACTTTGATTGCCATTCTGGCTTGAAGCAGACCTGATCTTGAGCTTGAGGTAGAGGCACACCCATACTTCGGAGTAGTAACAAGGCCTGAAGAGGTACATTCGGAGTACAATCACAGAATTTGTTGAAGGTGAAACACACTCAGATGCTTCAATTTTCCCTCTTTTCTTTTGCTTTGCAGTCCGAAACCTATATAGCTTCAGATAGATACTGATTTTACTGCTCTCACATGACCTGGGTTGAACCCTGCGGTTTTATGAAAGAATGAATCCTTTTTTGTACAAACGTGAAGAATGGCACAGCACTCCTGAACACAAAATGATTTTATTTTGAAATTAAGAAATGAGTTCTTAACCGGGTATTGAGCCTACGACTGAACATGGTGAAAAAGACTCAACAACGAAAAACAAAAGGTAAACAATCTAAACACAACGAGACATGCTCGGAACGACTCAAGACAAGAATCGAGACAAAACAAAAGACACGACACACAAACGTGCACAGGGAGCCTGTTTCACCGGGTATTGTTTCCCACCCTTTCTCATTTGTGATCCTCACATCACTCGGCCCTCAAGCTCTATTTTTCTGAAAAATCCCTTTTCTCACTTTTTCTCTCATTGCACATCTCTCTATTCTTCAATCTCTCATTTTTCAATCCCTCTCCTGGGTGGTTGATGGATAAGCAGGAAGTTGTGGGCTTTTGCCCCTGGTATTCTACCAGATTCTTCTTCTTGTTCACAACAGTGAGCTTCTCCCACAGAGGGGCTGCGCTATAACTGGGCGTGTAGCAAATTTGTAGCTGACATTGGTTGACGATGCTCTGCTGGGGAGTTTGGACATGATCAGATTTGTTTAGATGAGGAAGTGGAATATCTTGATCCATTCCAACTCGTGCTTCGCACTTGGCTCGATACCTCGTTGCTTGGAGGATGAGAGAGCTTTTCGGCCCTTTTGCTGTTGACTTCAGTTGTGCTCTTTCTGGCAAGTAGAGTGCCCTTCTTGGCAAGCGTGTTGACAATGGGGAAAGACAGGAAGCCTAACTCAACTGTGCCCCTAGTTCATCATTTTGACCATTTTTTTTTTTTTTTTTGGTTTTCTAAAACAATTTTGACCAATATGAGAGTTAGATTAACACACTTGTTCGATTTTTGATTTGAACTCATGTAAGTCAGGGTATGAGCACTGAAAATTTTCCTTTTTTGGGTCTAAGAAATGGTCCAGTTTTTGGAAAAGATGGAACAATTTTCGAGAAAATTAATCAACCTCAGTAAAAATTCTCAAAAACTATTTTTGCAAACGACCAATGCTTAACAAGCACGGAACCTACTCTTGAGACGCACAACCTCGGATTTGGAGGAAAATTGCCCCCTTTGCTCGAAGAGAGCCGCATGGCAACGGAAAGTTGCCCCTTGTTTAAATGGCACCGCAACACATTGAATGGCAACGGAAAGTTGCTCCTTGTTTGAATGACACCGCGGTGCATTGAATGGCAACGGAAAGTTGCCCCTTGTCTGAATGGCACCGTAGTGCATTGTAATCAGTCCTCAGAGCGATGATTGCAACCGATCTCCCGGATACAGAAAAGACAAAGATGACTAGAACCATCACATGGACACATTTGAATTTGAAGTGTTTTACAGCTGGACTTCAGAATGAAGTTGCCTACGTATCCCAAAGATGGGAATCAAGCCTCACGTAGTTTGGGTTAAGGTACACTCGGGTATTTTAACATTCACTTTTCAGGCTCTAACTTTTGCCAAGGTGCCCGATGCGGGTTTCAACCTTGCGAGCTTCTTTTCATTCTCTTTTCTTTTCAATTTTTTTCATTTCTTTTTCTCTTCTTTTTTTTTTTTTTTTTTTTTTGCATTTTTTCTTCTTTTTTTCTTTTCTTTTGCATTTTTTTTGGTTTTTTTTTTTTTTTTTTTTTGTATTTTTCTCTTGCTCTAACTTTTGCCTGGGTCACCCTTCCGGGTTTTCGGCCCAGCCAGCCTCTCAAAGGGTAAAAGTGTAACAAGTCCGTGCCAAATGGTTTTAGGGTTTTGAAGCCATTCGTATCCAGGAGAGTGGCTATTGTGCTGATTTACTGAAGGATCCATCTTCAGTTCTTCGAGCATATCTGACATTTTTGCCCCTAGCTTGAGGGGGGGCTTCTGATCTAGCTTTACAAGCTTCCTTTGATTTGATCTTCTTGATCTGACTTTTCTTGCATCTTGTTCGAGGGCTGCTTTAAATTGGGCCACACAGGCCTCACATCATGATTAACCTCTAAACATTCTGAATCTAAGTTCAAGGTTTGAAAGCAAGGGCTCAAGTCTCGAGGCTGAGAGCGATCCTAAGCTGCACAATCTCAAGAGCGATTCCACACAGGTCTTCGCAGGACCGCGCAAAACATTTTGTTTTTGAAAGTTTTTAAGAAAGCGACAAATCGCTCGCGCTGAAGATAGTGTGAAACCAGTCTGGGTCAAACCAGGGTCCTTCTCAGTACTCACGCTAACAAGCATGATTTCATTCATTAAGGGGCTTAGCACGCCTCTCTCTCTCTCTCAATTGATCAAAATTTTGCAAAACTCGAGGAATTCATTCCTCTTCGTTTTCACCGTAGTGTTCAAAAAGTTTTGGAAAACTTAGGTCGATGCAATGAATTCAAGGCACAGAAAAGACACAGCTTCTAGTCAAATACTGCCATCTCATTTGGAATTTCTAGTACAACTGGCATACAGCAGAAGCAAACACAAAAGCATGAAAAACCACTGTTGTTCAATTCGGATCTGTTGGCATAACTGGCTCCAAGGCAGAAACAGGCTCAAAAGAAAGCAAAAAGACAAACACAAAATAAGCAAGTGATGCCCGAGGTAACACCCTCGAAATCACCCGACTCTAACAAAATAGGACTGACTCGATACAACAAGACAAACCCGACTGACTTAGTATGAAAAGACTTACTCAATACAAAATGACAAGACTGACCCAATACCCAAGTCAGAAAGTACATAACTAACATTCGCAAATGCTCAAAACAGTGCGTGCCAAACGCCACATCTTGGAATAAACTGAACGCTGCCCGCAGGTGGTTCATCCCCCGATCACAAAGTCACATTATCCTCCACAAGTTCACTGATCAAGTGCCGATAGACTTTGCAGGTCCTGGTGCGGGGATGACCTCATTGTCAATCAAATTTTGTATCTCGTAGCGGAGACGGACGCAACCGTCGGTGTCATGACCGGTTTGTTGAGGGAAGGCGCAATACTTAGCCGGGTCATGCTTTGCAGGAAGAGGATCGGGTAGGGGCTGTTGTTCTAACGGTTTCAGATGTCCTTTCCTGAGTAGGACCCCTAGGGCTTTAGACAAAGGCACATAGAGTGGGGTGAAAACCCTCTTGCCTCGGGGTAGATAGTCCAAAGTTCGGGGGTTTGGATTGGATGTACCAACAAAGGGGGTGGCTGCTCTTGGTGTGGTGGTGGTGACCGTGCCCACTTCGGAAGATCTTGCAGCTGCATCACCATTGGTGGTCGCATTCGAACTGCGGGTAAACGCCCTCCTGGGTTGCTCCTTCTCCTGGTCAATGAGGCCCTGTTTCATAGCATCCTCGATATGTACTCCCATCTCATGTAAGTCTGAAAAGGTAGAGAAGGGGAGCACAATCATCTTTTGCATAAGCTTGGGTTGGAGGTTGCGCACAACCATCCGTATTTGATCCTTATATGTTGGCCTAATGGTCATCATTGAGGCCTTTGCCCTCCATCGGGTCACAAATTCAGAGAAGCTTTCCTTAACCTCTTGTCTCGTTGTCTCGAGATCACGAGTTGTAATCTCGATTTGTGTGTTATACGAGTATTGTAAGACGAAGGCCTCGGCCATCTCATCCCAATTCCTCTTAACATCGTCTTCCAGTTTTGCATACCAGATGGCTGCTACACCCGACAGGGTTCGGCCGAATAAAGAAAGCTTTTGTAGTCTGGTGAGGCCCATCGGCCTTAGAATATCTTAAAACAATCGCAGGTGCACCATGGGATCACCAGATCCATCAAAGCGGTCGATTTGTGGCATCTTAAATCTGTCCGGTAGCGTCACAGCTGTGTCGGTATACCCGTCCTCAATGTCCGGAATGGATTGAGCTCCTTGAGATTTCTTGAATAGTTTTTCCAGTTTACTCACCTTTAGTGTTGTGGGGTCCACCTCGAGCGCAAAAGGGGAATTCGGTTGATTGATAGGAGTGGGTGCCTTGGATAGTTAAGGTAGAATCGGGGGCGGAGCCAGCCCCGTTGGGATGTCTGTATCCTCCTGAACATTCTGAACATTCGCCGTCTCCCCGGGTATTGGGACTCTTGGTGGGGAAGGAACCTGGTATGAAGCAGATGCTCCAGTTTGCTGTTGTAGCCTAGCAATTAACTCTGCTTGTTGAGCCATGACCTCGGCCTGTTGTTTGGCAAATTCGGCTTGACGAACAGCGTCCTGTTGCATGGTTTTCATACTTTCTTGGAGTTGGCGCACCATCTCTTCCAGACCTGACATATTGTCCTGATCGAACTGAGCAACCGGTATATCTATGTCTGCAGTAGGCTCGGAAATCTCAATCTGACTGCTCAAAGATCACTGATCTGGTAGCTGTTGTACTGGTGGTCTGTACCTGACTAGCCTTTTCTGGCCCTAATTACCCTTGAACTGAGTCTTTGACCTGACAAAGTCTATCAGCACAAGTCCGATGAACCTTGAGGGATATTGGAGCCTTCTGAAGCTATAGTTCCAGGACTACCCCAAACAAAAGAGAAAACAGACAGCATCTCAGCCTGATTTCATCGAAACAGATATGAGCACAGCTGAATGACTGCACTCTCTACTGAATTCTGCCCCAAAATTCTGCCTATAAACCGATACCCTCAGGTAAACTGAATCCCAAAATACTGAACTGGTGCCCGCAGGCCTGATGCCCAAACTTGCAAACTAATACACGCATTCCATGTAGAGACGCACTCTAAAGCACATAGCAGATAAGTGAGAGCCAAAACACCCCTATGTTGGGGTAGGGTTTCCCTGTCCTATTTTGTCAGGAGCTAGGGTTTCACTACGCATGCAGCGGTTTCAAACAACCTATAATCGGGTAAGCAACATGTCCTAGTTTGGAATGGTCACTATGGATTCCGAATATGCACTAGGTCGAATGGTCAAAAAGGGTGCCCCGGTAAAACCGAGGTTTGTGTTCCCATACTGTCAGAGCCCACAACCGGTCAGCCTTATGGCATGCTTTGACAAAGTCAAGCCTCCAGCAAACCGTTCAAGAATGGCAGATGGCAAACACAGTGTCCTAGGCGCACCAATGCAAATGCAATGCAAAGAAACACACAAGTGTAGTCAAAACAGGATATCACGAGTTCGAGTCAAGCTCTCTAAATCCCCAGCGGAGTCACCAGAAACTGTAAACGTCCCCGAACGCCCCGGGAGGGTGAGGTCTCGTTCTGTTCGTTTTGGGTCACTACAGCTCGGACTCAAATTGTCACGGTTCTTAATCTGAACCAAAGAGTCCAAATCCGGCAAATCGTTTTGAGAAAAACAGATTTTTTGAAAGAAGTGCCAAACATGGACTGCTTTGCCAGATACAGAGTCGACACCTAAATATTTTATTTTGGGAGATTTAGGAAACCCTGACTCGGTGCCAAAGGCCACGTGTCCGTCATCACCAAAGTTGCCTCGGCTCAGGAACTTGGGTACGATTGGGGAAGGTCAGCTATGAGCACCCCCTCTCGCCCGATCAAAGATCGACCTCTACTAACCGTGATATCTTGTTTTGAAAACATTATGTATTCTTATTCCGGTTATTAGCCTAGAATTACTATGTTATGCGCACAGCAAACAAGTATAGACCAAATCGCCTAAATTGGAACAAAACATTTTTTGTTTCGAAAATGGTTTGCTACTCGCAAGTACGCTAAAAATGCAGGTTTTGCCACCCTCAAGTGGGCTTTTAGAAAAGATGATTTTGCCACTATCGAGTGGGCTTAAAACTCACAGTTTTAATGTCTTATTCCAATTTAGGTAATTCAACCTCCATCCACAGGCATTCAAGCAGTTATATCACATAAGCAGCTAGCCTCATGGTAATCATGCTATCATGGCAACATTCACACGCATGCGATATGCTAAAGCATAAAAACTTACCTAGTACTCCGAGCCAAAAAAGAAACTAGTTTGTAATCATATGCATGATCCTAGTTCATGTTAAGATGGCTAATGCAACACATGCAAGATGCAACTATGATAGGCTCGGCTATTCTAAGATGGCATGTGAAACGCTACAACTAACACGTATTCAATTTGGAATTGAAATACAAATGCAGTTAGAATGATGCGCCGAGCCCGGTACGTGCAAAACAGATGAATGAATGCAAACATGCTATCATACTGTATGCTAATTAAAACATGCCCTAGTCTAAAATCATAAGCGGGTAAATAAAAGGGAAGAAAGACGTGGGGTTGGAAGACATACACACACTCACCCACACTTATTACAAATTTGCCCTCACTCGGAGGGACCGAAAGAATAATATAGTCCGAATAATGAATCAACAATCCTAGCTAATTAATTATTACAAACCCTCTAAATAATTAACAAATTAAATGCAGAAGAAGGTGGCCACAGCCCTGCCTCGGGATGCGCGAATGATGCATGCTCGGATTTATCTTGCCCAGAAAGCCCGTACCATACCACTGCTGCCCCTGTTTACACTGTCCTGATGCTCTGAAAACTGCCAAAGTCCCGGGACATGTTCCCTGCACACTGCAGAACACCATCGGCTAAAGGGGATGGCCACCGGCCATGGGAAATGTCCATCGGCTGGGTTTCATGTTATCGGCCACCAATACATGGCCGGTCGGCACTCTACACTGCCGGTCGGCAAAAACTCCCTGCAGAAACTAGTTTTTGACAGCAACAAGGACAGACAGTGTATGGCATGGAATTTCAAGCAAATGTATACGCGGGCACACTCCCTATCATGCAAGTGACTCAAGGGAGCATGACCCTCGACCCTCGGGCCACCAATCACGCATTTCGATACATGATGGCCAAAGAGTCAAGTATGCATTTCAATGTCAAATGCAATGCACACAAAACATACAAGGGACCCAACCTCAATCATGGTTGATCAAGAGGCGAGGCAATGCACAACAATGCACATGCGACCTAAGCATGCAAGCAAACATACAAACATGCAATGCAACTACATGGCACACACAATGCTAACAACATAACATGCACAACGCATTGAAACATGGCATACACAATGCAAGATGGACTTATACCAATGTGAGTGGACCTCAGCCGCACTCACATCAGTGGCCATGAGATGAAAATGAGACACTCGAAATACGTGCACATATGCACGCAAACTGAGGACCGAACCTAAGGCACGAATGCCACTCTACCAAAGCATGGCAAGACATGGAACATGGTATGCAAACATGCAAGTTTCAGCACTAAAACATGATGCTAAACGGCCCCGAATCATGGCAATATGGCACCCGATGCATGGAATGAACCCCGAAACCCAAAATTAGGCACATGGAATGACTTATAGCTATACAAAGCATGCATTATTTGATCATGATGCATGAGGACAGAAGCAAGACAGTCCCATAACATGCATATTTCCAGTTTTAAGCAAGGCCAAAAGGTGAGCACAAATAGGGCTAAACCAACATGCAAAAATGGCCTCGGAAGAGAGATAAATAAGCAAGTAGCAACTGCTGATCCTAAATGGAAAAGATCCCTTCAACAAAGTTGAAGAGAGACTCAAAACATGGCATTTTAAATTTTATGACCAAACTCAAAACAGTGCACAAGCAAGCTTAAAATACTATGCAAAATAAGGCATAAAAGAGGGCTTTAACACAAAGAGAAAAAAGGAAGCATCAAACAGCAAAAGACCCTTGACAAAACATGAAGAGTGGGTCAAAATATGGACATTTACAGTTCGGACCAGAGCCCAAAAATACAAGCACAAGGGGCTAACAAAACATGCAAAAATAGAGCCAAAAGAGAGATTAAGCACAAGGGACAGCAGCTGGTCCTAAACAGTGATGAGCCCTTCAACAAAGTTTAATAAGGGCTCAAAATAAGACCCTTTACAGTTTACATCAAGCCACGAAAATAAACACAAGTAGGCCTAAACTATCATGCAAGAAAAGGGCCTAAAAGGGGGTCAAAGAGGCAAGTGATAGCTGGAGTTCTCAAACAGCAAGAGACCCTTAATAAAACATGAAATAGAGTTCAAAATATGACTATTTACAGTTAAGGTTGAAGCCCAAAAATCCAAGCAACTATGGCTTAGATATGAAGCAAGACAAAGCTAGAAAAGCGGGAATGAAGGCTTACCCTTGAAGAGCAGCAATGTAGCAGCCTTTGATCCAAGAAAATGAGCTCCAAACCTCTGAAAATCAGCCTCAAATGGTTGGAATGGAGGATGGGGGCCTTGTGCTATGGGTTGGTGTGTAAATGGCCAAGGATAATGGACTTTAGAACTTGGAAGAGAGGGTTGAATGTATAGATATAGGGGGTGTATGTATAGTGGTGCCTCAGCTGGTTTCTTCAACCCTTAGAAATGGTGGAGAGGTGCTGGTCTTATAGAGGAAGAGAGGCAAGGAAAGGGGGGGGAAATCAATTCAAATTTCCCCCCAAAAGGCAAAATCTCGGACAGATGGTTTGAATGGAGAATAGCTGGCACAGCTGGCATGCACCATACTTGAGGGGTGTAAAAGGGTCATATCGGCCAAGAAAGGAGGTCATCGGCCAAATAAATTGCCGGTCGGCACAATATATTGCCGGTCTGCAATTTATACTGGCCGGTCGGCTAGATAGAGTGCCGATGGGTGGCCGATGAGGTTAAAAAAGTGCCAGTGGGTGTTCAAATTGCCCCAGAAGTTAGCTTTCCAATGGCGCAAACCTTGCATTAAAATTCCTCCTGTGAAAAAAGTTATGCCCATTTTGGTGAAGCCGTGCAGATTCAATCCAACTGGGATGATACCCAACTTCAACTAATCATATCTCCCCCACCCGGACTTGGCTTTAAGATATTCTTGATTGAAAAATGAAGCCCCAGAAGTAAGCTTTCCGACGGTGGTGGCCCCATAGCTAAAATCCAAGTGTACAGACAGATAAGCCCGATTCAACGAGGGCTGCTCGACTCGCTTCTACCCGGATTCATGCCGAACTTCTCCCAAACTAGTTTTCTCCTCTCCTTTCCTCTTTTCTTCAACTCCAAACCCCTAAACAAAGTGTTTTGAAATATTTTCCTCTATCCTTGCCGAAGAAACTGAACATTTGCCCTGCATACCTTTCTCCACCAAGTAAACCATCAGTGGTGCCCAAGTCTTAAGGGCGATCAAAAATGGGGTGTCTACATAGGGCCAGATCTTATACCTGCTCCTTCTGTAGTGAGAGGTACCTTTTTGTTTTGTAATTCAGTTGCTAATGTGTTGATTGATACGGGTGCATCCCATTCTTTTATTTCGTATGCATTTGCATCAGTTTGGGTTTGGAGCTGACACAGTTAGCATCTCCTATTTGTGTAGAGTCACGAATTGGTGGTTAGACTGTCTTGAAACAAGGATGTCGGGATTGTGACATTGAGGTTGCTGGTTGTTGATTACCTTTTTCATTTGTATTGATTGACATGCTTAGTTTTGATGTCATATCGGGTATGGACTGGTTATCATCATACCGGGTTGTTATAGATTGCTACCGTCAGAAGGTTACTGTATGTACCTTGAGCGGTAATTGCTTTTATTTCTTGGGAGACTGGATGGATAGAGTCTTATCACCGGTGTATGATCCGCGTGGGCGGAATGAACTTAGTTGTCTTCTTGCTAGCTTTTTGAGTAGTGAGTGTGATGAAATTCGGGTTAAATTGCCGAGAGTAATTTGTAAATACTCGGATGTTTTTCCCTAGGATCTTGTCAGTTTACCATCTCACCAAGAGATCGAGTTCTCTATTGATTTAGTGCTTGGCATAACACTGGTTTCTATGGCTCCATATAGATTTGCACCTGCTGAATTGAGTGAGTTGAAGATTCAACTCCAGGAATTGTTAGATAAGGATTTTATTCGCCCTAGTACTTCACCTTGGGGAGCACCAACTCTCTTTGCTAAAAAGAAAGATGGAGCATTACGGCTTTATATTGATTACAGAAAGTTGAACTAGGTTACTATTAAGAATAAGTACCCAATGCCTTGTATAGATGATTTGTTTGATCAGTTGAAGGGGTCTTGTTGTTTCTCTAAGATAGACCTGAGATCGGGTTATCATCACTTGAGGGTAAGAAATGAGGATATCCTGAAGACGGCATTCCGTACGCGGTATGGCCATTATGAGTTTCTTGTGATGCCTTTTGGGCTAACTAATGCTCCATCTGTGTTTATGGATTTAATGAATCAGATCTTTTGTGAATTCTTAGATCGTTTTGTAGTTGTCTTTTTGGACGACATTTTGATTTATTCACCTTCTGAGGAGGAACACGAGGAACATTTACGAGTAGTATTGAGTTACTTAGAGCCCATAAGTTGTATGCTAAGTTTGGGAAATGTGACTTTTGGCTGGAAGAGGTTAAATTCCCAGGGTATGTAGTATCAAGGGAAGGGGTGACTGTAGATTCATCCTAGATAGAGGCAGTGCAAGATTGGGCACAACCTAAGAATGCTTTTGAGATTCGTAGTTTCTTGGGGTTGGCCGAGTATTACTATCGGTTTGTAAAAGATTTCTCTAGACTAGCTTCACCTTTGACTAAGTTGATGAGGAAAGAAATCAAATTCCTGTGGAGTGAGACTTGTGAGAAGTCGTTCCAAGAGCTTAAGATTAGACTCACCACTGCTCCAGTATTGATTATACCGGAGAGGGGTTTGGGTTATTCAGTTTATTGTGATGCTTCACGAGAAGGTCTAGGTTGTGTATTGATGCAAGAGGGTAAAGTAGTAGCCTATGGCTCACGGCAGTTGAAAATACATGAGAGGAATTACCCTACCCACGATTTAGAACTAGCAGCTGTGATCTTTGCCTTGAAGATTTGGAAGCACTATCTGTATGGTGAGAGATTTGAGGTGTTTTCTGACCATAAGAGTCTGAAGTATTTGTTTACACAGAAGGACTTGAAAGGCAGAGGAAGTGGATGGAATTCATAGAGGATTATGATTTTGAGTTGCATTATCATTTCGGTAAGGCCAATGTTGTGGCCGATGCTTTGAGTAGAAAACCAATTGGCAGTGTAGCTTCAATCGTCATCCGAGAATGGGAAATGTTGGATATTCTTAATGAGTTTGACTTGCAACTGGGCGAGTCTGTTGAATTCGCAACTTTGTTTTCAATAATTGCACAGCCTACACTTGTGAACCGAGTGTTGGAAGCGCAGAAGGGTGGCCTTGAGATGGAATCATTCCAAGAGAAGATTTCCAATGGGAATGTAGAAAGAGGTTTGACTATGTATCCCGACCTGAGCGTGAGATACTGTGACCGCTTGTTTGTACCGGAGTCTTGCCGAGAGGAAGTACTCCGCGAGTTTCATCATTCGCGTCTTGACCGACCTGAGCATGATTATAAGTTTTGAAACTAGTTTTTAAGTTGTATATTTTCAAAGTAGTTTTTAAAAAATTGCAAATTGAAAACTTGTTTGGTTAGGAGTTTTCAACACCAGTTTTCGAAAAAAGTTTTTTTGGTCATTTACTTAATCTAAATGTACTTTTTATTTTTTTTGAAATAAAATATTTTTTATTTTTTATCTTTTCGAAAAAATATTGTTTATTTTTTGAAAAAATATTCTTTATTTTATTTTTTAGTTTATAAAAAACAATTTTTTTATCTATATCTTTTTTTAAATTATTTAATTATATATTTACTTTTTTTAAGTACTTATTTTTTTAAAAAATAATTAAATATTTATTTATTTTTATTTTAAATATTTTTTATATTATTTAATTTAGTTTATAAAAAATATTTTTTTATTTTAGTTTTAAAAATTTATTAATTTTCTTTTATAAATTTAAATTTTTTTGAATCGCCCATATATATCTAATATATAACAAATTATTTGGTTAATACTTAAAAAGATAACAAAATATTTTTTTTCAATAAATTACAAAATATATATTTTTTTTCAAAAATAAAATTTTAAAAAATATATTTTTAATAAAATTAAAAATATAAAATAATTGGTTAAATTACCCTTACCTCTCCTAAGATTTACCATAATTGCAAATACATCTCCTATAGTTTCAACAATTACACTAACCTCCCTTACTTTCCAAAAATAATACCACGATTCCCCTCTCTCTTTAAAAAGGCCCAAACGGGGAAATTCTATTTCCACCCACTTGATAAACTCAGGGTACACACATAATGAAAAATTAACTTAATGACAATTATATCCTAATTAAAAATTACTATAATAGACATCTATCAACACCCCTAATATTATATACAAAAATTCTCTACACACATCTTTTAGGAACCAAAATATATCAATATACACCTTTTAAATGAAAACAATTAAACCCTAATTTTTCTATTGTGGTCATTTCACTTGTTACACTCTGTACTCCTCTGTTACTTGCAAAGAGCAATACTGTCAAAACATCTCTCATATTGCTTTAATCTCTAGGTTTATACTCGATTATTTACATCGTTTAATTATTAGTTCCACAATTTTTACTTGATTTTGATATGGAAGAGTTGCAAACCTATAGAAGTTCAAACTCAAGCAATGGTGACAGCAAAATCAGTGATGAAAAGGTAAAATCGTGTAGTAATTTTTTGTTTTTTTTTTGTGTGTTTTTTAGTCAAAGACCCAGTGCCAAACTTTATCAATAAATTCGGAAATCTAATGTCGAAATAACATTAATATTGCGATACAAAAGTTTCAATTTTTTTTATATATTTCAACACTTCAATTCTGAGTTTTTAACTTATTTCGATACTTAAGTTCCAAATTATTTAATTTTTTTGGATATATAGTGCCAAATTTTTTTATTATTTTCGTTTTGTAGTGTCGAATTTTTTATTTATTTTCGGACTTGTAGTGCCAATTTTTTATTTATTTATTTCGGCTTTGCAAAATCGAATGAAATTTTTGCCCCCTCCTTTTTAGATGGCATGCAGTGAAGAAACTGAGGTTTGGTCGGATATTATGGTGGATTGTACTTGTTATTTTACAGCTAAACAGGTAACTTTTAACATGAAATTCATAAGTTCATAATTTGTATTAGTTAGTTTGTTTAGTTTGTTCTTATGAAAGTTGTGTAACATTATATATAGGTTTTCGACAACAAAGATGAATTGCTCACTTGGGTACGTAACATTAGAAGGATAAATGGCTTTGTTATTATTATAAGGACGTCAGAATATGGTGGCGGTCGTAAGAAACCAAGAATTTATCTTGCTTGTGAGTGGAGTGGGAAGTATAGATCGTGCAAAAGGTTGAAAGATGGCTCAAAAGACTTATTGAGACAAACTGGTACAAAGAAGTGCGAATGTCCATTTGATTTGAAGGCATTCAAGTTGAAAACAAACGACGAATGGACATTGAATGTAGTTTGCGGGCTGCATAATCATCCAGCTGCGGAGCATCTCCAAGGACATTCATATGCAGGGAGATTGTCAGCTAATGAAAAGTCGCTGTTAGTAGATATGTCAAAGAGCCTAGTAAGACCCAAAGAGATACTTATTACACTAAAATAGAGGGATGCCCTTAATATGAGCACAATGAAGACAGTTTACAATGCACGACATCGATATAGGGTTCTACAAAAAGCTGGTAGATCCCACATGCAACAACTATTGGGCGAATTAACGAAACATAAGTACATTGTGTAATGACCCAGAATATTTTTTTTTTTTAATAGTCAGTGCATAATTTAATTGAGCAAATTTTCGAATTTAAGTGCTGTGTAAATTCTGTGCGAAAACAGTTCGGTTTTGTATTTTTTTAAAAATAGTTACCGGTCTCAGAAAATTATGAAATTTTTGTATGTTGTTCACATACGAGTCTAGCACGTCGAGTAAAAATTTCCGGATTTATTGATGAGTATTTATTTTATAAAAAATTCACGGACTGATTGGTGTTCAGTTTAATTTACAGCAGAATTTGAAAGTGAGTTTTGGATGTTTGGTCCTTTTTAATTATATGATTGGTAGTAACCACCTTGGGAGTTGTTATTATTTATTATATAGGGTTATAATAAATATTTAAAAGTTAAATTTATGGTGTGTACCATATGGTGAAAAATTATATATTTTATAAAGAATGAAACATGTATGTATTGTGAAATGAGCAAAATATTATATTTTGTGGTGCACAAAAATGTTATATTTTTGTGGTAAGAAAAAAATTATATTATTTTATAATTTATATTATAAAATTCTGAGTTATTATTACAAAAATTATTTATGTTATATATATTATAATAGAGATAGATTTTTAGTCAATTTGATGATGCTGAAAATATTTGTGGTGGAATGTTGATGATTATGTTTTGGTGAGTGGATGAGAAATGATTTTTAAAAGAGAGACAAAGAATATTTTTGTACAGACAACATGAGTTGGTTTGATTAATTTATGGGGAGAAATGATATCTCACTCTCTCTCCCTCGTGGGTGGTAGTGGGCAATTATTTTTATAAAAAAAAAAAAGGAGAGAGGGGTAAGGGGCAACACATGAGAACAAGAAATGAGGGAAGAGTTTTGATCAGGGAGAAGAAAAAAAACATACACAAGCTCTCTCTCTCTCCGTCTCTTTCTTCCTTTCTTTCTTTTTCCATTTTTGCTTAAGCTTTGAACTTAGAGTGGGAGTTTTTAGAGTGAGATTTTACAAAAGTATTGTAAATGAAAGTTGGAGAACTCGTCGTAATCTTCGCAATGGTGTTCGCGGATTCATGATCGGGCGATGTTTGCATTTTCAGATTTGTTTTTCTTCATATTTGAGGTAGGGACTTTCTTCATATTTTTACATTAAAGCTATATTATGGTTATTTTGAGAAAATATATCATTGTAAGAGGTATTGCATATAGATATATTTTCATATTTTTGTTTGGTAATTTTTGGAAGAAAAATTATGTTGAAATGTTAAGAATGTTGGTATTTTGAGATTGATTTTAAAAAAAAAATCATTTTGTGTTGTTAATTTCGTAAACGAAATCCAAAAATAGAATTTGACAGTTGTATGGATTATATCTACATCATATTATGGTTAGATAATTTATTTTGAGAAATTATGGTGGAAATATTTATCTCATCCTTGAGTTTTGGAATTTATTTTTGAAAAAAATAAATTGATATTGAGGAATATTGTGTAACTTGTTAAGTAGGGATTTTTCCTACACTTCTTTATGCACTTTTGCTTGATTACATGGAGTTTAGAGTGGTATATAATTTAATTAGAATTTTTGGAGAATTTGTGTTTTACTTGCTTAAAGGAGAAATTTTGAGAAAAATAAAAAGTTGATGCCCAAATTACGAAAGTGTAAACTTGGAATATGTTTGTAAGGTTATGAAAGAGTTATGTTTTTAATTTGAACAAAAACGGACTTCGATTCGATTGGTTTTGAAATTTTTACCGGTTTGTGGCCAAAAGAGCATTTTTAAAGAAAACAAAGGAATTACGTTTAACTTTCGAGGCTTTCAATCAAAATAGGATGTCATAGTTGAATAATGTTTAGAGAATGAGTTTGGAAAAAAAATGATGTTTTCTCAGGCATTAACGGTATTATTTTACTTAATGTATTTGTTGGAATAAAACCGACACGTTTAGAAATGGACCTTGAGAGGTTACCGGACGTGATTGTGATATGAAAACTAGTGTAGTTGTTCATCTTTGATAAAATGAGGAATATGATTTGTTTCTAAATGTTGGGAATCATGGGAGATTCCAAGTTATAGTTATATGTTGGATTATATGCCCATGTATTAATATGTTAGAGATAACCATTTTGGCTATCGGTGAAAATTTACCATGTTGCAGTTAAATGAGGATTTTGATAAAAATGGTAATATTTAATAAGTAGGGATATCCTACTCCTCTTTATGAGCTTGGTCTTTAAATTTTAGCATTTTGATATGTTGGAAGTTGTTGTGTGATTTTGAGAAAGTTTGGGCCTTTGTGTAATTTTACAAAAGTTGGGGTTTTAAATATATAAAACCTATATGCATGTTAGGCATGGAAAAATGGGATTAATGTTGAAACATTGATGAAAATGGAACCTTAGGGTTGTTATGTAATTTTTGGGAACAATGCCTTAATTACATTGATAAATTAATTTGTGAAATTAATTTGAGAAATGAGAAATGAAATTGAAAATGTTGGAATTGGGAATGTACAAGACTAAAGGGTGTAGTTGGACAAGTTATCGCTCACCTAGTTGAAATGTTGATTTTATATCCATTTGGTGCATTTATTTTCTGTTTAGAAATAACTGCTTTGGGCTATCGGTGGAGGATAGTCTTGATTGTTGTAGACAATGCATGATGATTAGGCAAACTAAAACTAATCAATTGAGTATGCTATTGAATATAGCGGTTGGAATAATACATTAACTTTATGTATTGATTGATTGTATATGATCTATGTTTATATACATGTGTTGTGTGGGAGGAGATAGGGGATGTACTCCGCGGTTTAGGGGAAGATAGGGGATGGACCTCTAAACCGGATATTGTTTGGGAGGAGATGGGGGATGTACTCCGCGGTTTAGGGGAAGATGGGGAATGGACCTCTAAACCAGATATTGTTTGGGAGGAGATAGGGGATGGACTCCGTTGATACAACACTAAAATGTGTATCAAGTGTGGATTATGGAAGTGTTTAAATTGATTTGATATAGCACTAAAATGTATATCGTTATCAATTGTGAAGTATAGAAGTGTTTCTATGTTATGTTGATACAACACTAAAATGTGTATCTTCGGTAAAGTAAGGAAATGGTTTATGTGTTTTTGATACAGCATCAGAATGTGTATCCATTATGAATTACGGAAGTGTTTAAAAGATGAGTTACAGTCTCATTAAATTATTTGGCTAAGTGTTAAGTCTTGTTTCAAACTCAAAGTTGAAAGGAAATAGAATATGAACTGGAACATGGACTTTAATGTCATGAAACTGAAATATGTTTTTGAAAGGATGTAAAGGGTATGGCCAGGTTCTGAGCCAGGATTATGAATTAAGAAATGGAAATTGTTATGAAACATGGATACATTTGTCATGTAATTGAGTGGATTAAAAAGAATGTCATGTCACTATTGAAGCATATTTATTTATTTAATTTAACTGGTTGTGGTTAATTAAATAAAATGGATTTAAGAGATTATGGGATATAATCTTATGATTTTGACATGATATAATTTCATGAAAATATATGAATATCTTTGTACTCGCATATCTTTTAATGTTTTAATATGGGATTGCTCGGTGAGTTTTGCTCACCCCCTGCCTGTACATGTGTACAGGGAATGCTTTTCGGATTTGAAGATCAAACAATGGGTTTTACCATTTCATAAATGTAATGAGGAGATGGATTGTACTACTTCATTTGTTGTTTGACTGAGAGCTATATTTTTGTAAAGAGTAGTGTCCTCTCTTTTATTGTAAGCTTCAGGGCATTTCTTTTATTTGTATGTAAATGTTATTATTGTATAACGAGAGGGAATATGTATATTTAATTATTCATCATTTCATCCAATGATGAGATGTTAGTTGTAAATGGACTTAATTAATGAATATTGGTAAGGTTATCCGAGTAATAAAATATGGGGCTTGACACATTGAGTGTCATCGATGTGAGGAAGACTCGATGACTGTCACGGACTTGTTTTGGGCACATCCAGTGAGTTTGGATTTGCTTTGTACATTTCCTTGTGTGTTGATTATGGATTGCACATATAAGACGAATAGATATCGGCTTCCTCTTCTTGAAATTGTGGGAGTGACATCAACCCATATGACATTCTCTATGGCTATCGCATACTTGCAAACTGAGAGGGTTGATAATTATGCATGGGCGTTACAAACATTGCGTGATCTTATAGACGACAGTGTTTTACCTGAAGTCATTGTCACAAACAGAGAGCTTGCTTTGATGAATGCCATTGACAAAACCTTTCCGAATGCTCGACATTTGTTATGTCGTTGGCATATTAATAAGAATGTATGGAAAAAATGCAAGAAAATGTTTGAGACAAAAGAAAAATGGGACAAGTTTAACACTGCATGGAACTATTTGATATTATCATCGACTGAAGAGGAATACAATGATCACCTTGCAATACTACATAAGGATTTCAGTAACTATTCGGAGGCAATCAAGTATGTTACTCTGAGTTGGTTGAATCTGTATCAAGAAAAATTCATTGCGGTATATATAGACATGTGTATGCATTTTGGCAATGTTACAACCAATCGGTAAGATTTTTTTTTTTTAAATTTATTATAGATCATATTGTTATTTTTAATTATTATGCTTGACTATTTTGGTTTATATCCATATGAACAGGGTTGAGAGTACTCATGCTGGATTGAAGAGGCAATTGGGTTCAAGTCAAACGACATTTGAGATTTCATTTGAAAAAATACATTGTCTACTTGAGTTGCAGCACATTCAAGTTAAAGCATCATTCGAGAAGAGTTTGACAACTGTGCAACATCAATTCAAACCTTCTCAATTTAGAGAGCTCCGGGATAATGTGTCTATTTGTGCATTGGAGTACGTGTTAACAGAGAGTAAAAGAGCAAATTTAGTTGGAATTGATGTTGCAGCATGTGGGTGAGTTCTTAGGCGCACACATGGTTTACCTTATGCTCACGAGATTCTAAATTACATGCGACAAGGCCGTCCTATTCCACTCAGTAGCATACATGTACATTGGACGCGACTTACTATATGTGTGCATAATCCGAAGGTTGAGAAGTTGGAATTGACTTGTATCCCAAAACTTGAGATGATTTTGAAGCGGTTCAATGAGCCTGATATTGCCACGTAATTGGATATGTCGAAGAAATTGAGGGAAATTGCAAATCTAGCAAGCACTTTTCTTATTGAGCACGATGTGAAACCTAATCCACGTTGAGGACATAAGAAAATTGATATATCTTGTTGTCATGACCCGTGTGCATTTGAGTTGGTTGATGATGGCCATGATAGCCAGAGCACATTAGCTTCCAGTCAGTCAAAGAAAAAGCGAGCTTCGAAAGTGCATGAGAAGAAGCGGAATGTGAAGACAAAGACATATCATACAAGAACAAGTTTACCGAGTGCATATACTAGTGACTTCCCGCCTATGTTAATACCATTCATAAAGTTGATGAAGGATGTAGATGGTGATGGGAATTATGGTTTTAGAGCTATTGGGAGTTTACTTGGTCTTGGAGAGAATGACTAGGTGCAAGTTAGGCCTGATCTGCTACTTGAATTGAATAATCACAGAGATGAATACGTCGTACAATACGGGTCTCATGATAGGGTTGAGGAGCTGACACACATCCTTTCATATTTTGAAGATAGCCCAGGCTTTGATCGTTGGATGATTATGCCTGACATGGGGCATCTTATTGCATCAATTTATAATGTAGTCTTGTACCACTTGTCATTGCAACAGTGTCTCACTTTCTTACCTTTAAGATCACCGCCAGTAACCCTGGCTGATCGTCGCAAGATTGCCATTGGATTTGTCAATGGAAATCATTTTGTGTAGGTATAAGTTATGAAAATAACCAAACATTGTTGTCTAATATTTGTGTAATTGCAAATTTTATGTATTTGGTAAAGATATGTAATTTTTTGGATGTACGTGTAGGTATTTTTGGAGGCCGGTCATCTAGTTATTTCCATTGCTATGCTTTGGCAAGTTCATCATCACCCTTGTGCATTAGAATGGGAGAACGCATATGTTAGCTGCATTAAAAAATTCAAAGACAACATAGGACCTAATGTAGCTACTCGAGAGACATTTCATGTAGTTGACATAGATTGATGTATTAGAGAGTAGTACTGATAGTTTTAAGATATTAGTTTTTATGATTTACTAGCATGGAGTAATGAGATGGATATCATTTTGCCATTAGATTTTGTAATGGTCAGTTTTTTTTTTTTTTTAAATAGAATATTATATGCGTTATAGTTCTATTATTTATGGAATTGATGTCATATTATTTTTACATTGTCTGAACACAAAACGTAATGAAAATAATATTAACCAAGTGCAACTACTGTTAAAAAGTAATAAGATTAAACAAGTATGTAAAAAAATAATAATAATATTAAATAGTAGTTCAATCCATTTACACCATCACAAACTACATGTGTGCTTGTACATAATCCAAAAAGTACATAATCCGAAGATAATAATAATATTTGTCTCCTTATACATCCGCCAACACCATCAGAAACTACTTGTGCTAACATTATGAACTACTATCAACTATGCCATCGACTAGTGTAATGTGCTCCAAAACGATGTGTGGTGGAAGAGCTGGGTGCAGATCGACCCTGAGTGTATGTGCTGGGTGCAACTTCACTAATGTGCTGATCTTAAAGAAGCTGTTCGATTGCATCGATTGTGTAGTAAAGCCTATCAAGATGTTTAACACTGTCCTCATAGCCAGCCTCAACGAAAGGATGACTAATCTGATATATCTACGACATACGCTGCATTACAAGAATAAATATAACATTATATACAAACTTGTAACAGTTTACATAAAATAATTTGTAATGCAAATGCAAAAAAAAAAAAAAAAAAAAAAAAAAAGGATACCTGTGCGTTTTGGCCAGGATATTGATAATGATGGATATTTAGGTCCACTTGAGAACGACGCGCTGGGTTTTGTACATACATATGGGTAATGGTTTGGTACCAATCCATGTAACCAGGAACACAATCCCAAGGTTGTTGTACCGGTGTACTCCTCCTCCGATCAGATAACACATGGTTGTCCCATGCCTCCCAAATGATGTCCAAGTATGCATACATAACATTGTAGCATGGAGCTGTGGCTCCTCGAGAAGCATGCATAGGGCCAAGTGGTGGATTAGGGATTGTTTGCACTCTGTCAAATTGTCTCAAAACTCTATCAGGGTGATATGGTTCAACTACTTCCAAACACTTTAGACAATCATGGTAGAACGTAACTGGGTGACACTGATGGACATCTCTGCAACTTTGGTATAGGTCCCAAATAACCTACAAACAATAACAACTGTAAGATATGACAACTGTAAATTTTGTATGATATAGAGTTCCAAATTTTGAAGGACTTTTTAACTTATATCATGTACACCCAACCTATCAATCTCATCTCGAAAAGCCTGCAACTGTGTTTCTTCACCAGACTCTCTCCGAGAAGTCCAACAGTAAACATGTGGTATGTCTCGAGTGTAATTCATATTCAAGTGTGGTCAGAATCCACGAAAGTGCTCATAAATCCATCTGTCAAGAGTGTCATGTAATCGACTATTTGTTTCATGTCGGACCTGCTAGCGTACCCTATTTGTCTATATAAGTATGCCAATGTAGTAGCACCCCAAGCATATGAAGATATAGTTGTCAAATTGGACAACAAACTCAAATAAACAACGGGGACCCTAGTACATGTCTTGTTACTGAAAAGTGTACAACCTAACAAAAATAGCAAGTATGCTCTACCTGCACATGTTATTCTTTCCATTGAATCATTGTTTGTGACATTATGAAAGTGTGCTTTCAACCACTCAAGCCTCACTGAATTGCCTCCAACACTAGACATCTCATGTCTGACTTCTTGCTCATCAATTTCCAAGGTATTAACTACTAATGCAATGACCCTCATTTCTTGCAACTTACGTACACTAATAGATTTGCCTACAATGGAAAGCCCTAGGATAGTGGCGACATTGTCCAATGTGATAGTCATCTCTCCAACAGTCAAATGGAAGGTGTTTGTCTCCGGTTGCCATCTCTCAACAAAACTAGATACTATAATTTTTTTGACAAAACAGTACGTGCAACGAGCTAATTGTGCAAGTCCTGACATCTCCACAATGTTTACAAATGTAGCGTTGTTTCCTTGTTCCTACCATGGCCACGAACGAATCTTAGACGAGTGATTATGACACTTTAAGGGCCCTCTTTCATCAGCACCATTCCAAATAGTTGCGGCAACATGACTTTTAAAACTTTTAAGGATTAATGGATCAGTTGGCCCTCTTGGAAATGGCCAAGTAAGGATATCTTCATCAACAATGTCAGCATCATCACCAGTAGGGATCCATAACAATATCATCCATAACTGGTGCATCATGTATAGGATCATCATCCATGGCAATGTGCTTGTCATCATCACGTCCACGTCCACGTCTCTCTAATTCACAGAGTTTTCTATTCGAAGCTGTAACTGACCAACGTTGAGTGGGACCGGCATCCATTTGCGTGAGGAAAATTGTTCTCATCAACCCAATTTAATGAAACAGAATAAACACTCCCAGAAATGGATCACATCAATATCGGTAATATGTAACCTAATCATGCCACCTTAATGAAACTAATATGCAATTATAGACTATTAAATTGACAATTTGGATGATGTGAAATTAACAAAATAAGTTAAGGACATAACCCTACTATTGATGAAAGAGTGAGACTATGATTTGTTGAATTATTACAATGTAAACATGGATATAGCAAAACTACTTGTATTCTATACAGACCATTCACCAATTAGTTTGGTAATGTTTACAACATGCCAAAAATAGATTAACTTCACTTCGGCTAATTTACCAAAGCAACAGGGTCATTAATCAATACCAGCATCATTTTTCAAACAATCAAAGGACTGGCCATCACTTGTCTTTGTACATTCTATTGATTGTAAATTTGTTGTAGCTGTAAGTATACAACCAAAGACCAAATTTGGCCCCAATTTCAATGTTTTGAAAGGACAAATCCCTAATATTCTATATAATGCAATTGTTTTGTTCAGCTATTTAGCTAACAACATTTTTGAAGACCTATGTTTAACAACTACTTAAGCTAACAATATAATGTGAAAATACTAATACTGCACAGATTTTTGTTTCTATTGATATGCATTGAATTTCGCACAAAAAAAAAAAAAAAAAAAAAAAAAAAAACATAAACATACCCATAAAATAAAATTGTTAGAAAAGAACCTAAAGTAAAACCAATCTTTGTGGCCTATGTAACTTGGTGCAAATTTATATAAACCAAAAAAAAAAAAAAAAACACCATTGGACACTTCAGTTCCGAATAAACCAAAATATTTCAAAAATCAATTTCCGAAATTAAAGAATTAATTCGAAACTAGTGAACCAAAAAAAAAAATTCACATTCAGCTTAAAATCTTCGAAATTTTGTATTTTATTCGGCTTTAATTGGTCGAAATTGTACACATTATTCGGTGATTAGATTCTGAATTACAGAAACAATTTCAGACACCCAATGCCGAGAGGTCCAACCCGTCCCCAACCATGGAAAAATCAATGTTTTATATGCCAATGGAGTGCAGAGATATCTGAAAATGGTAAATGTAATAAGAAAATGATAAATGTAATAAGAAAATGGAAATATTTCTTACCTTAAACAAAGGAATCAATAGTTTTTAGTGGAGATTCAATGGAGCTATTCAAGTTCTTCAATGGCGGTGAGTAAAGTTCAAAACTTTTTTTTTTTTTTTTCTCTGTTTGAACGAAGTCAAAGTCTTCACAAAAGTGGGTAGAACTAGAAATGTCAATGAAGGTCAATCAAAGTGTGTGCATTTGATGGTAAAGTGTGTGTTCCATTTATGAGTGAAGGATGTAATTGTAATTTTAAGGGAGTGGAATGAGAAAATTAGTTCCTAATCAAATTAATAGGTGTGTGTGTGTGTGTGTTAAGAAAATATTTGTCTTGAGTTTATTAGGTGAGTGGAAATAGAATTTCCCGCCTCAACGATATTAACTTGCCAGTAAAAATTACCGTAGTACCCTTCAACAACATTGTGAAAAGACAAAAATATCCTTAATTTAGTAAAGAATTGTATTTAATTTAGTAATAAATTTGATGGTGATCAAATTTGTTTTCTCTTAAAGTGTGGTAATTCTACTATATATATGCTTATCATTATAAGGGTTTTGGTTCTATGTAATGAAATGAGCAATGTTTCCCTTTTTATAATTGTTCTATATACAAATTTTTTACAATAGTTATTCTACAAAATTTTTATAATTTTTACAATTGTTCTATGATAAATGGTTCTATATAAAAAATTTTACTGGAATTGTTTTGATCATTTTTACTGAAAACTGGTTATGCATGTTTATATGAATTTAGGGATCATTTGACATTCAACTAAATAATTTTTTTTTTTCATTTTTTTCATTTTTAGTATTTTTTTTAATTTGTGTCAAAATTTTTTTTTTAAAATTTTCGATCCATTTAGTGAGACGAATCTAAAAAATAATAAAATAATAAAATTAAAAAGTTCATTAAGGACAAAAAAAAACTATTTTTTACCCTCTTTTTTTTGTCTTTAATGGACTTTTAATTTTAATTTTTTTTTTTACTTTTCAGATTTATCTAATCAAGTAAGTTCTAAAAGTCTAAAAGAATTTAATTTTTTCAATTTTTTTTTTACTAAAGACGTAAAAAAATAAACACAAACAATTACATAAAAAATCAATCCCAAACAACCCCTTAGTAATCATGGTGATTTTTTACTAGAATTTGTTGAATTATTTATTCATTTAGTGTTTTACTTGATGTTATGTAATATTACGACAAATATGCATGAAATTACATGTTATTTTTATTATTGTTACAACCATGGTTTCATTTCCTTGCTTTGATTTAGTCATCAACTACAAAGGCAAAGTGGGCAGAGAGCGTTTGGAGGGAAAGAAATAAAGTTTATTGGAAATTTGGAAGAAAATGGTTATAGGAGTGGAGTTATTTTATAAAGGAGGTGAAGGGTATTTTGGGCCATTTAGGTGTTTATTTTTTATGATGCCACTATATTTGATTACTTTTGCAACGTCTTTCTAATAGAAGGACAAAATATGGTATTATTTTGTAAAATAAGGGAGCCCGGTATAATTATTGAAACTACAAGAAAAAGTATCTACAATTATGGTAACCTCAGGGAAGGTAAGTGTAATTTACCTTTTAATTAATGGTCAATCAAAACTAATGAAATTATGCCTTCACCATGTAGAAGAAAAACAAATTAAAAAAGAAATGTAAAAGAGTGTAAAGGTTAAGATTATTTTCGTCTTTTCACAATGTGATTAAAAGGTACTATGGTAATTTCAATAGGTAACTTAACATGGTTTGGTACATTTTAATGAGAAGGGGGAATCTTGATATTATTTTGAAAGTCAAGAAGATCATAGAAATAGTTGAAATTACAAGGAATGTATCTGCAATTATGATAAACCTCAGGGGAGGTAAGTGTAATTTACCCAAAATAATTTGAATGAACAAAATAAATAAATAAAAAATTATTATTATTATTATTATTATTATTATTATTATTATTATTAACATAACAGTAAATCGTACAAAAAAAAGGTTTTGAAATCAATTTTGAAAGATAAATTTTTGAAAAAGTTTTGAAAATTAAAATTTTATTTAATTAGAAATTTTGAAAAAAAATTTGAATTAAGTTTTAAAAATCCATAAATAAACAAATTTTGAGTTTTTAACTATCAAATTACAATTCAAAAATTAGTCAATTTGTTTGGTTTGAGTTTTCTGAATTAAGTTTTTTGAAAATTGAATTTTTTATTTTTCGTATTTTTTTTTAGTGAATATTTTTAAAATTTTAAGCATTTTTTATTTTTTTAGATGCATCTTACTTATGTGTCTAAAAAGTAAAATATTTGTGAAAAAATATTTTAAAAAATTAATAAATATACAAAAATACGAAAAATAAATTAATTTTTGTATTTTTTTATATTTTTGGTATTTAGTAAATTTTTTGAAGATTTTTTTTATAAAAATTATACTTTTTAAATGTATTTATGTTAGGTGTGTGTAAAAATTTTAAAAAAATATATTTAAAATATTAAAAAATAGTAAAAACAAAAAAAAAATACAAAAAATAAGAATAAAAAATAACGGTCTTTTGGCATAAAAGAATAATAAATAAAAAAAAAGAAAAATAAATAAAAATAAAGTTCTTCTCTCACTTCCAACTCATCCTATCATAGGGGTATTTTGAAAAGTTAGTAAAAAGTTAGCTTTTGACTTTTTACTAAGCTTTTTAATTTTTTGGAAAGTGATTTAAGAAGGTGGTAAAAAACTAACTTTTTATTTTTTAGTTTAATATTTATTTATGGTGTCAAATCAAATTAAAATTACCAAAATACACTTACCCAACATAAGAAATTTTTTTTTTTTTTTTTTGTCATAAGACTTAATTTATAATTTTATACCTGCATTTTTAGCCCTTCTCAAACCAAATTTATTACGTTTCTGACCACTTACATTTTTAGAAAATGATAAAAAAAACTTGGCTTTTTATGGCGTTTCCCAAAACGGCACATATAGTCCTCAATTGCACATGTAGCACCAAAATAGGCCTATCATAGGACTATGACAGGATTAGTAGGACAACTTTTGACAGCAAATAAGACAAATTTTGGAGATTTCTTTACCCTGTGAAAAACTGAGATCACACATAAAAGGTTTGCTTAACATATAATTATCGTCTATTATTTAAAAAATTATAAATATTTTATTATCAGAATTTATAATTTAATTGAGTCAAGAAATTTTTTTTAAAAATATTTTCATATAAAAAAAAATTATGAAATTTTTTAATTGAAATATATTATAGATATAGTAGTAAAAAATGTTAATTGATTTAATGATTGATTAATAAAAGAATTATTTGTTATGCGATTAGAATTTTTAAGAGGTGTCGTATAATTTTTGGAACTATAGACAATAATAAAACGGATTATTTGTTATACGATTACAAATTTTAAGATGAGAGATATAATTTTTAGATTTATATGGAACAATTAATATTTTAAACAAATCTCAAAAAATATATTTATAATTTACCCTATTTATAATTACCAACTCTCTTTTTACCTTTTTACACTGAGAACAAAGCTAAAACAAATTCAATTAATCAACTAGATATTAACTCAAAACTCTCGCAGCCTCTGCCAAACAGTTACATAGCAGCATCAAGGATGAGAATAACATTTCTGCTATAGAGCTGGAATCATGGAGCCATGCTAGAGTTACCAAAAAATTCTACGGAAAAATTGACCAAAAAATTCTACTAAAAAGTTGACCAAGCACTCATGTGCGTGTTTGATTAATTGTTTGATAAAATTTTTAGAATTTATAACATTTTTTAGAATGATAAGTAACAAAAGTCTCTATAGCCCTGTTATTGATGTTATATGTCCACCTTATTGGTTTCATCAATAAAGATTTTCTTTGCCGATCAAAAAAAAAAGAGTCTCTATAGCCCAAAAGATTCACAATTTGTATTCTATTTATATTTTTTTAATAATTTGCAGTCTTGCACTAAACCCATTTCCATGATCAAATGAAGAAAACAAAAGAAATAGAGCAACAAATTATACCAGTAGTAAACTTTATTATTTATATTATATTCATAATATGTCTATTCACGTGTGTGACTGAGGTTTTCTTCATAACAGGTCAAACACGTGCTAACATCATTTATATTATATTCTCAACATGCCCTCTCATGTGTGACCGAACTTTTCTTCATAGAGGGTCAAACACGTGCAATCATTTTTTAATTATCAGGTAAGTGGTGAGTTTTGAAGATAGGATTTATTGCCTATTCTGATACTATATTGAATTGTTGAGTACAACTTATCTAAAAGCTCAAGCTCTTAGAGAGATGGACAACTTTATTAGTTGTATTATATTTTCAACAACTTTTAGAAGTAAAATTATAAATTTGTTCAACTTAGTGAGTTAATTTCAATCAACTCAGTAATTATTTTTTGTCAAAAATCGTAACCGATATTATTAATTGGATCAAATTTATACAAAATCAAAAATTAAGGATCAAAATCAAGTCAAATAAAAGTGTAGAGACCAAAATAATATAAAATGTAAAATGTAAGGACTACTAACGTAATATCTCCAATTATTCAGATAAATATTATTTAAAAAAACATGCATTTGCCTGCAGAAGCAAATGTTAAAGACACATACAAAAGCCCTCGACTAGAGAGACTCTTTAAGTAGTACTACAAAAAGAAACCATCATAATAAAAAATAACAATAAAAATAAATAGTCTTCAAAGGCCTTTCTTAACCAGTGCCACCAAAAACAGCCTTGAGCTTCTTGACCTGAGCATCATCAAGGAAAGTTACCTTCTCCACCACTACAGAAGGCAAATTGTTGGCAAACAACGAAGAATCAGTGAAGTCGACACCCGGGTTTGCGCTATTGAGGCTAACAATCGCAAGAGCCGGTATATTTCCAGTATTGAATTGAAAATGCAATAGCCCTTGTGGGAAAATCATAACATCCCCTTTGTGAAGAGTTTTAAGATAAACAGTGTTGGCCGAAGGAGATATGAATCCGGCAATAATTGTTCCTTCCACCACAAAAATGATTTCTGAACCTCCATGGTGCGTGTGGATTGGCACAACTCCATCCACGGCTAGATCTAAACGTGCCATGGAAAGGCCAAGCCCATTCAAACCAGGAAATTGATCTACAAATGCTGCTGTAACCGCAGCTTTGAAAAGATTGCTAGTGTTACCAGCAATGCCTAAACCTGAATAAACAAAATCATTAACCGTCACTTTAGCAGGTTTCTTGCAAGAGTAGCCTGCAGGTCCATCGGGCAATGAGAAGTCTGCCACACAGAAGTCTAGCACTGAACCATGAGAGTAGGAGAAGAGAAGCGAAACGACGAAGAGGATTGGAAGATACATCTCCATCTCCAAGAGTAAGGGATATTTTTTCTAAGAGTTGGTTGTGTTCAATATGGGAACATACCGTACCCATTTATATAGAATTTGAAAGCATGGATATTTTTTTTTGTTGTGGATAAAAAGCATGGATATTTTTGTTTGGAGCATTCCTATTGGTTGTTAGAGATATGTGATTTTAAATGAATACGCTAAAACACGACAGATTATGGGCTGTGATGCGTGTGAGCGTACGCTCTTATCCATTCCTATTGATGGATAAGAATACTCTTTTTTGTTTGAAAATGCAGAAACATAGAGAGGAAGCACATCCTGCCTTGTCAAAAAGATTCATTTAATCAACAATATGTGTTTGATAATTAGGGATTGTTTGGAGTGTCCTAAATAAGTGTATTTTTTATTTTTTTGGACTAATAATTGAGGAAGAAAATATGGATATTTGGGTTAATTTTTTGACTTTCTATGAAAAAATGTGTAATATAAAATTATAAAAATTAATTGAGAATTGTCAAATATGAGACAGGAGGTGTCATGGTCAATCACTTAACCACCTAACCTCAGCATTATATTATTATATATTAAAAGAATTCAATTGAAATAAGGCAAAGACGTGTTCATTTCATTATTCTTAATCTCAAATTGGATGCATTGGAACATTTCAAGATTTTGATTTTTAAATCTGTTTTGGGCCATCCATATTTGACAGTCAATTATTATATAAATAAATACATATAACACAGTAAAATGTTAATTGAGTTCTACTATTTTATTATTTGAAAGCGTTGTATTGTATTGTATTGTTAGTATGATATTAAAAATATATGTTAATAATAGAACTCAATGTATTAATATTGTATTCATAAATAAAATATTGCTAGTAGGACATCCTTGAAACATTCATAAATAAATTGATTGAGAATTGGTTAGGTGGTTGTATTTCAAGCTCATCCTTGAAACATTCATAACTCATTTTCCTTCGAAAAATTTGGATGCCCCAAAGGGCTCATACCCTTATCAAAAACTTGAGATTTAAATATCCATCAATGCTTTCTTTTACAATCTTAAGTGTAAAGGTTATACACTATTCTCAATACCCCACTCATCAGTATGGGTGTGTGCAGTACAGTTCGGACGGTTTGAGAGTAAAATTACAGACCGAATGGCGTGTTAGTAGATTGACAAATTACAATTTGGGTGATTTTTGACGGATTGGCAGATTAAAGAAAATTCTAACTAATTATCATACATTTGCATAATATATAACATTAATTTGTATAATATTTTTTAGATATATAACACAAAGTAATTTTACATAATATGTTTCATATATATAACCACTAATTTGTAATAAATTTCATATCTTGAATCTATCTCACGCTCATTTTTACATTAATATTTCATTGAAAGTTAAAAAATATATATGTATTAACTATAACGGAGTGGAGCAGTTAGGTTAGCGGATTATAAATTTTAAAGTTTAAATCGTGGTTAGCGGTTGGAGCGGTACTGATTGATGCGTATCGGTGCGATTTTAGCGAATTTGGTGATATTTTACGCAGCCCTACTCATGGTTTAATAGATACGGGATGGATGATCGAGGTTCCCGATACTGGTGGAGCTAAGCTTCTATCTTTAAAAGTAGAAACTATTTCTTCAATTCTGATTAATTGTTTGCTCATAGTTTGGCAGATTAAATTGGTGTAATTATGTTGTCAGATAGTTAAGCTGAAATCTTTGAGTTGGGCAAACTCATTTTTGGCGAATCTTCCCGATTGGGCATCAACATATGCAGTGGCTACTAACGGATGCCTAGTGGTTTCACCATTAGGGACTAATTCTAAAGCTTGTGGAGGTGGATGGATAGAGTTAATTACATGACCATCTGTTGTGGTCCAGGTCTTATACTGATCTTCGATAGCGGTAATTTTTGGTTGGGTTTCATTCTGAACCCATTCCTTAAATGGTATAATGGTCTGATGTAACTCAAGATGTTGGTAATATTGAGTTTTATACTGGCTTAATTGTTCTGGATTGTGAGTGGTAAAATACCATTTTCTAAATTCTTTATTTTTATCCTGATAAAATTCCTGGTTTATTAATTTCCTATTCTCGCTTCCTGGTGTAAAATCCATCAGATTTCAAAATTCATATCACTGGCCGTTAGGCTATCTGGTGGTGGAACTGGTGTTGTATAAACACCATGAGGTATTTTATTTCGGGATATTCTAATACCTTGTATTTCTGATGTCATAGGATCCAAATGATCTTCTTGGGGATCACTGGAAGGTCGACTAGGTGGTCTGTCGGGTATTTGCAGAGAATCCACAGATTGTCTGCTAGATTCGGGTAATTCAACCTTATAAGGTGGAATTGAATGGAAACTGTTATTAGAGAAACTTCTGTTTGCAGTTCTAAAACTATTATTAGACAGGCTCCTAGGGGCTGTTCTAAAACTAGCATTAGAGGAAGTGCTTCGGGTGAGTCTGGGTTTCTGAAATTGAAGATAAACATTACCTTCTTGTGTCTGGATAACATCATCTATATTATGTTGTATCATCGGTTGAGGTGGTACAGCATTAGGTATATGCCATCTTTCTGGAAAGGTTATTGATGACCACGGAATTTGTCTAGGTATAGCTACCTGACTACTATACAGATTGGTTTCAATTAATACAGTATTTTCTTTCTCAGTTTTCTTTCTTACATAAGGATTTAAAGTTGTTAAAGCCTTAATGTAGATTCTGGAATGTACAGAAAACAGAGGAGATCCTGGTTTGTACTCATAACCATGAGTAAGAATTCTCAGTTCTAACAAATCGAATATATTTCTATCAGTCATTGATATACTTATATTCGGATATATATCAAAATATACTGGTCCATGGGACAGACTAGTTTCAATAGCGCCCATAAGAGATGCTCTCCAATCGAGACATCTACCATCACGGAGGGTACATTGGATACTGGTATTTTGTCCTAAAAGTGTCAATGGTTTCAAGGCTATTTGTACCAATCCTATATAGATGTACTTATAGTCTTTAACAAATGGAACAAAATCATTAATATGAATTAGTCAGATTATTTCATCATTAGTTTGAATACATGAAGCATGTTCAAAAGTCTTGATGATTGTTTTACTGAACCATTGGAATTTTCCTTTTTTGTAAATAGTTTTCGGATCTACTAATGGGATAGTCCACCTATCTAAAGCGTCTTTCACATCCTGATAGGCTACCATTTCGGCTGCTTCGGCTAAAGAGGAAACTGTATTTCCTAAAGTGGTAACGGATTCAGTTTCTGGTATGGCTACGGTATTTTCTTGTTGTTCAGTCATGATGTATGGTGATCATATATGTATAATTTATTTAATTTATACTTATATTATGTGAATACTTAAACTTGGCTCTAATACCAATAATGGTGCTCACTAAAGGTTTTAGCTAAAAATGGTTAGCACGTCTGTCAACGATTTACAGGCATCAACGGTCCTTAAGTACTCTGCACTTGACCTAACCTAACGCGACTTGGGTGACGTCCCACTAACCTCTAACCGCAACAAATAATTAACCTTACATTAGCACAAATCCAGGAATAAATACACACATAATACAAATATAAAGAAAACAAATTATAACATATATGATCTCATAAACTTACTGTTAGGTTGGAGGAGGATTCCTCCTGGCCGCCCAGGCCACTACCTGTTCTTGGATCAGCTCCTTGATCTCTGCTATATGCTGGTTACACTCTGCTATTCGAGCAGAAATATACGGTTGAGTATAAAGATCTACAGGTGTATTAAGGTAATGACTTTTCTGATTTTCCCAAAATTCTAAAAGCCACAAATACTGTTCAAGAGCATCGACAGAGGGCATACATAAGAAAACCAAATTTTATTGGAAGAAGTAGGGATATTTTACAAGAGAGAGAGGGGAGAGGAAAATATTACAAAAGAAAATAAAACTTAAAACTGACTCTGACTCTGCCTCAACAAGGGTGAGGGCATGCCCTTTTATAATACAAGCGCGGATGAGATAAGGGACAGATGTAAACCTATCATTGAACCGACAGATTACCCTTATCCTGGCTGGTGACGTAAGTGCTTACGAATTCAGATAATGGAGACAGCATCTCTGCTTTAACAGCTGGTGGAATCAACTTTTTCAAAAGTTATTTGTCTGTTTGTGCCGACAGTCGACACTCAGTCGTGCCGCTTTCCTTTTCTGCTTTTGGTGAGCTTCTCAGTGAGGACATCTGTTAATGAGTCCCAAAAGTCACCAAAGTTGGAATCAATATCATCATCTTCTGGTAGTTGGCTTTCTCCAGCTAACACGTGTTCGGCTGGATCAACATCTGGTTCTGACGAGGGTTGGCTGGTCCCTGACCTCATGGAGGCATCATCCTCAGGAGGTACAGTTTGTAGAAACTGTTCTTTGAGATAATTCATGCTTTTAATAATTATCTCATTTTCAGATAATTCAGGATGCTGGTTTCTTAATTCTTTCTGAATTTGTATAAACGGATTTTGAGATAATGCTGGTGGAGCAGTGATAGTTGGCTGCTTGACGGTTTCTCTGCATGCTTGGGCATGTTCCTGGATTTTAGTGACGGTTTCAGAAATGATCGGATTCATGCCTTTATCCCACCATTTGACAAAGAAAATTCGTTTAAGGCGGGGCACCTTATTCTGATAATCACATGCAAAATCCCACTTCCAAATCCATGGGATACTGAATCGGATAGAGAAATGAACTAATGATTTACTGATAGATAGGTCTCTGTTTTTATTAAGATAAGCATAAGCCCGAGAATAGGCGTAATGCCAATCATTAAAAGCAAGTCGGATTTCTTCTGGTAAGATATCAAGAGATAACCCAAATTTATCCCACCACACGAGGAACCAGTTGGGAACATCGTGTTTGAGAACATCAGGGCAGATCCAGATGAACCAAGAATGAGAACGGATCGAATTCTGGTAATAAAACACCTGGGTAAAAGCATCTATATAATCCCAGTATGTATATTTAGTCTGTTTATTACGGAGATCAAGATCCCGTAAGGTATGCGGATGAATACCCCAAGTAGCAATGGGCATAAGATTACGGATAGTAATTTTGCTAAACGAGATGGGACTCGTAGATTTATGCAGATCATGGAGATGATGCTTAAATTCACATGCGCCGGTTTCAGTTAATATTTGTTCATAAATATACCGGTACTGATCAAAGTGAGGGGGTGACTGTTGAGTGGTGAGATAACATTTCTTAATCTCCCACGGGTCTGTCATCCATTGTTCATCAGCGGTTTCAATCCAGAGGACAGTTTCCTCTGTAATACTGTTTGGAGTATACGGTTCTTCTGTCTTAAGGAGGATATCCTTAGCAGATTCAGTGCTGGTTTGTCCTCGTGAGAGAACTGGATATTCGGTTTCATAGCGTGGGGTGTGACCACCACGGCCACGCCCACGGCCTCTATGGCCCCTGCTGGTCATGCTCCTCTTCGGGAGCTCCCTTCTGGAGATATTCCCTGGTTAAGAAATCAGGCAAAGAGTTATTTTCTCCTTTAATATGCTCAATATCAAAATCAAAATTAGACAAATAACTTTGCCAAGTAAGAAATATCTGTTTAGATGCTAAATTTTTAACATCTTTTTTAAAAATCTGTTTAGCAGCAGAGCAATCAACTCTGATAAGAAAATGCTGATTTAAAAGGTCATCCTGGAATTTTAAAACACATTTTACAATGGCTAAACATTCCTGTTTAATAGTGGAATAATTTAAAGCAGCTTTATTCCAATGTCCAGAATGGAATCTAAGTAATTCTTCTTTCTGGATTTTGGGATTAAATTGCTTCAAAATACCACCAAATCCTTCATTGGAAGCATCAGTTTCAACAATTTTCTTCCAATTTGGATTAGGCAACTGTAAGCATGGTAACTGTTTAACTTTAGCTTTAATTTTTTGTACGGCAGCTGTATGTTCTGCACCCCAAGGGGGAGGATGCTTGCGAAGTCTGGTAAATAAGATACTGCAATCAGATGCAACATTAGGATAATAATCACGGATATAATTAAGACTTCCTAAGAATCTTTGTAGTTGAGTTTTATCTTTAATTTCATCAGGAAATTTAGAAGCAAACTCAATACTACGGTTGATGGGAATAATACTTCCATTTGAAATATTATGACCAAGATATCGGATAGTTGTCTGAAACAGTTGCATTTTTGGTGCTGATAGTACTAAACCATTTTTGTGAATAACATGCTTAAAAATATTAAGATGTTTAATATGCTGTTCAATGGATGAAGAATAAATTAATACATCATCAATATATGATAAAGTAAATTCAGAAAACGGATTAAAAATGTCATTCATAATATGTTGAAATTCGGATGGAGCATTTTTAAGACCAAAAGGCATAACATTCCACTCATAATGGCCAAATGGTACTGTAAATGCGGTTTTATACCGGTCCTGTTCTGCAATTTCAATTTGCCAATATCCTGATTTTAAATCAAATTTGGAGAATATGATTGCATCCTGTAAACGATCTAAAAGATCCTTTTTATTCGGAAGAGGATATCTGATCCATTTCAGTTTATCATTTAACGGTTTATAATTGATAACAAGGCGAGGAACACCTCGTTCAATTTCAGCGTTTTTATTTACATAAAAAGCAGTACAACTCCATGGAGAGTGACTAGATCGGATTAACTTTTTGTCTAAAAGACTTTGAATTTCTGTTTTGCATAATTCCATATATTTCTTTTTCATTTGACTAGGGCGAGCTCTAGTTGGAATATATTTTTCATCAAAATCGGGTTCATATGGTAAAGTAACTGTATATTTCTTTCTATTCCAAAAGGCATTAGGAATAGTACCACAAACTTCTGTTTGAAATTCATTTTCAATTATTTTTATTTTCTGTTGCAAAGAAGGTTGCTGTAACCTTTGTTCTGTTGTTAAGAAAGAAACTTCCTTAGTTAAAAAATTAATTTGATTCTGTTTAAAAGTAACTAGATCCCGAATTTGATCTAATTCTTTGGTGTATGGTTGTGTGATAAATTCAAAAATAACGGGTCTTCCCTGCAATTGAGAATAGATACCTGTTGAGTCAATTTTCTGGATAGGCATCAATAAACATAAAAAGGGTGTGCCTAATATAATATTTGTAACTAGATTTCTGACTAGAACAAATGATGTTGGAAGACAGAGATCATTATTACAAATATATGCTTCTGGTATCTTATACCTGATCTGCATGGAATTACCACTTGCACTAGTTAAACTCTGAGTAGTTTTCTCAAAATACCTGGTGGGAACGATACCTTCTTGGATACAGTTCATATCGGCTCCGCTATCTACTAAAGCAATAGCATCTTTAATAATGAAATCAGGTTTAATCATAAAAGATATTTTTATATACCATTTCTGAAAGGTTACCTGATTAACAAGTAATAAATACTGGTGCTCCTCTTTAGATTCAAGTTTTTGTTCAGTTTCTTGGATTACTTCTTTCTGTTTTTGTGGCAATTGAGTATGAAGATATTTAATATCTTTAATTGTTGCTGCACTAGCTGTTTGTAAATGTTTTACTTCTGTTTTTAAAATATTAATTTCCATTTTTAAATCCTGGAGCGTCGTTGGTTGTTCAATAACTGGTTTTGCTTGGATTCTATCAACTACATGTTTCAAGCTATAAGAATAATCGGGTATGTTTGGTGTTTCTTGTACTATTTGTTGATGTTCATAACACATTTTCAAATATTTGAGTTTGATTTCCGGATCTTGTATCTGGTCTGCTACAGCTAGCATATCTCGTTGAGAGTCTGTTAATACATTAATACTGCTGGGTTCTCCTAGGGATAACCCATTCATTTCAACTATGGATTTCCAATAGTTAATTTCTGATAGCTGGTCCTGATTAGTACTACAAGGACATGATTCTGTTGGTTCTTCATCACTAGTAGAAGATGTAGAATATAACTGATTAATTTCGTCTTCAGATGGAGATTCATTACTGGATGAATTTTCTTCTGCTTCTAAAGCATTAATTATCTGTTCTTTAAGTTTTTCATCTAAAATTAATTCATTAATTTTAGATTTTGCTTTGGATTTGCATCGGTTAGCATAATGTCCTGTTTGTCCACATTTATAACATTTAACCTCTGATTTATTTTTCCTTTTCCCTGTGGATTTACTGGTTGAGGGTTTCTTAGAATAAAACTTCTTACTGGTTGGAGGATGGTTTTTTCTTTGGGATTTTCGATACGGTTTAGAAGATTTTCTATGAGATATCTTCCTAGGTTTTGGCGGATATTGAATCATGGGTTCATAAGCAAACTGATCACAGAATTCTCCTAATTCTCTTCTTCCTGTTAAATTCTGTTGTTTCATTTGGTAATGAAGTTTGAGGTCATTACACAAAGATAATCCTTCATCGGTTATAATGGAACAAAGTTGTCCATAAGATCTTGTTACAAATAATTTAAACCTATTTGATCCCACCTCAACCGATGAGATTGGGACTTACTTTAATTTCACATTAAAGTCACCATAAAATTATTTTTTCCAACAACCATCGTTAGCGTTATCACCACCATCACTACCGCTACTACTGCTATCACTATCCCACCGCCACCTCCACCACCACTGCCACTACCACCACCACCACCACCATTGTCACCATCACTACTACTACCACCATCACAATATAAAAATTAAAATAAATAATTTAAAAATAATAAATTTTAAATTCGATCTTATAAATATTAACAATTTATTTTTAATTCAACACTTAGATTTTTATCAAATAACTTTTCAACTAAAAAAATTCAGTATTTAGTTTTCAATTTTTAATTTTATCTAACACCACGCAATATCTAAATCTATTCTACAACTAAACTTAAGCTGAAAAAGAATTTTGAATTCCACATGCATTCATTTTTAATTGGAGAGTTTTTATTACGTTATAATAAATGAATGCTAAGTTTTTTAACGTTGCACGTTGCAAATTATATATACTATATACACGCTTAACATACTTGTGTTTTATAAGATTAGTTGTTTATATGTACAAAATTTAATAAGGTTGCGTCTAATTTTGTGTTTGAATTTTTAAGACAGTAATGTCATTGATTGCAACAAACTAAAAAAATCTGGAAAATGAAAAATTATCAAAGTTGGATGACTGAGAATTATTATCTGCTTCCAGAAATGGAATCTCTATATGGGGCTTGGCATGCCAACCTTGAAGATTTTTGCATTTTACCAGGACTTAGCAGCAGCAGCTATTGTTGGCAATTGTTGCCTCTTTATTTGATTTTTCAAACAAATTGCCTAAACATATGAATTTGGATCTTCTGTCCTAATAATTTTGTATTTAGTTATTTTTAAAATTTTATTTAATTGTGTTTTAATTTTGAATTTGAATAGGAATTTTGTAGAAAGAACTGAAAAAGGAAGTGAAAAGTGACAAAAATAAAAAACTATATTTTTTTCAACACTTTTAATTTATTTTTTAATTTTTTAAAACTTCTTTCATTTTACAAATCTCTGCTCAAACTCTAGATTCTAGTCTTAAAATTGTTTTATCAAGTTTTTGATATTCTTGTATCTTAAAATTCTTATACGATATAACTAGTAAAAATATTTTTTAGATAAAAATCCTTAACTGAATATACATGGACATTGGGAAAATTACTGTGTAAAAATCCTTAACTGAATATACATGGACATTGGGAAAATTACTGTGTTTTTGGAGCAAGTCTATGTGATATTTCAACTTGATATTTATTAATTAAAATAGTCCGACTCAATATTTTTTACTAAATTTTTAAGAGATAATTTTACAAGTATCAAGTAATAAATGATAGGGAGACTTATTTATAAGTCCTTTTTCAGAACCTTATGTTAGGTTAAGTCCTGTGTAATTTCTTATAGAGTCTCAAGTCCTATTTTCATAAGAATGTATTCCACAAGATCCCAATCTTTTTACCCCCATTTTCACACCTTCCCAAAATGCCCCACTCCCAACCACCGAATTGATATCAATATGGTGCTGCTTCGCAAGCTTCTTCGCGAAACGGTGAGCGGCTTTGGCTTCAGCTTCGGCGATTTCGTCTGCCTCCCGCTGTACACGTATAAGTTGATCACAAAGTAAAACATAAAAAAATTGAATCAATTTGCAGGATCAAGTGACACCACCCAATCGCATGATACAGACAAAAGGAAGGGGCCGACAAGAGTCGAACCTAGGGAAGCAAACCCACTGACCAATCTTCACCACCACTACTTGATTGGGCTTTTCTTTGATTTTTCTATATAAAAAAAATAAAAAAATTCAAAAAATAAATAATTTTTAAAATTTTACAATTAATAATACAAAATAAAAATATATTAAGATTATATATCTATTTCAAAACAAACGGATTAAAAAAATAAAAACTTATTAAGTTTGCGAAACGTAACGTGACAAATTACGTTACGTTTATGTAAATGTCACATTACGTTTATATAGGTGTCACGTTACGTTACGTTTATCTAGGTGTCACATTACGTTCATATTGGTGTCACGTTACGTTTATATAGGTGTCACGTTACGTTACGTTACTGTAAGTGTCACGTTACGTTACGTTTATGTAGATATGTCACGTTACGTTTATATAGGTGTCACGTTACGTTACGTTTATGTAGATATGTCACGTTACGTTCATATAGGTGTCACGTTTCGTTTATGTAAGTGTCACGTTACGTTACGTTACGTTTATATCAATTTCCTATATATGGTTTTATTACTTATTTATGATATTAACAACTAATATTGAGGGTAAATATGTCAACAAACTTCCCACAGGACTTATGGGAACATAAGTTTTTTAGTAGGACCATATGTAGCATAAGTTTCCCTAATAGGACTTTTAAATAATTTTCCCTAAATGATATATATAGAATATTGTTCTGAGGCCCCGTTTGTTTTGGGGTATGAGAAGGGGATTGAGATTAGAATAGCTGTGGGCCCCATTTAATGTGCTGTTTGTTTATAGAGTTGACGAAGGGACTGCTAAGCCGAAGGGCTTATGATAGGCCTTGCAGATGAGATTCGGATGGGCCTCCAGGACTTGGTATTAGAAAAATAGTCCGGCGGACTATAAATTTTTTATTTTATTTTTTACATGTCGGTCATTTTTTTTTGAACATTAATGTTTAATTTTTTGTATTTTTTGTTAAGTAAAAATCATTATTTTATTTATTTTATTTTTATTTTTTGAAAATTTTTTATTTTATTTTTATTTTTTGAAAATTTTTTATTTTATTTTTATTTTTTTAAAATTTTTTACATGTTGGGCATTTTTTTAAAAACATTAAAGTTTAATGTTTTTGTATTTTTTTTTATTATTTTATATTTATTTTATATAAAAATAATTTAACAATCTCTACACTAACAACTATCATCAAAACAAACACAATTTTACTTATCCCCTCACTAACAATCCCTTCACTATCAATCCCTTCCATTCTACATCTGAAAACAAACAGGGCCTTAGACCATCGAATGACTTCTTAGAGTATCAGCATCAGGCTCTTTATTATAGTTTTGGGGTTATATTAGCAAGTCAACGTTCCAAATCAATCCTCTACCAGGCTACCTATTGCAAAATAAAATTTTCCATTGCTACAGTATCTCGCTTTATATAATATTTTATCATTTATTCTTAAGAGTGACTGGACATCCTGCCAATCATCTGACAAAACATCCTGTCGGACGATCGGTTGCTGCCCTATAATTTTTTTTTTTTTTAAGAATATGAAATATAATATTTACCATACATCTTGCCAATTAGTCGGTCGGATGATTGGTTGCTACACCATCATTATTATTTATTATTATTTTTTTTAAAAAAAAAACTTCTCCTCGAAGATGCTAGAAGTTGTTTGGGCAGGTTGTTTACATAATCTAATAGATCATAAAAATGAACATTTTGCAAAATTAAATTTTAGAATAGAGTCTGATGTAGTGTGTATATACAAAAAATACTAACTAAAATACAAAAATAGCTTTTTTGTTATAATTTGACTCAAAATTTGTTGAAATTGATGTGGATTCTGTTATGGATAACGGTGTAAATTTGGCCTGGCTCACCTAGGCCCGGGCTTGAACCGACCCATTGTCATGCAGCGCGGGTTCCCGTCAAAATTCGGGCTAACCCATGGGCCAAAAAATTAGGCCCAGAGGGTATTCGGGCGACCTAGCAAGCCTGGACCTGGGTTGGAACTTGGGGCGGACCTAATCATTTTTTAATTTTCTAAATTTTTTTTCCATTAAAATATTATTTTTTTTCACAAAAAATAATACTGGCCTTATTGATTAGGCCAGGTTTTGCAACAGATGGACCAAGCGTAGGCCCAATATTGGGGCCCAGACCACACCGGGCTACAGACAAGTTTCCAATGAGCCGCTAGCCAATGGACCAAATTTACACCCCTATGAACATTGACAATGACATTGATACGGGCATAGACATTGGCTAAAGTCAGTTATTTCGGCTCCCCAGCTAAGCGTTCAATTGTCTATTTCTCCAACAATTATTCTCATGTAATGGATTCCATGAGATTATAAGTTGATGAATTCACATTGTTTTATAAATAATGTTGTTACATTTATTACAAATTTATATTTTTATTATATTTATTGTTTTATTTATGAATACAATATTAATACATTGAGTTCTATTATTAACATATATTTTTAATATAATACTAACAATACAATACAACGCTTTCAAATAATAAAATCGTAGAACTCAATTAACATTTTACTGTGTTATATGTATTTATTTATATAATAATTGACTGTTAAATATGGATGGCCAAAAACAGAGAAATTAGGTATTTAAAAATCAAAATCTTGAAATGTTCCAATGCATCCAATTTGAGATTAAGAATAATGAAATGAACACGTCTTTGCCTTATTTCAACATGTGATTGAATTCTTTTAATATATAATAATATAGGAAAATGATTTGGAGCCCTAAAAAAGTCCCCCCTAATCCCCCTAATCCCCAAAACGACGTCGTTTTGGGGAATTTATTTATTTATTTTTATTTTTATTTTTATTTTTTTTTGCCTTGGTCTCAAAATTCGGGGGATTAGGGCTCCCCAAATTAGGGGATGTAGCATGGTCCAATAATATAATGCTGAGGTTAGGTGGTTAAGTGATTGATCATGACACCTCCCGTCTTATATTTGAAAAATTAAGATTGAGAATTGTGCAGTCGTGATTGTTGACTTTTGGTAAATAGTATTAACTTTTTAACCTTTTTACAATATGTCAAACTTGACTTTAATATACTATTTTGTCAATCAATTATATAGTACGTCAAACAAAAAGTTTAGCGTGTTGGCTACTTATTATGATGTTGTCATTGCTCAATAACGTCTACTATCCGGCATATGAATTTCATCTTATTCTATACTGAACCATTGCTATTGTTTTCGATTGACAGTTGTATAAGTATTTACCATGTTCAAACAGTGTCATAGTTTTCATTTTTTTCATTCCCAATTACTTTTCATGTGTAGTCATAATTGTTCTACAAATTATGCAATTTTAATAAGATACATAGATTCATGATTTATTAAATTAAATAATAAAACATTAAATAAATTCATATTTGATAAATTACATTTTAGAGCATGACACATGAAACATGATTAATAAAAATACATATTTAATTTGAATATTGAAAACATTGAATCAAACCAAATTCTGTATAATACCACAGTGTCCTTAAAACAGATTAGCCGTCTCACCGTGGGTGCTGGAGGACCGTCAACACTATCTCCGAGGATAAGAAGATTTAGACCGGCTAACGCAGAAGCACCTTTTATTAGTTTTGGCGAATTGACAATGGTAACACTCTCTCACACAGGAAGAAAATTATAGACATGCAGACTGACTATATAATTCTGGAAGGCAAAAATCTGTACCAAAATCAAGGGAGATGGGTCTCCTTTTATACACAATGGGGAAGAGAGGAGGAGCCTCCAGCTATGAAGGCTAGCAACCAATGCCCATGAAGGCTGGCAACCAATACTCATTACTCTTGCAAAACTATTGACGTAATGGACCAAAACTAATGGGACAATAATATGTATGAGATATATATTCTGTACACACAAGGGTATATATCTACAACAGACTTGGCCCAAAAAGATTAGGTTGGTGGACCACCAATCCGACCCAACCCATACCTAACCCATTCCAACAAATCTCAAGTCTCAAGCCTCAAACCAAGCCCAAGCCCAAGCCCAAGATCAAGATCCACGATCCACGGACCACGAACCCGGACCTGGCCCTGTCTAGGCGGGTAGGCGGCGTGCGTGCGTGTGGTAATTTTGCTATAACCAACTTGGACCATAGTCTTGGCCCAAGCCCATCCTTAAAGCATCCATAACTCATTTCCTTCGGAAAATTTGGACGCCACAAAGGGCTTATGCCCTTCTCATAATCTTAAGGTTTAAATACCCATCAAAGTTTTCTTCTATAATCAATGCGGGATTAATAGCTATACACAATTCTCAATACCTCATTTATGAGGCCAACTTTATGAGATAATTTCTCATTCAATTCTTAATAATTTTTGGTCATTCTTTGTAGCGTAAAGGCCTTGTTACAAAGAATCTAAACCTATTTAATCTCACTTCAACCAATGGTTGGGACCTACTTTAATTTCACATTAAAGTTACAAAAAAAATAATTTTTTCTAACAATTCCCCACATGAATAAAAATTAACCGAATAAAGAAAACAGACAATGTTTACAACAACGATTCGGAGAGAGAGTACACAGACTAACCTTGCATTAGAAAAGGTAATTGTTGGCTTTGAACCTTTTGTAGTGAAAGCCTATCGGATTTACTAGCTGACCAGTGAACGTGATGTCTTGAACTGTTCTATTATTTGTGTAAACCGAGACAATAGACCTCATACAGGAGTTAGTCCGACCATTGTTCTTGTTCTCGCTTGTGTATCCGGTATGGTCCTGGAACACTAGCCTGGTTCAGTGAGTACCTTTAAGTCGTGTTTGACTCACAAGATTAATAGTGAAGTATTAATAATCCTATTAAATCAGGTCCAGGCTTGCTAGGTCGCCCGAATACCCCCTGGGCCTAATTTTTTGGCCCATGGGTTAGCCTGAATTTTGACGGGAGCCCGCGCTGCATGACAATGGGTCGGTTCAAGCCCGGGCCTAGGTGAGCCAGGCCAAATTTACACCGTTATCCATAACAGAATCCACATCAATTTCAACAAATTTTGAGTCAAATTATAACCAAAAAGCTATTTTTGTATTTTAGTTAGTATTTTTTGTATATACACACTGCATCAGACTCTATTCTAAAATTTAATTTTGCAAAATGTTCATTTTTATGATCTATTAGATTATGTAAACAACCTGCCCAAACAACTTCTAGCATCTTCGAGGAGAAGTTTTTTAAAAAAAAAAATAATAATAAATAATAATGATGGTGTAGCAACCAATCATCCGACCGACAAATCGGCAAGATGTATGGTAAATATTATATTTCATATTCTTAAAAAAAAAAAATTATAGGGCAGCAACCGATCGTCCGACAGGATGTTTTGTCAGATGATTGGCAGGATGTCCAGTCACTCTTAAGAATAAATGATAAAATATTATATAAAGCGAGATACTGTAGCAATGGAAAATTTTATTTTGCAATAGGCAGCCTGGTAGAGGATTGATTTGGAACGTTGACTTGCTAATATAACCCCAAAACTATAATAAAGAGCCTGATGCTGATACTCTAAGACGTCATTCGATGGTCTAAGGCCCTGTTTGTTTTCAGAGGTAGAATGGAGGGGATTGATAGTGAAGGGATTGTTAGTGAGGGGATAAGTAAAATTGTGTTTGTTTTGATGATAGTTGTTAGTGTAGGGATTGTTAAATTATTTTTATATAAAATAAATATAAAATAATAAAAAAAATACAAAAACATTAAACATTAATGTTTTAAAAAAATGCCCAACATGTAAAAAATTTAAAAAAAATAAAAATAAAATAAAAAATTTTCAAAAAATAAATAAAATAAATAAAATAATGATTTTTACTTAACAAAAAATACAAAAAATTAAACATTAATGTTCAAAAAAAAAATGACCGACATGTAAAAAATAAAATAAAAAATTTATAGTCCGCCGGACTATTTTTCTAATACCAAGTCCTGGAGGCCCATCCGAATCTCATCTGCAAGGCCTATCATAAGCCCTTCGGCTTAGCAGTCCCTTCATCAACTCTATAAACAAACAACACATTAAATGGGGCCCACAGCTATTCTAATCCCAATCCCCTTCTCATACCCCAAAACAAACGGGGCCTCAGAACAATATTCTATATATATCATTTATTACTTGATACTTGTAAAATTATCTCTTAAAAATTTAGTGAAAAATATTGAGTCGGACTATTTTAATTAATAAATATCAAGTTGAAATATCACATAGACTTGCTCCAAAAACACAGTAATTTTCCCAATGTCCATGTATATTCAGTTAAGGATTTTTATCTAAAAAATATTTTTACTAGTTATATCGTATAAGAATTTTAAGATACAAGAATATCAAAAACTTGATAAAACAATTTTAAGACTAGAATCTAGAGTTTGAGCAGAGATTTGTAAAATGAAAGAAGTTTTAAAAAATTAAAAAATAAATTAAAAGTGATGAAAAAAATATAGTTTTTTATTTTTGTCACTTTTCACTTCCTTTTTCAGTTCTTTCTACAAAATTCCTATTCAAATTCAAAATTAAAACACAATTAAATAAAATTTTAAAAATAACTAAATACAAAATTATTAGGACAGAAGATCCAAATTCATATGTTTAGGCAATTTGTTTGAAAAATCAAATAAAGAGGCAACAATTGCCAACAATAGCTGCTGCTGCTAAGTCCTGGTAAAATGCAAAAATCTTCAAGGTTGGCATGCCAAGCCCCATATAGAGATTCCATTTCTGGAAGCAGATAATAATACTCAGTCATCCAACTTTGATAATTTTTCATTTTCCAGATTTTTTTAGTTTGTTGCAATCAATGACATTACTGTCTTAAAAATTCAAACACAAAATTAGACGCAACCTTATTAAATTTTGTACATATAAACAACTAATCTTATAAAACACAAGTATGTTAAGCGTGTATATAGTATATATAATTTGCAACGTGCAACGTTAAAAAACTTAGCATTCATTTATTATAACATAATAAAAACTCTCCAATTAAAAATGAATGCATGTGGAATTCAAAATTCTTTTTCAGCTTAAGTTTAGTTGTAGAATAGATTTAGATATTGCGTGGTGTTAGATAAAATTAAAAATTGAAAACTAAATACTGAATTTTTTTAGTTGAAAAGTTATTTGATAAAAATCTAAGTGTTGAATTAAAAATAAATTGTTAATATTTATAAGATCGAATTTAAAATTTATTATTTTTAAATTATATATTTTAATTTTTATATTGTGATGGTGGTAGTAGTAGTGATGGTGACAGTGGTGGTGGTGGTAGTGGTAGTGGTGGTGGAGGTGGCGGTGGGATAGTGATAGTAGTGGTAGCGGTAGTGATGGTGGTGATAACGCTAACGATGGTTGTTGGAAAAAATAATTTTATGGTGACTTTAATGTGAAATTAAAGTAAGTTCCAATCTCATCGGTTGAGGTGGGATCAAATGGGTTTAAAATTATTTGTAATAAGATCTTTACACCATAAAAAGAATGACAAAAAATCATTAAGAATTGAATGAGAAATTGTCTCATAAAGTTAGCCTCATGAGTAAGGCTGTGTAAAATATCACCAAATCTGCCAAAATCGCACCGATACGCATCAATCAGTACCGCTCCAACCGCTAACCACGGTTTAAACTTTAAAATTTATAATCCGCCAACCTAACTGCTCCACTCCGTTATAGTTAATACATATATATTTTTTAACTTTCAATGAAATATTAATGTAAAAATGAGCGTGAGATAGATTCAAGATATGAAATTTATTACAAATTAGTGGTTATATTTATGAAACATATTATGTAAAATTACTTTGTGTTATATATTTAAAAAATATTATACAAATTAATGTTATATATTATGCAAATGTATGATAATTAGTTAGAATATTCTTTAATCTGTCAATCCGTCAAAAATCGCCCAAATTGTAATTTGTCAATCCACTATCACGCTATTCGGTCTGTAATTTTACTGTCAAACCGTCCGAATCACACCGCGCACACCCATACTGATGAGTGGGGTATTAAGAATAGTGTATAACCTCTACACTTAAGATTGTAAAAGAAAGCATTGATGGATATTTAAATCTCAAGTTTTTGATAAGGGTATGAACCCTTTGAGACATCCAAATTTTTCGAATGAAAAGGAGTTATGAATGTTTCAAGGATAAGCTTGAAATACAACCACCTAACCAATTCTCAATCAATTTATTTATGGATGTTTCAAGGATGTCCTACTAGCAATATTTTATTTATGAACACAATATTAATACATTGAGTTCTATTATTAACATATATTTTTAATATAATACTAACAATACAATTCAACGCTTTCAAATAATAAAATAGTAGAACTCAATTAACATTTTACTGTGTTATATGTATTTATTTATATAATAATTGAATGTCAAATATGGATGGCCCAAAACAGAGAAATTAGGTATTTAAAAATAAAAATATTGAAATGTTCCAATGCATCCAATTTGACATTAAGAATAATGAAATGAACACGTCTTTGGCTTATTTATACAATAATATAATGCTGAGGTTAGGTGGTTAAGTGATTGACCATGACACCTCCCGTCTCATATTTGACAATTCTCATTTAATTTTTATAATTTTTCATTACACATTTTTTCATAAAAAATTAAAAAATTAATCCAAACATTCATATTTTCTTCCTCAATTTTTAATCCAAAAAAATAAAAAATACACTTATTTAGAACACTCCAAACAACTCCTAATTATCAACCACATATTGTTGATTAAATGAATATCTTTTTGACAAGACAGGATATGCTTCCTCTCTATGTTTCTGCATTTTCAAACAAAAAAGAGTATTCTTATCCATCAATAGGAATGGATAAGATCGTATGCTCACACGCATCACAGCCCATAATCTGTCGTGTTTTAGCGTATTCATTTAAAATCACATATCTCTAACAACCAATAGGAATGCTCCAAACAAAAATATCCATGCTTTTTATCCACCCAAAAAAAAAATATCCATGCTTTCAAATTCTATATAAATGGGTACGGTATGTTCCCATATTGAACACAACCAACTCTTAGAAAAAATATCCCTTACTCTTGGAGATGGAGATGTATCTTCCAATCCTCTTCGTCGTTTCGCTTCTCTTCTCCTACTCTCATGGTTCAGTGCTAGACTTCTGTGTGGCAGACTTCTCATTGCCCGATGGACCTGCAGGCTACTCTTGCAAGAAACCTGCTAAAGTGACGGTTAATGATTTTGTTTATTCAGGTTTAGGCATTGCTGGTAACACTAGCAATCTTTTCAAAGCTGCGGTTACAGCAGCATTTGTAGATCAATTTCCTGGTTTGAATGGGCTTGGCCTTTCCATGGCACGTTTAGATCTAGCCGTGGATGGAGTTGTGCCAATCCATACGCACCGTGGAGGTTCAGAAATCATTTTTGTGGTGGAAGGAACAATAATTGCCGGATTCATATCTCCTTCGGCCAACACTGTTTATCTTAAAACTCTTCACAAAGGGGATGTTATGATTTTCCCACAAGGGCTATTGCATTTTCAATTCAATACTGGAAATATACCGGCTCTTGCGATTGTTAGCCTCAATAGCGCAAACCCGGGTGTCGACTTCACTGATTCTTCGTTGTTTGCCAACAATTTGCCTTCTGCAGTGGTGGAGAAGGTAACTTTCCTTGATGATGCTCAGGTCAAGAAGCTCAAGGCTGTTTTTGGTGGCACTGGTTAAGAAAGGCCTTTGAAGACTATTTATTTTTATTGTTATTTTTTATTATGATGGTTTCTTTTTGTAGTACTACTTAAAGAGTCTCTCTAGTCGAGGGCTTTTGTATGTGTCTTTAACATTTGCTTCTGCAGGCAAATGCATGTTTTTTTAAATAATATTTATCTGAATAATTGGAGATATTACGTTAGTAGTCCTTACATTTTACCTTTTATATTATTTTGGTCTCTACACTTTTATTTGACTTGATTTTGATCCTTGATTTTTGATTTTGTATAAATTTGATCCAATTAATAATATCGGTTACGATTTTTGACAAAAAATAATTACTGAGTTGATTGAAATTAACTCACTAAGTTGAACAAATTTATAATTTTACTTCTAAAAGTTGTTGAAAATATAATACAACTAATAAAGTTGTCCATCTCTCTAAGAGCTTGAGCTTTTAGATAAGTTGTACTCAACAATTCAATATAGTATCAGAATAGGCAATAAATCCTATCTATGAAGAAAAGTTCGGTCACACATGAGAGGGCATGTTGAGAATATAATATAAATGATGTTAGCACGTGTTTGGCCTGTTATGAAGAAAACCTCAGTCACACACGTGAAGAGACATATTATGAATATAATATAAATAATAAAGTTTACTGCTGGTATAATTTGTTGCTCTATTTCTTTTGTTTTTTCTTCATTTGATCATGGAGATAGGTTTAATGCAAGACTGCAAATTATCAAAAAAATATAAATGGAATACAAATCGTGAATCTTTTGGGCTATAGAGACTTTTGTTACTTGTCATTCTAAAAAATGTTATAAATTCTAAAACTTTTATCAAACAATTAATCAAACACGCACATGAGTGCTTCGTCAACTTTGTAGTAGAATTTTTTGGTCAATTTTTCAGTAGAATTTTTTGGTAACTCTAGCATGGCTCTATTATTCCAGCTCTGTAGCAGAAATGTTATTCTCATCGTTGATGCTGCTATGTAATTGTTTGGCAGAGACTGCGAGAGTTTTGAGTTAATATCTAGTTGATTAATTGAAGTTGTTTTAGCTTTGTTCTCAGTGTAAGATGGTAAAAAGAGAGTTGGTAGTTATTAATAAGGTAAATTATAAATATATTTTTTAAGATTTGTTTAAAATATTAATTGTTCCATATAAATTTAAAAATTATATCCCTCATCTTAAAATTTGTAATCTTATAACAAATAATCCGTTTTATTATTGTCTATAGTTCCAAAAATTATACGACACCTCTTAAAAATTCTAATCGCATAACAAATAATTTCTTTTATTAATCAATCATTAAATCAATTAACATTTTTTACTACTATATCTATAATATATTTCAATTAAAAAATTTCATAATTTTTTTTATATGAAAATATTTTTTTAAAAAAAAATTTCTTAACTCAATTAAATTATAAATTCTGATAATAAAATATTTATAATTTTTAAAATAATAGACGATAATTATATGTTACGCAAACCTTTTATGTGCGATCTCAGTTTTTCACAGGGTAAAGAATGCTCCAAAATTTGCCTTATTTGCTGTCAAAAGTTGTCCGATTAGTCCCGTCATGGTCCTATGATAGGCCTATTTTGGTGCTACATGTGCAATTGAGTGCGGTTTTGGGAAGTGCCATAAAAAAGTCAGGATTTTTATTATTTTCTAAAAATGTAAGTTGCCAAAAACGTAATAAATTTGGTTCGGGAAGGGTCAAAAACACAGGTATAAAATTATAAATTAGGCTTTATGACAAAAAAAAAAAAAAAATTTCTTATGTTGGGTAAGAATATTTTGATCATTTTAATTTGATTTGACATCATAAATAAATATTAAACTAAAAAACAAAAAGTCAACTTTTTACCAACTTTCTAAATCACTGTCCAAAAAGCTAAAAAATTTGATAAAAAGCTAAAAGTCAGCTTTTTACTAACTTTCCAAAACATCCCTACGATAGGATGAGTTGGAAGTGAGAGAAGAAATTTATTTTTATTTATTTATTTTTTTTATTATTCTTTTATGCCAAAAAAACCGTTATTTTTTATTGGGGGATGCACCAATAAATCCCAAATTTGTATCTTGTAATCCATTTGGTCCTATGAATTTTCTTATGAACCATTAGGTCCTATCACAATGTTAATGACCATTAAAACATTAAACACATCATCATCAAAACAACTTCAAACATCACATTAAACATTATTCATAATCATCAAACATTAAACATTAAATATCATCATCAACATTAAATATTAAACATCATCAAACATTAAACAATATTCATCATCAACATTAAACATTAAACATCAGACATAAAACATTATTCTTCAACATTAAACATTATTCATCATCATCAAACATTAAACATTAAACATTAAACATCATCATCAAATTAAACATTATTCATCATCAACATCAAACATCAAACATAAAACATTATTCTTCAACATTAAACATTATTCATCATCATCAAACATTAAACATCATCATCAAACATTAAACATTATTCATCATCAATATTAAACATTAAACATCATGGCAAGGCATCTGATCTGAAATTCTCATCATCAACCCGTCGCTATGGCCAGATCTGAAATTCTCATCATCAACCCCATCTGAATCTCTCCCTTCATTACGAAACCAAAATTCAGTTTACAAACCCATTTGTATATATATACGAAACCCTGAACTGAATCAAAGAGAGACCCTGAACTAGGAAACAAATGTTTGATGATGATGATGTATTTTGTTTATCAACATCTAATGTATTCAGTTTGATGATGATGATGTTTCCAGACCCATGCTTTGTTTGATGATGATGTATATATGAAGGGAGACCCATTTGTATATACGAACAAATGTGTATGACTGTAGTGCTTTGTTTGTATATCTGGAAATGGAGGAGAAACTGAATCTCTCCCTTCATATATATCAAGATCTAAATCTCTCCCTTCATTAGGAATATATACTAATGTATATGAACATCATCAATATATATTAATGGTGTTTCTGTGACGGCGCGGCGGCGACGGTGACCGTGATTCTACCGTTCGTACCTGGCGAGGCCATTCGGTGTCAGGCAAGGGTTGTGACTGGATTTCTGCGTCGTCTTCCATGGACAACAACTCCGATCTGATCCGATCTGATCGCCGGCTACAGAGAGATCCCACGGCCTCACCGTCCACTTCGCTCTCGCCGCCGGTCTCTCCGGTGCCAACGCGTCCTCCTCCATCATCCTCACCGCCGGCATCGCCGAGGTCGGCGCCAGTGCAATCTCCATGGGACTCGGCGGTGGTTTCAGCGTCATCGACGCCACATTCAGTCGGTCTAACGTTCTTCTTCGATTTGGAGGGATTTGAGGGAAGATCACTGTGATGTTCATCATCAACACATTAACATCGACTATCAAGAACATTAACATTCAAGAACGTCAGACAGTGATGAACAACACAGGGAAGATCACTGTGATGATGATGAATCTAGGTTAAACAACACAGGGAAGATCACTGTGATTTGAATCTAGGTTTGAATCTAGATTGATCCGAAATCACAATGATGAGTGATGAACAACACAGGGAAGATCACTGTTCCAATTTAATAATGTATTTTACGGTGATGTAGTTAATGTTTTTGGTGATGTTAATGATGTTATTGATGTTCTTGATGTAGATAATGGGACTAAATGGTGCATAAGAAAATTTGTAGGACTAAATGGTTTAACTTTCTACCATATAGGATTTACTGGTAATTTTTCCTTTTTTGTTCTTATTTTTAGTATTTTTTTTGTTTTTACTATTTTTTTAATATTTTTAATATTTTTTAAAAATTTTTACACACACCTAACATAAATACACTTAAAAGGTATAATTTTTGTAAAAAAATATCAAAAAATTTACTAAATACCAAAAATATAAAAAAATACAAAAATTAATATATTTTTCGTATTTTTGTATATTTATTAATTTTTTAAAATATAAAATATTCACTAAAAACAAAAAAAAAATACGAAAAAAAAAAAATAATTTTCAAAAAACTTAATTCAGAAAACTCAAATCAAACAAACTGATTAGTTTTTGAATTGTAATTTGATAGTTAAAAACTCAAAATTTGTTTATTTATCGATTTTTAAAACTTAATTCAAATTTTTTTTCAAAATTTATAATTAAATAAAATTTTAATTTTCAAAACTCTTTCAAAAAATTTATCTTTCAAAATTGATTTCAAAACTTTTTTTTTGTACGATTTGCTGTTATGTTAAAAATAATAATAATAATAATAATTTATTTATTTATTTTGTTCATTCAAATTATTTTGGGTAAATTATACTTACCTCCCCTGAGGTTTATCATAATTGCAGATACATTCCTTGTAATTTCAACAATTACTCTGACCTTCCTGACTTTTCAAAATAATATCAAGATTCCCCCTTCTCATTAAAATGTACCAAACCATGTTAAGTTACCTATTGAAATTACCATAGTACCTTTTAATCACATTGTGAGAAGACGAAAATAATCTTAACCTTTACATTCTTTTACATTTCTTTTTTAATTAGTTTTTCTTCTACATGGTGAAGGCATAATTTCATTAGTTTTCATTGACCATTAATTAAAAGGTAAATTACACTTACCTCCCATGAGTTTACCATAATTGTAGATACTTTTCTTGTAGTTTCAATAATTATACCGACCTCCCTTATTTTACAAAATAATACCATATTTCGTCCTTCTATTAGAAAGACGTTGCAAAAGTAATCAAATATAGTGGCATCATAAAAAATAAACACCTAAATGGCCCAAAATACCCTTCACCTCCTTTATAAAATCACTCCACTCCTATAACCATTTTCTTCCAAATTTCCAATAAACTTTATTTCTTTCCCTCCAAACTCTCTCTGCCCACTTTGCCTTTGTAGTTGATGACTAAATCAAAGCAAGGAAATGAAGCCATGGTTGTAACAATAATAAAAATAACATGTAATTTCGTGCATATTTGTTGTAATATTACATAACATCAAGTAAAACACTAAATGAATGAATAATTCAACAAATTCTAGTAAAAAATCACCATGATTACTAAAGGGTTGTTTGGGATTGATTTTTTACGTAATTGTTTGTGTTTATTTTTTTACGTCTTTAGTTAAAAAAAAAAATTTGAAAAAATTAAATTCTTTTAGACTTTTAGAACTTACTTGATTAGATAAATCTGAAAAGTAAAAAAAAATTAAAATTAAAAGTCCATTAAAGACAAAAAAAAAAGGTAAAAAAATAGTTTTTTTTTTTTTGTCCTTAATGAACTTTTCAATTTTATTATTTTATTATTTTTTAGATTCGTCTCACTAAATGGATCGAAAATTTTAAAAAAAAAAATGACACAAATTAAAAAAAAATACTAAAAACAAAAAAAAATGAAAAAAAAATTTTATTTAGTTGACTGTCAAATGATCCCTAAATTCATATAAACATACATCACCAGTTTTCAGTAAAAATGATCAAAACAATTCCAGTAAATTTTTTTATATAGAACCATTTATCATAGAACAATTGTAAAAATTATAAAAATTTTGTAGAATAACTATTGTAAAAATTTTGTATATAGAACAATTATAAAAAAGGGAAACATTGCTCATTTCATTACATAGAACCAAAACCCTTATAATGATAAGCATATATATAGTAGAATTACCACAAATTAAGAGAAAACAAATTTGATCACCATCAAATTTATTACTAAATTAAATACAATTCTTTACTAAATTAAGGATATTTTTGTCTTTTCACAATGTTGTTGAAGGGTACTATGGTAATTTTTACTGCAAGTTAATATCGTTTGGGCAGGAAATTCTATTTCCACTCACCTAATAACTCAAGACAAATCTTTTCTTAACACACACACACCTATTAATTTGATTAGGAACTAACTTTCTCAATTCACACCCTTAAAATTACAATTACATCGTTCACTCATAAATGGAACACACACTTTACCCTCAAATGCACACACTTTGATTGACCTTTGTGGAGAAGTGGTTTGGAAATACTCTTCGAATCCTGGGAGACGCTGGTGATCCTCAGCTAGTCACCTGAAAAGATATAAACACTCTGGTCGGGGGTGCCAGAATTAGCACTCCGATGGATAAGTCAATCCAGACCCTCAAGATAACTTGTTTACTAAGTTTAGTGAAGTGATTCTTACATACCTTTCTAAATCTTTGGTTCTTGTATTTATACTTGCTTTTCGGGCCTCGGGGCCAGAGCCTACTTTTTTTCTCATTCCCCTTTGTTCATTCGGCCTTACTAATGTATTCGGCATCCTAGTCATGCAGGATGAAGCCGACTGATACCCAATTTCTAGGATACGCACCCTCCGACTCTTCTACTTATTCGGCTTCCACAATTGCCCCCCAAGCACTTTACCGACGACAGCTGGCTGGAGTGCTTGGTTTCGAATTTCGAAAAGTCAGAACCAAAATTCGGCGGTTGGCCTCGTCATGCGGACGCTTAAGCGCACCTTTTTCGGTCATCGTGTGGACTTCCCGTCCTTTCGTACATGTCTATTTATTGCGATTTAAAATTTTGACATCCTTTCGGGTATGTGTTTTATGACGCTCGTCACTGGATTACCTTTTGAACCGTCCCTGCAACTCTCTTCCCCGATATCCTCCTCGTTCTTTGTAAGTTCTCTCCTTCCTTGCTTCAAAGACTCTCTCTGGTTTATTCCTTTCTTGGCATGTTCTTATAAACTGTAGGGTATGGCGAAACATTTAAAAGATCTTCTCTCGTCAGATCGAATTGCTAGCTTTAGACGCCATTTCTCCATTCCTGATGATGTCCATCTGTCGCTCGTGGCAGACGGCACTCTTGATATGGAGAGGGAAGAAGAATCCACGATTGTCTTTTCTCTTTTGTCAATCGCAGAAGGTGGAGTCCGTTTTCCCTTTCACCCATTTCTTAGGGCTGTGCTTTGCTATTAGGGTTTAATCCCCTCCCAATCCAATGTGAATTTCTTTAGAATTATAATAGGGGTTGTAGCGCTCAACCGTCGCCTTAGAATTAACTTTGGCATTCTAGCCATCCGGCATTGCTATGCCTTGGCTAAGTCTTCTGGTCGGCACGGTCGTTACTTCCTTAGGGCCAAGGATATTGACCATCAGCTGATTACTATGCTTTCCAGTTTTGGGAAATGAGTCGATGATGTTATGGTCGTTGTCCGGGGTAATTGGGAATTTGAAGAAGGGGAGGATCGCGTCGACCCTATTCCTAGACGGAGGGGCGAGCCAGGTGGCCGGTTGCCTTCTCGCTTTTATTATTTGTTTATTTTTGTTATAAAGCCTATTTGAAATATTATGGCCTGGTTTGTGCAGGAAACGCTTTGAAAAGAGTCCTGTCTTCAACTGACGACGCCGTTCTTTCGGATATCAAAGTCGCGCTCAAGTATTTCGGCCATCGAAGTCTTCAAAAACAGGGGAGGACGGCCCACGTTTTGCTTCGCTATGAGCTGACGTATACAACCTTCTCGGCGGCGGAAAATATCCCGATTCCGAAGGGTGAAGAGTCTCTTATCGCTCTTATTTTGTCCGACTTCAAAAACTTGAAGGGTCTGATTCGGAGCGGGATACTGCTAATGTCACCGAATCAGATCAGTCTGAAACCGAGTTTGACGAGGTTTTGAATTCGGCCTATCCTCCAACCACTTCGAGCCGAGGGGATCTTTCACTTGACAGTGTTTTTCACGGCTTAGAGGATCTTCCCGCCGCAGGCTCCGCAGATATGGCCGGCTTAAGCCTGACAAAACTTGCCAGGAAGGCGAATGCAGAAAGGTTGGCCGCGCGGCGAAGAGCGGAGGCCCTTCCGTCTGAAGTGCCACCCGCCACTGAATCTCAACTCTCCTTGCCTGTTAGCGAATTAGAGTCCATCCGCGTTGAGGAGGAGACAGCAAAAATTCATAATGCCGAATCTATTTTGATCATGGAGGCTGGCTAAAAAGCCGAACGAGAAGTTAAAAAGGAGAAAGGCCCTGCTGAGTTTAAGGCTGGTTCAAAAGAACAAGGCGGCAAACGTCCTCGATTAGGGGGATCGAATGTGATCGTTCCTTTTGTCATTCAGCCGATGATAAGAGACACGCCGGTTTCTTCTAATGCTTCGGCGGTTAAAGATCTAGAAGTTGCGTTCAGCTTGGCTACGTCCGTGTCGTTGCCGTCTGACAGAGAGGCTTTCCGGCTGGAAACGGATCTGAATGCGACAATACTAGTCGCCCAATCGGCACTTCTGGTACATATTCGGGCTTTGCATCACTTAATCCAAATACTGTTGAAGTTTTGGTTTTTAAATTCTTGTTTTGCAGACCGTCGGACGGATAGCCGATATAGGTCGTCGCCATCGCGATGCCGTCAAATAGATTGATCATTTACGAAAGAAAGTTGAGGCCCAGAGGATAAGGGCAGAGGTCGAGGTGGAGAGGGCGAACAAGGAAGCTTCAAGGGCCGAGGCCAAGGTGGAAAGGGCTCGTAGTGCTGATCAATTGAGATTAGATGCCGAGAAGAAGGCGGACGCGAGCAAAGATGCGCTTAAATTGGCCCAGAAGGCGGTCACCGAATTGGAGGCTGAGTTGGCTGAAATGAAGGCCGCGAAAGCAACAGCCGACTCGGAGGCTTCCAAAGTATTCGAGGCCGAAAGAAGTGCTGGGCTTGCCGAGTATTTGGACCAAGTGCTCAAGTTTGAAAATCGAGGGTTCAAACATGGCTGGCGCAAAGCCCCTGCTGCTGCTAAAGTTTCATTGACCATGCCAATACTGTATGAGCAGGTGGACGTTGAGCGATTGGAGTCTGATTCTGATGACGGATCTGGGCGACTGATATAGTTTTTAGGATGTCGAATGTATTTTACATTTTTAATTTGGTATTTTTCATGTGTTGCTACAGTCATAGTTTTTTGTTCAGTAATTTGCGTATATATAAAATTTCATGAGTTGTGTTCAACTTGCTAAGGAAGATGTTGTTACTGAATGATATAGCTTTCGGTTATGGTTAGATCGGCTGTTTAGCTCAGCTATTTGGCCGACCATCTTGCGTTCGAGAATAGGGCCAATCAGGTTAGTAAATTTGCCCTTGTTTTAGCCAGGGAGCTAGCTTGATGAGCCGAATGGGACTAACTCATGGGCTGGCTGAGGCATAGGTTAATCGGCACTTGCGATTGAAAACATGACCAACCAGATTAGTAAATCTGCCCTTGCAATAGCCAGGGCGCGAGCTTGATGAGCCAAATGGGTCTAACTCGTGGGTTGGCTGAGGCACATGTTAATTGGCGCTTGCGCTTGAAAACATAGCAAACCAGATTAGTAAATCTGTCATTGCCTTAGCCAGGGCGCGAGCTTGATGGGCCAAATGGGTCTAATTCGTGGGCTGGCTGAGGCACATGTTAATCGGCGCTTGCGCTTGAAAACATGGCCAACCAGATTAGTAAATCTGCCCTTGCCCCAGCGAGGGCGCGAGCTTGATGAGCCGAATGGGACTAACTCATGGGCTGGCTGAGGCACAGGTTAATCGGCGCTTGCGATTGAAAACATGGCCAACCAGATTAGTAAATATGCCCTTGCCTTAGCCAGGGCGCGAGCTTGCTGGGCCAACTGGGTCTAACTTGTGGGCTGGCTGAGGCACATGTTAATCGGCGCTTGCGCTTGAAAACATGGTCAACCAGATTAGTAAATCTGCCCTTGCCTTAGCCAGGGCGCGAGCTTGATGAGCCGAATGGGACTAACTCATGGGTTGGCTGAGGCACAGGTTAATCGGCGCTTGCGATTGAAAACATGACCAACCAGATTAGTAAATCTACCCTTGCCTTAGCCAGGGCGCGAGCTTGATGAGCCGAATGGGTCTAACTCGTGAGCTGGCTGAGGCACATGTTAATCGGCGCTTGTGCTTGAAAACATGGCCAACCAGATTAGTAAATCTGCCCTTGCCTTAGCCAGGGCGCGAGCTTGATGGGCCGAATGGGTCTAACTCGTGGGCTAACTGAGGCACATGTTAATCGGCGCTTGGGCTTGAAAACATGGCCAACCAGATTAGTAAATCTACCCTTGCCCTAGCGAGGGCGCGAGCTTGATAAGCCGAATGGGACTAACTCATGGGCTGGCTGAGGCACAAGTTAATCGGCGCTTGCGCTTGAAAACATGGCCAACCAGATTAGTAAATCTGCCCTTGCCCCAGCGAAGGCGCGAGCTTGATGAGCCGAATGGGACTAACTCGTGGGCTGGCTGAGGCACAGGTTAATCGGTGCTTGCGATTGAAAACATGGCTAACCAGATTAGTAAATCTGCCCTTGCCGTAGCCAGGACGCGAGCTTGCTGGGCCGACTGGGTCTAACTTGTGGGTTGGCTGAGGCACATGTTAATCGGTGCTTCCACATGAAAACGTGGCCAACCCGATTAGTAAATCTTCCCTTGCCCCAGCGAGGGCGCGAGCTTGATGAGCCGAATGGGACTAACGCGTGGGCTGGACACTTGTCATCCGACTTTTGGCGTTTGGGATTACTGACGTTGCCTCGGGGGAGCTGCATATATTGAAGGATAAATGGGGCGGGTGTATGCCAGAGTCCCTACTTATTTCCATTTAGGCGATTTGGGAGGGATGAAGATTGGCTGAATTAGACGCCGCAATGAGTCGTAGTAACGAGCCTATGCATACAGGAAGAAAAACGCCCAAGGATCGGGAAACACAGCAAACCCTTAGTCGTTGAAGTAGATCGCCCCAAAAGGACAGACAACAATGGGGAAATCCCCCGCGCCCGCGACTGGGAGTTGAACCTGATGCGACGCCCCAACCGTTAAGTTTTGCGATTTTCGTTAGGAATAAACCAATGACGGAGGCGGATTCTATCATTAAAGACCCAGGTGTGGCAGTCGAGTTCGCTCGACAGATCTTCCCGCCGGAAGTCCAACAATCGATGGTCAGACGTCAAAATTTTGAAGCATTTCAAGATGGCATACATGGGGCCGTGAAAGGATTGTATACAGCTTAGGAAATCGGCATGCGTCTGCGCGAAGCGCGACGTGAGAGTGAGAAAAAGGACGAAAGGAATCGTAGTCTGGTGATTCATGCGGAAAAGGCTGAGCGTGAGCTTCGGGAGCTGAAAAGTGTTTAGACGAGCGCGTCGGTGACAGCCAGTCAATCTAAGTTGGTCGTCGAGGAGAGAGTGACTCAACGGTCCTCTGGTTATGAAAAGGGATTTCAAGACGGCCTGAAGCCCGGGATAGAGAAGGCCAAACAAGACCTCGCCGAGGAGGTCAGCCGATGTGAAAATCGTGGATTCAAGTACGGTTGGATTAAGGCCCTTCAGACTAAAAAAGCTCTCGAAGCTGTGGGCATCGATTCGGCCTCCCCCCTGTATCATCATCATCACTTGCCCTATTCCGATTTTGAAATTGAGAAGAGCGACGATGAGGGTGCCGAATAAGTAGATTTTCGAACGTGAGAACAGGCCTCGTGCCAAACAAATAGGATTTCTTTCCCTTAATCGTGCATTCTTATTTTGTTTTTGCAAAGTTATACGCTCAATCGAACGTATTATTTCAACTTTCTGGCAAGTTTTGTGTTGCGTGGTATAAATGTTTAAACATGGATTAACCGGCTCGAATTAAAAACAATTCTGTGAATATTTATTTGGCCTGTGGTGTGGTCTGAATGCGTCACTCACAAAGGCTCCGAATTCGGAGACTGTTTTGGCCAATTATGATTTTCACGAAGGGCGCTCCGAATCCAGAGACTTAATCGGCCCTAAGGTGTCATGCACCGGAAGGGTTTCCGAATCCGAATACTATTTTGGCCAATCGTGATTTCCACGAAGGTGCTCCGAATCCGGAGACTTAATCGGCCCTAAGGTGTCATGCACCGGAAGGGGCTCCGAATCCGGAGACTTTATTTTAGCTAATCGTGATTTCCACAAAGGCGCTCCGAATCCAGAGACTTAATCGACCCTGAGGTGTCATCTACCAAAAGGCGGCTCCGAATCCAGAGACTTTATTTTGGCCAATCGTGATTTCCATGAAGGCGCTCCGAATCCGGAGACTTAATCGGCCTTAAAAGGCTTGTGACCTTAAGGAAAGGAAAACGAGAAACTTTGTATTGCAACGGTGGAATATGTACAAGTATCAAGCCCACAAGTCGGGTCAGTGATAGAATTTGCGTAAATGTGTTGAATTCCAAGGCCGTGGCAGGCTTCTTCCCGACATGTCTGTCAGCCGATATGCCCCTGTTCCTGCGATGGAATCTATCTGATAGGGGCCGTCCCAGTTTAGGCCCAATTTTCCATCGGCCGGTCTCCGGTCGGCTGGAAGTACCTTCTTCAGGACCAACTCTCCTGGTGTGTATCGGCGCAACTGAACTTGCTGATTATACAACTTGGCGAGCTGCTACTGATACCGTGCCATGGTTTCCAGGGCGCGGTCTTTTCGTTCTTCGATTAGAATCAGGTCCAGGGCAAGCATCATGTCGTTTCGGCCCATGTCAAAAACTTGCGATTTGAGAGTTGGAAGGCCGATTTCCAGAGGTAAGATTGCTTGGGTTCCAAAGCATAGAGCAAACGGCGTTTCTCCAGTAGATCTCCTCGGCGTAGTACGATGAGCCCATAATACACTCGGTAGTTCTTTGACCCATTTGCCTTTAGCTTCTTCCAGCCTCTTTTTGATGCCGTCCAAGATGGATTTGTTAGAGGCTTCAGCTTGGCCGTTGCTCTGGGGGTAGACCGGCATAGAGAAGTAAGGCCGAATGCTATATTTGCTGCATAACTCTCGATATACGCCACAATTGAACTGGGTGCCATTTTCTGAGATGAGAGCTCTTGGAATACCGAATCGAGTTATGATGTTTCTCCATACAAAGCATTTAATGTCGGCATCTCGTATATGTGTTAGAGCCTCTGCTTCGACCCATTTTGTGAAATAATCTGTTGCGAAGATTAAGAATCGCTTGTTCCCTGGGGCCCTCGGCTATGATATCAAGTCCCCACTGAGCAAACGGCCAGGGGCTGGTGACGGAGTTCAACTCTTCAGCAGGCAGATGGGTTAACGGGGAGAACTTTTGGCACTGTTCGCATTGTTTTACATAACTTTCCGCGTCAGCTCTCATTGTCGGCCAATAATACCCCTGTGTTATAGCTCGATGAGCCAGGGAGCGTTCGCCAGAATGCACACCACAGCTGCCCTCATGTATCTCAGTCAGGAGCTACTCCACTTTGTCCGGGTGAACGCATTCGAAATATGGACCAGAGAGGGACTTTTTATAAAGCCCTCATTGTCGGCCAATAATATCCCTTCTTTTTTGTCCTCTGGGAGTTGTTCAAAAGAGAGGAATGCAGCAATAGGGTCCATCCAGCTCGGTGCGGATTCTATAACGTTGATATGGATTTCCTCCGGAGGGCCAATACTCGGCTCTGGAATGAAACCTACTTCGATGGTCCGTTTGATCTCAGAATTAATAGCGGAGGCTAGGCATGCCAAGGCATCTGCGTGCGTGTTCTGGTCGCATGTTATTTGGTTCAGTTCGTGATGGTCAAAGTTTCCCAGCAAGGAGTTGGCCGTTTTCATGTAGGCCGCCATACAATCGTTTCTTGCCGTGTATTCCCCCTTTAGCTGATTGATTACCAATTTTGAATCACAAAACACAAGCAAACGCCGAGCACTGAGAAAGTGTGCATTCTGCAGATCGGCTAGAAGGGCTTCGTACTCGGCTTCGTTATTTGATGCTTCAAAGCCAAGTTTGATGGCCTGCTCAATAACTGCGCCGTCTGGAGACATGATTACAACTTCGGCGCCGCTGCCCCTTTGGTTGGACAATCCATCACAGTATAATTGCCAAATATCCCCGACATAAATTCTCCAATTCGGCTTTGGTTGAACTTCAGCCTTTGTTGAACTTCATCAGGTTTGAGGTTAGCAAGCCCGCCAGCGAATTCGGCAACGAAGTCGGCCAGCACTTGACCCTTGATTGCGGTTTTAGGTAAAAACTGAATGTCGTATTGGCCGAGTTCCAAAGCCCATTTTGAAACACGTCCTGACGCTTCTGCACTCCGTAGTACTGATCGGAGGGGATAATCTGTTAGCACCCCAATGCTGTGTCCCTGGAAGTAATGCATCAGTTTTCTTGCTGCCATGACTAGGGCTAAGATGAGTTTTTCCAGCGGAAGGTAGCGTGTTTCGGCGTCGACCATTGCCTTGCTCACATAATACACTGGCCGTTGCTCCCCCTCTTCCTCTTTTAATAGTACGGCGCTGACGGCCCTATTGAAAACTGCCAGATAAAGAATGAGTGGGTCACCAGCGGTGGGTGTTGTCAAAAGAGGTACTGATCGGAGGTAGGTCTTCAGTTCGTTGAAAGTAGTTTCGCATTCAGCGGACCATTCAAAATCCTTGCCCTACCAAAGAGTTTGAAAGAATTGTCGGCAGCGATCTGTAGACTGGCTGATGAACCTGTTGAGTGCAGTGGCCATCCCCATCAGCTTTTGGACTTCTTTTACTGAACGGGGGGGAGCCGAGTTCCAAGATTGCTGTGACTTGCCTCGGGTTGGCTTCGATTCCTCGATGATTGACGATGTAACCCAGGAATTTCCCGGAGCCGATTCCGAACGCATACTTGGAAGCGTTTAGTTTCATTCTGTATTTGTGTAAGATGCTGAATGTCTTTCCTAGATCGGCTACATGATTCTGTTCCTCTTTGGACTTGACCACCATATCGTCGATGTATACTTCCATAGTGTGGCCGAGTTGCTCTTTGAACATGGTGGTGACCAGTCTTTGGTAGGTTGCCCCTGCATTTTTCAGCCCAAAAGGCATAACTTTGTAGCAGTAGGTTCCTCTTGGGGTGAGGAATGCAGTTTTGTCCTGGTCATCTGGGTGCATGGCGATTTGATGGTAGCCTCTGTAAGCATCGAGGAAGCTCATGCGTTGATGGCGTGCTGTCGCATCGATAAGTTGGTCGATTCTGGGTAGAGGAAAACAGTCTTTGGGACAAGCTTTGTTCAGATCCGTGAAATCGACGCACACTCGCCAAGTCCCATTTTTCTTCTTCACCACCACTGTATTGGAGAGCCACGTGGGGTAAGTGACTTCTCTAATTGCCCCAGCGTCAAGCAGTCTATCTACCTCCTCAACTACGGTGGCAGTGTGCTCCGCGGCTGACAGCCGACCTTTCTGAATGATCGGCTTGCAGTTGGAATCCACATTCAGGTGATGCTGCAAAACTAATGGGTCTATTCCCGGCATTTCGTACGGAGTCCACGCAAAGACGTTGAGGTTGTTGAGCAAGAAAGAGATCAGCTACTGCCAATTGGCCTGATTCAGAGAGGCTTCGATCATGAAGAACTTTTATGGGCTTCCATCGATGTCAACTCGGTCTAACTCTTCTGTGGCCTTCTCCTTTGGATGCCATCCAACGTCATCAAGGATCTCCCGATTCGGTACCTCAATGGAGTTTACTTGCAGTTCCCTTGGCATTCTGGCGGCAAGGAGATAGCATGCTTGTGCCGATTTCTAGGAGCCGCGGATTTGTTCAATACCGTGTTCTGTTGGAAAGCATAGCAATTGATGATAGGTGCTTGGGACAGCCTGCAAGGTATGCAACCATGATCGTCCCATGATGAGATTGTACGGCGAAGGCAGCCTGACGACCAAGAATTCCACATTTACCGTTCTGGAACCTGCTCAAACGAGTAAGCTGATCTTTCCCAATGGGTACTTTGGATTGGCATTGAAGCTGAATAGTGGGTAAGGAGCCGGAGTCAGGTCTGACTCGTTGAATCCAAGTTTGATGAAGGTTTTATAATACATAACCTCCGAAGTACTACCCTGGTCAATAAGAACGCGTTCGACGGTGAACCGGCTTACGCGTAGCTTAACAACCAACGGATCGATGTGAGGGAGTGTTATGCCGATCAGGTCAGAGTCGTCGAAGGTGATGCTTCGCGTTTCTCGGAGCCGCTTTGTTGGTGTGAGTTGTTGGGGGCCTGGATGTGATTGAATTGCATGCACAACCGGGGTTGTTGACAGGCTGTATATCATGTGGACAGTGTCAAGCAGGAGTGCATCCTTCGGAAGGGCAGGTGGTTCGATCGAATTCCTCCGGTCGCATTGTTGGAGACGTTCGTCCTTTGCCAACTCCTCAAGATGGTCTGTTGAGGCATAGCAGCCGTCAGTTCCTTGCTGTCGGGTTGGAGATCATCGATCATATGCCCTCGGGGGTCGCTCGGAAGCCTGGCGCACTGTTTGTTTGGATTTTGCTATTTCCGAGGCCAGATCGCGACGAAGGCGTTCGTTCTCAGTGATGATATTGTCCAACCTCTGTTTGGTTTGCCTAGCTAGTGCCATTGTCGCTTATATTGTCTTTTGTGTTGGGTTTGAAGATGAGCAGAGGTTCAAGACAAGTCTTGCTGCGATGGTTGTCGGTCCAGGTGAGGTTGCTGGAGTGAGGTCGTCTGTGTGTGTGATCTCGTCAGCGACTGTTGGAGGATCTTCAGTCACGCCTGCCATGGATGCATTTGAGTATTCCCACAGATGGCGCCAATTGTGGAGAAGTGGTTTGGAGATACTCTTCAAATCTTGGGAGACGCTGGTGATCCTCAGCTAGTCATCTGAAAAGATATAAACACTCCGGTCGGGGGTGCCGGAATTAGCACTCCGATGGATAAGTCAGTCCAGACCCTCAAGATAACTTGTTTACTAAGTTTAGTGAAGTGATTCTTACATACCTTTCTAAATCTTTGGTTCTTGTATTTATACTTGCTTTTCGGGCCTCGGGGCTAGAGCCTACTTTTTTTCTCATTCCCCTTTGTTCATTCGGCCTTACTAATGTATTCGGCATCCTAGTCATGTAGGATGGAGCCGACTGATACCCAATTTCTAGGATACGCACCCTCCGACTCTTCTACTTATTCGGCTCTCACAACCTTCATTGACATTTCTAGTTCCACCCACTTTTGTGAAGACTTTGACTTCGTTCAAACAGAGAAAAAAAAAAAAAAAGTTTTGAACTTTACTCACCGCCATTGAAGAACTTGAATAGCTCCATAGAATCTCCACTAAAAACTATTGAATCCTTTGTTTAAGGTAAGAAATCTTTCCATTTTCTTATTACATTTCTCATTTTCTTATTACATTTAGCATTTTCAGATATCTCTGCACTCCATTGGCATATAAAACATTGATTTTTCCATGGTTGGGGACGGGTTGGAGCTCTCGGCACTGGGTGTCTGAAATTGTTTCTGTAATTCGGAACCTAATCACCGAATAATGTGTACAATTTCGACCAATTAATGCCAAATAAAATACAAAATTTCGAAGATTTTAAGCTGAATGTGAAATTTTTTTTTGGTTCACTAGTTTCGCATTAATTCTTTAATTTCAGAAATTGATTTCTGAAATATTTTGGTTTATTCGGAACTGAAGTGTCGAATGGTGTTTTTTTTTTTTTTTTTTTGGTTTATATAAATTTACGCCAAGTTACATAGGCCACCAAGATTGGTTTTACTTTAGGTTCTTTTCTAACAATTTTATTTTATGGGTATGTTTATGTATTTAGTTTTTTTTTTTTTGCGAAATTCAATGCATAACAATAGAAACAAAAATCTGTGCAGTATTAGTATTTTCACGTTATATTGTTAGCTTATGTAGTTGTTAAACATAGGTCTTCAAAAATGTTGTTAGTTAAATAGCTGAACAAAACAACTGCATTATATAGAACATTAGGGGTTTGTCCTTTCAAAACATTGAAATTGGGGCCAAATTTGGTCTTTGGTTGTATACTTACAGCTACAACAAATTTACAATCAATAGAATGTACAAAGACAAGTGATGGACAGTCCTTTGATTGTTTGAAAAATGATGCTGGTATTGATTAATGACCCTGTTGCTTTGGTAAATTAGCCGAAGTGAAGTTAATCTATTTTTGGCATGTTGTAAACATTACCAAACTAATTGGTGAATGGTCTGTATAGAATACAAGTAGTTTTGCTATATCCATGTTTACATTGTAATTTTTCAACAAATCATAGTCTCACTCTTTCATCAGTAGTAGGGTTATATCCTTAACTTATTTTGTTAATTTCACATCATTCAAATTGTCAATTTAATGGTCTATAACTGCATATTAGATTTCATTAAGGTGGCAAGATTAGGTTACATATTACCCGTATTGATGTGATCCTTTTCTGGGAGTGTTTATTCTGTTTCATTATATTGGGTTGATGAGAACAATTTTCCTTATGCAGATGGATGCCGGTCCCACTCAACGTTGGTCAGTTACAGCTTCGAATAGAAGACTCTATGAATTAGAGAGACGTGGACATGGACGTGGACGTGGATGTGGACATGATGATGACAAGCACATTGCCATGGATGATGATCCTATACATGATGCACCAATTATGGATGATATTGTTATGGATCCCTACTGGTGATGATGCTGACATTGTTGATAAAGATATCCTTAATCAGCCATTTCCGAGAGGGCCAATTGATCCATTAATCCTTAAAAGTTTTAAAAGTCATGTTGCCGCAACTATTTAGAATGGTGCTGATGAAAGGGGGCCCTTAAAGTGTCATAATCACTCGTCTAAGATTTGTTCGTGGCCGTGGTGGGAACAAGGAAACAATGCTACATTTGTAAACATTGTGGAGATGTTAGGACTTGCACAATTAGCTCGTTGCACGTACTGTTTTGTCAACAAAATTATAGTATCTAGTTTTGTTGAGAGATGGCAACCGGAGACAAACACCTTCTATTTGACTGTTGGAGAGATGACTATCATATTGGACAATGTCGCCACTATCCTAGGGCTTCCCATTGTAGGCAAATCTATTAGTGTACGTAAGTTGCCAGAAATGAGGGTCATTGCATTAGTAGTTAATACCTTGGAAATTGATGAGCAAGAGGTCAGACATGAGATGTCTAGTGTTGGAGGCAATTCAGTGAGGCTTGAGTGGTTGAAGGCACACTTTCATAATGTCACAAACAATGATTCAATGGAAAGAATAGCATGTGCAGGTAGAGCATACTTGCTATTTCTGTTAGGTTGTACACTTTTCAGTAACAAGACTTGTACTAGGGTCCCCGTTGTTTATTTGAGTTTGTTGTCCGATTTGACAACTATATCTTCATATGCTTGGGGTGTTGCTGCATTGGCATACTTATATAGACAGATGGGGTACGCTAGCAGGTCCGACATGAAACAAATAGTTGGTTACATGACACTCCTTGACGGATGGATTTATGAGCACTTTCATGGATTCTGACCACACTTGAATATGAATTACACTCGAGACATGCCACATGTTTACTGTTGGACTTCTCGGAGAGAGTCTGGTGAAGAGACACAGTTGCAGGCTTTTCGAGAGGAGCTTGATAGGTTGAGTGTACATGATATAAGTTAAAAAGTCTTCAAAATTTGGAACTCTATATCATACAAAATTTACAGTTGTCATATCTTACAGTTGTTATTGTTTGGAGGTTATTTGGGACCTGTACCAAAGTTGCAGAGATGTCCATCAGTGTCACCCAGTTATGTTCTACCATGATTGTCTAAAGTGTTTGGAAGTAGTTGAACCATATCACCCTGATAGAGTTTTGAGATAATTTGGCAGAGTGTAGACAATCCCTAATCCACCACTTGGCCCTATGCATGCTTCTCGAGGAGCCACAGCTCCACGCTACAATGTTATGTATGCATACTTGTACATCATTTGGGAGGCATGGGACAACCATGTGTTATCTGATCGGAGGAGGAGTACACCGGTACAACAACCTTGGGATTGTGTTCCTGGTTACATGGATTGGTACCAAACCATTACCCATATGTATGTACAAAACCCAGGGCGTCGTTCTCAAGTGGACCTGAATATCCATCATTATCAGTATCCTGGCCAAGACGCACAGGTATCCTTTTTTTTTTTGCATTTGCATTGCAAATTATTTTATGTAAACTGTTACAAGTTTGTATATAATCTTATATTTATTCTTGTAATGCAGCGTATTTCGTAGATATATCAGATTAGTCATCCTTTCGTTGAGGCTGGCTATGAGGATAGTGTTAAACATCTTGATAGGCTTACTACACAATTGATGCAATCGGACCGCCTCTTTAAGATCAGCACATTAGTGAAGCTGCACCTAGCACTTACACTCAGGGTCGATCTGCACCTAGCTCTTCCACCACACATCGTTTTGGAGCACATTACACTAGCCGATCACATAGTTGATAGTAGTTCATAATGTTAGCACAAGTAGTTTCTGATGGTGTTGGCGGATGTATAAGGAGACAAATATTATTATTATCTTCGGATTATGTACTTTTTGGATTATGTACAAGTACACATGTAGTTTGTGATGGTGTGAATGGATTGAACTACTATTTAATATTATTATTATTTTTTTACATACTTGTTTAATCTTATTACTTTTTAACAGTAGTTGCACTTGGTTAATATTATTTTCATTACGTTTTGTGTTCAGACAATGTAAAAATAATATGACATCCATTCCATAAATTATAGAACTATAACACATATAATATTCTATTTAAAAAAAAAAAAAAACTGACCATTACAAAATCTAATGGCAAAATGATATCCATCTCATTACTCCATGCTAGTAAATCATAAAAACTAATGTCTTAAAACTATCAGTACTACTCTCTAATACATCAATCTATGTCAACTACATGAAATGTCTCTGGAGTAGCTACATTAGGTCCTATGTTGTCTTTGAACTTTTTAATGCAGCTAACATATGCGTTCTCCCATTCTAATGCACAAGGGTGATGGTGAACTTGCCAAAGCATAGCAATGGAAAGAACTAGATGACCGGCCTCCAAAAATACCTACACGTATATCCAAAAAATTACATCTCTTTACCAAATACATAAATTTTGCAATTACACAAATATTAGACAACAATGTTTGGATATTTTCATAACTTATACCTACACAAAATGATTTCCATTGACAAATCCAATGGCAATCTTGCGACGATCAGCCAGGGTTACTGGCGGTGATCTTAAAGGTAAGAAAGTGAGACACTGTTGCAATGACAAGTGGTACAACACTACATTATAAATTGATGCAATAAGATGCCGTATGTCAGGCATAATCATCCAACGATCAAAGCCTGGGCTATCTTCAAAATATGAAAGGATGTGTGTTAGCTCCTCAACCCTATCATGAGACCCGTATTGTATGACGTATTCATCTCTGTGATTATTCAATTCAAGTAGCAGATCAGGCCTAACTTGCACCTAGTCATTCTCTCCAAGACCAAGTAAACCCGCAATAGCTCTAAAACCACAATTCCCATCACCATCTACATCCTTCATCAACTTTATGAATGGTATTAACATAGGCGGGAAGTCACCAGTATATGCACTCGGTAAACTTGTTCTTGTATGATATGTCTTTGTCTTCACATTCCGCTTCTTCTCATGCACTTTCGAAGCTCGCTTTTTCTTTGACTGACTGGAAGCTAATGTGCTCTGGCTATCATGTCCATCGTCAACCAACTCAAATGCACATAGGTCACGACAACAAGATATATCAATTTTCTTATGTCTTCAACGTGGATTAGGTTTCACATCGTGCTCAATAAGAAAAGTGCTTGCTGGATTTGCAATTTCCCTTAACTTCTTCAACATATCCAATTGCGTGGCAATATCAGGCTCATTGAACTGCTTCAAAATCATCTCTAGTTTTGGGATACAAGTCAATTTCAACTACTCAACCTTCGGATTATGCACACATATAGTAAGTCGCATCCAATGTACATGTATGCTACTGAGTGGAATAGGACGGCCTTGTCTCATGTAATTTAGAATCTCGTGAGCACAAGGTAAACCATGTGTGCGCCTAAGAACTCACCCACATGCTGCAACATCAATTCCAACTAAATTTGCTCTCTTACTCTCTATCAACACGTACTCCAATGCACAAATAGACACATTATCCCGAAGCTCTCTAAATTGAGAAGGTTTGAATTGATGTTGCACAGTTGTCAAACTCTTCTCGAATGATGCTTTAACTTGAATGTGCTGCAACTCAAGTAGACAATGTATTTTTTCAAATGAAATCTCAAATGTCGTTTGACTTGAACCTACTTGCCTCTTCAATCTAGCATGAGTACTCTCAACCCTGTTCATATGGATGTAAACCAAAATAGTCAAGCATAATAATTAAAAATAACAATATGATCTATAATAAATTAAAAAAAAAAAAATTCTTACGGATTGGTTGTAACATTGCCAAAATGCATACACATGTTTGTATTTACCGCAATGAATTTTTCTTGATACGGATTCAACCAACTCACAGTAACATACTTGATTGCCTCCGAATAGTTACTGAAATCCTTATGTAGTATTGCAAGTTGATCATTGTAGTCCTCTTCAGTCGATGATAATATCAAATAGTTCCATGCAGTGTTAAACTTGTCCCATTTTTCTTTTGTCTCAAACATTTTCTTGCATTTTGTCCATATATTCTTATTAATATGCCAACGACATAACAAATGTCGAGCATTCGGAAAGGTTTTGTCAATGGCATTCATCAAAGCAAGCTCTCTGTTTGTGACAATGATTTCAGGTAAAACACTGTCGTCTATAAGATCACGCAATGTTTGTAACGCCCATGCATAATTATCAACCCTATCAGTTTGCAAGTATGCGATAACCACAGAGAATGTCATATGGGTTGATGTCACTCCCACAATTTCAAGAAAAGGAAGCCGATATCTATTCGTCTTATATGTGCAATCCATAATCAACACACAAGGGAATGTACAAAGCAAATCCAAACTCACTGGATGTGCCCAAAACAAGTCCGTGACAGTCATCGAGTCTTCCTCACATCGATGACACTCAATGTACTTATGTTTCGCCAATTCGCCCAATAGTTGTTGCATGTGGGATCTACCAGCTTTTTGTAGAACCCTATATCGATGTCGTGCATTGTAAACTGTCTTCATTGTGCTCATATTAAGGGCATCTCTCTATTTTAGTGTAATAAGTATCTCTTTTGGTCATACTAGGCTCTTTGACATATCTACTAACAGCGACTTTTCATTAGCTGACAATCTCCCTGCATATGAATGTCCTTGGAGATGCTCCGCAGCTGGATGATTATGCAGCCCACAAACTACATTCAATGTCCATTCATCGTTTGTTTTCAACTTGAATGCCTTCAAATCAAATGGACATTCGCACTTCTTTGTATCAGTTTGTCTCAATAAGTCTTTTGAGCCATCTTTCAACTTTTTGCGCGGTCTATACTTCTCATTCCACTCACAAGCAAGATAAATTCTTGGTTTCTTATGACCGACACCATATTCTGATGTCCTTATAATAATAACAAAGCCATTTATCCTTCTAATGTTACGTACCCAAGTGAGCAATTCATCTTTGTTGTCGAAAACCTATATATAATGTTACACAATTTTCATAAGAACAAACTAAACAAACTAACTAATACAAATTATGAACTTATGAATTTCATGTTAAAAGTTACCTGTTTAGCTGTAAAATAACAAGTACAATCTACCATAATATTCGACCAAACCTCAGTTTCTTCACTGCATGCCATCTAAAAAGGAGGGGGCAAAAATTTCATTCGATTTTACAAAGCCGAAATAAATAAATAAATAATTGGCACTACAGGTCCGAAAATAAATTAAAAATTCAGCACTAAAAAACGAAAATAATAAAAAAATTTGGCACTATATATCCGAAAAAATTAATTATATTTGGAAGTTAAGTACCGAAATAAGTTAAAAACTCAGAATTGAAGTGTTGAAATATATAAAAAAAAGTTTGAAACTTTTGTATCGCAATATTAATGTTATTTCGACATTAGATTTCCGAATTTATTGATAAAATTCGGCACTGGGTCTTTGACTAAAAAACACACAAAAAAAAAAAAAAAAACAAAAAATTACTACACAATTTTACCTTTTCATCACTGATTTTGCTGTCACCATTGCTTGAGTTTGAACTTCTATAGGTTTGCAACCCTTCCATATCAAAATCACGTAAAAATTGTGGAACTAATAGTTAAACGATGTAAATAATCGAGTATAAACCTAGAGATTAAAGCAATATGAGAGATGTTTTGATAGTATTGCTCTTTGCAAGTAACAGAGGAGTACAGAGTACGTAACAAGTGAAACGACCACAATAGAAAAATTAGGGTTTAATTGTTTTCATTCAAAAGGTGTATATTGATATATTTTGGTTCCTAAAAGATGTGTACAGAGAATTTTTGTATATAATATTAGGGGTATTGATAGATGTCTATTATAGTAATTTTTAATTAGAATATAATTGTCATTAAGTTAATTTTTCATTAAGTGTGTACCCTGAGTTTATCAAGTGGGTGAAAATAGAATTTCCCCGTTTGGGCCTTTTTAAAGAGAGAGGGAAATCGTGGTATTATTTTTGGAAAGTAAAGGAGGTTAGTGTAATTGTTGAAACTATAGGAGATGTATTTGCAATTATGGTAAATCTTAGGAGAGGTAAGGGTAATTTAACCAATTATTTTATATTTTTAATTTTATTGAAAATATATTTTTAAAAATTTTATTTTTGAAAAAAAATATATATTTTGTAATTTATTGAAAAAAAATATTTTGTTATCTTTTTAAGTATTAACCAAATAATTTGTTATAGTTTAGATATATATGGGCGATTCAAAAAAATTTAAATTTATAAAAGAAAATTAATAATTTTTTAAAACTAAAATAAAAAAATATTTTTTATAAACTAAATTAAATAATATAAAAAAATATTTAAAATAAAAATAAATAAATATTTAATTATTTTTTTAAAAAATAAGTAATTAAAAAAAGTAAATATATAATTAAATAATTTAAAAAAAGATATAGATAAAAAAATTGTTTTTTATAAACTAAAAAATAAAATAAAAGAATATTTTTTCAAAAAATAAACAATATTTTTTCGAAAAGATAAAAAATAAAAAATATTTTATTTCAAAAAAAATAAAAAGTACATTTAGATTAAGTAAATGACCAAAAAAACTTTTTTCGAAAACTAGTGTTGAAAACTCCTAACCAAACAAGTTTTCAATTTGCAATTTTTTAAAAACTACTTTGAAAATATACAACTTAAAAACTAGTTTCAAAACTTATAATCACGCTCAGGTCGGTTAAGACGCGAATGATGAAACTCTCGGAGTACTTCCTCTCTGCAAGACTCTGGTACAAACAAGCGGTCACAGTATCTCACGCTCAGGTCGGGATACACAGTCAAACCTCTTTCTACCTTCCCATTGGAAATCTTCTCTTGGAACGATTCCATCTCAAGGTCACCCTTCTACGCTTCCAACACTCGGTTCACAAGTGTAGGCTGTGCAATTACTGAAAACAAAGTTGCGAATTCAACAGACTCGCCCAGTTGCAAGTCAAACTCATTAAGAATACCCAACATTTCCCATTCTCGGATGGCGATTGAAGCTACACTGCCAATTGGTTTTCTACTCAAAGCATCGGCCACAACATTGGCCTTACCGGAATGATAATGCAACTCAAAATCATAATCCTCTATGAATTCCATCCACTTCCTCTGCCTTAAATTCAAGTCCTTCTATGTAAACAAATACTTCAGACTCTTATGGTTAGAAAACACCTCAAATCTCTCACCATACAGATAGTGCTTCCAAATCTTCAAGGCAAAGATCACAGCTGCTAGTTCTAAATCGTGGGTAGGGTAATTCCTCACATGTATTTTCAACTGCCGTGAGCCATAAGCTACTACTTTACCCTCTTGCATCAATACACAACCTAGACCTTCTCGTGAAACATCACAATAAACTGAATAACCCAAATCCCTCTCCGGTATAATCAATACTGGAGCAGTGGTGAGTCTAATCTTAAGCTCTTGGAACGACTTCTCACAAGTCTTACTTCACAAGAATTTGATTTCTTTTCTCGTTAACTTAGTCAAAGGTGAAGCTAGTCTAGAGAAATCTTTTACAAACCGACGGTAATACTCGGCCAACCCCAAGAAACTACGAATCTCAAAAGCATTCTTAGGTTGTGCCCAATCTTGCACTGCCTCTATCTAGGATGAATCTAATCACCCCTTCCCTTGATACTACATGCCCTAGGAATTTAACGTCTTCCAGCCAAAAGTCACATTTCCCAAACTTAGCATACAACTTATGGGCTCTAAGTAACTCAAGTACTACTCGTAAATGTTCCTCGTATTCCTCCTTAGAAGGTGAATAAATCAAAATGTCATCCAAAAAGACAACTACAAAACGATCTAAGAATTCACGGAAGATCCAATTCATTAAATCCATAAACACAGATGGAGCATTAGTTAGCCCAAAAGGCATCACAAGAAACTCATAATGGCCATACCACGTACGGAATGCCATCTTCAGGATATTCTCCTCTCTTACCCTCAACTGATGATAACCCGATCTCAGGTCTATCTTAGAGAAACAACAAGACCCCTTCAACTGATCAAACAAATCATCTATACAAGGCATTGGGTACTTATTCTTAATAGTAACCTGGTTCAACTTTCTGTAATCAATATAAAGCCGTAATGCTCCATCTTTCTTTTTAGCAAAGAGAGTTGGTGCTCCCCAAGGTGAAGTACTAGGGCGAATAAAATCCTTATCTAACAATTCCTGGAGTTGAATCTTCAACTCACTTAATTCAGCAGGTGCAAATCTATATGGAGCCATAGAAACCGGTACTGTGCCAAGCACTAAATCAATAGAGAACTCGATCTTTCGGTGAGATAGTAAACTGACAAGATCCTAGGGAAAAACATCCGAGTAGTTACAAATTACTCTCGGCAATTCAACCCGAATTTCATCACACTCACTACTCAAAAAGCTAGCAAGAAGACAACTAAGTTCATTCCGCCCACGCGAATCATACACCGGTGATAAGACTCTATCCATCCGGTCTCCCAAGAAATAAAAGCAATCACCGCTCAAGGTACATACAGTAACCTTCTGACGGTAGCAATCTATAACAGCCCGATATGATGATAACCAGTCCATACCCAATATGACATCAAAACTAAGCATGTCAATCAATACAAATGGAAAAGGTAATCAACAACCAGCAACCTCGATGTCACAATCCCGACATCCTTGTTTCAAGACAGTCTAACCACCAATTGGTGACTCTACACAAATAGGAGATGCTAACTGTGTCAACTCCAAACCCAAACTGATGCAAACGCATACGAAATAAAAGAATGGGATGCACCCGTATCAATCAACACATTAGTAATTGAATTGCAAAACAAAAAGGTACCTCTCACTACAGAAGGAGTAGGTACAAGATCTGGCCCTACAACTGTATACATACGTCCAGTAAGCCTCTGTTCAACCTGCTCACCCCTCGGAGCATAAGCCTAATGCACAGACTGAGCCGAAGAGACTCCCTGATTGGCCCTCGAAGCCTGTGTTGACTGTGCTGGCTGGTGACTCTGTGTCTGTCTCGAACCAGGCGCACCAGATGCAGCACCCAACTATGGGCAAAACCTCTTCAGGTGCCCCGCATGCCCGCACTTATAACAATTGAGCGACCGGCCTCTTCCTTGACTCTGGCTTTGAAAACGAGCCGAATATGATACTGCACGCTGTCCTCCTCCTCTCTGAGGGCAAGCTGGAGACTTGTGGCCCAACTGACCACACTTAAAACAAGTAAAATCTCCTTGCCCACCTCTCCCAGAACCTAAACTCGGTATTGGAAAAGTGGACCTCGACTGAAACGCCTGGGACTGCTGAGAGTTAGAACCCTTCTGCCTCTTACTGTCCCCCTGACTATCCTGACTCCTCCTGGAGCCTCTCATCATTTCCTTTTCTGCCTGCATAATAGTTTCAAGGTGGGCTGCAGCCTACACAAGGCGCCCATAATCTCTGGTCATGGAACCGGTAACTCTATACATTAACCCAGTCCTTAACCTCTTTTCAAACTCCAAACAACGGCGCTCCTCAGTCGCCACCAACTCAGGTGCAAATCTCGACAAGCTAGTAAAGGTTGCCTCAAACTCAGCCATTGGCGTGTTCAATTGTAACAATTTAGAGAATTGATCTCTCAACTTCTCCCTAACCGTGGGAGGTAGAAATTTATCCTGGAAAGCCTCAACAAAAGCCTCCCAAGTTCCTCCAACGTGCCCACGCGCATACTTCCACCACTGACCCGCATCCCCCTTCAATTGGAAAGACGCCAAGGTCACTTTCAACTGATTATCCTCGATGCCAAGCATCTCGAATGTCTTCACTAACTGTTCTAGCCACTCATCTGCCTTCAGTGGCTCCCTGGGATCACCCACAAACTCATTTGGATTCGACCAGAAGAACTCCCTCTTCAAAAAGGATGGCCCTGCTTCAGCTACTAGGCTTGGACCTAATTCTCAGCCTTGAGAATGTCCATAGATTCTCTCAATGCTCCAGCCATTTCACGGGCTAAGGCACCCATGGCCTGATGACCAACTGGTTCAGCCACATTGGCTTGACCAATTCCTTCCTCTTATGCCGGAATGTCATTCGGTATCAGCATCTCATGCCCCATAGGTCTACCACGTCTACCACCACCACGTCCACGTCTAGACATCCTAATAAAGGTAACAACAGGAGATTAGCACATTCACAAATGTGACAACGCTAAATCACTTGTGTCCTAATACATTGGACAATAATAAATCATTCCATGTAAGCACATAGTCACTGAAACACATACGAATTTTATTCCCAGATAATGACCGTCCCACAGCATTGCTAGAGTTCCAATTAGAAATAGCAGTAATCAAGTGCTCTTCCAATAGGACTTTCGAAAAACCGTAGACTCAATCAACATCTTAGGAACCAAATCCAATACTCACATAAGCACATAAGCATACAATACATGCTAACGTCTCAATCAAGCGAGACAAACCCATTGTGGTACTAACCACTTCCCACGTACCCAAAGTATTCAAACCCGATACACTCTGATACCAAGTTGTAACGCCCCCAAAATAATACAGTAAAGATAACTCATATGTGGAATAAATATGAGAAACAACATACTTTCATACATCAGAGTTTACTATTTAACAAACAATTAAATGCCATGTAGGCTTACATCTTTCCCAGTCATTGCTTTGTTATACAAAATTGAGTCTCGCTTATTACATCTTAAGCCCTTGGCTTTACAAATACCAACAAACACACACAACAATACATAATTAAGAAGCTCTTGCTTCCCAAAAGTCCATCTACACTATTGCCTTGGAGGAAACATCTCATCTATACCTCAAAAATGGTATTCCCTTATAGGGTGAGCTAACAGCCCAGTAGAAATAATCTAACACAATTTATGAAGTTTAGCAAATGTATAAATACCACGTATATAAACAATACCGATATGGAAGCATCCACAAGGCCTACATATCCATATGCCACTGAGGCCAATCTTATTCCATGTTCCATCTATTCATTTCCAGTTCATATACACTACTCGATTCAAGAGTTAAATTCATTATCTTTCAACAACCAAATGAGACTACAACTCAATGGTTTTCCAAATATGCAAAACACATATAAACACTTCTAACTTTGCCATTTTATGGATATTTCGTTCGAAGGAATCGGCACCCATGTAGGTTTTCTCAAATATGTCATTTTACGGATATTTCGTCCGCGGGAATCGGCACCCATATATGTTTTCTCAAATATGCCATTTTACGGATATTTCGTCCCAGGAATTGACACCCATGTATATATATGATTTCGGGTCTTTCACCCAGGACACTCCGGCCAACTTGCTTTCAGCGGAGTCCATCCCCTTTCTCCTCCCAAATAAACATACATATACAATGTATTTATAAACATAGTCATATGCAATGACAACCAATATTTGATTAGCATTAAATTGCCTAATCCTTATGCAATTTCTACAACAATCATAGCTATCTTCCATCGATAGCCCAATACATTTATCTCTAAACAGATATTCAATCTCAAGATAAATAGTTTATTCACAACTTCCAAAAGTGATAATACATATCTAATTTCACCATCTATACCCATAACCTTCCAATTTCACATTTTCAATGCTAATCCCAATTATTTATACAAAATAATAATTTAATCAAAATTAGGGCAAAATCTCTTTCTTTCCAAATATCAACCCAAACACCAAAATCAACTATTTTGGCACAACATGATCTTATATTCAAGGCTCATACTCGTTTACCTCATATTCATCAAAAACCCCTCTTTCATTTCACACCCAAATCTTAGATTTGTCCAAACCACAACCAAATCTCATCATCTATACACAATAGCAAATAACTAAGCTAAAAACCATATTAGAGTGTAGAAAATCCCTACCTCAAGCTTAGAAGAGAAGATGAGCAAAACAAGGTTGAAAATCCAAAGATGTCGAAACCAACTTCTACTTGGATCAAAACGACGCTTTTGACAAGCTCTACACTTAATCTCAAAGAAGCAAGGCAAGGAGATGCTTCCAAGAGAGTAGATCTAAAGATCTTTGAGCAAAAAGTGATTTTGGAGAGAGAGAGTGTGTGTGACGGTTTGGAGACGGAGAAAGAGAAGAAAAGTAAAGAAAAGGTTAAGTGAGGGGCCTATTTATAGTGCTAGGTCATAATGAAATAAAGTCCCAAAGTCAAACCCCAAAGATCAAGTCAAAATTCCCAAAAAGTAGGCCCAAAACCGAACTTAAATCTGAAAAAAAATGGTTGCAGGGGTCGATTCTTTCATCACAGGGGTCGACCCTATGAAGGAACTTATGTTTGACAGCATGCAAGAGGGTCGACCCTCTCCTAGACTGGTGTCTACCCTATTTCCTAGCAACCAAGACACAGACATAAGAGGGTTGACCTTCTCTAGACTAGTGTCTATCCTATTTTCCAGCAATACTCCCAAGAACTTCACCAACAAGTAAGAGTCGACCCTTAGGAAGGCTAATGTCGACCCTAGCATAGAATTTCTAAGTTTCTAAGGAACTTTTGACAAGAACAAGTGCGAACAACCAAACCCAACAAGTTTAAATCGGATTATAATCCTCCAAAACCAACCCAAGACAACACCAAAGATTTCCAAAATAAAAATAAAGGATTCAAATACAATTCCCAAAATCTTTGAAGGACACAAGTGTTATAGTATTCATACAAAATGACCTTTCGTCCAATCTTATAATTTTGTGCTTATCAATCACGTTTCAAGTCTTTTATCCATTAGACAAGTAGAATACTCATTCATAATACAAATTCGTGAGTTTAGAAAACTTACCACATAGGTAGTATTTAGAAAATTACATACGTGAAAAATATCTTTACTAAGATATTACTCGCAATGTTCAGATTGTTGATTTGTCCTCGTGATTGACCCTACACAATTCATAGCACATACGGAAATCGGGTAACAATACAATTCAAACTGTTCTTTAATTTGTTTACCTTTCTTAGGCTTCTTTCTAACTCTTTAGTTCATTTAGGATGCTCAATGTATGCCTAAGAATGCTCATAAATGAAAAAGAATGGAAATCGGGACATAATACAACTTTTCAAAATTTCCTAAAACACGGTACTTCGCTTGAGCGCAACATTGGTCGCTCGAGCAAACCCCTTGGTCTGCAAAAGTACTGGATGCTCTCATTTTATGCTTGAGCCAACTTCTTGGTCACTCAAGCCAAGACCAAAAATAAAGGGTGGTTGCTCGAACCTACGTCCAATGCTTGCAAAAGTACTTGGAGCTCGAAATGTACGCTTGAGTGATAATTCCACCACTCGAGCAAACTGCTAGAATTCTGGAATTTCCAGAATTCTTTTTTAGCTTCAAACACACATTCAAGGTTCCAAATTTATATATGACTCACTCAAACATGCATGGACACTCCCAAAGACATATATTTGAAACTAGTTTCAACCCATAGTTCAAAATTCAAACCGTAATCTCTATGTTTGTAAAATCCATGTCTTATATCTTGCATTCACAAGCTTCAAGACTTAAAATTGAACCTTAAAACATGAATATTCATGCATGCATGTGCAATATGACTTTGAATTCAAACTAAAATATCATAAATCATGTTCAAAAGCATGAGCCTTCACAAATTCTTGCATGCATGTATGATTTGACATTAAATTCTTCATGCTATGCTCATGTCTTGTACTAAATTACAAAGTTTTCTTGAATTCACATGATTTAAGATTTTAATTCACAATCTAAGGTTCAATTACTCACCTAGAGCCTTTAACTCTTCCAAATTAAGCTAGTTCTTGAGCCTAGCTCTTCAAATCTCCAAGCTTTTAGTTCAAGTCTTCAAATCTGAGTCTCATCTCTCTTAGAACCACACACACACACTCTCTCTCTCTATAATGCTTAACCTCAGCCAAAATGTTGAAGGAGAGCTAAAAAATATGAGCTTAATCACTAACTCATCTTATTTATATAAGGTAATTAGCTTAGACTAATCAAACTTGATTAAGGTTAATCAATTACACTTATTTTAATCAAATTTCACCATACGCTCTAAAAATTATGTTAATCACAATGGTACAGTCGATTTCAGTTTCTAAGGCCTCTACGGCCCTCAATTTCAGATTATAGCAGAACATAGAACAAATATCTCTACGATAGACAGACAAAAACTAAAAAACACATATAATGACATGTTGAGCATCCAAAATCATATTAAGCACATAATCACAAATATAATTAAAGATTAAAGGTATAACACAGAACGGGGTTATCATAATTTTCTCCCTTTTAGGAAGATTGGTACTCCAAACTTATGTTACCTTTTCTTGGAAACAAATGTAGGTAGTGTTGTTGCATCTCATCTTCTTTTTCCCACGTGGCTTTGTTTCCATAGTGGTCTCTCCATTCTACTTTCACTATTAGAATGGATTTGTTTCTCATTTGCTCCACTTGTTGGTCAATAATTTGTCCTAACCATTCCTCATATTCCATATTCTCGTTAAGGGCTATTCGGTGATAGTCAATTACATGAAACGGATCCCGGAGGTAGCCCCTCAACATTGACACATGAAACACATTTGTTCCATACCCAGCGGCAAAGCAACTCTATAGGCAACCAGACCAAGTCTCTTCAGAATTTGAAATGGACTAATGTAACGGGGTGACAGCTTACCCTTCTTATCGAATCTCGACTGGCCTTTCATTGGAATCACATGGATGAACACATGATCACCAACCTCATATTCAAGAGGCCTTCTTCTAACATTCGCATAACTCTCTTGTCAGCTCTGAGTTGTCTTGAGTCCTTGTTGAATAACTTTAATCTTTTCAGTGGTAGTTTGCAAAATTTCAGGCCCAGGTAAGACTCTATCCTCGACTTCTGTCCAACAGACCGGTGATCTACATTTCCTGCCATATAAGGCTTTATACGGTGCCATGCCAATGCTGGAGTTGAAGCTGTTGTTATACACAAACTCTGCCAATGGTAAGTAATCTTCACAACTCCCCTGAAAATCTAGGACTTACATTCGGAGCATATCTTCTAGAGTTTGTATAATTCGTTCTGATTGTCCATCAGTTTGTGAATGGAATGTAATACTAAATCTGAGTTTTGTCCCCATTGCCACTTAAAGGCTTTTCCATAATGTAAATACAAATTTTAGATCTCTATCTGACATAATAAACACCGACACTCCATGTAAAAGGACAATTTCATCAACATAAAAGGTAGCCGATCTATATGCATGATAAGTGGTTCGAACAGGAAGAAAATGTGCAGATTTAGTCAATCTATCAACTATAACCCAAATAAAATTAATACCTCTCGGGTTCGAGGTAGTCTGACAATAAAGCCTATGGTTATGTGCTCCTATTTCCATTCTGGAATAAGGAGAGGTTAAAGTAGACCTGCTGATTTCTAGTGTTCAGCTTTAACTTGATGACACTAAAGACATTTAGACACATTCTGCAATTTCCCGTTTCATATTAGGCCACCAATAACTTTGTTTCAAATCCCGATACATCTTGTTGTTGCCCGGATGTATCTCAAACATTGACTTGTGGGCTTCATCCAAAATTCTCTTCTTCAGATCAGAGATATTTAGAACACACAATCTGTTTTGGAATTTCAACACTTCATTCTCCACATTAAACCCTGATTTGGATTCATTTCAAACTCATCAATTACTTTCTTGAGGAATTCATCCTCCCTTTGTTTCTATTTGATCTCATCAATAATTACTAGTTCAACTGAAATGGCAGTCATCTTTCTACCATGTTCATGTACATTACTTCAATCTCGAATTTTTCAAAATCTTTTAGTACTTCTTCTTGTTCAGTAAGCAAACAAGCTAAACTCCCCGTTGACTTTCTACGCAAAGCGTCGGCTATGGTGTTAGCTTTACCCGGGTGATATTGAATTTGAAGATCATAGTCTTTTATCAGTTCAAGCCATCTTCTTTGTTGCATGTTCAACTCCTTTTGGTAAAAAAGTACTTCAAGCTTTTATGATTGGTATAAACTTCACATTTTGCTCCATACAAGTAATGCCGCCTATAGTGATTTTGGTTTTGATCTAACTCTTGTTGTATCCCAGACTCAGGTTTCATGGTTTCATATTGTTGTTCACATCTTGCTTCCATTGTGTCTCCTTAAATTTTGTTATTAGATTGTTGTGGTTGTGTTCGGGACAGGTTGGTTGCTTAGTTTCCAAACTTTTGTTGCCTAGATTTTTACCTCTCCGCTCGAGCGGCACTTCGTGTGTTCGAGCGAGCTTTGCAAACTCTCAGTACTTTTGTAGGTCTACAAAAATACTGAGAGAGTGTATTCTACACTCGAGCAGTTCTTTCTACGCTCGAGCGGGCTTAGCTCGAGCGGCTCTTCTTGCGCTCGAGCATTGGTCTATTGTCTGCAAAACTACTGGGAGTGTGCATTCTACGCTTGAGCGTCACTTCTTGCGCTCGAGTGGACTGTACGTATATTAGTTTATAACAACCACTTTTTACATCATTTTTTCATCTCTTTCTCTCTCTAAAACATTTCAAAACCCTAGATCTTGAGTTTCTCTCTCTAAAACTCACTCACTCTCTCTCTCTCTCTCTCTCTCTCTCTCTCCATTTTCATCTAGATCCATTGTTTTCTCTACCCTAGTGTGTTTGGGAAAAAGGTAGAACACCTCAAGGGCTACGTTTTGATTCGAATAAACTTTGGTTTCGGCATTGTTGGAGTTCTTACATTGCTTTGCTTGTCTTCTCATTTTGAGGTAGGGACTTTCTACACTCTCCTATGATTTTTAACTTAGTTATTCATTGATTGTGTAAATAATGTTGAGATTTGGAGGATTTTGGACAAACCTAGGTTTTTGGTTTAAAATCAAAAGAGGGGTTTTCAAGTGAAGATATTAAAAATGGTTATGGGTGTAGATATGAAGGTGTGTTGTGTTAAATTTGTTGATTTTGACACATGCGTTGGATTTTGGAGAGAATAAAGTTTTTCCCTAGAATGTTTCAAACAATTATTTTATATAAATAATGAAATTTGTATTGGGAATATGAAATTGGATGGATCTTTATATAAAGAGTGGAGTTGGATACTTGTTATCTCTCATCTATGGAAATTTAGATAATTTATCTATTTTGAAGATTGTATATCTATTTAGAAATATCTGTTTTAGGCTATCAGTGGAGGATAGCAGTGATTATTGTAGAAATTGCATGAGGATTAGGTGAATTGAAACTAATCTCTTAATTGTTATCATTGAATATGACTATATTTTGATACATTGTACATGTAAGATATTTGGGAGGAGAAAGGGGATGTACTCTATGTTTGGGAGAAAAAAGGGAATGGACTTCATTGAATTAAGTTGGCCATGTCCAGGGTGAAAATCCTAAAAACCGCGCATATACATGGGTGTTGATTCCCGTGGATGAAATTTTTGTAAAATGAAAATTTTGAAGTGTTTGTGTAATGATTGTATTGGTTAGAGAACCACTGAGTTGTAGCCTCAGTTGGGTTGTTTGGATAATAATGGACTTGACTTATGGATTGAGGTGAAATGAATTTCCATGAAATGAATTAAGATAAAATGGCTTGGAATATGGAACTTGGCATATTATGATCTTATAAGAATACGAATGATTTTTATCATGGACATTATATTTGCATATCATACTTATATCTTTGTTAATATTCATATATTGTGTTAGATTGTTTCTACTGGGCTTTGGCTTACCCTACTTGGGAAAAACCATTTTCAGGTGCTGGTGATATGCTTTCGCCAAGGTCTTAGCTTGAAAGGATTGTGGAGCTGAAGGCTCACTTTTGTTTACTTTGTATTTGTCTTTTGTACAAGCCTAGGGCTTTATTTGTATTGAGCTTATGACTCATTTTGTTGCAACCAAGCACGGTCTTGGAAAGATGTAAGCCATTAGGGCATATGAATATCTATTTAGCTTCCATTCTTTTTTCGTCTTGTACCACATGTTGTAGATTCAGGATGAACGATTTATGAATGTACATCACATGTGTCATCTTTTGTACATTAACTCTGATGAATGAAAGCTTCTTATTTTATTTATATCACATTATACCAATGTTTGGAGTTGAATTATTGTAATTATTTTGGGGGCGCGACATCACCAAATTTTCAAAGCAAAGACAACTACAACCAATTCCAGGTGATGCGCCGGGTAGTTCCTTTCATGTGGTCTCAACTATCTGGAGGCATAGGCAATTACTCTCCCATTCAGCATTAACACACAACCCAGACCCTTGTAAGAAGCATCACTAAATATCACAAAAATTTTCGTACCTTAACGCAATGTCAATACTGGTGCAGTAGTCAATCTCATTTTTAGTTCCTAGAAGGCAGATTTGTAACGCCCCAACTTCTAGGCCGTTAATAAATCAAATCAGCCACAGATTTAAAATTCTAACTATTTAATAACTTCAAAAATATAAATTGGCTCCAAAATAATTACACAAATGTCTATAATTTATAATTTATACAAATCTCCAAAAATAATATATAGTTGCAAGCCCGAAAATCTCCAACTTAATAATCCATTAAATGCTTTAACTCCAATCGCCACTAGATTTGTTCCACACCTAAAAAATAAATTAATTTGGGAAGTATACGATATGACAAGAATAACAATGCTCGGATAAAGAATAAATCAATAGGGATCCAACAATTTACGACATGGCACAAACAATTCGATTCAAGACACCATGTAATTTACCTAATTGCACAAACGAGTCAACTCGACATATGATATTTATCCAAGACCAAATACCCGGTCCTACTTGGTACATGACCAGTGATCGGCCTCATCCACGTCACCCAAGCACAACCACTTATCTGGGTTATTGGTCCAAGTTATTGGCAAGGTCTATTCGATCCATGTATGGAACATTTCTACGTCATTTAGCCAAAGAAGTCAACACTAACTACACAAAACAACTTCACTGAATTTATCAAATGACTAGAATAATCAAACATATCAACAAGAATGATTCCATAGAATTTAACATATGACCATGATAATTAAGAGGAGTACAAATGTGAAGTAATTAAGATAAAAACTATTTGCAAAAAGATTTAGAGGAAGCATATTGTATACCACTCGAATTACCTCAAAACAATTCCATGACCACTTAATGAAAAATCCCTCAAACACCAATGCTTTAATCATCTACTATATCACCATAAATCTCCAAAGGTTGTGGATTGAAAAGGTTTGTAAAGTTTAACAAAATCTATAACTCTCATCTTAAATAAAATGCTAACTTTCACTCTAAATACTCTTAATCTAAACTCTAAATTTTGATCGTGAAGAAAGAGAGAGAGATACAAATGGACCAAGAAGAACCATAGAAAGAAGTTGAGAGGATGAGTTCAAATTTATTGGGAAAATAAAGAGTAGCCTCCAAGTAAACTTGGAGGAAAAGAAAGACAATTGTCTTGTAGGCAAAGAAAGGTTACTTGGAAGGAAAGAAAAGAACCTTTACTTAGAGCCCAGACAAACTAAAAAAGAAATAAATAAATAAATAAAAGAGATGATTAATGATAATAATGAAATGGAGGTAAAATGAGATAAAACAAATAGTGAAAATAAGTTAGGTTCTCATATAAAAATCTTACCACCAAACTACCACCAATATCTCTCACTAAAATATTTATACCTCAAAAATATAGGGTTTCACAAGATTCCCTTTTATCATTCTATTCAAACGGTTGCCCCTTGCGTGTAAGTTGGGTGAGCAGTACAACTATCTTGGAGAAGCCTTTTACAAACTGCGTATAATACCCAGCTAAACCCATGAAATTGCGGACTTCCGTCACATTTATCGGTGTGGGCCAGTTCATAATTGCCTTTATCTTCTGTGGGTCTATAGAAATCCCATCTCTGTTGATGACATGCCCTGAGAAGATAACCTTATCCAACCAAAATTCACATTTCTTTTGTTTAGCAAATAATTTCTTTTCTTTAAGTGTTTGCAAGACAGTTCTCTAATGTTGTTCATGTTCCATTCTACTCTTTGAATATATTAGAATGTCATTAATAAAAACCACAACAAACTCATCAAGGTAGAATTTAAAATTTTGGTTCATAAGATCCATAAGTGGTGCAAGTGCATTAGTTACTCCAAATGGCATTATAAAGAAATTCATAGTGACCATACCTTGTTCGAAGTGCGATTTTCTCAACATCTTCTTCTTTCACCTTTAACTGGTGGTACCCGGATCTCAAATTAATTTTTGAAAATACTTGTGATCCCTGCAACTAATCAAACAAATCGTCAATGTAGGGCAAAAGGTATTTATTTCTGATCGTTACCTTGTTCAATTCCAGGTAGTCAATGCACAAACATAAAGTCCCATCTTTCTTCTTTACAAATAAAACTGGTGCATCCCATGGCGAAGTGCTTGGTTGGATAAACCCTTTATTAATTAAGTCTTGCAACTGTTCTTTCAATTCTTTCATTTCAACGGTAGACATTCTGTAAGGCATTTTTGAGATGGGTTGGGTGCCTGGTACAACATCAATAGTAAACTCTATTTCCTTGTCAACCAACTCTCATGGAAATTCATTTGGGAATACATCCGGAAATTCTCTAACAAAAAGAATACTGTCTATTTCAACATTCACAGATTGCTTAGTCAAGATGCTACACAAGTAACCCTGACACCCCTTCATAAGCAGTTTACATGCTTTCATGGCTGAAATTAGATAAGGTAAAGACACTACACCATTACCAACAAACAAAAACTCATCATGTCCTAGCAGTCTAAACAAAACCCGTTTTGTTACACAGTCAACAATAGCACCATACTTAGACAACCAGTCCATTCCCAGAACCACATAAAATATCTAATGTTCAAAGGTAACAAATCCACATATAAAATAGCACTGCCAATACGTATATCACAAATACGATACACACATGTACATAATACAGATTCCCCAGATGGAACAGATACACATAACAGATATGGCAATGATTCTAGAGGTCTATTCTATCTAGATGCAAATGTAGTAGACACATAGGATGTGTAGATCCAGAATCAATTGACACAAAAGTATCTTGAGTACATATAGAGATAGTACCTGAGACAATAGCTTCAGTATTTCGTGTATCACCTGGGACAAGTGCAAAGGCTCTCCCTTGTCTCATTGTGTTTATGGTAGTAGCATGCCTCGTTGTATTTCCCGGCTTTAGGATGGATCCGGTTAAACTAAAAGCTGGTTTTCCACTTCTTTGTTGTTTAGTGTGGGTGCAATTCGTTGCCATATGTCCCATTTTACCACATTCAAAGCAAGCCCCGTAAACACGGTAACAAACCCCACAGTGTTTCTTACCACATTGATTACATGTTGGTGTCGTATCTCTAGTGGAGCCCAATGTACATGAGGATCCTGTATTCCATTTTTCGACGATCCCTTCTTTGAGAAGAAGCCTTGTCTCTTACTTTTCCAGTCAGTTGGCGGTCTACTCTGATTAGCCATATTATTTTCTGACATTAAAGCCCGGTCTAACACATCAACATAAGTAGGCAGTTTTAGTACATTCACTCTTTCTTGAATATCATTGCAGAGACCGCCCTTGAACTTTCTTGCCTTCTTATAGTCAGTGTCGACCATATGCGGTGCGAATCTGGCCAATTTTGTAAACTTTGCCTCATGTTCTGCCACAGTCATATTTCCTTGTCTAAGCCCCTCAAATTCGAATACTTTTTTATCACGGGCACATTGCGGAAAGTATTTATCATAAAATAGCTTAAGAAATTGTGTCCAGTCTATGCCCTTATTGTCATTACGAATCAACATCCACTATCTTCTTACTTTATCTTCCAGTGTAAAGGTGGCCAACTATACCTTCTGTGCTTCAAGGCATGAAAACACTTCAAACATTTTCTCAATACCAAGGACCAAAGCCTCAGCCTTCAATGGATCAACTCCCCTATGGAATAGTGGCGGCTTCATTTTCTTAAACTCCCCAGTGAGAGCTATTGTTTGGTCATCGCTTTGCAAGTCTTGCACCGGTTGTATCAGAGGTGGGGGTGCCGGTTGTTGCCACTGTTGTTGCCATTGTCGTTGTTGCCTAAGTCAACCTTTCCATTTATCTAGTCTGGCAGTAGAGGGTTCCTCTATCTCCTCAGCTCTTGTTCTCACCATTATCTTATGAGACTTGCATTATATTTCATACAAAAACAATGTAAACAATATTCATGGACAGAAAGACCACGCACATACAGATAGGCAACAGTTCATATATCATGTAGTCACATATTTTAGAACACTTTAGCATATTCTTAACGCATTCTAGCATATATTTATCACATGAATGCAACTTAAGTCTTTCTAGACACTCTATTGCTCACTTGGACAAGTGTGTGAGTTATTAACTCGTGCTCTGATACCACTCTGTCATAACATGAACTCATCCCTATGGATTAGGATCATAACTAGCTAGTAATCATGAGATTACCTACAACCTCAGACAGAAATCAAATCATAACATAACAAAAGGGGCCTAAAGCGGAAGCAAAAATATAAAGATTGTCCAATGAACTTGTGCATAAATGGCATGGAACAAAAACCTTTTTACTCATATCAATAATAACTCACACTTTCACACAAAAACAACGTCATTCATGTTCAGGAACATCCAAAAATAGTCATAGAAAAAACTAGGGTTACATTCAAACTTGGTCACACATGACCACAAAAGAAACAAAAGGAAAAATCAAAAGTAAAGCCTCTTGCATGAGGCGACCTTGGTTGACTCTACAAACTTTGTTCTCTCACAAGCTCACTGGGACTGGGGCTGGACATCCCGTTGCTTACCTACATACATATAGATAAAAGTGAGCTAACGCCCAGTGAATAATACCAGAGTAAATAGGTTAATGAATGAGATTTGTATGTAAATAAGTCATACTTGTACTTAATAGATATGGAACGTAATTCCCATTCATAACATACATAAACAAATCATATCAGAACGACCTCGAGTCCAATCCATTGTACATAGTACATATCGAAGGGACGAAACGACCTTAGGTCCAAACATTTTTCATAACTGATCATAACAAATGTACTGAATGACCTCGAGCCCAACATTTCCATGTTCTTGTTCTTGCGCATATTCAAATTAAAGATCATGTTTACATTTCGTGGATCCATTCACAAATGACCATCCTGTCCTTCATTCACATGTACAAAACGACCTTAGGTCCATTATTTCCAAATTCATGTGTGCGTTTATAATCATGATCATGTTTACATTTGCATTTACATTCAAAACAACCTTTGGTCCAATCAATTCCTTGTTCAAAATGACCTTTGGTCCTTTTAACAATCATAACAAATAACCTTCGGTCCAATTCATATGTAAGATGACCTTAGATCTATTTTGTCAAATATTCTAAACAGCCTTAAGGCCATTCCTTGTCCTTGTCAAATATACCAAATGGCCTTGGGCCCATTACACCTTCTCATCAATCATACCAAACGGCCTTAGGCCCATTATGTATTCATACAAAACAACCTTTGGTCCAATCTTATAATTTCATGCTTATCAATCACATTTCAAGTCTTTTATCCATCAGACAAGTAGAATACTCATTCATAATACAAATTCATGAGTTTGGAAAATTTACCACATAGGTATTATTTAGAAAATAGCATACATGAAAAATATCTTTACTAAGATATTACTCACAGTGTTCAAATGGTTGATTCGTCCTCGCGATTAACCCGACATAATTCATAGCACATACGAAAATCTCAAGCTTCTTTATAACTCTTTAGTTCATTTAGGATGCTTAATGTGTGCCTAAAAATGCTCAGAAATGAAAAAGAATGAAAATCGGAACATAATACAACTTTTCAAGGTTTCCTGAAACAAGGTACTTCACTTAAGCGCAACATTCGTCGCTCGAGCGAACCCCTTTGTCAGCAAAAGTACTGGATGCTCTTATTTTATGGTCGAGCCAACTTCTTGGTCACTCAAGCCAAGACCAAAAATAAAGGGTGGTCGTTTGAGTAGTCTTTTGGTCACTCAAGCTAAACTCCAATGCCTGCAAAATTACTGGGAGCTTGAAATGTATGCTCAAGCGATAGTTCTATCGCTCGAGCAAACTGCTCGAATTTTGGAATTTCCAGAATTCTATTTAAGCTTCAAACACACATTCAAGGTTCCAAATTCATGTATGACTCACTCAAACATGCAAGAACACTCCCAAATACATATATTTGAAGCTAGTTTTAACCCATAGTTCAAAATTTCATGAATTCCTCAACCGTAATCTTTATGTTTGTAAAATCCATGTCTTATATCTTGCATTCACAAGCTTCAAGACTTAATTGAACCTTAAAACATGACAATTCATGCAAGCATTCGCAATATGACTTTGAATTCAAAATGAAATATCATAAATCATGTTAAAAAATGTGAGCCTTCACAAATTCTTGCATGTATTTATGATTTAACACTAAATTCTTCATGCTATGCTCATGTCTTGTACTAAATTACAAAATTTTCTTGAATTCACAAGCTATAAGATTTTAATTCACAATCTAAGGTTCAATTACTCACCTAAAGCCTTTAACTCTTCCAAATTAAGCTAGTTCTCGAGCCTAGCTCTTCAAATCTCTGAGCTTTTAGTTCAAGTCTTCAAATTTGAGTCTCCTCTCTCTTAGAATCACACACTTTCTCTCTCTCTCTATATATATATAATGCTTAACCTCAGCCAAATTATTGAAGGAGAGCTCAAAAATATGAGCTTAATTACCAACTAATGTTATTTATATAAGGTAATTAGTTTAGACTAATCAAACTTGATTAAGGTTAATCAATTACACCTATTTTAATCAATTTAATCTAATTAATTTGATCCGAATCATTCTTTAAGCAAATTTCACCATAGGCTCTAAAAATTATGTCAATCACAATGGTATAGTCAATTTCAATTTTTGAGGCCTATACGGCCCTCAATTTTAGATTATAGCAGAACATAGAACAAATATCTCTACTATGGACAGATATAAATTCAAAAACACATATACTCACATGCTTAGCATCCAAAATCATATTAAGCACATAATCACAAACATAATTAAAGATTAACGGCATGACACATAACGGGGTTATCACAAAGGGAGTAGGCATATTTAGAATCGAGAGACCATTTGTGGAGTGATTCAAGGTAAAGACATCTTCAAATGGGTTGAACCATTTGATTAAGGAGCCCTTGATGGTGCTTACAATAGTGGTGGGCAAAACAAAGAAAAGGTTATCAAGGCACTAAGAGTTATTGTAACATCTAGAAAATAATGACAACAAATACCCTCATAACCGTCAATAGATATGCGAAAGCTTAATAGTCTCAATCATTTAATATTGAAAGCATTACAAAAACTATCATTGATTCATAGATTTCCTTGAAATATTACAAAAGGCATTGCATGCATTAATACATCCATCAATCCTAGATTATGAATCTACAGCATCTGACCGATATATAAATAGAAAGAAAAGGAAACAAATATAAGTTCTTGTCCTAATGGCTACAAAATTCCAAGACATCGCTTAGTTAAAATAAAGGTGAGTCAAGCCTAATCAAATAAAGCCCTAGGCTTATACAAAACAAAAATGAGTGTCCCGCTCCAATGTCCTCTCAAGCTATCCTCTTGGCAAAGGCATACCATCAGCACCTAAAAGTTGTGTTCCACATAAGATGAACTAATGTCCAGTAAAGATAAGTTTAGTGATCTGTATGATGCTTAACAAAGTCGTATTATGATGAATGCATATGAAATGTGTGGTAAAGTCGTTTGGAAATACTCTAGGATCCAGTTAGACGCTCTTGATCCTCCGATTGCCACCTGAAAAAGGGATGAACACTCTGGTCGGGGGTGTCGAAATTAGCACTCCAACAGACAAGTCAGTATTTTCTCAAATTTTACTTTTATCTCAATATCTTCTTTTTTTTTACATACCTCTCTTTGGCTGACATTCCTCCCTTTTTATATTATGTCTAGACCCAAAGGTCGGGCCCACTCTTGGCCCTGCACATAATTATTTAGTCGGCCTTCTTGTTGAGCCTTGGCTCCCGTTCGACTTTTTATATGGCCGATTCGCATACTTGGCTCCTCAAGAGCCTAGTCAAGGTCGAATTGTCTTCGGCCTGATGTCTCAACCGGATTCCTTGGCCTTCCTCATTAATTCAGTTCGGCCCTCACAATTGCCTCCCAAACATCTGACTAATACCACTTAGTCGGCATGTTTGGTTGTGTGTCGAAAGTCAAAAATGCGGCGCTTGCACTTCTTCCAATACTGAAGCGTCAGAATGCATATGATTTAAAAATCATTATAACTTCCTGCCCCTTCGTACACGTTGCTCATTTAATGCGATATGAAACCGCGTTGTCCCTTCGAATATTTTTTGAATGTGCAAGGCTTTCTGATTATCTCACAGTATCATTCCCTCTTCACGACCTCTGCGATTTATGCCTACTCCCCACTGTCCTTATCTCTTTGACCTGTAAGTTCGTCTTCTCTTTGTATTTCTTCCTCATTCCAGCTCCCATTTTCTTGTTTGTTTTTAGTTAGCAAATTTTCTATTTCAATTTGAATGGCGACACACTTGAAAGCTCTCCTTTTTGCGGACCGTGTTTCCACCTTTCGTCGCCATTTCTCAATTCCATATGACATCCATCTATCACTCGTGGCAAACAGCGTATTTGACATGAAGAGGAATGATGCGAGTACGATCATATTTTCCCTCTTGTCAATCGTTGAGGGCGGAGTCCTTTTTTCCTCCATCCATTTTTAAGGGCTATTCTTCACTATTAGGGTCTACTCCCTTCACAGCCAAACATAAATTTTTCCCGAATTATAATGGGCATAATAGAATTAAATTGCCGACTTAGGATTAACCTAAGAATCCCTACTATTCGGCACTGTTATGCCCTGGCCAAATCTTCCGGTCGACAGGGACGGTACTTTCTCAGAGCAAAGGACACTAATCACCATTTAGTGACTATGCTTGCCAGTTTTGGTAAGCGTATTGATGACGTCATGGTCGTTGTCCAAGGCAAAGATCGCCTGGACCCTATGCCTAGACAAAAAGGCGAACCAGGTGGCCGTACAGACCCATTTCTCTTTCGTTTGTGTATCTCTTGTATGTTTATTCGGCTTCGATTTAATTTTTTTTTTTGGGTGCAGGTAACAATTTGAAGAAAGCACTCACTTCTGCTGACGACGCTGTCCTTGAGCAAGTCAAAACCGTGCTCAAATTCTTTGGCCATCCAAACCTTTAAAAGCAAGGGCAGGGGCCGCCCACGTGCTACTGTGATATGACCCAACATATTAGACTTTTTCAGCTGCTGATCATATCCCAATTCCAAGGGGTGAACAATATCTTACAGCACTCATCTTCCCAAACTTCAAGAGCCTTAGGGACATCAGCTTTGAGGCTTCAGATTCAGACCTAGGCAGTAAAGTCGGCGGTCAGGTCGTTGAGCAACCGAGCTAGTCAAACTCTGACGGGTCTGAGGGTCGTTTAGGGGAGGAATTTGACGTAGCTCTTAATTCAGTGTTTGAGGAAGTCGGCTTCGACCTCCCATCCACTTCAAGCTGAATTGAAACATCTTCTTTAGAAGACGACATTTTCACTGATCTAGGAGACCTACCCGACACAGATCCTGTGAACATGGCTAAAGAATCTCTCGCACAGATGGCTAGAAGGAAAAATGTCGAAAAGATGGCAGCCTGAAAGAGGGTCGAAGCCACCAGATCAGTACCTCCACCGTCTGTTCTTGTTGAGGAAGGGCAGCGAGAAGTTGTTGTGGCTGACTCAGTCGTTGAACAACAACCGAGCGATTTATGCACCGAACAAAGGGGGGAGAAATACCCCACTGAAATAGAGGCCGAGTCTTCCAAAGAGTTGACAGACAAACGGCCTTGCATAGAAGGGTCCCAAGACTTGGCGACGTCATTTATCATCCAACCTAGAATGAAGAATGCCCCGGTTTCTACCGAAATGTCGGCTATGAAAGATCCCGTCGTGGCCCTAAGTATGGCTTCATCGATTTCTTTGCCAATGGACAAGGCTGCGTTCAGTACAAAATCAGACATGGTTTCAATAGCATCAGCTGCTCAGTCGGCGATATTGGCACATACCTTGGAAAATTCCACTTTCAGTTTCTTTTGTACGTCGACTAACTTGCCCTTGTTTTATTTCAGGCGGCAGATAGGATTGCAGAAATCGGCCGCTGTCACTATGATGCCATTGAGCAAATCGGCATACTCAAAGTCGAGATTGAAACTGAAAAGGGAAAAACTAAAGAGGCTCTAGCCGAATTGGCGGTGGCGTCTCTTAAAGCCGAGTTTAAGGCTAAAAAGGCAGAAGAGGAGCAAGCGAGGGCCAACGCTAAAGAAGCAAAGGTTAGACATGCTGATCTACTCCAGGAGGCCACCAAGAAAAGGGCTAATATGAGTGATGATGCGCTCAAGTTGGCCAAAGAGGCGATCGTGAAGCTAGAGGAAGATTTGGAATAGTCGAAGAAGGCAAAAGAAATCGCCGACTTAGAGATTTCCAAGGCATTCGATGCCAGAGAGAGCGCAGTCATGGAGAAGTATGTGGAGAAGTGTAGACGTCCCCGAACGTCCCGGGAGAAATCCCGTTTTGTTTATTGGCCTCACTACAGTTCGGACTCAAATGTCACGGTTCTGAATCTAATCTCACAAAGTGCAATGCAAGATCGATAAATCACCAAAGAATCCAAATCTGGCAAATCGTTTTTTGAAAAACAAATTTTTAGAAAAAAGTGCCGAACATGGACTGCTTTTCCAAATACAGAGTCGCCACCTAAATATTTTATTTTGGGGGAATTTAGGAAACCCTGACTCGTGCCCAAGGCCACGTTTCCGTCATCACCAAAGTTGCCTCGGCTCAGGAACTTGGGTACGATTGGGGAAGGTCACTTCGTGAGCACCCCCGCTCGTCCGATCAAAGATCGGCCTCTACTAACCATGATATCGAGTTTTGAAAACATTATGTGCTCTTATTTCGGTTTATTAGCCTAGGATTACTATGTGATGCACGCAGCATACAAGTATAGACTGGATTGCCTAAGTTGGAACAAAGCATCGCATATCCGTTTGTTTTTAAAATGGATTGAAGTTTGCTACTCGCAAGTAGGCTAAAACACGGGTTTCGACGAATTATTCCAATTCAAGCAACCCAACCTTCACCCACAGGCATTCAGGCAATTATATCACATAAGCATATAGCCTCATGGTAAGCATGCTATCATGGCAGTCACTCACACACATGCAAGGATGCTAAAGCATAAACACTTACCAAGTACTCCGAGCCAAAGAAAGAAGCTAATTAGAAATCATGCACGAATCCTAACTATGCTAAGAATGCCTAATGCAACACATGAAAAATTGCAACTACAATAGGCTCGGCTATTCTAAGATGGCATATGAGATGCAACAATCGATACATGTATTCAACTTGGAATTGAAATACAATGCAGTTAGCATGATGCGCCGAGCCCAGTGCATGCAATACAGATGAATGAATGCAAACATGCGAACATATAGATGCTAATTGAAACATGCCCTCAAACTAACCATTATAAGCTGGTAAATAAAAGGGAGAAAGACCTGGGGTTGGAAGATATGCATCACACACACACACACACTTATTACAAAGTTCGCCCTCTCGCGGAGGGTCCGAATAAATAATACAGAACCAACTAGCTAATCTAAGCTAATTAAACTAGTTATTACACTACCGAAATGAATAAGAAATTACAGCTAAATATTACATAACATTAATTAATTAACAAATTAAACTAAGGAAGCAAATAAATTAGCATGCAATGCTACATGAAATGGACTGCCTCAGTTCTGCTCGAAACGATGAAGGATGCATGCATGCTCGAGTTGCCTTGTCAGGAAATCCATCGCGATGCCCCAATTTGCCTCTGTTTGCAACTGGTCGCAGAACACTATACAAAGCTCCAGAAGGCTGCTGACCTGTTTTTGCTGCTGGTTTCCGGTTTGCTACAACAGAGAGCGAGAAAGGGGCATGGCAAAGTATTTTCAACATATGTGTGCATGACCACTCTCCCCGTCATTGCACAAGCTCCGAGGAGTGTAGTCCTCGATCCTTGTGCCACCAATCACGCATCTCGATGCATGATGGCCGAGGAGTCGGATTGCACGACTCGATGTAAAATGAATGCACATATAAACACAACAAGGCCTAAACTCCATCATGGGTAATCCGGAGTGTCGGCGACTGAGAATCGAGGCATGTTTTGTCACTTGGAGTACGAAACATCCCTCGTTTCCCGTGTTTGGACAAAACCCTACTCCAAACACAATGCAATACACATGGCATACATGAATGCAACTCTAACATGCAACCTAAACATAATGCCACTAAATGATGCAAACATGCAAATGATGATATGCGAACACGCTACTAGCATACACAATGCTATGGAATAATCAATGGTGTACTCAATGCACACGAAAACTATATGGCATACGCAATGCACGCATAGAGACTAACAATGAAATGATAAAGGCATACACAATGCAATGGTGAATCATGCAACAACATGCACTAAATGGCATATATAAAGCGAGATGGAGTTAAACCAAGATAGGTGAGCCTTAGCCACACCCAAATCAGTGGCCAAACATGATGAAATTAAGGCAACAACACTTATGCAAACATGCACAATGCGAGGGACCAAACCTAAGGCACAAAGTGCAACTCCACTAAGGCATGGTAAACATGAAATATGGCATGCAATCACATATTTTCCAGCTCTAAAATGACATGCAAGATGGCCCCGAATCATGCAAACACCTCGCACAATGCATGCTAGATGGCCTAAATACCGAAACAAGTGAAGTGGATTACACTAGAGGGATGCAAAGCAATGCACAAATGACCAAATCAGCCCCAAGCAGTCCCTATGCAGGCCCAAAACAGTAGGAAAATTGACTAAAATGATGACTCGAAAGGCATGGAAATGAAGCTCATGCAACGGCCCATAAATGAGGTATTTAAGCACAACTCTCAAACACATTTAAAGAGTGGAAAACATGGGAACATGGCATACACATAAGCTCTGAAATATGATGTTTAATGATGCCAAAACATGTCAAGGGCCCAAACAACGCATGCTAGTGGACCCGATATGCAAAGCTAGGGAGCTTAATTGAACTATGACCATATACAACGATGCACACATGACCCAAAACACTTCAAACAGAGCTAAGGCAGTCCAAAATATGAATAAAATTAGTTTGGATCATAGCCAAAATATGCTAGGAAAGAGGGCCAAAACATCATGCAATACAAGCTAGTGAACCATAATTTACACTACAACCATATGAAGCAAATGAGAGGCCACCAAACCAGTCAAAAAAAGAATCATGGCATGCCAAATAAAGCCCAAAAACTCATTGAAACATGGTCAATGCATGCAAGAATGACAAGCTCCTTTGATAGGCTATAAAGAGGGTTGTTCTATACATGCAAGATGGACACCCAATATGGCAAAACCAGCTTGGGAGAGAGCTTATGCAGGTCCTAAAACTCACTGAAAAAGGCCTGAACCAAGCTTAGGAAGCATGCAAGTAAGGGCTCCTCCTCAGAAATGTACATTTGGTGTTACATCAAGGAAAATGCTGGGGTTCTTGATCACACAAAGGGGTATCAAAGTCGATCCTTCTAAAATCAAGACCATCTTAGAAATGCCACCACCAAGGACTGAAATGGAGTTGCAAGGCTTTCTGGTTAAAGTGTAATTCATAAGACGGTTTATTGCAAAATTAACCTTGACTTGTGAACCACTGTTTGGTCTCCTAAAGAAAGGAAAGAAGTTCCAATGGGACGACCGGTGCCAAGTTGCTTTCGAGCAGATCACGCAATATTTATAGAACCTACCTGTGTTGTCACCACCTGAGCCGGGGAAACCGTTGATTCTGCACCTGTTAGTGACTGAAATGACAATGGGTTGCATGCTTGCATAGGAGTCTGAGGACAAAGTGGAGAAGGCTATCTACTACCTGAGCAAGAAAATGCTGGATTACGAGACCCGATACACTCTGCTGGAGAAGGCTTGTCTAGCCTTGGTATGGGCTACCAGGAAGTTGAGGCACTACCTGTTAGCTCACTCCGCACTACTGGTTTCGAGATTAAATCCCATCAAATATCTTTTCGAGAAACCAACACTTACGGGTAGGCTAGCTCGTTGATTGCTTCTGCTTTCCGAATTTGATGTGACGTATATGACGCGCGAGTTAGTGAAAGGGAGAGCGGTAGCGGAGTTCCTAGCCGACCACCCAGTTAAAGGGGATGAAGCAGTTGAATATCTATTCCTAGGTGAGGCCATTCTGCATGTCGAAGAAGAGACTTGGATGATGTGCTTTGACGGAACGTCAAACCAATACAGGTATGGGATACGGGTGTTGCTGCTAGCACCCGACAATTCCCGTATACCTCTAGAATTCAAACTCCAGTTCAAAGTGTCGAACAATGAGGCAGAGTATGTGGCATGTATTGTTGGATTGGAAGCCGCTTTAGAACTAGGGGCAAAACGGTTGGATGTCATCGGGGACTCGAACCTTGTTGTATGTCAAGCTAAAGGAGATTCGAAAGTTAAAGAAAAAAAGATGAGAATATATCACCAGACCTTGGATGTTCTGATTCCTCGGTTTGAAAAGCTGAACTTCGCTCATCTGTTAAGAGAGAACAACAGGTTCACTGATTCATTAGCAACTCTATCCTCTATGATAGACATCCCTTTTCGGAGTCCGGATGTATCCGATCATCATTGAACATAAATTCGTGCTGGCCTACGAGCTAATTGCTGCCATAGATGAGGTACAAGATCATAACCCCAGGTATTACGACATCTGGAACTTTTTGGAAAAGGAGGCGTTTCCACCAGGGGCAAATGCTAAAGATAAGAGGGCAATTCGACAAATGGCTGCTCAGTTCATCATCTGCGAGGGTAAACTATACAAGTGGGGTCATCTCGGGATGCAAAAACTGTGTGTTGATGCCAAAGAGTCCAAGCGCTCGATGGAGGCCATCCATGGAGGAGAGTGCGGAGCACACATGAGTGGGGTGATGCTAGCCTGGAAGATCCTTAGACAGGGTTATTATTGGTCAACCATGGAGAAGGATTGTATTGGCTTTATCCGGCGATGCCACAAATGCCAGATCCATGCAAACCGCATGAGCATTCCGCCGTCGAAGCTGTACAACATGAGTTCACCATGGTCGTTTTCAATCTAGGGGATTGATGTAATTGGGGCTGTCACTCCGAAGGGGTCCAACGGGCATGAATATATTCTGGTAGTGATAGACTACTTTACGAAGTGGGTTGAGGCCCAATCTTACGTTGTGTTAAAGGCATCGCTCGTTGCTTAGTTCATCAGGAACAACATTATCTGTCACTATGGGGTCCCGAATGAGATTATTTCAGATAATGGTTCCCACTTCAAGAAGGAGGTGATTGAATTGTTGAAGTATAACGTGGGTTTTCATAAGTCATCTACATATCGGCCGTAAACCAACGGAGCTATTGAGGCCGCCATCAAGAACATCAAACACATTCTACAGAAAATGATGGAAACCTACAGGGACTGGCTAGATAAGCTGCCATTTGCTCTTTGGGGCTACCGGACTTCAATTCGAACTTCTACTAGGGCAACTCCGTACTCTTAGGCCCCGTTTGTTTTGGGTGAAAGAGAGGGTATTGGGATTGCTAATACCAAGGTATTAGTAATAACCTTGTTTGTTTTGGGAGAAGGCCTTGGGACTATTAGTCCCTTGGTATTACTAATACCCTTGGAGAGGGGATTGGTAAGGAGGATGTAGAGATGGTATTAGAAAAATAGTGAGGGGATTAGAAATTTTTTTATTTTTTTATTTTTTATATATTGGAAATTTTTTTTAAAATATAATTTTTAATTTTTTTTATTTGTTTTATTATTTTATATAAAAATAATTTAACAATTCCTCACTACTAATCCCCTCACTATCAATCCCCTCACTACTAATCGCCTCACTATCAATCCCCTCACTAACAATCCCCTCACTATTAATCCCCTTACTATCAATCCTCTCCATTCTATCTCCCAAAACAAACGGGGCCTTAGTTTATGGGATGGAGGCTGTTCTACCTATCGAAGTTGAGGTTCCGTCATTACGGGTAGCAGCTGAGTGTCAGATAGCTAAGGCAGATTAGTAGCAAAGCAGGTTCAAAGAACTCATGCTCTTTGATGAAAAAATGCTGAAAGCACTGTATCACGTCCAGGGTTATCAACGAAGAATTGCCAGGGCTTTTAATAAGAAGGTTAAGTCCAGGAATTTGAAAGAGGGTGATCTAGTGCTCAAAGACAACCGAGCTCCCATCCACGACCCTAGGGGCAAGTTCAGACCCAAATGGACTGGCCCTTCTATCATCAAGTCTATTTGGTCCGGTGGAGCTATCGTTCTGATGGACTTAGATGGCCTTGAGTTCTCCCAGCCGATCAAACATGGACAAGTTGAAGAAATACTATCCCTGAGTGGCTCGCTGCCGAAAACCCGAAAGGGCGACCTAGGCAAAAATTAGAGCATGAAAAATTTGAAATAATAAAAACTGAGCTCGCAAGGTTGAAAACTCGGAAAGGGCAGCCTTGGCAAAAGTTAGAGCGCAAAAGGAGAGTGTTAATACACGAGTGAACCTGAACCGAACTACGTAAGGCTTGATTCCCATCTTTGGGATATGTAGGCAACTTCATCCTAAAGTCTAGCCATAAACATTTCCAAATCAACTTTGTCCATGTGATCATGTTGATCATCTTTGTCTATTCTGCATTCAAGAGCTCGGTTATGATCTCCAGTACAATGTTATTCAGACTAAGGGCAACTTTCCAGTTGCTGGATCCGGGGTTGTACATCTCAGTGACAGATCTCAGGCATGTCCAGTTGTGATCCATATCGAAAATGGTTTTGAAAAGTTTTAATAAAAGTTGATTTTGCTCAAATTAATCTTTTTACGACTTAGACCATTTTTTGGACCAAAAGGAAAATTTTCAGAACCCACAACCTTCAATTACATTGATTTCAGTACAGAGTTCTCCTACTCTTGAATACAAATTGAAGTTTCTTTTTTATTACATTCATAAAGAAAACTTGAAAGTACTGACAAAGCAATAAATTTGGGGCATAGTCAGGCGTTCCGGCGCCCCCTCCTAGAGCTGGTTGAAGCCTCTGATGCCAAAGTAGGCCCAACTTGCGCCTCTCCATCGAGCCAGGCTATGCACTCATCAGAGAGGGTGCAACTGAAAGTGGGAGCGGGCGCTAGAAGCTCTCTCGTCCTCCATGTTGTGGCATATCGAGCTAGCTGCGCGCCTCAGATTGGAAATATAGCAAGGTACTCTACCCCATCTTTCGGGAAGTAAAAGGCACAATGTGTCAGGCCGATCAACTGAATACCTAGTTGGCGAGACATGCTGTAACTCATCACCGACAGATTGAGCCAGGGGTAGCGCCAGGCAATGTTGACAGTGGATAGACTGCACATCTATTTGCACCCCCATCCCTTATCTGGGGCATCAACTAGGCGTCGTCGGAAGAAATAGCCGTGAGCTAAATATGCGGGGCATGAGTCCACAACCTTCAACTTATCCATCAACCATATCTGGGAAGGGATAAAAAATGAGAGATTAAAGAATAGAGAGGTATACGTGGAGAGAAAAGTGAGAAAAGGGTTTTGAGAGAAAAATCGAGCCTGAGGGTCGGGTGATGTGAGAAATATATGTGTGATAGGGTGGGAAGCATTACCTGCAGCAGTAGTGGACTCCCCGCGAATCTAGTCGTCTCTCGGCGATGGAAAGCATCCAAACGCATCAATGTCTCAGCTAGTGTCATCGCAATACAACTCTTGCCCTCTTTTAAGCCTTGGGCAATCTCAATCAAACGGACGCTAGACCCACCAGAGCCTGGAGCAAGCAAGAAATGAGACAACATGCACAAGCAAAGCGCATGTCACCGAAAACCTTGCCAGTGATGATCGCCGCGGTCACCGGCATCAGAAAACCGACGAATCAAGCTCGGAATGTCCAATTCTCCGTTGCAAATCAAGGACCGAGCGTCATGCAAAGTGAGCCCGCACATCCGTCCTAAGGCTTGGATGTGGCCGAAGCAGAGTTGGGGCAAGATCTCTTCATCACGCTGAGACTCCATCAAAGCTTGGAAGTCTTCGAAAGTGGGACAAATCCCTTGTCTGCCAAAGCTAAAAACGTGTGTAACCGGATTCCAACACCTAGCCGCGGCATAAAGGAACGGGAAACGCAGCGGGGTATGGCTTAGCGTGAATAGTGCATTTATTACGAAGCCCCAGAAATTCATCTTTTCCGAGCCATCCAAGCTAGCAATCCAATTTTTGAGATTTTGGACAAGAAATGCCTCCATTTGGTGTAAAAACTGAGTTAGAATGAGGGAACCACGAAGCTGGAACCTTTATGGAGGATAAGGCACTGTTTAGAGGACAGGTGGCAAAAATCTAGACACCCCTTGAGTAACTGGTCGACCGACCACTTTTTCTGGTCTGCAGACCACAAAAGTGGTCGACAGTCTATTTTCGTGGTTGGTAGTGAGCAAAAAGTGGTCTACAGCTACTTCTTGTCTCCAACAAAGAGTCCCTAGCCTTCCTATGTGTTGAGAATACTGAAGGTTTGAGTTTATTCCTGTTTCGGATGCGTTTGGTTGTTTGGTTTTGCTCATTTTGTTGCATTTGCTTATCGAATTGTTAAGTTTTGCTTATCAAGTTGTTGTTCTTTGATTATCGAGTTGTTGCGATTTGTTTATCGAGTTGTTGCTCTTTGTTTATCGAGTTGTTGTGATTCGTTTATTGAATTGTTCTTTAAGTTTTTTTGTTTGTTACGTTGGTTCACTACCTGACTTGGCAATACATGAATGTTCAATTTCCATCAATCTCATTTTTGTGCAAAATGGTGCGATGCGATACAATGCTTAGAATACAAAATGCAACACTTTTGAACAAAAAATTGTTTTCATTCCATCATGGTTTCTCTTTACAAAAGTATAAAGTTTTGAAGAAAATAAAACTGCCTAAGGCTGTACAATGTGCTATAACTACTAGCAAAAAGAGAAATAAAGCAAAAGCAAAGCGTCTGAATCGGTGCCATCCAACTCAGGACTGAGAGGCCCTCTTCACCCTCTTCGGCTAAGCAGCCTCTACACCACCACCGTCAGCACCGCTGTCTGAACCAGAGCCATCCCCACTCTCATCCTCGGACCCGCCCTCGGCATCATCACCATCATCAGAACCTGAACTGGTGCCGTCACCTCCGCCCACAAATGTCTCTGACTGAGGATCCGCTGGTTCCTCCTCTTCACTGGACTCATCATCACGTCTGGCAGGTGCTCGACGTCTCCCTCGGCCGCGTGTCGGGATCCCTCTCCCTACTACTGGAGAAGGCCCAGATGGCCCAGGCTGTAAAGGTGTGATCTGAAAAGGCAGTTTGAATATATCTGCCAAAGTATGTATATCAGATACAAGTATGGTGCATAGAGTGAATACAAGGAAATTGAAAAGTACCGGGATGCCATGGAAGTGCAGCATCGTCTCTCTCCTCAAAACTATAAACTCAAGTGAGGCCATCGCCTTAAGCAGCCCCTCAACATATCCTGTAGAAGGTTGCAAATGCAAGATGAAGCCATGAATGAATGAATGGCTAAATATCTGAGTGATAAATGAAAGCTGTAATGCATACCGGTGGGGAGTCAGGTGACCTGACATATCGATGATCTGGCAATAAAGACTCAAGCGGAATTTGATAACGCATCCCATACCGCCAATATGTCAGCTCTGTCGGAGGATTTGGCCATCCAAAACACTACCTAGTGGGAGGCATCCCCCTAGTCCTACCTCTCGATGTGCTGGCCCTGCTAGTCGAGGGGATGTCTGTAGCTCGGGCGCGGCTCGATGAAGGAATCTCAACAGCTCTCCTCATGGGGGTACGAACACCTGTCAATGGGGGCACCAGGTATGTGTGGAGGTATGTCGTGTACTCCCCCTTTTCATGGAAAAGGACTGTGTTAGCACCCTGCATAAGGTCGCTAACCTCCTGGGAAGAGAGACTCTCTGTGCTTCGCATGTCTAGTGGAGGAGGTGAAGGGATCTCTTGAGCGGGATGGCCCAATGTCTGGCACATGAAGCGCTCCCCGAGAAGCTAGGCTTTGCCAACTGGTCCCTCAAATAAAATTCAGTATTGGGAGGCGCCCCATGCCCCAGTAAACTGGAATCAAGAAAACCCCGGCATGACTACCCAAGGCTGCCAGGTGATTTGTGGATAACAAGGATATGAATTGATTAGTTGTCATTGATATGTAAGGTTAGCCGAAGCTGAAAGCATGAAGAACTAAGAGTTCTGAATTACCTCGGTCGCCCGTATTGTGTCAAAGTAATGCCTGAGATATGACAAGGTCTCGCGAGGTCTGGGCCGGCATCGACCCTCAAATCTGCGTGAGTACGGCACCTCGAGTGGTGCCTCAACCTTCGGATCAGGGGCTAGCGTCGGGAAATAGGCGCATACCCAGAGCTGTGAAAGGTAAGATAGTGGCAGTCAGAATACAGAATATATAGAAAACGCAGAGTGCAGAATGCGGCGTACAGAATGTAATGTGTGCAATGTGTGAAGTGTGCACTGTACAGATAATGAAAAGCAGAAATGTAAATCAAAAGAGCAGAATGTACCTCCCAGGCTCTCCAATAGCCGCCTATTATGTTCCCGCGCCTACGGGAGGTTGCGCTCATATAGCAGTAAAGGGTAGCAAGGCTAGCGCCGCCCCAATCAAAGTGTCGAACCTAGGATAGGTCTACTAGAGCACTTAGAAGGTGTAGCCCGACCGTGTTCCCCCTATTAGAGAACAGTGTGGTCCCAAGAAGGAACATCAGGAACCCCCGAGCATACTGCTCCACTTCCTCAACTGTAACGACCCGAATTTTAAATTCACATCGGATTGATGTATAGTGGTGCCTGTCACCTAAAAACTTGTATGGTTGTTGGACTCTTGATTGATGGGTTGGCAAGGGAACTTTAAATAGTATGATTGAGGACCCTTGGATAATGTTTGGAACCTTGATTGAAGCCTTAATAAGATATATAGATAAGATTAGATAAAAAGTCCCAAATTTGAGTTTGAATTTTTGACCAGCCGTCACTCTTTTGCCCTTTTCTTTTTCCACACTTAGAATTTGGATATGAGGTTAGAACCATTGGAAAGCTTATTTCCGGGGCTTCAATTTGGACACAAGAACGACCTAAAACGGAGTCCGGATGGGAGAGTTATACCTGTTCAAAGTTTTGAAATCTGTGCTGAGGGCAGGTCCGCTCGAGCGTAAATCAGTCCGCTCGAGCGGGAATTACGGGACAGCAGCTTTAAAAACGGGATTTTGGATCATTTCTTACATGTTTCTTCTTCCCTCTTCCTTCCTCTTTGCCTTAGTCCGAAAACCCTAGCTCCAAAACCTTGATTTCCTTCACTTTTGTTAACAAATCAACCATGGATCGTGCATCAAGGATGGAAAATAAGAGGAGATCACCACTTCCTACCGAATGGAATTTCGGAATTTTTGAGGTATGTTGGGATTCTATTATGGGGTTAGATTATGGTTTATGGGATTTAGATTATGGTTTATGGATTATGGACCTAGGGTGCCTAATAAATGAGAAGATTTGAAATAAAAGTAATGGGTTAAGAAGATTTAAATTTTATTGGAAATTTGTAGATTTCTTAGAAACCCTAAGTTGATTTTTGATGATAATCAATGATTTGGCCTAAATTGAAAGTTGAATCATGAAAGTGGTAGGTCGAATTAGATATGTTCAAGTTTAATTGGAATTTGGTGATACTTGAAAATTATGTTTAAAATTTGCGATTGAGCTTGTGATGAGCATTGTAAATCATGTTTTAATGAAAAGGGAAATTGGGGGAAACGATTTATTGATGATGTGGATGATATAAATTCGGTTATGGAATGTTGAAATGGAATTTAAGAATTCCTTTTGAAATATGTTGAATTATATTTAATGATATTGAGTTGAAGCATGTTGCCTATGTTGAATTGTGATGATTATGTGGGATGGTATTGACTATGTTTACTAACTATTTGTGGGCTTGCTTAGTTATTAAATCAAGAACATGATTTAATGGGATTTCTTTATGAGGATGGGGAAATGTTTGGGTTTTGGTGAAAACACTAGAAATTTAAGGAGTTTGGGGAAACATGGCAATGTTCATAAAAATCTTTTCTTTTCTTGAATAGAAGATGAATGGGTGTAAATTCCATAATGTGTTTTGTAAGGCTAGTAATCTTTTATATATATATATTGAGTTGGAGAAATAGGTTTGAAAACTTCATGCTGCAAAATATTGTTCGCTCTGTTTTACGCGCTTAACCCTCTGGTATTTCTGAAATTTGTGTTTGATGCCTTAATGTGTAAGTTGTGTACGTGTGCAGGGCATAACCCAAGAAGGACAAGCACTTTGGTATAGCACTGTGAGTAGTAATATGCTTTATATATAGCTAAAGATTGTCATCAGCAGCCTATGAACGCATGATTCCTATGTCACTAAATGAAAGAAATTAATTACGTAACGGAACAAGGAATGAATGAAATACTTTCATTAAGTAAAGGGGTAATGGAATGCTTCATATGTAGTTATTAATTATCAATATCATTTTGTACATGTACGATATGTAATAATGTTCATGTACTAATGTATGGAAATAAAGAAATGGGGAAGAGCAAATCCTACCATTTTGTAAGACTTTGGCCTAAGGCCACTTAGCTTTAATGTCTGATTTTTATGTTTCTACATGAATGAAGTTACTTATGTAAAGAAATAATAAAACGAAGGAAATACCATGTAAGGAAGTAATGGGTTGAATGTAATACCTTCATGTTTCAAGTATGTTACAAGGGCCTCGTGCCAATTTACAAGGGCATTTTAATGCCAACTTTCAAGGGCCTCGTGCCAATTTACAAGGGCATTTTTAATGCCAACTTTCAAGGGCTTATTGCCAATTTACAAGGGCATTTTTAATGCCAACTTTCAAGGGCTTAATGCCAATTTACAAGGGCATTTTTAATGCCAACTTTCAAGGGCTTAATGCCAATTTACAAGGGCATTTTTAATGCCAACTTACAAGGGCTTTATGCCAATTTTCAAGGGCTTTATGCCAACTTACAAGTATACAAGGGCTTAATGCCAATTTCCAAGGGCTTTATGCCAATTTCCAAGGGCTTTATGCCAATGTTTAAGGGCTTATTGCCACCATGTTTAAGGGCTTATGCCACACCATTCAAGGGCTTCAAGCCAACCATTATGTTCAAGCTGATATATTTCAAGAAAAGGCCTATGAGGTGAAACAGACTCAGACAAATCATGTGGACTTTGCATTATATGCTTAAGTATATGTGTTGAAGCTTGGTAAGTATATGTTTAAAGTTTGATAAGCATATGTTTTAAAGATTGATAAGTATATGTTTTAAAGCTTGATAAGTATCTATTGTGAAGCTTGGTAAGTATGTGTTTTGAATTTGATAAGTACGTGTTTTGAAGCTTAGGAAGTATATGTTTTGAAGCTTGGTAAGTAGCCAAGGACCTTGCGCCCCTATGTTAATAGGCTTCATGCCACCATGGTTAAGGGTTGTGCCACATTATACAAGGATTTTAATCCAAAACATTATATTCAAGCCAATATGTTTCATGATAAGATCTAAGCCTATAATGAATAAGAACAGATTCAGACTCGTTATGTGAAGCTTTGAATACGAGGTTGGAACTTTACTTGGCATTTTAGAATTTCAGAAATTGCATGGTCTGCTCGAGCGGAGGAACTCCCGCTCGAGCGTGAAAATCGACCTCCCAGCATTTTTGTTAAATTGTACAGTCCGCTCAAGCGGCCAAGGTGGCGCTCGAGCGGAGACCCATTTTCAGGAACATTTGAAAAATTGCATTTAGTTCGTATGCCTATCCTCATTTATTTCCAAAGCATGTTAGACACAATTTGTGGTTCAATAAGTATTGAGAAGCTACGAATCCATATGTATTTCTATTATACAATGTCTTAAGTTAAGCATTGTTTTATTTAAGTACTACTATTCACTGAGCTTGGCTCACCCTCTGTATGTTTGTTCCTGTAGGTAACTAACCAGGAGGTCAGTCCTAACCCAGGACGTTCGTTCCCTTTTGGCAACCTTTATGAGTCCAGGCACTAGGCGAGATCACTCAGTTTTGTGAAGCTTTGTTAAGACATTGTCCTGTTTTTTTTTTATTATTACTCATTATTAGTTAAATTGACATGACTTCAATGATTTTATATATGCCCAAGCTTAGGGCTGAGGCTGTATATGTGTATCTATATGACTGATGCTTACGGTATAATTTTGGTTTGTAAGTGGTTATTTTAATGTATGTAGTGCATGTGATCCTGGCATATTAGAAGTAGCTCAATGGAGTTTGTTATTATATTAATTTTTAGTGCTTCCGTCAAGGCCCCGTATGTGATGTATATTAGATTATTTGTCTGTTTCTGAGTAGATCACGCCCAAACTTTTAGGGGCGAGTTTAGGGGCGTGACATCAACAGTCTCGGGATGCTCCCCTCTGTACTGCTCTGCGAACCAGGTGTATCTGACTGCACCTGATGATCGGTAGATCGGCGGATGGGCTCCAAGTAGATAAGTCCAGGCTGCCTTCCACGTACCCATATCCAAATCATATGGGATCGGCCGACCTCCAACATCGTCAACATGGCAAAGTCATAAGGGGTTATCGTCATGTCCCCGGTGGTTGAGAAATGGAAGGAGTTGGTGGTGTCCCACCATCTCTCTACCAATGCGCCTAGGAAGGTCCTACTCACGGGAAGACGCGATAACCCCATGCAAAACGGGCTGAACCCTGCCTCGTCAACAATCTGTCGAACACCGTCTCGGAGCTCCATATACCACTCCCTCGCTATGATCGACCCATATCCCTGGGTAAAATGGGAAGCTACATGCGCCAAATGAACAGAATGCTATGTATGAGCTGTGTGCCAAATGCCAAATGAATAGAATGCTATGTATAAGCTATGTGCCAAATGAACAGAATGCTATGTTATGAGCTGTGTGCAGAATGAACAAAATGCTGTGTTATGAGCTGTGTTCAGAATGAGCAGAGTGTTGTGTTATGAGCTGTGTGCAGAATGAACAGAATGTTGTGTTGTGAGTTGTGTTCAGAATAAGCAGAGTGCTGTGCGTGAGCTGTGTTTGGTATGAGCAGATGAAATACGGTGTAAAAGTACAAATTATACGAGAAATCTAAAGTACCTTGCAGAAAATGTAAAAGTGCAGTGCCTACCCCGGGTGCGTCATGGGACAAGTGAGACTCTGGCTCCCGTAGTAGCAAATCCCCGGGTGCTCATCGCACGAAGTCTGTAAAATGATAAAAAGTACTGGGTAGTAGTACGTGCTCTTGAGGGTGGTACCTCTACGGGTCGAAAGGCTGAACTCTCAGCGGCAATGGTATGATATCAGGCTCGTCCTTTGTTCTCGAGGAACCCCCATCGTGTGGAATATGGTCTGCCATTTGAAAAGAAGGTGCAAAATGAGCAAAAATGAGCGAAATGAGCTAAAATTGCCAAAAGTCAGCAAAAGTCAACTCTCAAGAAGAGAAAAAGTCAAAGAAAGTCAAAGCCCGGGAAAAGGTGCTAAACTTCGAGAGAAACATATCTTAAGTGGTGAAAATGGAGAAAGAAGCTCTGAAAACAAATTCTAATCGATTCAAAGTGAAGGAAATCGAAAGTTCTTAGTGAATCAACTTCGCGTGGGGCGTTGGAAAGCGCGTGTAAAGCCTGGATCTAAGAGGAAAAAGGGTCTAGGGAGGGTGAGTATGTGTTTTTGGCCTTGAAGGTGTGATGAAATGTGTTTTGGAGTTGTGTATTTAAAGACCCGACCTTCAAAAGACCAAACTGCCCCAGTTTTGCTAAACTGGTCGGCCGACCAGTTTTTCAGGCCGACCGACACCTAAGTGGTTTGCAGGTGGTCTACAGCTGGTCTAGGTGGTCAGCAACCCTCATGGGTGGTCTTCAAGGTCCCATTGTCCTCCCTGTGTGTTTTTATGCTAATTGGAGTCCTTGGCTCTCGAGAAAGTGCAAGAAAAGTTCACTATTTTCGACTCAAAATGTCCCTGCGGGAACTTCGATTCATGTCTTCGATGCACGGCTCATCGTCACTTGTCAGGAGCAAGATGTATCATTTTTAAGTACGTTGTGACCCCTCTGAAAGGTAAATCAGAGGTTGCATTTGAATTGGTCTCGTTAAGGAGTGCATTTCCTTATTTGACATTTTACTTCAAACATGCCGTTAATGTTGCACTAAAAATGCATTGTTGTTGTGCATGGAATGTGTGTGCTATGTTGCATTGCACTACACAAGTTCTTATTTCTCCACAGAGTATGCGCGTCACATCGTATTGCATTTTGCATGCTTTTATGTTTGTGTAGGAATTCTCCATACTTGTTGCATTGCATCGAACATGCACTCATTGCGTAGAATACGTATATCAGTTTTGCATAGACATGCATCTTTCTCCACGTGCATTGTTATGCACGCTTCAATTGCATTGTTATGCATGTTTCACTTGCATTGTCATGCACCCGTTCTACTTGCATTGTTATGAACCCTTTCAGTTGCATTGTTATGCACTTCTTTACTTGCGTTGTCACGCATGTTCTAGTTGCATTGTTATGCACCTTTTCACTTGCATTGTCATGCACGTTCTAGTTGCATTGTTATGCACCTTTTCACTTGCGTTGTCACGCACGTTCCACTTGCATTGTCATGCATCTTTTCACTTGCATTGTTATGCACCCTTTCAGTTGCATTGTTATGCACCTTTTCACTTGCGTTGTCACGCACGTTCCACTTGCATTGTTATGCACCTTTTCACTTGCATTGTTATGCACGCTTCAGTTGCATTGTTATGCACCTTTTCACTTGCGTTGTCACGCACATTCCACTTGCATTGTTATGCACCTTTTCACTTGCATTGTTATGCACGCTTCAGTTGCATTGTTATGCACCTTTTCACTTGTGTTGTCACGCACGTTCCACTTGCATTGTCATGCACCCTTCCAGTTGCATTGTTATGCACACTCTACTCGCTTTGTTATGCATTGTTCTACTTGCATTGTCATGCAACCTTTTCACTTGCATTGTTATGCACGTTCTAGTTGCATTGTTATGCACCTCTTCACCTGCATTGTTATGCACGTTCGACTTGCATTGTATTGCACCCGTTTCACTTGCGTTGTCATGCAACCTTTTCACTTGCATTGTTATGCGCATTCTACTTGCATTGTTATGCACTACGTTCTGCTTGCATTGTTATGCAACCTTTTCAGTTGCATTGTTATGCACCTCTTCATTTGCATTGTATATACACGTGTTTTATCTCGTATTGAAATTATACCTTGATGTAATGTTGAACATGTGTTTCTAGTATATTGTATCTATCAAAGTTACTTTTTGTGCAGGCACGATATTGTATGTACAGTTCATTTGAAGCTGGCACAACCAGACAATGTTGTATGTGTTTCAGTTAGAGAAACTCCAGGTGAGATCATTCATGTTCCCTCAAACTCTCTTGGTTACCTTTCTCCTCTCGCGTTTGATACGCGTTTGGATGTCTTTCTCCTCTCGCGTTTGACATGCATTAGGACATACCTTTCTCCTCTCACATTTGGTACGCGTTTGAGTTGTTTCATTTGAGACTTTGGGTGTTCCCGATAGTCGTTTCTAATCTTTGTTGCGTAAGCGCAGTGAAGATTGCATAATTTTCTTACATCCTTTCTGCATGAGATATAGTTTGCTTCGTGTTTACTTGCTTATGTACGGGTTTGCTGTACCATTTCTTTGCATAACATTCGCTTAAAATGTTGTATTTATTTTGCATAAATGCTCCATTACAGTCTTCTTTGCATGATCACAAGTTATGCTCTTGCATCGTGCATGTTCATTTGCATTTTTCCCCTGCCTACGGGCGCATCTCTTTGTTATCTTGCCTGTTTGTCTAAGTCTTCGGCATTGTCAAAAATGGGTCGTCTCTGGGCTTTGACATTCACTCCCGTCATTTCATGACTTCCGAGTTCTGTCAAAGAGGGGTAACTGTAGACACCCCATTTTTTACCGACCTTAAGACTCAGATGTCATTGTCTGTGCACTCGATGATTGTGCATGTTTGTGCTTGTTTTGAGTTTCTGGAGCCTTCGGCTGAGTGCCTTGTCTCGGGACCTCTTAACATTCTCCTCTTGGCCTAGTTTTTGGACCATGACTTGTTGCTCTTGCCTAGAGGGACACAGAGGTCTATAGACCACTTTTTGTAGTCGTAGACTACTTTTCCCTCTCGTAGACCACTTTTGTACCCGTAGACTAGTTTTCGAGGCTTCCAGCTGAGTGTCTCACCTTGTGGACTCTTGTCTTGCTTCCTTTTTGGTTTTTTTTGAACCAAACCTTGTTATCCCTTGCCTAGAGGGTGGAACAAGGGTGTAGACCAATTTCTCTCCCTGTAGACCACTTTTCTTCCCTGCCAGCTCATTTTTTCTAGTCGGCCAGCTAGAGTGGGTGGTCTGTGGACCACCTAAGGTGGTCGGCAGCTTGCCACCACCTTCTACTCCCCTTGCAGACCACCTTTCTCCCCCTGTAGACCACTTTTCTTCCCTGCCAGCCAGTTTTTCTGGTCGGCCAGCTGGGGTTGGTGGTTTATGGACCACCTAAGGTGGTCGGCTGCCTGCCACCACCTTCTACTCTCCCTGCAGACCACCTTTCCCCTCCTGCCGAACACTTTTTCTCCCTGTAGAACACCTTCTATAGTCGGTCGACTAGTGGGAGTGGTCGGCCGACCACTTCAACTGGTTGGCACCTTTTCTGCATTTTCTGCAGATATTTTTCTTGCCAGCTGTGCCAGCTATTAGGCACAGACAGCATCCTCCATACACGTGTATGGAGGGATTGAACCAAGTCTCTAGCTTGTCTAAAAAGCTTGAGCCATGGTTTTCTATATAAGGGAGCCTCCTCCCTCTTGTCTCAAGTTCAGAAAATTGCTTAGGGCTATACATATCCTTCTATCTCTATATTTCTTCCTCTCTCTATATATTTGTGTTGTTTTGAGCCTAAAAGTGAGATTTGTTCATACTTTTGCACTAAACACCTAGTGAAACACCTTCATTCTTGAGCTGAGGTTCTTGGAGGTTTGTTTGAAGCTCAAAAGCTTGGTTTTGCCTCAGAAGTTGCTACCTTGTTCTTGTTCTTCAAGGGTGAGTCCATATCTTCTTTTAAGCTTTGTTTTTCTTAAGTACTTAGCCACCTTTGCATGCTACTTTTGGTTTAACTTTAAACTGGAAAAAGCTTCATTTTCAAGTGCTTAAAGTGTTTGTTTGAGACCTCTTTGGTGTTTGAGGTGTTTTACCCTCTTGTGTGCCTTGTTTGGCTTTGTTTTGTGCCATCTCTTTAGGCCTTTGAGATCACCTTCTCTTGGCCTTTTGACCACTGAATTCTAGAGGAATTTCAGTGGTGGAAAGTGTGTTTTGAGGCCCTAAATAGATGGGGGTTTTCCCCCCTCCTCTTCTATTGTTTGCTTGTGTTGATGGCTCATCAAAGTAGCATGTTTTGGCTTCATCTTAGCATGTCTTAGGCATTATTTCAGCATGGCATAGCTCTGTTTTGGGTCGGTTTGATTACCTCTTGCATGCTTCGTGCCCTTGTAGTGCAATCATCCCTATAGCCTTAACATGCATCATGCTTTGGACCATCATTCTAGCATGTTTTTGGCTCCACTCCAACAAGCTTTTACTCATGTTTTTCCATGCTTAAGCTCTGTATTAAGTTGTTTTGGTCATGCATGCCTTGCTTTGTATAGCCATAGTGCAATATTGCTCACTAGCTTTGAGTTTCCAAGTCACTAATATGCTTTGCTTGGGCTATTTGCATGATTTAGCATCATTTGATATGTTATTTCAGAGCATGTTTCACTATCATGCCCTCACATCTTTCACGCTTTCAGTGCTTTTGGAAGGTTGTGATTTATGCCTTAAATATGAGCCAAACGTCGTCGATTAAGCGCTCGGTGATAGTGCATGTTGTGCTCGTTTAAGTTTCCGGAGTTTTCGGCTGAATGCCTTGCCTCCGGGCCTCTGAACTCTTTGTGGTTTGGCTCGATTTGTAGACCAAGCCATGTTGACCTTCCCTGGAGGGAGAGAGAGGTCTGGGAGACCACTTTTTGTGGTCGTAGATCACTTTTCCATTTTGGAGACTAGTTTCTGGTTTCTGGAGTCTTCGGTCGCGCGCCTTGTCTAGGGACTGGTTAACGTTCTCCGTTTGGCTTGGTTTTTGAACCATGCCTTGTTGACCTTGCCTAGAGGGACACTGTGGTTTGGGAGACCACTTTTTCTGGTCGTAAACCACTTTCCCCTCGTAAACCGTTTTTGGTGCTCGTAGACTAGTTTTCGGGCTTCCGGCTGCGCGCCTTGCCTCCTGGACTCTCGCCTTGCATCCTTTTTGGTTTGTTTTTGGTACAAACCCTGTTTTCCTTATTTGGGAGGTGGTACAAGGGTGGGAGACCATTTCTTCCCCTTGGAGACTACTTTTCTTCCCACTAGCCAATTTTCTAGTCGGCCACCACACAATTGCCTTGTTTTCATACTGCAGACCATCTCCCCCCCATGGCCGACCACTTTCTTCCCTGGCCGACCACTTCCACTGGTCGGCCGACCAGTAGAAGTAGCTGGCCGACCATTTCAAGTGGTCGGCAGCTTTCCATCACCTTTTTTGGAGATATTTTCTAGCCAGCTGTTACAGCTGGAGGGCATAGAAGCCATCCTCCATACACGTGTATGGAGGGATGGCTTTAGGCCTAAAGCTTGTCCAACAAGCTTGTTGCTTATTTTCCTATATAAGGGAGCCTCCTCCCTCATGCCTGAGGTTCAAAAAATCTTGCTTGAGCTATACATACATCCTTGTCTCTATATCTTCTTGCTTGCTCTGTTTTTGTGCTTGAAAGTGTAGTTTTTCCATACTATTGGACACAAACACATACTCAAACACCATACTTTTGTTGCTGAGGCTCTTTGAGGTTGGTTTTGGAGGCTGTGGATTGGTTCAAAAAGAGTGCTGGAGTTGCAGCTTTGAAGGTGTTCTTTAAGGGTGAGCTTCTAACCCTTAAAACCCTTGTTTTGGTTTAAGATTTTGAACCTACTTGCATGCTATTTTTGGCTTGACTTTCTACTGAAAAAAGTTCTGATTTTTAAGGCTTAACATGTTTGTTTAAGGTCCCTTTTGTGTTGGTGGTGGTCCACCCCCTCTTAGGCCTTGTTTGGCTTTGTTTTGTACCATCCTTTTAAGCTATTGGGACCACCTTGTTTTGGCCTTCTCACCACTGAAACTCAGAAGAATTTCAGTGGTGGAAATGGTGTTTTGATGTCCCAAATAGGAGAGGGTCATCCCCTCTCCTTGTGTTCTTGAATGCTTGCCTTACTTAGCCTCAAGTTTGAGCATAATTTTCTATCATGTGTTGGCCACATCTCAGCTTGTTTTTGGGGTTATTTCAGCATGGCATACCACTGTTTTGACTTGGTTTTGTCACCTCATGCATGCTTAGTACACTTATAGTGTAAATCTTACAAACTAGCTTTGTGTGCTTCTTGAAGTAACATGTCTTCTAGCTAGTTTTGGGGCCATATCAATAGGGTTTTGGTGTTGTTTTAACATGCCTTAGATCTGTTTTGGGTTGGTTTGATGGCCTCATGCATGCTCCTTGCACTTGTAGTGCAATTCCATTAACTAGCCTAATGTGTATCATGCTTTAGACCATCATTCTAGCATGATTTTGGCTTAAATCTAGGAAGATTTTGTCCATGGTTTAGCATGCTCTAGCTCTAATTTGTGTTGTTTTGGTCATGCATGCCATACTTTGTATAGCTATAGTGCATTTTAGCTTGTTAGCTTTGTGTATCGAGTCCATTAGCATGCATTGCTTGGCCTATTTGAATGATTTGGCATCATTTGAAATGTGATTTCAGTACATGTTTCATGTTCATGCACTCACATTTGTCACTCTTTCCATGCTTTGGAGGGTTCATGCTTTGTGCCTTAAACATGAGCCATTGTGTATGCCTTCGTGCCTAAGCTTGCGAGCTATCATTTCAGTGTGTTTTTTGGGTTATTTTGCCATGATATAACTCTGATTTTTTTTTTATTAAGTCATCTCATGCTTGGTCTTGGTAGGTGTAGTGTAACCCTCCCTTTTGGCCTTGCATATTCCATGCTTCATACCCTTCATGCTAGCTTGTTTTGGCTTCCTTACATGCATGTTTTAGAATCATTTTGACATGTTCTAGGACTTTTTTGGGTTTCCTTGACCATATGCTTCATGTTTTGTATAGCTATAGTGCAAGTGCCTATGCTAGCTTCAAGTTTTGAGCACAATAGCATGCTTCATTTGCATCGTGTGTATGATTTGGCATCATTTATCATGATATTTCAGAGCTTATAGCATTGCTATGTTCCCACTTCTTTCATGCTTTGAATGCCTTTAAGGATTATACATTGTTGCCTAGCTTATGGCCTAGCTTGTATGCTTGTATGCCTAGACTTTTGAGCTCCCATCTTAGCATGTTTTGGTCTTTGTTTTGACCTACTTGAGCTCTGTTTGTGGCTGGTTCATGCTTTTGTGCCATGTATTGCATGTCCCTAGAGTAGTCCTCTTTGCTAGCTTTAATGCTTAAGGACCCTTGTATGCTTTGTTTATGTTGTTTGAATGATTTGGCATCATTTCATACTTTATTTCAGTGCATTTAGTATTGTTACACTTCCATATTTATCACTCCTTGAGCACTCTTGAGGGTTGTGCTCTTAGGCCTAGTTGATAGGCCAGTGCATGTGCATGCTTGTATATGCTTTTGTGCCTTCATTTTTTAGCATTATGGCCACTGATTTGGGCATGGCTAAGGTCTGTCCACATTCAGTTTAAGTCCATTTAGCATGTTTATTTGCATGTTGCTTGCATGCTTATGTTTCATTGCATTGCGTATGCCATGTTGTTCATTGCAATGCGTATGCCATGTTATTCTTTGCATTGTGTATGCCATGTTGTTAATTGCATTGTGTTATGCATGTTGTTGCTTGCATTGTGTTTGGATTGAGTGTTAATCTGAACACGAGAAACGAGGGACGTTTCATACTTGAAGTGATGAAACGTGCCTCAATTCTCGGTCGCCAACCCTTTTGATCATACATGATAGAGGTCAAGGCTTTATGTGTTTATGTGTGCATTGATTTCATATTGAATTGTGCAATTAGGCTTCTCAGCCATCATGCATTGAGATACGTGATTGGTGGCCCGAGGGTCGAGAACCGCACTCCCTTGAGATCATGAAATGACAGGGAGGGTGGTTGTGCACACATATCTTGCAAATACATTGCCATGCCCTTTCTTGCTCTCTGTTGCAGCAAACTAGAGTCTGGCAGCAAAAACTGGTCGGCCAACCAGTAAAAGTGGCTGGCTAACCACTTTTTCTGGTCTGCAACAAAGAAAAGTGGTCGACAGGTGGTTGGCAACTCCAAAAAGTGGTCAGCCATGTTCCTACAGGTTCCCATGGTGAAGTTGAAGCTTTCTGGAGCTTTGTACAGTGTTCTAAGAACAATTGAAAACAGAGGCAAGTTGGGGCATCGTGACGGATTTCCGAACGAGGCGACCGAGCATGCTTGCGCTCCTCATCCCGAGAGCCACTTTTTACTGCTTTCCTTAGCTAGTTTATGCTTTGGTTCTGTACTTTAGTAGTTAATGCATTTAGCTGCTTATTTGTGTTGTAATAACTAGTTAGTTAACTTGTTAGTTAATTAGCTTGTTTTGTAATAATTAGTTAGCTAGGATTAGTTAATTAATTTCATTTTGTAATAATTAGTCTAAATTAACTTAGATTAGCTAGTCAGCTTATTATTCGGACCCTCCGTCGAGAGGGCCAACTGTTGTAATAAGCGTGCGTGTGTGCGATGCATGTCTTCCAACCCCCATTTCTTTCTCCCTTTTACTTACCTGCTTTCAGTGGTTAGTTTTAAGGGCATATTTTGTTTAGCATACCTTATGCTTCGCATGTGTGCATCATTCATCTGTCTTGCATGCACCGGGCTCAGCGCATCATACTAACTGTATTGTATTTCAATTTCAATTTGAATACATGTATCAAGTTGCATTCACATGACATCTTAGAATAGCCGAGCCTATTTTAGTTGCATTTTTGCATGTGTTGCATTAGCCATCTTAACATGAACTAGGATCATGCATGATTTCTAACTAGTTTTCTGTTTTGGCTCGGAGTACACTATGAGTGTTTTCGCTTTAGCATCCTTGCATGTATGTAAGTGACTGCCATGTTAGTATGCTTGCCATGAGGCTAACTGCTTAGTTGATTAACTACATGAATGCCTGTGGGTAGAGGTTGGATTGCTTGAATAGGAACAATTCATCAAAATCCGTGACTTAGCCTACTTGCGAGTAGCAAACTTCAAACCGTTTTCAAACAAACGAACATGACATGTTTTGTTCCAACTTAGGCGATCTAGTCTATACTTGTATGTTGTGCGCATCACATAGTAATTCTAGGTTAATAAACCGGAATAAGAACGCATGTGTTTTCAAAAACAAAATATCATGTTAGTAAAGGCCGATCTTTGATCGGGCGAGTGAGGGTGCTCATTGCATGACCTTCCCCTCTCGTACCCAAGTTCCCGAGCCGAGGCAACTTTGGTGATGACGGACACGTGGCCTTAGGCACGAGTCAGGGTTTCCTAAATTTCTCAAAATAAAACATTTAGGTGGCGACTCTGTATCTGGCAAAGCAGTCCATGTTTGGCACTTCTTTATTAAAAATCGATTTTCCAAAATGATTTGCCGGATTTGGACTCTTTGGTGATTTATCGGTCTCACATTGCACTTTGTGAGATTAGATTCAGAAGTATGACATAAGTCCGAACTGTAGTAGCTATGAACAACGATTCGCGCACTCGCGCGCGGAGCGGAGTTCTCGGGCGGTCTACAAATATGTATGCCATCTTGTCTAAGTATTTGGGCTACCATATCAGTGTATTTTTGTTGTTATTTTTCCATGATACAACTATGTTTTTGGTTGGTTAGAGCATCCCTCATTTGCTTCTTACACTTGTAGTGTAATCACGCTCATTGGCCTAGTATGTTCCATGCTTCATGCCTCTAATCCTAGCATGTGTTAGCTCTAATCCATGCATGTTTTGACATTATTTTGACCTGCATTGGGATTGTTTTGGGTCACCTTGGCCCTTTGGGGCTTGCTTGATGTGGCTATAGTGCAAGTGCCTTTGCTAGTCTTGAGTTTTGAGCACCATAGCATGCCATACTTGTGATAGTTGCATGTCATAGCATCATTTAACATGTTATTTTAGAGCATATAGCATTACCATGTTCTCACTTCTTTCACTCTTTGAGTGATTTTAAGAGTTGTGCCTTTGTGCCTCGATTATGGGCCAATGCGTATGCATGCTTGTCTAGGCTTTTGAGCTCCCATCCCAGCATGTTTTGGTCTTTGTTTTGACCTAATTGAGCTCTGTCTATGGTTGGTTCAATCATTTGTGCCACGTATTGCATACCTCTTGTGTAGTCCCCTTTAGTAGCCTTGTACCTTAGGCCCTCTTGCATGCTATACTTGTGTTGTTTGAGTGATTTGGCATCATTTCACACATGATTTCAGTGCATATAGTGTAGCTACACTCTCACATTTGTCACTTCTTCATCATGTTTGAGAGTTGTGCTCTTATGCCTAGTTGATGAGCTATTACATGAGCATGCATATCTTGCCTTTTTGTGCCTAAGTTTTGGCGTATTGGCCACTGTTTTGGCATGATTTAGGTCTATCCATATGTGGTTTAAGTCCATTGAGCATTTTATTGCATGCCTCTTGTATGATGCTCTTTACTTGCTTTGATGCTTTAGCCTTCGAACATGCCATGCATGCATTATTCACATGATAGGGTCTTGTGCATGCCATTAGCATTGATAGGTTGATTATGTTGTATATGTTGTATTGTGTTTGGATCGAGCGTTGATCCAAATACAAGGAATGTGGCACGTTTCATACTTGAAGTGATGAAACGTGTTATGTTTCTTGGTTGCCGACCCTCTTGATCAAGCATGATAAAGACAGCGGCTTTTATGTGTTATTTGTGCATTCATTGACATTGAATTGTGCAAACTTGGCTTCTCGGCCATTGTGCATTGAAATGCTCGGTTGGTGGCTCGAGAGTCGAGTGTCGCACTCCCTTGAGCTTGAGAAATGATAGGGAGGGTGGTTGTGCACACATATCATGCAAATACACTATTGTGCCCCTTCTTGTTCTCTGTTGCAGCAAAACTGGAACATGGACGATTTTCTGGTCGACAGACCAATAAAAGTGGCTGGCCGACCACTTTTTCTGGTCTACAACAAATTTATGTGGTCTACAGCACCATTTTTTGGTCGACAGCCCACCAAGAGGTCCCTTTGTTGGAGTAGAAACAATTTGGAAGTTTGTGCAGTGTTCTGAAATCAAATGCAAACAGAGGCAATTCGGGGCATAGTAATGGATTTACGAGCAAGGCGACCGAACATGCATGCACTTCTCATCCCGAGGCCATTTCAGCGCTTTTGTTAACTTAGAATAAGTTGTTATCTTAGTTAGCATTCGTCGATTTTGTAATTAATTAGTTAATGCATTTGACTAATTAAATCGTTTTGTGCTTAGATTAGCGCTTTAATTAGCTTAGATTAGCTAATTGTTCAAATTCATTTGTGTTGTAATATTTAGTTAACTTGTTAGTTAATTAGTTTCATTTTGTAATAATTAGTTTAAATTAGCTTAGATTAGCTAGTTTAGCTTTCATTCGAACCCTCCGTCGAGAGGGCACATTGTTGTAATAAGTGTGCGTGTGTGTGTGAATGTCTTCCAACCCCACGTCTTTCTCCCTTTTGTTTATCAGCTTTTGATGGTTAGTTTTAGGGCATGTTTCAATTAGCATACTTTATGACTTGCATGTGTGCATTCATTCATTTGTATTGCATGCACCGGGCTCGGCGCATTATTCAAACTACATTGTATTTCAATACTTACTTGAATATGTGTTTCACAGTATGTTATCAAGTGTTGCATTCATATGCTATTTTAGATAGCCGAGCCTATCTTAGTTGCATTTTTGCATGTGTTGCATTAGACATCTTAACATAGCTAGGAGCATACATGATTACTAACTAGCTTTTGTTTTGGCTCAGAGTACACTGTAAGTGTTTATGCTTTAACATCCTTGCATGAGTGTGAGTGACTGCCATGATAGCATGTTTGCCATGAGGCTATTTGCTTAAATGCTATAATTGCATGAATGCCTGTGGATGAAGGCTTCATTACTTGAATTGGAACAATTCATCAAAATGTGAGTTTTAAGCCCACTCGAAGTGGCAAATCATCATGTTTCCCTAAGCCCACTTGAGGGTGGCAAATTCGCGTCTTAGCCTACTTGCGAGTAGCACTTTCAAACCATTTTTGAAAAACAAATATGAGATGTTTTGTTCCAAATTGAGTGACTTAGTCTATACTTGTGTGTTGTGCGCATCACGTAGTAATGTTAGCTAATAACTGGAATAAGGACACATGTGTTTTCAAAACAACATATCATGTTAGTAGAGGTCGATCCTTTGATCGGGTGAGCGGGGATGCTCATTTCAGGACCTTCCCCTCTCGTACCCAAGTTCTCGAGCCGAGGCAACTTTGGTGATGACAGACTGGCCTTAGGCACGAGTCAGGGTTTCCTAAATTTCCCAAAACAAAGTATTTAGGTGGCGACTCTGAAATCTGGCAAAGCAGTCCATGTTTGGCACTTCTTGATTAAAATTGATTTTCCAAAACGATTTGTCGGATTTGGACTCTTTGGTGATTTATCAGTCTTGCATTGCACTTTGTGAGATGAAATTCAGAACCGTGATAGGAGTCCTAACTGTAGTAGCTAAGAACTACAACTCGCGCCCTCACGCGCAGAGCGGAGTTCGGGCGGTCTACAATTAGGAACTAGTTTTGTAAACATGTTTTGAGATTGTAAGTGATTAATGGTTTGTTGTATTTAAGACATGATTTTGTAATTATTATATGTATCAATTGTAACCTATCCTTATACTTCGTCAACTCATGTAGGCCTTGTGTTAATACCTTGTCAAGCTCTGTCAAAAATGTAGTTTTACTATCTAAGGTGGTTGAACATAGAAGGGATGCTATATTGACTCCTCTGACCTTCTTGGGATCTTGTTTGGTTATTAGCCAAAGGACTCATTAGTGAAGCTTTCTACTCTTGTAACCTTAGATAAACCCTGAATTTACTTGTTAATATATTCTCTGATGTTCCCAATTTTTGGCGCGTCACAGATAATGTCAGTGCCTATCAATTCACTTCTATGCTTCAACACTCACTCAAAATTAGGGTTTCAGTTTTCTCCTCAATCTTAAGTTGAAATTAGACCCATAATATACCGTTTTCAAGGTTTCGAAACAAGGATTTCAAATATATAATTTTCACAACATAAAAATAAAGCACATAAAACCAACATGCTGTCAAAATTACGAAAATTAAATATGAATCTCTATTTTTCTCAAAATCCGACTGTCCAATTTTTTCAAAGCTTTGTAGATATACTCTATATTATATTGACTACAATATCTTAAAAATTTAGGACGATCAAAGATGGTTCAAAAAATATTAATTTTTATGCACAAATCATATCTATATATATATTCATGCACAAATAATACGAAAATATCCAACAATGCCTCTAATACCAATGTAGGAAAAATAAGAAATATTACATAGCAGAAATAAATGGATTCGGGCATATCTTTTATGCTCAAACCGAATCCATAGATCATGTGGGTGAATCACGTGTCTTTATTGATGTCTTCAAATAATTCCCAACAATGGGGTAGAACTACTAGAGAACTATCCACACTCTTCATAGTACAAAGGCATGGTTGTGTGTTTCCATGAAGAGAGAAATGAAGAGAGAGTCTAGGAGAGAGAAAAAGAGCAAAAAGATATTGATTACCCATTCAGTTAAAATTTTACTCTCTCAAATATAATATGTATATTAACTGGGAGAGTTATAATTACACAACTCTATCTCCTTAAGAGACGAGATAGTGAGTTATATGCACTTACCCCCAAGACCAGTTGATTCAAATTGAATCTCTCCTAACAGAGTTTTTCAATGAGTCATGGGTCATGCTACCATGGACGACCCAATCGGGTATGGGTTCTAAATCCGACCCAAATTTTAATAGTTAACGTATTGGGTGATCCAAGACTTCACAAAAAGACAATCATTCTATTATTGTTGGAAAAAATGATTTTTTGGTAACTTTAATGTGAAATTAAAGTAGGTCCCAACCATTGGTTGAGGTGGGATTAAATGGATTTAGATTCTTTGTAACAAGGCCTTTACACCACAAAAAGAATGACCAAAAACCATTAAGAATTAAATGAGAAATTGTCTCATAAAGTTGGCCTCATAAATGAGATATTGGGAATTGTGTATAGCTACCAATCCCACATTAATTGTAGAGGAAAACTTTGATGGGTATTTAAACCTCAAGATTATGAGAAAGGCATGAGCCCTTTGGGGCAACCAAATTTTTCAAAAGAATGGAGTTATGGATGCTTCAAGGATGGGCTTGGGCCAAGACTATAGTCCAAATTGGTTATGGCAAAATTGCCACATGTACACGCGCGCGTGTGCCACCAGCCCGGACCGGGCCAAGTCCAGGTTCGTGGTCTGTGGATCGTGGATCTTGGGCTTGGGGCTTACTAGAATGGGTTAGGTTTGGGTTGGGCCGGATTGGTGATCCACCAACCAAATCATTTGGGCCAAGTCTACTGCAAATATATACCCTTGTGTGTACAAAATACATATCTCATATATATTATTGTCCCATCAATTTTGGTCCATTACTCTAGCAGTTTTGCAGGAGTAATGAGCATTGGTTGCCAGCCTTTATAGGCATTGGTTGCTAGCCTTCATGGCTAGAGGCTCATCCTCTCTCCCCCATTGTGTATAAAAGGAGACCCATCTCCCTTGGTTTTGGTACAGATTTTTACCTTCCAGAATTATATAGTCAATCTGCATGTTTATAATTTTCTTCCTGTATGAGAGAGTGTTGCCATTGTCGGTTCGCCAAAGCTAACAGAAGGTGCTTCTGCATTCGTCGGTCTAAACCATCTTATCCTAGGAGATAGAAGTCGACGTTCCTCCAAAACTCACGGTGAGGCAGCTAATCTGTTTTAAGGACATTGTGGTATCACACAGAATTTGGTTTGATTCCTTATTTTCAATATTCAGATTAAATATATATTTCTGTTAATCATGTTTCATGTGTCATGCTCTAAAATGTAATATATCAAATATGGATTTATTTGATATTCTATTATTTAATTTAATAAATCATGAATCTATTTATCTTATTTAAATTGCATAATTTGTAGTACAATCTTAAAATAGATTGCATGTGTTTCCATGAATTAGGATGAATAGATTCATAATAATTTGAAATAGTATACACCGCTTTGTCACTGTTACTTGAGGGTAAAATTAGATATGACGATTTTGAAAAAAAAAAAAAAATCTTGCTAAGTCTTTTTTTTTTTTTGGTGGTCTATACATTGTTCTAGTCCTGTATTTTTTATGCATGTTGTTGTCTTGGTAAGTCTTCAATGTATGCCTACTGTGTATGTATGAGACATCCATGATTAGCCTAATCAAATATATTCCAAACCCATACGGTTTCTTATATGCTGTGCATGATTAGGAATATTGTAGAATTGCCAATTAATATATGTAAGGGTCTGTTTTGGATTTTTCTAGTTTGATCAGAATGTTTTCTCTCTTGCATAATTTGTATGCTTATTTAGTTCTAAAATAATTTTATTTTATGAGCATGATTAACAATTTCCTACCATGTTTTGCATGTCTTTTAGTTTATAATTTTCTAATATAATTGCATGCTCATAAGTGTTTTAATTTTTTAAGTTAATATTGACATGCTAAATATCTTCTATTGTTCTAGTTTAATTCACATGTGTTTTACATTCTAGAATTGTAGGATAATTTGCATGTTCAAAAATATTCTAAATTTTGATTTGTTACATGCTTATTATTTTCTAGACTATTTGCATGATTTTAATTGCTAGAGTTATTTGCATGTTTAATGTGAACTAAATTCATATGTAACTCATGGCTATAATTTTAACTAATTATTTAGGAGTTATAAGGCTTTGTAACTTGTGTAATAGTTATATATATATATATAACTCTTGACTATGAACTTTTAATTTAATTCTTAGAGTTATAGTTTTATTTTGTAACTCTTGTCAATTAAAAGTGTTAATTGTATATTTATTTACATGATTATTGTGTTATAATTTCATATAACTCTTGTCAATTAATTTTATTTAATTTTTTGAGTTATAAGGTTTGTAATTGGTTTTGGAGTTATAAGTTTAATTGTATAATTTGTCTAGCATTTTAATTTTATTTAATTTTGCTATTTAATTAATATATTACTTTTACAGTTTCATTAGATTATTTGTTTTGTATTTTGCTGTGGTTTTTTGCTAACCTTCTTTATAGAAATACCTATGCGAAAGGGAATGGAAAGGGAAAAAATGGACTACTAACCTTTTTGTTGAAGAGAAATACCTAAGCGTGGAAAGTGTAGACACCCCATTTTTTACCGACCTTAAGATTCAGACGTCATTGTTTGTGCACTTGATGATTGCGCATGTTTGTACTCGTTTTGAGTTTTCGAAGATCTCGGCCGTGCGCCTTGTCTTTGAGCCTCTAAACCCTCTATGTTTTGGCCTGGTTTTTAGACCGGACCTTGGTGCCTTTGCCTGGAGGGAGAGAGAGGCCTGTTGGTCACTTTTTGTAGCCATAGGCTACTTTTCCCACTTGTAGGCCACTTGCGGTGGCCGGTAGGCTAGTTTCTAGGGTTTTCAGCTGAGCATCTTGTCTCAGGGCCTCTTGGATCCCTTCCTTTTGGTTTGTTTTTGGACCATACCTTGTTAACCCTTGCCTGGAGGGAGTGGAGGACCTTTTGGACACTTTTTGCAGTTGTAGGCCACTTTTCCCTCCTGTAGGCCACTTGAAGTGGCCGACAGCCTTTTTTCTGTTTTTGCAGATATTTTTGGTGCCAGCTGTGCCAGTTGTTGGTCACTGAATGCATCCTCCCTACACGTGTAAAGAGGGACTCAAGCAAGCTCTAAGCTTGTCAAGCAAGCTTCTCCTTGCTTTGCTTATATAAGGGGAGGTCTCTCCCCCTTTCAGAATTTTTGGAAGATAAAAATTTGCTCTCTCTCTCTATATATATATTGTGCTTAGAAGTGTATTTTCTTTGCATTTTTGTACACAATCCCCTTAGCCAAACACCCTACCTTGGAGCTGAGGTTTCTTGAGGTTTGTTTTGAGCTCTTAAAGACTGATTTTGGCTCAGAAGTTGCTGGTTTTAAAGTTATGCTTCAAGGGTGAGTGTCCTTCCTCTTTAAGCTTTATTTTGATCAAGTGTTTGGCCACCTTTGCATGTTGTTTTAGGCTTACCTTCCAACTGAAAAAAGTTCTATTTTTAAGTGTTAAAAATGGTTGTTTGAGGCCTTGTTTGAGTTAGGGGTGGTCTACCCCCTTTTGTGGCTTGTTTTGCTTTGCTTTGAGCTATCTTTTAAAGCCTTTGAGATCACCTTGTTTTGGCCTTTTAACCACTGAATTCCAGAGGAATTTCAGTGGTAGAAAACTTGTTTTGAGGTCCCAAATAGGAGGGGGTGGTCCTCCCTTCTCTTGTCTTGATAGCATGTGTTGTTGGCCTACCAAATGAGCATGTGTTTCTATCCTCTTGAGGCTTAGTTTGAGCATGTCTTTGTGACTTTTTGGACCTACTTTAACTCTGATTTTGGCTGGTTTGGTCACCTCTTGCATGCTTCATACACTTGTAGTGTAATCCTACTTGCTAGCCTAACATGCTTCATGTCTTAGCCTATTATTCTAGCATGTTTTGGCTCCACTCCAGCAGGTTTTTAGCCATTATTTAACAGGCTTTAACTCTGATTTTGGTTGGTTGAGTCACCTCTTGCTTGGTTTTTGTACTTGTGGTGCAATCTCGCTCATTAGTCTAGTGTACTTGGTGATTTGGCTTGTCATTCTAGCATGTTTTGGCTACACTCCAGCATGTTTTAGGCATTGTTTTGACATGATTTAGGACTGTTTTGAGTGGTCTTGGCCTCTTGGGGCTTGTTTTGTATAGCTATGGCATAGTTGGCTTCATTAGTCTTGTGCTTTGAGACCCCTAGCATGCCTTAGTTGTGATGTTTGTGCGATATAGCATCATTTGATATGTAATTTCAGAGCTTATATCTTTGCCAAACTTCCACTTAAATCACTCTTTCATTGCTTTTGAGAGTTGAGTTTGGTGCCTTGTTTGTGAGCCAATGAATGAGCATGCTTTGCTTGCCTTTTGAGCCTATGTTTTAGCTTGATTTTTGCCACTGATTTAGCATGCCTCAACTCTATTTTGAGTAGTTTGGGTCATATGGGACTTGTTGTGCATGATTGTAGTGCAAAAGCCTTGACTAGCCTAATGATTCAAGGTCCTTAGGATGCTATGTTTGTATGGTTTGGCATCATTTCACACATAATTTCAGTGCATATAGTGTAGTCATACTCTCACATTTGTCACTTCTTCATCATGTTTGAGAGTTGTTGTAACGCCCTCAAAATAAAACATAAAACCCATCACTTAAACATGCATTGATATAAAAGAAACCAACCATTTCTATTCATCAGAGTAGTTCTTACAACAGTATTACATGTTAACAACAAAAGCAAATGCCCTATGGGCTTACAGCTTTCCAAGTCAACATTTGGTTACACAAAAGAAGAGTACTAACTCTATACAAAATAAGCCCTTGACTTGATATACATGTAATACGATCAAAATAAACAAATGAGTCTTCAACTCTCGTCATCATCCAAGCTATGTCCTTGGAGGTGGCATGCTACCTGTACCTGAAAATAATGTCCCATATAGGGTGAGCCAACGCCCAGTAGAAATATGCTAAATACAGTATGAGCAATAACTAAGACATTAGCAATTGATAAATGTTCAATTTCCATAAATCAATTCATAACCCATTTCCATTTCATTTTCCATTTCTTATCAATTTCACAATTTACATCAACGGCTCAGAACCTGGCCAACCTCTTATATGAGACAGTGACTCATATTAAACGTTTCCCATTTGACAATAGATAAACATACTAATTGTATCAACATCTCAATAGATAAGCATACAAGCTATATCCACATTTCAACAGATAAGCATATTAGCTATATCAACATTTCCAAAGATAAGCATATAAGCTGTATCAACACTTCCATAGATAAGCATATAAGCTATATCAACACGTTAACTGACAAGCATATGAGCTGTATCAGTGGAGTCCATCCCCTATCTCCTCCCAAACAACATCCGGTTTAGAGGTCCATCCCTTATCTTCCCCTAAACCGTGGAGTACATCCCCTATCTCCTCCCACACACACAATGTATATACACATAGGTCATATACTCAATCAATCAATACATAACGTTAATGTATTCTATCAACCGTCATACTCTATGACACATCCAATTGATTAGTTTTAGTTTGCCTAATCATCATGCATTGTCTACAACAATCAAAACTACCCTCCACCGGTAGCCCAAGCAATTATTTCTAAACAGATAATAAAAGCTCCAACAGATAAAATATCAATGTTTTAAGAAACGAGCGATTAATAAATCCAACTCCACCATTCTACCATATAATGAGCCAATTTCATTATTTCCAACTCAATTCCAAATATCAACTCAATTCCAAATATCAACACATTTCCCAAATTAATTATACCAATTAATTTATACAACAAATTAGGGTTTTCTACCCCTTTTCCAATATTAACCCAATGGTCCATATATCAACAACCAACAACAATATCGTTATTTTGAAACCCACAATACGCATTTTAGAATCAAAATAACAAAACCCTCTTTTAACATTTTGAAACCCTAAGTCCCAAAATTTCCCAAATTCAACACTTTATCAAAACAACCAACAATCTATGTCAAAGACCATAAGAGTGAGTAGGAATCCCTACCTCAAGAAATGACAGCCAACGAAGAAGATGAAGAAAACGAAGATGCTCCAAACCTCGAGATTCTTGGATCAAAAGATAGCCCTCGACGATCAACAACTTTTTTGTAAAGGCCAAAGGTGAGCAAACAACTCCTACTAGATCAATACATAGAGAGAAGGCAAGGTTCTAGAGAGAGAGGCTCAACAATGGAGTTTTTGGAAAAGTAAGAGAGAGAAGAGATGTGAAAAAGTGATTTTAAAATGTCAAAACACGGAGCCTTAAACCAGTCGCCCTGCTCGAGCGTGGAAACCCCCGCTCGAGCGTCACTCACAAACCCCCGCTCGAGCGTCCAATCCGCCGCTCGAATGGCGAATACGCACTCCCAGTACTTTTGCAGAACCAGGTCCCCGCTCGAGCGTTCAACTCCCCACTTGAGCGTCACACACAAACTCCCGCTCAAACGTCCAAACCGCCGCTTGAGCGTACAACACTACAGAGGAGATACTGGATGGTTGATTTTCCTGCTCGAGCACCAAAACCCCCACTCGAGCGTCAAAAGCTCCGCTCGAGGGGACAGGCAAAAATCTGGGCAACTACATTTGGTTCCTAAGCTCAACCAACCTGTTTCAAACCTGTCCAACACAACCCAAGACCCAAATATAAAGAGTAAAGGATGTAAACAAGATATACACAACAATCAACTCCACGGAACCTAAGTCCAGATACAACAATTAAAGAAAATGGAAACCGGGATCACTATAGTTGTGCTTTTATGCTTTGTTCATGACCCAATGCATGAACATCATTTTCTTTCCTTTCATGTTATCATTTCAACGCATTTAGGCCTCTATTTTGGCATGTTTAACCTTTGTCCGGGGTTGGTTTGGTCATTTGTGCTTTGTATTGCATGCCTCTAGTTTTATGCTCTTTGCTTGCTTCAATGCTTTTGACTCTGAGCATGTCTTGCATCCATCATGTTCACGCTTTGATGTCATTTAGCATCATATTTCAGTGCTGAAATGCATACCATTGCATGCCATCTTTCATTTGTTGTATCACTTCGAAAGAGGTCTTAAGCCCTTTGTTGGTTTGAGCACGAAATTGAGGCGTTCATGCCTAATGGTTTTAGACCAATGGCATGATACTTCTTTCATGCTCAAGATGCTTGTGGCTTGGTTCGTCTTTCCAATTAGAGGACTTCTCACTTTTTGGACTTAACCGGTTAAAGGACTTAATCAGTAATCTAAAACGAGTAAACAAAATGAATCAAAGTAAAATATGCCAAGATAACATGTTTGTGTTGCATTGCATGTGTTTGGATCGGACGTTAATCCAAACATGAGAAACGAGGGGTGTTTCATACTCAAAGTGATGAAACGTGTCTCATTTCTTGGTCGCCGTCCCCCTTGATTATGCATGATAGGGTGGAGACCTCTTGAGTCTTGTGTGTTATTTGTGCATTCATTAACTAGTACAAATTTGGCTTCTCAGCCATCGTGCATTGTCATGCTCGGTTGGTGGCCTAAGAGTCGAGTACCACACTCATTTGAGCTTGAGAAATGATAAGAAAGGTGGTTATACACACATACCCTGCAAATACATTGCTTTGCCCCTTTTGTACTCTGTTTGCAGCAAAATTGGAGTGTGCAGGAGCAAGTGGCCGACCAGCCAGAGCAAGTGGCCGACAGTTCTCAGGCTCAGAGGTGGTCCAAAGTTGTTCTGGTTCTGGAACAAAAACAACCTGGAGTTTGGTTCGGTGTTCAAGAATCGAGGCGAATGCAAACAGAGGCAACCAGTGGCAGGGCGACGGATTTTCGGGAGGAAGCCGATCAAGCATGCATGCATCCCTCGCTCCAAGGCCTATTAGCTATTTTACTTAACTAGTTAATTTACCAGTTTTGTAATTAATTAGTTAATGTGTTTAGCTAATTCAATTCATTCTTATAATATTCTAATTAGCTTAGATTAGCTAGTTATTAAAATTCAATTTGGTTTGTAATAATTAATTAGCGAAGTTAGTTAATTAGTTAGGTAGCTTAGCTTAGCTTAGATAAGCTTAGTTTATTCAGACTCTCCGTCGAGAGGACAAGTGTTGTAATAAGGGTGTGTGTGTGTGATGCATGTCTTCCATCCCCATTTCTTTCTCCCTTTAACTTATCAACTTTCGATGGTTAGTTTAAGGCATATTTCAATTAGCATACCTTATGCTTGCATGCATGCATCATTCATTTGTCTTGCATGCACCGAGCTCGGCGCATCATTCAAACTACATTGTATTTTAATACACTTACTTGAATACGTGTTCCAAAGCATGTTATCAAGTGTTACATTCATATGCCATCTTAGATAGCCGAGCCTATTTAGTTGCATTATTGCATGCGTTGCATTAGGCATTATAGCATAATTAGGATCATGCATTGATTTCTAACTAGCTTTTGTTTTGGCTCGGAGTACACTGTAAGTGTTTATGCTTTAGCACCCTTGCATGACTGTGAGTGTTGCCATGATAGCATGCTTGCCATGAGGCTATTTGCTTAAGTGATTTAACTGCATGAATGCCTGTGGATAGAGGCTCGATTGCCTAAATTGGAACAATTCATCAAAATGTGAGTTTTATGCCCACTTGAGAGTGGCAAATCATCATGTTTTAAGCCCACCTTGTTTGGTGGTAAATCCGCGTTTTAGCCTACTTGCGAGTAGTATCTTCAAACCATTTTCGAAAAACAAACATGAGATGTTTTGTTCCAAATCAAGCGATTTAGTCTATACTTGTGTGTTGTGCGCATCACATAGTAAGTTAGCTAATAATCAAACAAGAACACATGTGTCTTCAAAACAACATATCATGATTAGTAAAGGCCGATCCTTTGATCGGGTGAGCGGGGGTGCTCATTTCATGACCTTCCCCCCTCGTACCCAAGTTCCCGAGCCAAAGCAACTTTGGTGATGATGGACACATGGCCTTAGGCACGAGTCATGGCTTCCTAAATTTCCCAAAACAAAATATTTAGATGGCGAGTTTGAAATCTGGCAAAGCAGTCCATGTTTGGCGCTTTTTGATTAAAATCAATTTTCCAAAACGATTTGCCGGATTTGGACTCTTTGGTGATTTATCAGTCTTGCATTGCACTTTGTGAGATTAGATTCAGAACCGTGATAGGAGTCCGAACTGTAGTAGCTAGAACCTAATTCGCGCCCTCTCCGAAAGGGGGGCACGTGGAGAGAGTTCGGGCGGTCTACAGAAAGAAATTTTTGGACTACTTACAATCCTTAATTGGATTGGTTTAATCATCTTTTATTAGAAGCAAGTATGTGCTTGAGTTTTATTGTGGTTATTTACCAATGTGCTTGAGGAAGGTTTATTTGCTTGTAATAGTTGTACCAATTTTTTACATTGCTTGTAATTTGGTTAGCACTTTTTAAATTGCTTGTAAATGTTGGATATTGGTTTGTTTTAACCTAGTTCATCCCTTGGAAATACTTAATTCTAAAAAATTGTATCCCATGGAATAGGAGTCAACATGCTCTTGAAAGTTTTGTCAAAAAGTTAACTGGGTTTTAAGTGGGGCCGATATGACCCCTCCAATCTTCCTTGGAACATTCTTGACCATGTTTGATTCTAAGTTAAGTGGTGAGACTAATTTTGAATTAAATTTCCAATTGTGGGATTTTCTAGTATTAAGTTTAATTTCTAGAAACACAGAAAGTGAAAGCTTGTTGTATTTTTCAGAAATGACAACTGTCACCGATGCTGCTGCTACTGCTAATGTTGGTGGGGATCTAAACCCTGGGGCAACTGGCTTGCCAACCCCAACTATAACCTCTGTGGTCAACCCTGGTGTTACTCCGACTATTCCGAGAGGACTGCTCAGTCATCATGAGTGCCCAAAGAAATTTGTTGGGGTGAACTTCAAGAGATGGCAGCAAAAGATGTTGTTCTACTTGACCACGCTGAACCTTGCAAAGGTTTTGAGCGAGGATCCTCTAGCCGTGGTAGAGAATGAGCCAGACAGACAGAAAGTCGTAGCGCTTGACACACGGAAACAAACATACTATCTTTGCCGGAACTATGTGTTCAACAGCTTGGCAGACTCACTCTATAGTGTGTTTTGTGCCAAGAGCTCAGCAAAGAAGTTATGGGAATCTCTGGACAAGAAATACAGAACTGAGGATGCCGGGGCAAAGAAAATTTTCGTTGGCTGATTCCTGGACTTTAAAATGATAAATTCAAAAGCTGTGATAAGCCAAGTCCAAGAGTTCCAAGTGATCTTGTATGAAATTCATGTTGAGGGGATGTCTTTAAACGAGTCATTCCTAGTTGATGTGATCATTGAGAAACTTTCCAATGGTTGGAAGGATTTTAAGAACTACTTGAAGCACAAGTGCAAGGAAATGTCAGTTGAAGACCTGATTGTCCGACTCTGAATTGCGGAAGATAATAAAAAGAAATGATGGAGTACCTCTTCTTTGAAGGCTAATGTCATTGAGCATGGCAAATCTTATAGGGTGAGGAAGAAGCCCTCTATAAACAAGGGCTCAAAGCTGGGGCCAAGAGGTGGTGTTGCAAAGAAGCTGGCATACAAGCCACAGTAACCTGCTTATCGGTTCTTAAGGAAGTGCTACAACTGTGATAGCGAGGGGCATCGGGCTAGTGACTGCCGCAAACAGAGCAAGCCATACAAAACCAAACCCCGTGCGCACATGGTAGATATGCAAGAGCACTCCTATAATGAAGATGACATGCACTTGTCTACTATTGTCTCTAAGCTGAATCTGGTGGGTTCAAACCCAAAAGAATGGTGGATTGATATTGGGGCTACATACCACATCTGCTCCGAGAAGAAGTTGTTTGCAACTTTCGAGCGGTTACAAACGGCGAGAAGTTGTGTATGGGAAACTCTGCTACCTCAATTGTTGAAGAGAAAGGGAAGGTGGTCCTGAAGTTGATCTCAGGAAAGGAGCTGAGCTTGAATGAAGTCCTGTATATTCCGGACATTCGTAAGAATCTTATCTCAGGGTCTCTTCTCAGCAAACATGGTTTTCGCATGGTCTTCGAGTCCGACAAGGTCGTTCTGACCAAGAGCTGAGTGTATGTGGGTAAGGGATATATGTTGGGGGATATGTTTAAACTCAGTGTAATGACTCTTATCTCAAAGATGAATAAAGATGCATCTTCTTCTACTTATATGCTTGAGTCTTCCAATTTGTGGCATGGTAGACTAGGACATGTGAACTTTGAATCACATACCATCTTTTCAGATTAATCTAAAACACAAGTGTAAAACTTGTGTTCGAGCGAAGTTGACAAGATCTTCGTTTCATTCTATTGAAAGAAGTTCAAAGCCATTGAGCTTAGTGTATAGTGATGTGTGTGACTTAAAGTTTATACAATCACATGATGGCAATAAGTACTTCATCACTTTTATTGATGATTGCACTAAGTATTGTTATGTGTATTTGCTCAAAAACAAAGATGAGGCTATTGACAAGTTTGTTCTTTATAAGAATGAAGTTAAGAATCAATTAGGTCACAAGATTAAGGTTTTAAAAAGTGATCGTGGTGGTGAGTGTGAATCACTGTTTATTGAGATTTGTGTTCAATCTGGGATTATCCACCAAACCAAGGCGCCTTATTCTCCTCAATTAAATTGGATTGCTAAGCAGAAGAATATGACACTAAAGGAGATGATGAATGTAATGTTGATAAGTTCTGGATTGCCACAAAACTTGTGGGGTGAAGCAATTCTCTCCACGAATTACATTCTAAATAGAATCTCCTGGAAGAAAATAGACAAGACTCCATATGAATTATGGAAAGGCCACAAGCCTTCTTATAATTTCCGACGAATGTGGGGATGGCTTGCAAAAGTGGCGGTACCTACACCAAGCGGGTTAGGATAGGTCTAAAAATCGTGGATAGTATATTCATTGGTTATGCACATAATAGTAGTGCATATAGGTTTCTTGTGCACAAGTCTGATATTTCAAATATCCACAAGAATACCATAATGGAGTCAAGAAATACGCCTTTCTTTGAAGACATATTTCCTTGCCGAACTCGAGGAGAGGATCAAAGTTCTGAGAAGGAACTTGAAAATGATCAAGATGATGATCAAGTAGACGATCAAGATGAGGAAGTAGATGAGCTAAGAATAGGCAAAAGGGCTAGGACTGCCAAGTCTTTTGGTCTGGACTTGTTGACTTATATGTTAGAGGGAGAACCTTAAACTTTCCATGAAGCTATGACTTCACCTGAAAGTCCCTTATGGAAATAAGCAATTAAGAGTGAAATTGACTCCATCTTACAGAACCATACTTGGGAGTTGGTTGATCTACCCCTAGGTAGTAAAGCCTTGGGTAGTAAATGGATCTTTAGAAGAAAGATGAAGGAGGATGGGTCAATTGATAAGTATAAAGCTAGGCTAGTTATCAAAAAATACAGGCAATGAGAAGGCCTGGATTACTTTGATACGTATTCACCTGTGACAAGGATTACATCCATTCGCACAGTGATTGCGATAACCGCTTTACGTGGTCTAGAGATACATCATATGGATGTAAAGACAGCTTTCTTAAATGGAGATTTAGATGAAGAAATCTAAATGGAACAACCCGAGGGGCTTTTAGCTCTAGGGAAAAATAAGAAAGTCTGTAAGCTTGTCAAATCATTATATGGTTTGAAACAAGCGCCTAAGCAATGGCATGAGAACTTTGACAAAACTATGTTGTGAAATGGGTTTAGAATCAATGAGTGTAACAAGTGTGTATATATTAAAGACACTGATAGAGGTTATGTCATTTTGTGTCTATACGTAGATGACATACTCATTGTTAGTAGTAATGATGAAATGGTTCGGACTACAAAGAGATTGTCAAACTCTAAGTTTGACATAAAAGATATGGGCCTTGCAGATGTCATTCTAGGTATTAAGATTACCAGAACATCTAGTAGTATTGTACTTTCTCAATCTCACTATGTTGAGAAGATATTTGAGAAATTTGGTAAATCATATACAAGTGTGTCTAGGACACCGGTAGACGTGAGTCTACATTTGACCAAGAATAATGGTGAGAGTGTCTCTCAGCTAGAATATTCTCAAGTCATTGAAAGTATGATGTATCTAGTGAGTTGTACAAGGTCAAATATAGCCTACTCGGTTAGCAGGCTTAGTAGATACACAAGTAATCCTAATGCTACTTACTGAAGAGGCATTATGAGGGTGTTAGGTTATCTACGCTACACTCGGGGTTATAGGCTGCATTATACCAGATACCCAGCGGTACTAGAAGGGTATAGTGACGCTAATTAGATATCTGATATAAAAGACTCCAAATCCACTAGTGGTTATGTGTTTACCCTCGGAGGGGTAGCCGTGTCTTGGAAACACTACAACAAAAAAAGTCTTTGGTGACGAAAATGCATGATGGAAAAAAAAATTCGTCTCCAAATATACATGTTTTAGAGATAAAAGTAAGATTTCGTCTCCAATTATAGTATTTTTAGAGAGAAAAACCAAATTTCGTCACCAAATGCTTAAAATCAATAAAGCAATAAGTGACGAAAATTTTATTTGTCTCTACATTTTACTTTTCATCGCAAAAAAAAATTTCGTGGATTATTTAGACGTCATTTTAGAGACGAAAATTTTCGTCACCATTGTACAAAATTTTCAGCGAGGAAATAATTTCGTCTCCTATAGTTTTATTATGCAAAACGACGTCGTTTCATACAAAATTTCTTTTATATATATATATATCTTTCAAAATACACAGCCCTTTGGCTTCTAATAAAAAGGAATAGAGAAGTCTCTCTCTCTCTCTCTCTCTCTCTCTCTCTCTCTCTACCTTCTCTAATAACCAAATCACCGATCTCTTCTCTTCTCTTGTGAAGTTCTAGGGTTTGGATACTACGATCAAATTTTTCTCTTCATTTTTCTTCTTTGTTGCCTTGACCTTCTTCTCTTACCGCTACACCCATTTTAAAGATGGATTTCCATGGCAAGATACAAGAGAGCTCTATTTTTGGATCACACTCACATCGACTATCGAAGAGGGGAGATTTGAAGACGATGGACGATACTAACATCAATCGAGGTTTCTTCCTCTACGACGGCCATTGTTGTCTATCCTTCAATTTTCTAGGGTTTTTCTATGTAAGCCCTGTGTTTATCACTTTTTAGTTTTATTTTTAAATTTCTCTCTTTACTTTTCAGTTACTCTGATCTTTCCACAGTCAGGAATTTCACAATTCATTGGATGTTTATTCTTTGGTTATTGTAAGTATTTTGAATTTGAATTTTGGGTATATTATATTTCTTAGCGCCAGACAAATTTCAGATGGGTTTTTCTGAATTCTTGTAATGATTACTAAATTCACACCGTTAGTAATATATCTTAATGATAATGATAGAGTATTGAATACTTTATTATTTTATAATTTGGTGATAATGACAAATTTGCAGTTTTATAAGAAGAATTGGAGATAATTTTGGGTTAATTTTTATTAGCAGTTTCTCTTACACTATCTTTGGATTAAAGGTTTTTGAGAAACGAAGGATAGGTGGGGAAAATGGTCGATATTTATTATTCACTATGTTTGGATTGTTTTTAAGGAGGGAAGAGAAACTGCATAGAGAGGAGGGAAATGGAGGTTTTGATTAAGATAATTTTGTACTCTAAAGTATACCCCTTAGTTTGTGAGTTGTTAAAACTTATTTATGTTATTCATTCAGTTCATGCACATCCCTTTCTTTTATAATTATTGTCTAACCAAACAAGAAGGAAAGGACACCCTCCCATAGGATACCCCAATGACTTAGGTCGCATTCCCTTAATAAAAATACTCAAGTTCAAGTCTCCTCAGCTTATCTATTAAAAAAAATGTTACTATAAAAGGGATAGTTATTACCTACTAAAACAAAAGGAGGGATATCTCCCACTCCTTCCATTTCTTCTCCTATGTGTTAGATTTTGTGTAAACCTTATGTGATATTCATTGACATCAACAATATATTTTTATGAGACTGACAAGTTTGCATTATTTTTTTTTTTTCCGAGATGGGTTGAGGTCAGTTTGGAAAAATGATTGCTTGATTTGTATTTTGGTTGGTTTTTCTCATCAACATTGCATTAATCACTGTTGCAGGGTTGAGTGCCACTGAAGAAGTGAAAATGACTTCAATGGTTGATGACATAAATGCTTATTCTTACTTGTACCTTGTAGAATTGCCATCTACAAAGTTTGTCTTCAAATGGTAGGCATTTTATGCAACTAACAAAAATGTATTTTATTCTTAAATGCTCATTGTTATTAAAGTTGAAGAGCAACAATTTTACTTCACATGAATGGTTTATGTGTAGCCTATAGGGTGAGTTGAAAATCCTCCATAACTTTGTCATTATAGGATAGAGGTGCTAAATTTTCAAACATCTAAATTTACATTGTTTAAAATTATGTCAAATTGTTCTAGAGTCCCAATTATTTAAAAGACCATCAGAGGCTAAAATCTAAAAATGCATTTTTCCATCGGGACTCTCGGTTTGAAAACTAAATCTAAAAATGTATTTTTCTAACACTTAAGTTAGAAAAAAGACCATCGGAGGCCAAAATCGTGTAACAGTCACGAGAAAGCTCGGAGAACACCTCAAACACTTCGCGATGGACCAATGTAAGTTGTGGAAACTTACAGAACTAGTACGGGACTTCCGGTTTGAAAACTAAGTCAACAAATGCTCTTTTCTAACGCTTAAGCTTGAAAATAGGCCATCAGGGTGCCAAAATCGTTAAACAATTACGAGAAGACCAGGGGAACACCTCAAAAACCTCAAAAGCGACCATTGTAACTTGTGTAAACTTACGGAGCTAGCACGGGACTCCCGGTTTGAAAACTAAGTCCAAAAATGCATTTTTCAACACTTAAGCTTGAAAACAGGCCATCGGGGGCCAAAATCGTATAACAGGCACGAGAAGGCTCGGGGAACACCTTAAACACCTCGGGAGGGACCAATGTAAGTTGTGGAAACTTATGGAACTAGTACGGGACTCAGAGTTGAAAACTAAGTCGAAAATGAATGTTAAATTAAATATTTAATTGATAAGATTGTAATTTTCTAACTTGCATTCTCTCTTTTTTTTTTTCTCTCTCTCTCTCTCTCTCTCTCTCTCTCTCTCTCTCTCTCTCTCTTTTGCAGATTGGAGATTAGATATGGGCATGTTTGGTAATTTGGAGAGTAGAAACTAGCTCATTTTGTGTTTTTCTTCATATTACCTTACATGTATTTTGGTTGCGTTGTAATTTTTTTTGTTTTGTGAGTATTACAGGACATGTTTGGTGATCCACACTTGATATTATATTTTTGTGGATTTTAGTAGACATGTTTTTTTGTGGATATTAGGAGACTTGTTTGGTAATCTGCATGCGATTGATATTGTATTTTTGTGGATATTAGTAGACATGTTTTTTGTGGATATTAGGAGACATGTGTGGTAATCTGGACGTAGTTGATATTGTATTTTTGTGGATATTGTGACGAAATTCGACTGTGATGTTTATGAAAATGAACAAATTTTTGTATTGATTTGTAATAGATATTTTATTGAACAGGTTATTGAAATACGCAGCGAATTTTTAGTGAAAAGAAAATTTTTAAATTGAAAATGTTACCCCCATTTAATTTTTTTTAATTATTATTAGTGACAAAAAAATGTCACTATTAGTTTTCAAACAAATGACAAATAATTTTGTCACATTTGTTGAATATTTCGTCGTTAAATTGAAATATTTGGCGACAAAATGTTTTTTGTCATTGAAAAATTTTCTTTTGTGCTCATTTTAGTGACGAATTTTTTTGTCACCTTAATCTATATCATTGGTGAGGAAACATTTCGTCACTAAAACCTATATGGTAACAAAATATTTTGTCGCCAAAACAATTTAAATAAAATATTATCTAATTGTAGTGACGAAATTGATGTTATAGAGGACAAAAAATGTAATATTTGGAGATTAAAAATTTCGTTGCCAAAAACGAACAATAGGCGACGAAACTATTTTTTGTCACCAGGTACTTTCAGCGACAACGTATAGGCGACAAGCGTGGTGACAAAATTTTTTGTCACAGATCACTTCGGTGACGAAAATTCAATGTTTGGAGACAAAATCAGTCTGTCACTAAAGACCTTTTTTGTTGTAGTGAAATATGGTATTATTTTGTAAAGTAATGGAGGTTGGTATAATTATTGAAACTACAAGAAAAATATCTACAATTATGGTAAACTCAAGAGAGGCAAGTGTAATTTACCTTTTAATTAAATGATCAATCAAAACTAATGAAATTATGCCTTCTACGTGTAGAAGAAAAACTAATTAAAAAAGAAATGTAAAAGAATGTACATGTTAAGATTATTTTCGTCTTTTCACAATGTGATTAAAAGGTACTATGGTAATTTCAATAGGAAACTTAACATCGTTTGGTACATTTTAACGAGAAGGGGGAATCTTGATATTATTTTGAAAAGTAAGGAAGGTAAGTGTAATTGTTGAAATTACAAGGAATGTATCTGCAATTATGATAAACCTTAGGGGAGGTAAGTGTAATTTACCCAAAATAATTTGAATGAGCAAAACAAATAAATAAATAAATTATTCAGTGTCTTTGGTTTGAGTTTTCTGGATTAAATTTTTTGAAAATTGAGTTTTTTGGTTTTCATATTCTTTTGTTTTTAGTGAATATTTTTTAAATTTTAAACATTTTTTTTTACTTTTTTAGACGCACCTTAGTTAGATGTATCTAAAAAATAAAAAATTTGTGAAAAAATATTTTAAAAAATTAATAAATACATAAAAATACAAAAAATGTACTAAATTCTTGTATTTTTTTGTATTTTTGGTATTTAGTGAATTGTTAAAAGATTTTTTTTACAAGTTTTTTACTTTTTAGGTGTATTTATGTTAGGTGTGTCTAAAAAGTAAAAAAAAAATTGCTTAAAATATTAAAAAAATTCAGTAAAAATAAAAAAAAACACGAAAAATAAGAATGTAGAATTTTCTGAAAAGTGTTTTCTGAAAAATGAAAACAAGCAAGCTGATTATTATTATTATTATTATTATTATTATTATTATTATTATTATTAAGATAACATCAAATCATACAAAAAAAAAGTTTTGAAATCAATTTTGAAAGATAAATTTTTTAAAAGAGTTTTGAAAATTAAAATTTTATTTAATTATAAATTTTGAAAAAAAAATTGCATTAAGTTTTAAAAATCCATAAATAAACAAATTTTGAGTTTTTAACTATCAAATTACAATTCAAAAACTAATCAGTTTGTTTGATTTGAGTTTTCTGAATTAAGTGTTTTGAAAATTGAATTTTTTGTTTTTCGTATTTTTTTGTTGTTTTTAGTTAATATTTTTAAAATTTTAAGCATTTTTTACTTTTTTAGATACGTCTTACTTATGTGCCTAAAAAGTAAAATATTTGTGAAAAAATATTTTAAAAATTAATAAATATACAAAAATACGAAAAATGTATTAATTTTTGTATTTTTTTATATTTTTGGTATTTAGTGAATTTTTTGAAGATTTTTTTTATAAAAATTATACTTTTTTAGTGTATTTATATTAGGTATGTGTAAAAATTTTTAAAAAATATTTAAAATATTAAAAAAATCTTAAAAACAAAAATAAAATAAAAAAAATAAGAATAAAAAATAACGGTTTTTTTGGCATAAAAAAAAACTGAATAAATAAATAAATAAATTTCTTCTCTCACTTCCAACTCATCCTATCATAGTCCTCAATTGCACATGTAGCACCAAAATAGGCCTATCATAGGACTATGACAGGATTAATAGGACAACTTTTGACAGCAAATAGGACAAATTTTGGAGCATTCTTTACCCTGGGAAAAACTGAGATCACATAAAAGGTTTGTTTAACATATAATTATCGTCTATTATTTTAAAAATTATAAATATTTTATTATCAGAATTTATAATTTAATTGAGTTAAGAAATAAAATAAAATTTTTAAATATTTTCCTATAAAAAAATTATCAAAATTTTTAATTGAAATATATTATAGATATAATAGTAAAAAATGTTAATTGTTTTAATAATTGATTAATAAAATAAATTGTTTGTTATGCGATTAGAATTTGTAAAAGGTGCCACATAATTTTTTGAACTATAGACAATAATAAAACGGATTATTTGTTATACGATTTCAAATTTTAAGATGAGAGATATAAATTTTTAGATTTATATGGAACAAGTAATATTTTAAACAAATCTCAAAAAATATATTTGTAATTTACTTTATTTATAATTACCAACTCTCTTTTTACCTTTTTACACTGAGAACAAAGCTAAAACAACTTCAATTAATCAATTAGATATTAACTCAAAACTCTCACAGCCTCTGCCAAACAGTTACATAGCAGCATCAAGGATGAGAATAACATTTCTGCTACAGAGTTGGAATGATAGAGCCATGCTAAAGTTACCAAAAAATTCTACTTAAAAGTTGACCAAAAAATTCTACTAAAAAGTTGACCAAGCACTCATGTGCGTGTTTGATTAATTTTTTGATAAAATTTTTGGACTTTATAACATTTTTTTAGAATGATAAGTAACAAAAGTCTCTATAGCCCACAAGACTCACGATTTGTATTCTATTTATATTTTTTTTTGATAATTTACAGTCTTGCACTAAACCCATTTCCATGATCAAATGAAGAAAACAAAAGAAATAGAGCAACAAATTATACCTATAATAAACTTTATTATTTATATTATATTCTTAATATGTCTCCTCACTTGTGACCGAGGTTTTCTTCGTAACAGATCAAACACGTGCTAACATTATTTATATTATATTCTCAACATGCCCTCTCACATGTGACTAAGCTTTTTTTCACAGAGGGTCAAACACGTGCAAACATTTTTTAATTATCGAGAAGGTGGTGAGATTTGAAGATAGGATTTATTGCCTACTCTGATACTATATTGAAGTGTTGAGTACTAATTATCTAAAAGCTCAAGCTCTTACAGAGATGGACAACTTTATTATTTATATTATATTTTGAACAATTTTTAGAGGTAAAATTATAAATTTGTTTGACTTAGTGAGTTAATTTCAATCAACTTAGTAACAATTTTTCGTCAAAAACCGTAACCAGTATTATTAATTGAAACAAATTTATACAAAATCAAAAATTAAGGATAAAAATCAAATCAAATAAAAGTGTAGGGACCAAAATAATATGAAAGGTATAATACTAATGGAATTTCTCCAATTATTCAGATAAATATTATTAAAAGAAAAAAAAAAACATGCATTTGCCTGGAGAAGGAAATGTTAAAGACCCATACAAAAGACACTCGACTAGAGAGACTCTTTAAGTAGTACTACAAAAAGAAACCATCATAATAAAAAATAAAAATAAATAGTCTTCAAAGGCCTTTCTTAACCAGTGCCACCAAGAACAGCCTTGAGCTTCTTGACCTGAGCATCATCAAGGAAAGTTACCTTCTCCACTAACGCAGAAGGCAAATTGTTGGCAAACAATGCAAAATCGGTGATTTGGAGACCCGGGCTTGGGCTACTGAAGCTAACAATCGCAAGAGCCGGTATATTTCCAGAATTGAATTGAAAATGCAATAACCCTTGTGGGAAAACCATAACATCCCCTTTGAAAAGAGTTCTAAAATAAACAGTGTTGGCCGAAGAAGATATGAATCCGGCACAAATTGTTCCTTCCACCACAAAAAGGATTTCTGAACCTCCAGGGTGCGTGTGGATTGGCACAACTCCATCCACGGCTAGATCTAAACGTGCCATGGAAAGGCCAAGCCCATTCACACCCGGAAATTGAGCTGCAAATGCTGGTGTAACCGCAGCTTTGATAAGATTGCTAGTGTTACCAACAATGCCTAAACCTGAATAAACAAAATCATTAACCGTCACTTTAGCAGGTTTCTTGCAAGAGTAGCCTGCAGGTCCGTCGGGCAATGAGAAGTCTGCCACACAGAAGTCTAGCACTGAACCATGAGAGTAGGAGAAGAGAAGCGAAACGACGAAGAGGATTGGAAGATACATCTCCATCTCCAAGAGTAAGGGATATTTTTTCTAAGAGTTGGTTGTGTTCAATATGGGGACATACTGTACCCATTTATATAGAATTTGAAAGCATGGATATTTTTGTTTGGAGCATTCTGATTGGTTGTTAGAGATATGCGATTTTAAATGAATACGCTAAAACACGACAGATTATGGGCTGTGATGCATGTGAGCGTACGATCTTTTCTTTTTTCCAGACAACGATAAGAATACTCTTTTTTGTTTGAAAATGCAGAAACATAGAGAGGAAGCATATTCTGCCTTGTCAAAAAGATATTCATTTAATCAACAATATGTGGTTGATAATTAATATACTACTTTGTCGATCAATTTTATCGTACGCCAAACAAAAAGTTTAGCGCATTGGCTACTTATTATGATGTTGTCATTGCTCAATAACGTCTACTATCCGGCATATGAATTTCATCTTAGTCTATACTGAACCATTGCTATTGTTTTCGATTGACAGTTGTATAAGTATTTACCATATTCAAACAGTGTCATAGTTTTCATTTTTTTCCGTTCCCAATTACTTTTCATGTGTAGTCATAACTGTTCTACAAATTATGCAATTTTAATAAGATAAATAGATTTATGATTTATTAAATTAAATAATAAAACATCAAATAAATTCATATTTAATAAATTACATTATAGAGCATGACAAATGAAACATGATTAACAGAAATACGAATTTAATCTGAATATTGAAAATAAGGAATCAAATTTTGTGTGATACTACAGTGTCCTTAAAACAGATTAGGCATCTCACTGTAGGTGTTAGACCGACTAATGCAGAAGCACCTTTTGTTAGCTTTGGCGAATCGACAATAGCAGCACTCTCTCACACAAGAAGAAAATTATAGGCACGTAGACTGACTATACCCCATTGCTGGGAATTATTCGAAGACATCAATGTAGACACGTGATTTACCCACATGATCCATGGATTTGGTTTGAATATAAAAGGTATGTCCGAATTCGTTTATTTTCACGGTGTATTATTTGTTACTTTTCTTACATTAACCATCAATGATACGAAGCTGTCAAGAAGATATGAGGAAAAAAAATGCTCATCCCATAAAATTGAAGGATTGTGGTAAGTCAACATCAACACCATAGTAAACGGCAATGAAATCATTTCAATTAACCCAAATGTTTAACCATTATATAGCCTAAATGTATGTTTAAGACCAAACTAGATTCTGACGCTGTGTTTGGTTGGGAAATTTAGGAGGAGATTTGAAAGAAAAAGGAAAAAAGTGTATAAAATTAGGTGAAATATATATACATGTTTTATTCAAATTTCACCTATCTTTTTTATTTCTTTTTTCAAATTCCTCCTTAAATATCCTAACCAAACACATTATAAGGATAGAAAACTAGTACTGTCTTATCTACTGATAAAGAATTAAGAGTGCCCAATTTCTGCAAGGAGGTCTAAATAAGTTATAGATATGGCATAAATAGCAGAGTGTGTGGTCCAATGCATGATCACATGGGAAGAGAAAGAAATCATGGCATATGAAGACATTTTGACAGCTAGGAAAACAAAAAGAGTCCCTGCACGTTTTCTTGTCCCATTATCTGGTACAACCATGGACTAAACATGTGGTTATTAGAAATTCCCCTTCTTACAGGGTGTTTGGATTTCATTGGACATGGTAAAAAGTTTTCTCCAATCACTCTCTATTTCTTTGTCCCAACTGTCAGATTATTCTATATATGCATTTTACAAGTTAATAATTGCGGTGTGGGCTGGTTTTTAGAACTAGACTCAATAAGAAAATAAAAATAAAAATTGTTGTATGCACTTCAATGAGATGGTGACCCAACATCATTGAGAGTACTGAGGATACCTTTTTGTTGGGGGTCTTTGTAAGCCTAGCCTCTCAGGCTGTGAGGGGTTATCTTCGTAGGGCAGTGTGTGTGTGTCCTTTCTCTAGAAGGGATTTTGCCTTCTGGCATGTATTAAGCTCCATTGTATATCCTCTTTCTTGGTGAGAAACATTTGTTTAACCGGTAAATAAATAAATAAAAAATTGTGTTAGTGATAAATTTACACCTAGAATGGCATGTCAATTACAATAGACTGGTAAAGTCTCTTTGCGATGTGAAAAAGGGATAATTATTTAGTAATTTTAAAATATAGACACGTGATATTTCATAACATTGTAATTAGTAGAGAAAGTGAGTAGTTAGGGTATTGTGTTAGTGATTGGATAGTTGGGATATTGTGTTAGTGATTGAAAAATATGAGGGGACATATTAAATGATAATTAGTTAATGAGTATATACATGTGGTATTCTGAGAACATTGAATAATTATTTATTTTTTTCATTTTTTTTTTTTTGGAATCATAAAAATAAAAACACCCTCGCTTAAATGCAAGTTTTGGCCCTTTTGAGGCTGTGATTGGCTTGACTTGATTAGTATGAGGTGGTAAGTTATGTGGGTATACTATAACACGCAGAGAAATGACAAATTATATTGAGAATCTTAGAGTATAGGCGCATGTTATTTCATAGCATTATGATTAGTAGAGAAGATGGGTAAGTGTGATATTGTGTTAGTGATTGAGAAACATGAGGGGACATATTGAATAATAATTGGTTAAGGAGTATATATGCGTCTTACTCCGGAAACATTAAATAATTTCCCTATAAAAACACCCTCACTTTTTCTTTTCTTTTTTTTAATCATAAAAATAAAAACACCCTCACTTAAATGCAAGTTGTGGCCCTTTCGGGGTTGTGATTGGCATGAATTGATATGAGGTGGTAAGTTACGTGGGTACCCTACAACACGCAGAGAAATGACAAATTTTATTGAGAATCCTTCCAAAAGGATAGAAAAGTTACAGTCTTTTATTGTTAATACTGCAATGGGTATACGATATCTTCGTATAAAGGCAACCAAAAGCAATCAAACTCTTGTGCATTAGGATAAGGTTGCCAATTGCTATCCATTTTTGGTGAGAAAAAACATAAGACTGTTGGTATTATAACTACATCATCATCTCATCACTTGGTTCTCATATGGCTTATGAAACAGTGGATTGAAATCCTTTGCATTCTACTTCCACAGCCTTTACATTGCTAATATGTAAAAACATGATCATTGTTGGCGCAAAATTTTGAATGTGATGGAAGAATATAAAAACATAAAATAATTAGAATTACTTTCAGGTGCCTTATAACGCCACTTTCCTTAATACAATATTCGTCCTTAATAATTTTGCCGAATATGATTACCCACGAATCCTTCTCCAAGATACAATGAAACCCAATCTAAAGATGGTTGCTTAACTGCATTATTCACGAAAAAAAATCAAATCCCTAATACCTTTGGATTTTGTAATCCACCGAATAAAAGAGGAAAATAACAATATTAATTCTTCGAGAAAAAATTCATGGAAGTTCTTACTCTAATTGCCAACCCATTTTGCCTTATAGGCATGAGTTTGTCATTTGGATCCAAAAATCACATCCTTTAAATTTAAGAGTGATATCTTTTGGTTTAAATCCAATGCTTACAATCCACTACTTAAACACAAAAATCACGCCTCTCTATTAATTCATATAAATAAAATATACATTTAATATATATACATATATTATGAAAATATTCCAACAATCCCTCACAATTTTCAAAATATATGAAAATAACAACTTGGTTGAATTAGGACAATTCATGCATAAATGAGTGTATATGACAATTTGAACAATTTACTTAATGAAAATATATCAAAATCAATCAAGATGACACAATAGACATCTTATACGATTAATTGAACACGTCTCACACATAAATTTCCTTCTCCTTAGATAATTTAAAAAGCCAATATTTGAAATTGGTCGTATACCTATATCTTATTTCATGAGCGCGCTAGAGTCCAGCCTTTGGACTAATAAGAAGCACCGCTACCTCATACACTCACATATGACTGAGAGTATCCCTGGAATTAGGTTCATTCAACTAACTTGGTTCCTTCAGATTTATTTATTTATTGAGAAAATGGAACTCGTTTCTGCCGTCAACGTAGTAAGTCCATAACCCACCAGTAAATGTTTCTTCCAAAATTCTAAGCTATAAACAAATCTACATAATTGAAAATTCTAAGTTAAATACATAATAATCATCAAAATAAATATATATATAAAAAAAAAGGTTAGTCACGGTCATACTAAAAATAATTATATAATCAGAACATTTATTTAAATATCTACTTTGTTTGAGGACGCAAAATTGACCAATAAGAAAAATACGTTATAAATATAATCATAACACTAACTAAAAAATGTGAACCACTTATTCATTACAACATATAAGAGTTTTAGATACCAAATATTTTAGTCTGTAAAAGTAAAAACTTTATTACAAAAGATATTTAGGGACCAATTTTATCGTGAGGATTGTCGCTAAAATGTCGTCCTAAAAAGTCAAAAATAGGGCTTTTAGTGACCAAATTTTGAAAATATCACTAATAAATAGACTTTTAGGGATAAAATAATTTGGTCTCAAATGATTTTTTTTTTAGACAAAAAATTTGGTTCCAAAACGATAATAATTCATCACTAATGTTCAATTTTCGTTGCTAAAAATACAATAACACTTTTTGCAACAAAAATATTTCATTCGTAAAAAATAATTTTGTCCTTAAATTTTATTATCTAAACCTTAATTTTTTGTAGTGATTTATTTCATTGGTCCAAAGTGATTGTGAGGTAACCCATAATGAGATCACTGTAACGGTCATGGATTCTATTTGCACCTAAAAAATAATTAGTACGCTTAATTTTTTAGTACTCTCTGTTACATTATTTAAGGTTATAATTTACTCTCAATACATGTTATATTTTTCACAAATTATTCTTTAAGATAAAATTATAATTTGTGATATAACCAAATAATGAAAAAATCAAAAATCTCAAATTACATCATTTTGAAATTTTTTTTTAAAAAACCTTAAACAAATTTCTCATTACAGGGAATGACAACATACAGGTTTCTCATTCATTTTCTTCACATAAAGGAGACAACGGCACCAGCAAAAGAGAACGAGGTCGGCAAACCCTCAACCCTCGTATTATGTGGGCAATTAGATTTTCTGCAGCCACGAAGCTGCTGTTTTTGGAGAAATCCTATACTTTTTCTTTTTCGTACACCCTTTTGTGTTGTCCCACTTGAAGGAAATGACAGACATTGTTTGTTATTTGGAAATACTTCACAAAGTGTTATAATCGTGTGGTTTGGTGTGCATTAATTAAGATTGTATTGAAGTCCTACTAGTATGTCTATTGAAGTGGCTTTGAAGAAGGAATCGTGTGGTTTGGTGTGAAGAAGAAGATGTAGAGAAAATAATTGAAATTTAGAGAAGCAAATAAAAAGACTTGAAGAATATATACAAGTGTTGAGGGTGTACCATGAGAAAAAATATATATTGTATTTTAGAATTTAATGGGTATTGTCCTTATTAGTAAATTTACATTATAGTGTAATAGGAACTAAAATTTTAAAAGAACAGTACTATTTACACCTACCTTTTTTCTTAGGACTCCCATCTTTTTTATTTTTTATTTTTTAATTCCAATTTTGTCCAAACATTAAGTTCCAAATTTACCCTCATTCCTAACCTTCTAACCCTAATTTTTCAAACCCTAGATCACCTCCGGCTACAGCATTCTTCCTTTGGCTACCTTCAATCGCTCTACTGCACCATCGTTGCCATTGCTCCTGTGCTACCACCGTCGCTACCTTTCCGATAGAAATCCGCCGAAACCACCAACACCCAAAAAAAAAAGAAAAAAAGAAAAAAAAAGATAGAAAGAATTAGAGAGAAGAGAAGTAGCGGCGGCAAGGCAACCCACCGTCTCTTCAGCAGCTCCTACCCTCGCTGCTGCAATCCTAATATTCTCCTCTAGCAGCTCCTTCTTCTTTCTCTCTCTCTATTGTGCAATTTAAAGGCAATCGATTTCGGAGGTCGCGGAGGTGATTGCGATCACTAGGGTGGTGCTTGCACATATTTTTATTAAGTTCATGTAGACAGGTGGACTAATTAGATGGTAACACATGGCAATGTCAAAATGAGAGTTTTTCATCAGTCAAAGGGTCAAGTGGCATTAGAGGAGTTGATCATTGTAATAACCCAACCTGTATTATGCTTAATTATACATGTGATTATGTGTTTGATATGAACTTGCAAGTTGGGATATGTGAATTATGTGAATTTGGAATAATATCTGTTGGAATTACAAATTTGAACTGAAATTGAAAGCCTTAGAGGCGCGATAAACAAAAACCGACTTCATATCTGTGATTAGCATGATTTATAGAGCTTACGGTGAAATTTTGAAAAATTATGATTCGTAATGAATTAATTAAGATTTTTGAGTTAAGTTGTATATGGTTAGCCTATTTTGTTCTTCATTTGTTGGAAGAGATCTCCAAAGAGTGAGTTAGAGAAAGAGGAAGAGAAGAAAGCTAGGGATTTGAAGGGAATCAAGGGGCAAACCATACATTTGAGTTAAGGTATGAAAATTTATTTACAAACTTTGTCTCTAACTCACATTTGTCAAGAAATCATAAAGAAATTAGAAATTTTGAACTAGGGTTTTAAGCTGTGGGTGACTAGAGCTAAAGGTATGAAATTGAACCCTAATCTCTACACCTTTATTTGATTTGAGTTTATTCTTATGATTGATCCATGAAACAAACCCTAGATGGTTCATATAAACAAGATTTGCGAGAAAATCATTCATGAATATATGTATTTTGAACTTGTGTATGTAAAACCATGAAATTGTGAAAAGATGAGACCATGAAGTTGATGTTGATGCAAGATTGATAAGTTTAATGTGGAATTACACTTGTATCATGTTTATGTATCATGTTTTTAAGTGAGTTTTTCCTTGATTTGAGCTTGGAAATGAGTTTGGAAGGTTTGACATTTTTGGCCATTTTCGGGCTGTCTGTGTGTGCCCAAACAGCTCGTGCGGCCACAAGCTTCGCACGAGCGGTCCATGCCTTGAACCAAAACTGGACAGCACTGTGCGCTTGAGCGGCTGTAATTTCCACACGTGCGGAGCCAGATCGCTCGAGCGGTTGGACTGGCCACATATGTGGCTAAGCAAGGGGAAAAATCTTGTTTTTTTGTATTGATGCTCCCGACCTCCAAAACGCATTTCCAAGCTTATTCAAACCCTTTTAGGAGCTAGATATTGATTAGGAACCATTAAAAAGGGGTGTGAATCACTAAAAGAAAGTGTATATGATATGAATAAGGGTGTAAATCTGGTCCGGCCCGGCCCAACCCACTCGGGCCTCGTGGGCTTTTGCCAAAATTCGGGTCGAGCTGGGTGTAGCTCGACTTTTTGCGCTTCTTTTGGAAGACGAATAAGCCCTACAGTATCAGACTCCCGCGGTTCTGAATATGATCTCACAGGTGCAATGTGAAATAGATAAACACTAAGAGTCCAAATCCGGCAAATCTTTTAAAAAATCGATTTTGAATCAAATTGCCAAAAACGGACTGCTTTTCTAGATACAGAGTCGCCACCTAAATGTTTTTGGAAAATTTAGGAAACCCATGACTATTGCCAAAAGCCACGTGTCTGTCATTACCAAGATTGTTTCGGCTTAGGAACTTAGGTACGAGAAGGGAAGGTTATGAATTAAGCACCCCCGCTCACCCAATCAAAGATCGGCCTCTACTAATCATGATGTGATTCTTATTTATATTATATGTTCTTGTTCCGATTTATTAGGCTAACTTACTAGGTGTTGCGCACACAAGTATAGACTAAGTTGTAAGAATTGGAACACTTGATCTCATGTTTGTTTTAGAAAATTGTTTCGAATATCTACCACTTGAAAAAGTGATCGCGTATGTACATTATTCAAATTATTCCAATTCAAGCAATTAGCTTTCATCCACAGGCATTCAGACAATTTATCACTTAAGTAATTAGCCTCATGGCAAGAATGCTAGACATAGCAACAATCACATACATGCGATATGCTAAAGCACAAAAATGCTCAGCTCGTACTTCAAGGCAAGCCAAAAGAAACAAAAGAGTTAGAAAACATGTATGTCCTTAACTAATACAACATGACTAATGCAACACATGTAATAATACAATTAATAGGCTCGGCTACTAATTATGTCATGTGAGTCAATTTGATAGCATGCGGTTTAAACACGTATCCAGCGAAGTATTTAAACGAAAATGCATTGTTAAAATGATGAACTGAGTCTCGATGCACGCAAAACAAGTGGATGCAAATCATGGAGTATGCTAAAAGAAACATGCTACTCTAAAACTAACCATCATCAGCAAGTAAATAAAAGGGAGAAAGACGTGAGGTTAGAAGATATACATATTATTACAATTGTGCTCTCATGCAGGAGGGTCCAAATAAACTAACTAGCTATTATAAAACGAATTAACTAACTATGCTAGCTAGTTATTACAACATCACAACTAATTAACTATTCTAGCTAATTATTACAAATTGGAACTAACTAATTAATTATAAAATTCTAATTAGCTAACTAATTAATTACAACATGAAATAAAGTAACTAAATTAACTAATTTGCCCCGGGGAAGCGAGGGATGCTCATGCATGCGCGGATTTCCACCTGAAAAGCACACTGTTATGCTGTCAGAATGCTTCTGTTGCACAGTAAAACATCTTTCACCTCAGCCACTGCTTTGTTCTTGTCAAGACCCAAACTCGCCCCTAAAAGTTTGGGCATGACCAACTTGATAACGGTCTCAAAACTCGATAAATATACATTATGGGGCCTGAACGGAAACGATTATTAACTTAAAATAACATCCATTGAGCTTAAGCCTACATACCAGGATCATAAAGCATTCATCATATAGTCCAACGCAAAAATGGCATACACATAAGAGATAGTTATACACATACAAATATACAACCCTATCCCCACAATTGGGGTACAACAAAAACAATGATAGAGAAGGATATATACAACTAATAACAGTTGCCAATAAGGCTAGCAGCCAATGCTTTGAGTTATGCAAAGAGCTTCACAGAAGTGAATTGGCTTCATTTAACCGCTTGGACATAGCAGGGCTGACAAAAGAAAAACTCGTAGGGCTGGACTAGGATGGACCTCCAAGCTGGGAACCTACAGAGACAGACATAATACAGAGTGAGCAAGGCTCAGTGAATAGTAGTACGTAGAGGGTTCAGTGAATAAATTTGAATTACAACATATACAAGTGTATAGGTCACATGGTTGATCTTGTTCTATAAACATTTCCAAAATGGCCTTAGGCCTAATATCAAGCAGAACGGCCTCAGGCCCAACATAGCATACAGAATGGCCTCGGGCCCACATGACAAAACAGCTGTCAGAACAGTGGAGGGTAAGTGGTACATCGACATGTACACCACTTCCCTCAGCCATAGGCCATGAATCATACTTAATTCGGATCACATTACGGTCGGTGAGACATCGGCATGTCCTTACCTTCCGCTTTTTCAGATTTGTTTACACTCGGTGGCTTATAACTGAACGACCTCAGGCCTATCTTTAGCAAGCAGAATAATCCCAGGTTCATAAGGATATCAATGTTCAATAAGGTACATAAGTTTTCCAATTGTTCATCACAAGCCGACATAGTTAGCGTATAAGCAACAGAACGTTAATAATAACCATTAATGGTAATGCAACAAGTTACTACAGTACTATTACTCATAATGCTGTGACGGAGCGATAATCCCCTCCTGTAAGTGACCTACACACACATGCAGTTCAGAGCTTAGTCTATTTTTCGTTTTAAACAATATCCGATTCATTTGATATACACTCAATTACAAACATTTTAAGAACTTCAAACACACATTTTAGTGATTCTAGAGGATGAAATAGAGGAAAAGAAACATACAGAGTTTTCCTCCCTGGGCCGTACGTGCGGTAGTCTTCCTCCGTACGTGCAGGAAGATGGGCCGTACGTGCGGTGATCCTTCCCCGCACGTGCTTTTATTTCAGTACCTAAACTTCGAATTCCCCTGTTTTCTGCACGTGCAGCTGTGAGCCTCGCACGTGCGGTGGTGCTTCCCGTATGTGTGGCAGTGGCCCCCGCACGTGCGGTCGAAACCCCTATTTTGTACTATCCGATTTAAGGCACACACCCAACTAGGTTATAACATTTCAAGGCACAAAATAGAGGTATTTAATGTAACATAAGGACTCAATACCATCATAAACATGAATCACAAGTTCAATTAAGTCAATGCCCTTTAATTACATGTAAACAATTCACTATGAATATGTTTATGACTATATTTGGCATAAAACTACATGTATGTATAACCATATGAGTTCAACATGGAACAAAATCAAAGACCAAGATGTAATTCCTCCATACAACTCCAATTGATTCCCAAAACAACAAAATAATAAAAGTTGCTTTCCAATTAAACAATTTCCACCCACACAATTTCAATTACAAACCCTAATCACATGAATATAAAAGAAATCTTTACTCAAGTCCAAGTGAGGGTTATTTTAGGTGGATTAAACCTACCTTGAGCTCAAATCACCACAATCTCTCTTAATTCTCCAATGTCCCATCTTGTTGAAGCTCCTCCTCTTGTTCTCCCTCTCTAACTCTCTCTCTTTCTCTCTCTGTCTCTCTCTCTCTCTCTCTCTCTCTCAGGAGATATTTTCATATGATGAGTTTTCTAAGTTAAGAGGTTAAAAGAGGTATATAAGAGTCATAAAAGAATTGACAAAAGAAATTTAATCAGTTTAATCATTCCAAATCAGATTTTTACAAAAATTCTTATTATGATTTAAAAATCATGCTGATCTCAATTATAAAGTCAATTTTAGATTATCAAGCTTTTAAGGCTTCCAATTACTGATCCAAACATCACAATTGTAACAGATATTTCTCATGATTGACAGATATAAATCCATAACCATGTAATTCACACAAATAAACTTAATTTCTCATGAAATTTCACATTAAGCAGATAAATGCACATAATAAGAGACCGAAAGCATACTAGAAAACATATAGGAGAGTTGGGTCATTACAGTTCTATTCCAAAAACACTGCTGCTCAATTTTACAAAAGTGGCTGGCAGGCCAGAAGTGGTGGCCGGCCGGCCACAAATGGTAGCATGCCGGCCACTGATGCTTGGCTTCCCCTGCTGCAATAAAAAGCATATAGAGCACAAATAGGGTATTCTCAAGGTTTGTTTGTTCACCTGACCCCTCCTTATCATCAAAATAGCTCAAAGGAGTGGCAAGCTTAATTCATAAACCATCAATCAATGCAATTTCATTGCATGATGGCCTATGAACCAAGGTGTATGACTTTAATAAATGCAACAAAAAATACTCTCAAACCTTCTCCCTATCATGAATTGATCAAGGGAAGTGCTTAACCTTGGAAGACTTGAACCATTTCATCACTAGCAAGTACAAAATGCCTCAAGTTTCCATGTGTTCAATTAACGTCCGATTGAACACCAAGTTGATTATTATCTTGCATCATTATAATCCTCATTTTATTACTCCATTTTAATTACCAACCATTCCTTAGCTAATTGAGTCCAAAAGTGAGCTTTAAGTCCTCTAAAGGAAAGGAGCACCAAACCAAGTGTTTGCTTTAGGCATGAGAGAAGTGTCATGCCGTTGGTAATGAACCCCCAAAAGGATTAAACTATTAAGCACAAGACCTTAATCTCAAGCTTAAACAAACAAGTAGCTTGAAACAACTTTCAAAGCAAAGAAAAAGCCAAGAAAGAAGGCAGGTTGCAGAGGTGATTAAAGGTGATCACAAGTATGAAAAGCAAGAAATAAATGCTATCAACTCAAATAGGTTGGTGGCTAAGGCCCAAACCACCAAGCCCATGAGGACAATTACACTACAAGCATGCAATACAAGGCTCAAATGCAATGAACAACTAAAATCAGTCCTAAAACAACGTTAAAGTAGTCCTAAACCATGCTAGAATTAAGACAAAAAAAAAAGCTAGAACAATAAGCTAAAACATGGAGCATGTTAAGCTACTAAGCAAACACAAGGAGGGGAGGCTACCCCCTCAATTTTTAGGACTTCAAAACAAAATTTTTAGCCTCTGAAAAACTCTGAAATTCAGTGGTAAAAAGCTCAAAAAAAGTTGAGAAAAGAATGGGAAACACAAGGGTAAAAGCTTAGAGAGCAAGGTTCAAAGAAAGGTGATTAACCCCTCCACCTTTGGTAGCTTTAAACCACAAGTTTCAGCCCATAAAAATAGTCCAAAAACAGTTCAAAAATAGCAAGAAAAGATAAGAGAGAAGTAGTGTAGAGATTCTCAAAATTATACCTCTTGAAGCAAAGTTACTCTTTTATTCACAAACCACAAAGCTTATACTCTTAAGGGCTGAAATTTGGACTCAATAATCTCAGCAAGGAGAGCTCCAATATTGGTTTAGGAGGTGTTTGGGTAAGGTGTGTGTGTTGCAAGATAGAGATAGAGAGAGAATTTTAAGAATTGGGACTTTTGGAAATTTTTGTAACCTAAAAACATGAGGGAAAGTCAAGTATATATAGAAAAACATGAGCCTTAGTCGAAAATATCTATATATAAACAGCTGGAGCTTTTGAGGGACAGCTGGCAACAAATATCTGGGCTTTACACAAGTGGCCGGTAGGCCAGAAGTAGTGGCATGCCGTCCACAAATAGTGGCTAGCCGGCCACAACAATCTGTTTCTAGGCCTAACTCCAAATGGGCATATCTCCTTCATTCGAACTCGGTTTTAGGTGATTTTTTAGTCTAAATTGAAGCGCCAGAAGCCTGACTCCAATGGTAGAAACCTCACATCTAAATTATAAGTGTAAAAAGAGATATTCCTATTTTACTGAAGGTTGTTCATTTCTATCTTAACCGGATTGATGCCTAACTTCAAACAGTCATATCTCCCTCATCTGAACTTAGCTTCAGGAGATTATTAAGTTTAAATTGAAGCCCCAGAAGTCCACTTTCCAATGGTGGTGGCCTTACAACTAAATCCTAAGTGTAGGAAAAGGTATACCTATTTTAGTGAAGGCTGACCAGTTTTCCCTTAACGGTTTCATGCCCAACTTCTTTCCCAACTAGTTTTCTTCCCTCTCCTCCAATTTTCTTCAACTCCAAACCTATAAATAAGAGGTTTTAAAGATTTTTCAAAGAGTTCACATTCCTTTCCTTTTATTTCCACTTTGTTTGTGCTCGGTTTACCAAAAAGTGTAATTTTTAACAAAATGCGAGCCTTGGAACATCGTAGAAACTTTTGGGAAAAATATTTTGAATGAGAGATTTTTATGATCCAAAGTATTCTTGGTCAAAATGGGGTGTAAGGCTGGGATTTAGAAGCTCGTCTTGCTGAAGAAATCAAACGTTTGTATAGCATAACTTTTATCATCAAGTGATCAACCTGAGGCGCCCAAGTCTTAAGTGTGGTTAAAAATGGGGTGTCTACAGTTGCCCCTCTTTGACAATGCTCAAAGTCATGAAACGACGTGAGTGAATATCAAAGCCCGAAGATAACCTATTTTGACAAGGCCGTAAGACTTGGGCAAACAAAAAAAATGCAGATGTAGTTATTTGAACCTGAGGGTTGCCTACATATCCCTTTGCAAGAAATCAAACCATGGTAGTTCAGGGGCAGAATGCAAAATGATACACGATGTAATAAAACAATGTAATGATATACAGTGCAATGCAATAATATAATCAAACCACAAGCAGTGCATAACACATAAATACCATAAAGGGATGGAGATGCAAAATCAAACTACGTTTTATATAGAAAAGAAGTGGGCACAGCCAAATGACGCCTAACACAGGCTAAGTGCCTACATCCTCAATGCTGACCTCAGCACAGTATGGATGCTTACACATAACAGAACCATGTTTTAACGTGAAAGGGGTGCGAGCACATGCAAAACTATGTTTTTCGTAGAAAGAGAAAGAGTAATTGGGTGGTATGATATAAGTGAGGAATGATCTGCTGGGAAAAGATAATGATCCTAAATCTCGAATGCAACAAGAGAAAGTATAATGTAATGGATGCAATGGATGATGTGAAAAGGGGTGTAGGCCGAACCGCGTCTTACCTAGAAAAGTTTTGGACACAAAACAAATCACATCTAATACAGAAAAGGTGTTGACATCCTCAATACTGGACACAGCGCAGAATGTTTACTTACACATGACATAATGCAGTAGATGCAAAATTTATATAATCAGAACATTTATTTAAATATCTACTTTGTTTGAGGACGCAAACTTGACCAATAAGAAAAAAACGTTATAAATATAATCATAACACTAACTCAAAAATGTGAACCACTTATTCATTACAATATATAAGAGTTTTAGAAACTAAATATTTTAATCTGTAAAAGTAAAAACTTTGATACAAAAGATATTTTGGGACCAATTTTATCGTGAGGATTGTCGCTAAAATGTCGTCTTAAAAAGTCAAAAATAGGGCTTTTAGTAACCAAATTTTGAAAATATCACTAATAAATAGACTTTTAGGGATAAAATAATTTGGTCTCAAATGGTTTTTTTTTTTAGACAAAAAATTTGGTTCCAAAACGATAATAATTCATCACTAATGTTCAATTTTCGTTACTAAAAATACAATAACACTTTTCGCAACCAAAATATTTGATTCGTAACAAATAATTTTGTCCCTAAATTTTATTATCTAAAACCTTAATTTTTTGTAGTGATTTATTTCATTGGTCCAAAGTGATTCTGAGGTAACCCATAATGAGATCACTGTAACAGTCATGGATTCTATTTGCACCTAAAAAATAATTTAGTACGCTTAATTTTTTAGTACTCTCTGTTAAATTATTTAAGGTTATAATTTACTCTCAATACACGTTATATTTTTCACTAAAATTATAATTTGTGATATAATCAAACAATAAACAAATCAAAAATCCCAAATTACATCATTTTGAAAAACTTTTTAAAAAAATCTCAAACAAATTTCTCATTACAGGGAATGACAACATACAGGTTTCTCATTCATTTTCTTCACATAAAGGAGGCAACAGCACCAGCAAAAGAGAACGAGGCCGGCAAACCCTCAACCCTCGTATTATGTGGGTTCATTTTCCTGAAAAATTATGAATTAGATTTTCTGCAGCCACGAAGCTGCTGTTTTTGGAGAAATCCTATACTTTTTCTTTTTCGTACACCCTCTTGTGTTGTCCTACTTGAAGGAAATGACAGACATTGTTTGTTATTTGGAAATACTTCACAAAGTGTTATAATCGTGTGGTTTGGTGTGCATTAATTAAGATTGTATTGAAGTCCTACTAGTATGTCTATTGAAGTGGCTTTGAAGAAGGAATCGTGTGGTTTGGTGTGAAGAAGAAGATGTAGAGACAATAATTGAAATTTAGAGAAGCAAATAAAAAGACTTGAAGAATATGTACAAGTGTTGAGAGTGTACCATGAGAAAAAATATATATTGTATTTTAGAATTTAATGTGTATTGTCCTTATTAGTAAATTTACATTATAGTGTAATAGGAACTAAAATTTTAAAAGAACAGTACTATTTACACCTACCTTTTTTCTTAGGACTCCCATCTTTTTTATTTTTTATTTTTTAATTCCAATTTTGTCCAAACATTAAGTTCCAAATTTACCCTCATTCCTAACCTTCTAAACCTAATTTTTCAAACCCTAGATCATCTCCGGCTACAGCATTCTTCCTTTGGCAACCTTCAATCGCTCTACTGCACCACCGTTACCGCTGCTCTTCTGCTGCCACCGTCGCTACCTTTCCGATAGAAATCCGCCGAAACCACCAACACCCAAAAAAAAAGAAAAAAAGAAAAAAAAAGATAGAAAGAATTAGAGAGAAGAGAAGTAGCGGCGGCAAGGCAACCCACCGTCTCTTCAGCAGCTCCTACCCTCGCTGCTGCAATCCTAATATTCTCCTCTAGCAGCTCCTTCTTCTTTCTCTCTCTCTATTGTGCAATTTAAAGGCAATCGATTTCGGAGGTCGCGGAGGTGATTGCGATCACTAGGGTGGTGCTTGCACATATTTTTATTAAGTTCATGTAGACAGGTGGACTAATTAGATGGTAACACATGGCAATGTCAAAATGAGAGTTTTTCATCAGTCAAAGGTCAAGTGGCATTAGAGGGGTTGATCATTGTGGTAACCCAACCCATACTATGCTTAATTATACATGTGATTATGTGTTTGATATGAACTTGCAAGTTGGGATATGTGAATTATGTGAATTTAGAATAATATCTGTTGAACATAGGAATATCTGTTGCAATTACAATTTTGAACTGAAATTGAAAGCCTTAGAGACGCGATAAACAAAAACCGACTTCATATATGTGATTAACATGATTTATAGAGCTTACGGTGATATTTTGAAAAACTATGATTCGTAATGAATAAATTAAGATTTTTGGGTTAAGTTGTATATGGTTAGCCTATTTTGTTCTTCATTTGTTAGAAGAGAGCTCCAAAGAGTGAGTTAGAGAGAGAGAAAGAGAAGAAAGCTAGGGATTTGAAGGGAATCAAGGGGCAAACCATAGATTTGAGTTAAGGTGTGGAAATTTATTTACCAACTTTGTCTCTAACTCACCTTTGTCAAGAAATCATAAAGAAATTAGAAATTGTGAACTAGGGTTTTGAGCTGTGTAGTGACTAGAGGTAAAGGTATGAAATTGAACCCTAATCTCTACACCTTTGTTTGATTTGAGTTTATTCTTATGATTGATCCATGAAACAAACCCTAGATGGTTCATATAAACAAGATTTGCGAGAAAATCATTCATGAATATATGTATTTTGAACTTGTGTATGTAAAACCATGAAATTGTGAAAAGATGAGACCATGAAGTTGATATTGATGCAAGATTAATAAGTTTAATGTGGAATTACACTTGTATCATGTTTATGTATCATGTTTTTAAGTGAGTTTTTCCTTGATTTGAGCTTGGAAATGAGTTTGGAAGGTTTGACATTTTTGGCCATTTTCGGACTGTCTGTGTGTGCCCAGACAGCTCGTGCGGCCACGAGCTTCGCACGAGCGGTCCATGCCTTGAACCAAAACTGGACAGCACTGTGCGGTTGAGCAGCTGTAATTTCCACATGTGCGGAGCCAGACCGCTCGAGCGGTTGGACTGGCCACACATGTGGCTAAGCAGGGGAAAAAGTCTTGTTTTTTTGTATTGATGCTCCCGACCTCCAGAATGCATTTCCAAGCTTATTCAAACCCTTTTAGGAGCTAAATGATGATTAGGAACCATTAAAAATGGGTGTGAATCACTAAAAGAAAGTGTACATGATATGAATAAGGGTGTAAATCTGGTCCGGTCCGGCCCTGCCCAACCCATTCGGGCCTCGTGGGCTTCTGCCAAAATTCAGGTCGAGCTGGGTGTAGCTCGACTTTTTGCGCTCCTTTTGGAAGACGAATAAGCCCTACAGTATCAGACTCCCGCGGTTCTGAATATGATCTCACAAGTGCAATGTGAAATAGATAAACACTAAAGAGTCCAAATCCAGCAAATCTTTTGAAAAATCGATTTTGAATGAAATTGCCAAAAATGGACTGTTTTTCCAGATACAGAGTCGCCACCTAAATCTTTTTGAAAAATTTAGGAAACCCATGACTATTGCCAAAGGCCACGTGTCCATCATTACCAAGATTGTTTCGGCTTAGGAACTTAGGTACGAGAAGGGAAGGTTATGAATTAAGCACCCACGCTCACCCAATCAAAGATCGGCCTCTACTAATCATGATGTGATTCTTATTTACATTATATGTTCTTGTTCCGATTTATTAGGCTAACTTACTAGGTGTAGCGCACACACGTATAGACTAAGTTGCAAGAATTGGAACACTTGATCACATGTTTGTTTTAGAAAATTGTTTCGAATATTTACCACTTGAAAAAGTGATCGCATATGTACATTATTCAAATTATTCCAATTCAAGCAATTAGCTTTCATCTACAGGCATTCAAGCAATTTATCACTTAAGTAATTAGCCTCATGGCAAGCATACTAGACATGGTAACAATCACATACATGCGATATGCTAAATCACAAAAATGCTCAGCTCGTGCTTCAAGGCAAGCCAAAAGAAACAAAAGAGTTAAAAAACATGTCTGTCCTTAACTAATACAACATGACTAATGCAACACATGCAATAATACAATTAATAGGCTCGGCTACTAATTATGTCATGTGAGTCAATTTGATAGCATGCGGTTTAAACACGTATTCAGCGAAGTATTTAAACAAAAATGCATTGTTAAAATGATGAACTGAGTCTCGAAGCACGCAAAACAAGTGGATGCAAATCATGGAGTATGCTAAAAGAAACATGATGCTCTAAAACTAACCATCATAAGCAAGTAAATAAAAGGGTGAAAGACGTGGGGTTAGAAGATATACACATTATTACAATTGTGCCCTCATGCAGGAGAGTCCGAATAAACTAACTAGCTATTATAAAACGAATTAACTAACTATGCTAGCTAGTTATTACAACATCACAACTAATTAACTATTCTAGCTAATTATTACAAATTGGAACTAACTAATTAATTATAAAATTCTAATTAGCTACCTAATTAATTACAACATGAAATAAAGTAACTAAATTAACTAATTAGCCCCGGGAAGCGAGAGATGCTCATGCATGCGCGGATTTCCACCTGAAAAGCACACTGTTATGCTGTTAGAATGCTTCTGTTGCACAGTAAAACATCTTTCACCTCAGCCACTGCTCTGTTCTTGTCAAGACCCAAACTCACCCCTAAAAGTTTGGGCATGACCAACTTGATAACGGTCTCAAAACTCAATAAATATACATTATGGGGCCTGAACGGAAGCGATTATTAACTTAAAATAACATCCATTGAGCTTAAGCCTACATGCCAGCATCATAAAGCATTCATCATATAGTCCAATGCAAAAAGGGCATACACATAGGAGATAGTTATACACATACAAATATACAACCCCATCCCCACAACTAGGGTACAACAAAAACAATGATAGAGAAGGATGTATACAACTAATAACAGTTGTGTAGACGTCCCCGAACGTCCCGGGAGAAATCCCGTTTTGTTCATTTGGGCTTGCTACAGTTCGGACTCAAAGTTACGGTTCTGAATCTAATCTCACAAAGTGCAATGCATGATCGATAAATCACCAAAGAGTCCAAATCCAGCAAATCGTTTTGAAAAACTGATTTTTAGAAAGAAGTGCCAAACATGGACTGCTTTGCCAGATACAGAGTCGCCACCTAAATGTTTTATTTTGGGAAAATTTAGGAAACCCTGACTCGTGCCTAAGGCCACGTGTCCATCATCACCAAAGTTGCCTCAGCTCAGGAACTTAGGTACGATTGGGGAAGGTCATTTCATGAGCACCCCCGCTTGTCCGATCAAAGATCGGCCACTACTAAGCATGATATCTTGTTTTTGAAAACACGTGCTCTTATTCTGGTTATTAATCTAGAATTACTATGTGATGCGCACAGTATATAAGTATAGACTAGATTGCCTCAGTTGGTACAAAGCATCGCATATCCGTTTGTTTTGAAAATGGATTGAAGTTTGCTACTCGCAAGTAGGCTAAAACACGGGCTTCGACGAATTATTCCAATTCAAGCAACCCAACCTTCACCCACAGGCATTCAGGCAGTTATATCATATAAGCACATAGCCTCATGGTAAGCATGCTATCATGGCAGTCACTCACACGCATGCAAGGATGCTAAAGCATAAACACTTACCGAGTACTCTGAGCCAAAGAAAGAAACTAATTAGAAAATATGCATGAATCCTAACTATGCTGAGATGCCTAATGCAACGCATGCAAGAATGCAACTAAGATAGGCTCGGCTATTCTAAGATGGCATATGAGATGTTACAGATAACATGTATTCAACTTGGAATTAAAATACGATGCAGTTAGTATGATGCGCTGAGCCCGGTGCATGCAAACAGATGAATGGATGCAAACATACGAGCATAAGGATGCTAATTGAAACGTGCCTTAAAACTAACCATCATAAGCTGGTAAATAAAAGGGAGAAAGACGTGGGGTTGGAAGACATACATCACTCACACACACACACTTATTACAACATTGCCCTCTCTCGGTCCAAATAAATAATACAAACCGAATAATTAATCAACTACCCTGGCTAATTAAATATTACAAAACCGTTAATTAACTAACAAATTAATTACAAAACAATATAAGTATGAAATTAAAGAGGCTGCCGCAGCTCTACCTCGAAATGGTTGGATGATGCATGCTCGATCCGCCTTGCCCGGAAACCCGTTGCCATGCCACATGTTGCCTCTGTTTGCACTGTTTTACGCCTCTGAAAACTGTACAAGTCCCAAAGCTGCTTCTAAAACACTCCCTAAGCATTGTGTGATGCCACCGGCCAAATGATAGGACCACCGGCCATGGAAATATGGTCATCGGCTAGAAGTGGGGCCATCGGCTGGATATTGTTAGCTGGCCGGCACTAAATGTGGCCGACCGACCATCCCTTCCTGCAAAATTTTATTTTTGCTGCAGCAGAGGACAGACAGTGCATGACAAGGAATTTATAAGACAATGTGTGCACTACCACCCTCCCTATCATGCTATGAACTCAAGGGAGTGTGGCTCTCGACCCTCGAGCCACCAATCACGCATTTCGATGCATGATGGCCAAGGAACCGAATTGCACAACTTAATATAGAATGAATGCACATATGAACATATAAATGCCTAAACTCCATCATATGTAGTCAAGAGTGTCGGCAGCCAGGAATCGAGGCATGTTTCATCACTTTGAGTATGAAACGCCCCTCGTTTCCCGTGTTTGGGCTAACTTCTATCCCAAACACAATGCAACAAACATGGCATGTACTAATGCAACTCTAGCAGGCAATCCTAATGCAATGCCACTTAGCCTTGCAAACATGCAAAGGATGAACATGCAAACATGCACCTAGCGTGCACAATGCTAAAACTACATGGCATGCACAATGCTCATGACACTTAGCATATACAATGCACCTAAGAACTAACATACACAATGAAATGAACAAGGCATGCACAATGCAATGATCAATCATGCGACAATGTGGCATACTCAATGCTATGGAATACAATGGCATACTCAATGCAAAAATAGACTTAAAACAAAATGAATGGGCCTCAACCACACCCAAATCAGTGGCCAATGGATGATGAAATCAAAGCAACAAGACACACACAAGCATGCACAATGCAAAGGCTCCAAGCCAAGGGCACACGATGCAACTCTCCAAGAGCATGGCAAGGATGAAATATGGCATACAATGACAAATATTCCAGCTCTAAAATGGCATACAAAAAGGCTCCGAATCATGCAAACGACTCACACAATGCACGTTGGAAGGCTCAAGTACCGAAACTAGTGAAGCACATTACACTAGAAGTATGCAAAGCAATGCTCAAATGACCAAACCAACTTCTAACAAACCTTATGCAGGTCCAAAACAGTGGCAAAATGAGCTAAAATGATGGCTTGACATGCACCAAAATGAAGCTCATGCAATGGCTCACAAATGGGGTATAAAAGCACAACTCTCAAACACATTGAAGGCACGATAAACATGAGAATATGGCACACCTATAAACTCTGAAATATCATATTCAATGATACCAAAACACTAAAATGCCTCAAGCAACACATGCAAGGGACCCCAAAACTCAAAGGTAAGCAAGGCTATTACACTATAACCATGCATGGCAAGCACCAATCGACCAAGAGGCCTAAAAACAGAGCTAAGGCAGCCCAAAATATGAATAAAACATGTTTGGAGTGTGGCCAAAAGGTGCTAGAATAGAGGGCCAAAACAACATGCAATGTGAGCTAGTAAGCATGATTTACACTACAAGCCTATGAAACATGTGAGGGGCCACCAAACCAGCCAAAAACAGAATCATGGCATGCCAAAATATGACCAAAAACTCACTGAAACATGGTCAATACATGCAAGAATGACATGCTCCTTTGATAAGCTATGAATGGGATTGCTCTACACATGCAAGAAGCAAACAAAAGGTGGCCAAAAAAACTATGGACAGAGCCTAGGCAGGTCTCAAAAATCACCAAAAAGATCCTGAACCAAGGCTTGGAAGTATGAAAATATGGGCTTCTTTGAAAGGCCAAATATGCAAACAAACAAGGCCAAAGAGAGAGGGTCACCCCTCTCTGATTTTGGCCCTCAAAACCACAAAACCACCACTGAAAATCCACTGGATTTCAGTGGTAGGAAGGCCAAGCAAAGACTATCTTGAATGCCTTATGGCATGGCACAAAACAAGGCCAAAACAAGCATGCAAGAGGGTAGATGACCCCTAACACCAAAATGATCTTAAACAAACATGAAAAACACTTAAATATGAAGCTTTTTTCAATTGACAACAAAGCTCAAATATGTATGCAAATAAGGCTAAGAGAAGGATCAAGATAATGCTTAGAAAAGGGAAAATGAGTTACCCTTGTAGCTCAGCAAAGACAGCAGCTTCTTGGACCAAAAACCAGCCCTTTCAGACCTCTCAAGACCCTCCAAGAACCTTAGAACAATGGTGGAGGTGTGTGCTTAAGAGTTGTGGTGCGAAGGGGTCAAGAACCAACACTTTCTAAGCTTAAATATAGAGATATAGAGAGAGATACAACCCTTGTGCCTTAGACAATTTTTTTCAACCTCTCTAAAGGAGAGGGAGGGCCTCTCTTATAGAGAAACAAGAGGGTTCAAGCTTCTTGGAGAAGCTAGGGCAAAGGTTCAAGCTTCTTGGAGAAGCTAGAGCAAAGGTTCAAGCTTTCTCAAGAAGCTAGAGCAAAGGTTCAAAAGGTTCAAGCTTTCTCAAGAAGCTAAAACAAGGGTTCAAAAGGTTTAAGCTTCTTCAAGAAGCTAAAACAAGGGTGCGAATCCTCCATACACGTGTATGGAGGGCAGGGTTTGTGCTTACCAGCTGGCACAGCTGGCATGCATAATGCTTAAAAAAAAGGCAAAAAAAAGGTCTCGGCCAGAAAAAGTGACCGATCGACCAAAATAATGGCCGGCCGACCAAGAACATTGCCGACCGGCTAACACCTTTGGACGATAGCAAGAAAACAGGGCTGATGGTCTCAAGCCATGGCCGGTGAGGTGTGGGGATGGCCAACAAGCCATTCCCTGCCCTTAGAAGCAAAAACACAAATGTTTGGTCCACAACCAAGCACAAAACAAACAAGTCGAGAGGTCTTGAGGTAAGGCGTGCAACCGAGACCTCTGAGAACTCAAAACGAACACAAACATGGATGATCATCGAGTGTTCAAACGATGACGTCCACGTCTTGAGGAAGGTCAAAAATGGGGTGTCTACAGTTGCCCCTCTCTGACAGAACTCGAAAGTCATAACAATGACGGGAGTGAATGTCAAAGCCCAGAGATGACCCATTTTTTACAAGGCCGGAGACTTGGACAAACAAACAAAATAATATAGATGTGCCCGCAGGCTGGGGCAAAATGCAAATGGCATGCACGATGCAAGAGCATAACTTATGATTATGTAAAGAGGGCTATAACGAAACAATTATGCAAAATAAATGCAACGTTTTAAGCGAATGCTATGCAAGCAAGTAAACACAAACCAAACTACATCTCATGCAGAAAGGATGTAAGAAAATTATGCAATCTTAACCACGCACCACGTAGGAAAGACTAAGAGCGACCATTGGGGACACCCGAGGTCTCAAACAAGATCCCGACACGTTGCACGCGAAAGGAAAAAGAGTGGCACAAGCATTGGAATATTTTCCAAATGCTCTTAACCAAAGAGAAACATAGGGACATATCCCGGTGTTTCGGAAAGGTATAAGCATTGGAACGTATTCCAAATGCTCTTAACCAAAGAGGGAGAAACATAGGGACGTATCCCGGTGTTTCAGAAAAAGAAGGAGAAACATAGGGACGTATCCCGGTGTTTCGGAAAGGTATAAGCATTGGAACGTATTCCAAATGCTCTCAACCAAAGAGAAACATAGGGACATATCCCGGTGTTTCGGAAAGGTATAAGCATTGGAACGTATTCCAAATGCTCTTAACCAAAGAGGGAGAAACATAGGGGCGTATCCCGGTGTTTCGGAAAAAGAAGGAGAAACATAAGGACGTATCCCGGTGTTTCAGAACAAGGAGAAGAAACATAGGGACGTATCCAGGTGTTTCAGAAAAGGGGAAGAAACATAGGGACGTATCCCGGTGTTTCAGAAAATGGGAAGAAACATAGGGACGTATCCCGGTGTTTCGGAATGGCTCAAGCATTGGAACGTATTCCAAATGCTCTTAACCGAAAAGGAAGAAACATAGGGACATATCCCGGTGTTTCAGAAAGAAGGAGAAACATAGGGACGTATCCCGGTGTTTCAGAGAGGGAAGGAGAAACATAGGGACATATCTCGGTGTTTTAGAAAGAAGGAGAAACATAGGGACGTATCCCGGTGTTTCGGAACAAGGAAAAGAAACATAAGGACGTATCCCGGTGTTTCAGAAAAGGGGAAGAAACATAGAGACGTATCCTGGTGTTTCAGAAAGAAGGAGAAACATAGGGACGTATCCCGGTGTTTCAGAAAAAGAAGGGTGCAAAACAATGCAAGTGGAAAGTGCGTGACAACGCAAGTGTGGAGGTGTGCATAACAATGCAGGTATAGTGCATAATAATGCCACTGAAAGAGTACATAGCAATGCAGGCAGAGTGTGCATAACAATGCAAAGAGAACGGTGCATAACAATGCATTTCAGTGCAACATCAACAGCATGTTTGAAGTAAACTACTGAATAAGGAAATACACGCCTTAATGAGACTAATTCAAACGCAACATCCGATTTACCTCTCAAAGGACTTGGCAACACGCTCAACTCAAAAGGGTATACCCTGTTTATATTGGGAAGAGGTAACATCTGCATGTGAAACCCTCAGGTGCTGCTTAAACTGCCATTCTGACTTGAAGCAAGCTTACACTTGGGGTCGAGATACACTCATACTCCAGAGAAACGGCGAGGCCTGAGAAGGTGCACCTAGAATGCAGCCTCGGGATTTGTTGGAGTTGAAACATGCTAAGATGCTCCACATTTTCCTTCTTTTCTTTTGCTTTGCAACCTGGAACCTATAGCTTCAGATAGGTCCTGATTCTACTGCTTTGAGATGACTTAGGTTGAGCCCTGCGGTTTTATGAAAGAACAAATTCTGTTTCGTACAAATGTGGAGAATGGCACAGCACTCTGAGCACAAAACGATTCATTTTTAAAATTGAGAAATGAATTCTCGACCGGGTATTGAGCCCACGACTGAACACAACACACCACGACTCACCAAAGAAAAACAAAAGGTAAACAACCTAAACACATCTATTGACACTCGAAACGACTCAAAACAATAATCGAAACAAAACAAAAAGACACGACACTCAGATGTGTTCCAAAGACAAGGGACCTCTCAGATCACGAGGGGCCAGTTTCTCTGGGTATTGTTTCCCACCCTTTCTCATTTGTGATTCTCACATCACTCTGGCACTCAATCTTTATTTTTCTGAAAAAGCCATTTTCTCACTTTTTCTCTCATCGTACATCTCTCTATTCTTCAATCTCTCATTTTTCATCCCTCCCCTGGGTGGTTGATGGATAAGCAGGAAGTTGTGGGTTCTTGCCCCTGGTATTCTACCAGATTCTCATTCTTGTTCACAACAGTGAGTTTCTCCCACAGAGGGGTTGCAATGCGACCAAACACGCAGCAGATCTGCAACTGACATCAGTTGATGATGCTCTGCTGGGGAGTTTGGATGTGATCAAATCTGTCTAGATGAGGGAGTGGAATTTCTTGATCCATTCCAATTCGTGCTTCACACTTAGCTTGATACCTCGCTACTTGGAGGGTGAGAGAGCTTTTAGCCCTTTGTTGTTAACTTCAGTTACGCCTCGTTTTGGCAGGTAAAGTGCCCTTCTGGCAGGTAGAGTGCCCTTTCCGGCAAGTATGTTGACAATGGGGAAAAGACAGAACACCTGACTTAACTGTGCCCCTAGTTCATCATTTTGACCATTTTTTGTTTTGGCTTTCTACTAAAACAATTTTGACCAATATGAGAGTTAGATTAACATACTTGTTCAACTTTTTGATTTGAAATCACGCAAGTTAGGTTATGAGCACTGAAAATTTTCCTTTTTTGGGTCCAAGAAATGGTCCTGTTTTGGAAAAGATGGAATAATTTTCAAGAGAATATTAGTCAACCTCATTAAAAATTCTCAAAAACTATTTTTGCAAACGGCCACCGCTCAAGGAGCATGGAACCCACTCTTGAGATGTACAACCTCAGATCCATAACAATGGAAAATTGCCTCTTGTCTGAACGTCACTGCATGGCAACTAAAAGTTGCCCCTAGTCTGAATAGCACCGCAGCACTGCACGGCAACGGAAAGTTGCCCCTAGTCTGAATAGCGCCGCAGCACGTGGCAACCAGACCTCACAGTGACAATTATAACCAAATTCTCGGATACAAAGAAGACAAAGATAACCAGAACCATCACATGGACACAGTTGAATTTGAAGTGTTTTACGGCTGGACTTCAGAATGAAGTTGCCTACGTATCCCAAAGATGGGAATCAAGCCTTATATAGTTCGGGGGTAAGGTACACTCAGGTATTAACCTCTCCTTTTGCGCTCTAACTTTTCCCAAGGCCGCCCTTTCTGGGTTTTCAACCTTGCGAGCTTTGTTCTTCTTTTCTTTTTAATTCTTTTCATTTCTTTTCTTCTTCTTTTTTTCTTTTTCATCTTTTCTTTTCATTTTCTTCATTTTTGTTCTTTTCTTTTTTTTTTTGATTCTTTGCATTTTTCTTTTTTTCTTTTCTTTGCTCTAACTTTTGCTTGGGTCACCCTTCTGGGTTTTCAGCCCAACGAGCCTCTCAAGGGTAAAAGTGTAGCTTTGTCCATGTCAAATGGTTTTGAGATCTCAAAGCCATCTGAATCCAGGAGAAAGGCTGTTGCTCGCTGATGATGTAGGAGTCCATCCAATGGGGGGCTGAATTGCCCCCAGTGTCATGGATAGGAACTCAGTTGACGTTCAGCAATACTTTCTTCTTTTCTCCCTTTTGGGATTTGGCATTCTTGCCGATCTTTGTTAGCTTGAGAAAAGTCCCAATTTTTCCATCTTCGAGCACATCTGAAATTCTTTTGCCCCTAGTTCGAGGGCTGCTTCTGATCTAGCTTCGCAAGCTTCTTTTGATGACACCTGATCTTCTTGATCTGACCTTCCTCGCCCCTAGTTCGTGGGCTACTTCGAATCTGGCCACACAGGCCTCACATTGTGGTTGACCATTGAACATTCTCAGTTAAGGTTCAAGGTTTTGAAGGTAAAAGGGGTCGAGACTTGAGGCTGAGAGCGATCCTAAGCTATACAATCTCAAGAGCGATTCTACACAAGTCTTCGTAGGACCGCGTAAAACATTTTTTGAAATCTTTTAAGAGAGCGACAAATCGCTTGTGCTGAAGACAGTGCAGAACCAATCTGGATCAAGCCAGGATCCTTCTTAGTACTCACATTAACAAACATGATCTCATTCATTAAGGGCTTAGCACGCCTCTCTTTCTCTCAATTGATCAAATTTTTGCAAATCCCGAGGAATTCCTTCCTCTTCGTTTTCATCACAATGTTTAAAAAGTTTTTTTTTGAAAAACTTAGGTCATGCAATAATTCAAGGCACAGAAGAGCAGATGGAATGCACTGTTGTTTCATTCTAAACTTGCTGGCACAACAAGCTCAAAGTAGAAATAAGCGCAAAAACATTAAAAACACTGTTGCTTCATTTAGATCTTCTAGTGCAACTGGCTCCATGACAGAAACAGACTCAAAAGAAAGTGTAAAAACAAACACAAAACAAAACAGTGATATCTGAGGTAACACCCCCGGAATCACTCGACTCCTATACAATAGGATTGACTCGATACAACAAGACAGACCCCACTGACATAGTACAAAAAGACTGACTATATACAAGACAACAAAACTGACTAAATACCCAAGTTAGAAAGTACAAAAACCAGCATTCGCAAATGCTCAAATCAGTGCATGCCATACGCCACATCTGGAGTAAATCGAGCGCCATCCGCAGGTGGTTCATCCCTCGATCACGTAGTCACATTATCCCCCATAAGTTCACTGATCAAGTGCCGATAGACTTTGCAAGACTGGTGCGGCGATGACCCTATTGTCAATCAAATTTTGTATCTCGTGGCGAAGACGGACGCAACTGTCGGTGTCATGACCGGTTTGTTGATGGAAAGCACAGTACTTAGCCGAGTCATGCTTTGGAAGGAGAGGATCGGGTGGAGGCCGTTGTTCTAACGGTTTCAGATGTCCTTTCCTGAGTAGGACCCCCAGAGCTTTAGACAAAGGCATATAAAGTGGGGAGAAAATCCTCTTGCCTCGGGGTAGATAGTCCGAGGTTCGGGGGTTTGGATTGGATGTATCGACAAAGGGGGTGGCTGTTTTGGGAGTGGTGGTGACCATTCCAACTTCAGAAGATCTTGCAGCTGCATCACCACTGGTGGTCGCATTCGAACTGCGGGAAAACACCCTCCTAGGCTGCTCCTTCTCCTGGTCAATGAGGCCCTGCCTCATAGCGTCCTCGATTTGCACCCGAATCTCATGTAAATCTGCAAAGGTGGGTAGGGGGAGAACGATCATTTTTTGCATGAGCTTGGGCTGGAGGTTGCGCACAACCATCCGAATCTGATCTTTGTCAACGGGCCTGATGGTCATCATCGAGGCTTTAGCCCTCCAGCGGGTCACAAAATCGAAGAAGCTCTCCTTTGGCTCTTGGCGAGTGACTTCAAGATCACGAGTTATGACCTCGATCTGTGTGTTATAGGAGTATTGAGCAATGAAGGCCTCAGCCATCTCTTCCTAGTTCTGTTTCACAGAGTTCTCCAATTTCGCATACCAGATTGCGGCTATCCCAGACATGGTTCGGCCAAATAGTGACAGCTTCTGGGCTGTGGTCAAGCCCATTGGCCTCAAGATATCAAAAAACAGGTGGAGGTGCACCATTGGGTCTCCAGAACCATCGAAGCGGTCGATATGTGGCATCTTGAACCGGTCCGGCAGCGTCACGGCCGAGTCGGTGTACCCATCCTCAATGTCCAGAATGGACTTCACACCTTGAGATTTCTTGAACAGCTTTTCAAGCTTGCTCACTTTTAATGCAGTGGGGTCCACCTCGAACTCAAAGGGGGAGTCCGGTAGATTGATAGGCGTGGGTGCCTTGGATAGTTGAGGTTGAATCGGGGGCGGAGGTGGCCCCGTTGGGATGTCTGTATCCTCCTGGACATTCTGGACATTTGCCGTCTCCCCAGGTATTGGGACTCTTGGTGGGGGAGGAACCTGGTGTGAAGCAGATGCTCCGGTTTGCTGCTGTAGCCTGGCAATTAACTCTGTCTGTTGAGCCATGACCTCGGCCTGTTGTTTGGCAAATTCGGCTTGACGAACAGCGTCCTGCTGCGTGGCTTTCATACTTTCTTGGAGTTGGCGCATCATCTCCTCCATTCCCGCCATATTGCCCTGATCTAACTGATCTACCGGTATATCTGTCTCTGTGGTAAAAGCAGATATCTCAACCTAACTGCACACAGGTGAGATGGATAATGACTGCTGATCCGAAGACTGTTGAACTGATGATCTGTGCCTGACTGGCCTTTTTACCCTGCCTCTGGCGAAGGAGCACTGATTTGCCCTTGAACTGAATCTCTGACCTGACAAAGTCTATCAGCACAAGTCTAATGTACTGGGGGATATTGGAGCCTTCTGAAGCTATAGTTCCACGACTACCTTGCAAAAGAGAAAACAGACAGCATCTCAGCTTCATTTCACCAGAACAGGTATAAGCATAGTTGGATAACTATATTCGACCACTGATCACTGTTCCCCAAATTACTGCCCCAAAACTGAATCTGATACCCGCAGATATAACTGATTCTCAAAATACTGATGTTGATGCCCGTAGGCCTGATACCCAGTCTTGCAAACTGATACATGCATTCCTGTAGAGACGCACTCTAAAAACACATAGCAAGCAAGTGAGAGCCAAAAACACCCCTATGTTAGGGTAGGGTTTCCCTGTCCTATTTTGTCAAGAGCTAGGGTTCCACTATGCACGCAGCGGTTTCAAACAACATTTGATCGGGTAAGCAACCTGTCCTAGTTTGGAATGGTCACTACGGATTCCGAATATGCACTAGGTCGAATGGTCAAAAAGGGTGCCCCGGTAAAATCGGGGTTTGTGTTCCCGTCGTGGCAGTGCCCGTAACCAGTCAGCCTTATGGCACGCTTCTCAAAGCGAGCCTCCGGCAAACCGTTCAAGAATAGCAGATGGCAAACACGGTGTCTTAGGCGCACCAATGCAAATGCAATGCAAAGAAACACATAAGTGTAATCAAAACAACATATCATGAGTTCGAGTTTGGCATTTCACCTACATCTAACTGCCCTTTCTGCCAAGACCCCCTTGAGAGTCATACCCACCTTTTCTTTAAATGTCCCTTTTCGAACAAAATTTGGGTGACTATTCAGGGAAAGTGCAACATTCAGTGGCCCAATATCTCTTGGCCTGGTACTGTTGAGCTTGCTAATCAGGAAAGTAAAGGTAAATCTTTGAGATCTCTGATTCTTAGATTATCCTTCCTTTGCACTGTATATCATGTTTGGCTGGCTAGAAATAACAGGATTTTCAACAATGAACTTAAACCCGAAGAGGTTGTTATTCAGTCTATCACTCAGATGGTTAGATGCCGCATACTTTCTGTGAACAACATCCCTCGATCTGAGGGTGATAATTGGTATCTTGCTAGTTGGAATTTGCCCGACACAATCTTGAAGCCCCATGTGCCTCGCATGGGTGGGCTGCTGAGTGGTGTGAGTTCCTAAATTGAGAGTCAAGTGTTGGTGAGGAATATATTGTGTGTTTCCTAATTAGTTGTTGCCTGTGCAGAGGTTGCATTGAAGTTTCTTTTTGGAAGTTGAGGGTTGAGTGAACATAGAATTTAAATGTTATACACTGTGAATATTGTGTGTGTTGGTGGGTTGAGTGATGTTAGCAATTATATGTGTATTTTGCTAACCCCAATATATATAGTACAGTTTTATTTGCAGGTTAAGGAAGCTAATTTCGAGAGTAGTGAGACTCTATATTGTGGGTTGAGTGATGTGAGCCTTTATATTGTGGGCACTTTATCCAGGTTGAATTTGTTTCTGGTTCATTGGATGTCTAATTGTGTTGTTACATCTCTATGCTGGCAGGAGAGTTTATTATCGGGTTTGAGGGACATCTTGCTTGTTATCCGTCTTCGACGCTCAGCTGGTTGTCTTGCTCAGTGGTTTGGTGGTGGCTGCATTGTGCGCCCTTCCAGAGGAACTAGAACTTGGTGGTGGCTGCAATCTGCGCCCAGTCATGTTTTAGTGGTGGATCATCTTCTTGCTTTCGTTATTTACTTTTGTATCAGGATGTTATTATCTAATTTTGATGTTATTTTGTGGCTTAAGCCTACGGGTTGTGTAGGTGGTTGTCTTATTTTACTTTTGATTCTCGATACTTTTTACTTCTTTTCCACCCAGACAGGCCATATGGTATATTGTTTTGTTTGCTTAGAGGCTGCTGGGTTTGGATTGGTTCAAGGATAGTTAACTTCATGCACACTGTGATGTGTCCGTTGCTTAGTTTTGGTGCTGTATTGGCTGTAATGTTGCTGAGTTATGTGGGCTGCTGTTATGTCTTCGATTTTGGGTTGTTGGCTTCTCCCCACTGTGTTCATCTCCCCTATCTTTGCTTTGACATGGTTGTTGAACATAGTGTTTTGATGTTGGGCTGTTTCCGCAGGTTTCTTTGGGTTGGTCTGGCTGTGATGATGCTGCCGGTTGTTTCTTTAGCTTAGTCCTATCTTGGTTTGCGGTGTTTATTTTTCTGGTTTGGTTTCGCTGTGTATAGCTTTGGTTTAGGGCCTGGGGCATGCCCCTTGTAAGCTTGTATATTTTCTGTTTTATTTATGTCTTATTTACCCAAAAAAAGTTCTCTAAATCCCCAGCAGAGTCGCCAGAAACTGTAGACGTCCCTGAACGTCCCGGGAGAAATCCCATTTTGTTTATTTGGGCTTGCTACAGTTCGGACTCAAAGTTACGGTTCTGAATCTAATCTCGCAAAGTGCAATGCAAGATCGATAAATCACCAAAGAGTCCAAATCCGGCAAATCGTTTTGAAAAACTGATTTTTAGAAAGAAATGCCAAACATGAACTGCTTTGCCAGATACAGAGTCGTCACTTAAATGTTTTATTTTGGGGGAATTTAGGAAACCCTGACTCATGCCTAAGGCCACGTGTTTGTCATCACCAAAGTTGCCTCGGCTCGGGAACTTGGGTACGATTGCGGAAGGTTATTTCATGAGCACCCCCGCTCGCCCGATCAAAGATCGGCCACTACTAAGCATGATATCTTGTTTTTGAAAACACATGTGCTGTTATTCCGGTTATTAATCTAGAATTACTATGTGATGCGCACAGCATATAAGTATGGACTAGATTGCCTAAGTTGGAACAAAGCATCGCATATCCTTTTGTTTTGAAAATTGATTGAAGTTTGCTACTCGCAAGTAGACTAAAACACGGGTTTTGACGAATTATTCCAATTCAAGCAACCCAACCTTCACCCACAGGCATTCAGGCAGTTATATCACATAAGCACATAGCCTCATGGTAAGCATGTTATCATGGCAGTCACTCACACGCATGCAACGATGCTAAAGCATAAACACTTACCGAGTACTCCGAGCCAAAGAAAGAAGCTAATTAGAAAACATGCATGAATCCTAACTATGCTGAGATGCCTAATGCAACGCATGCAAGAATGCAACTAAGATAGGCTCGGCTATTCTAAGATGGCATATGAGATGCTACAGGTAACTTGTATTCAACTTGTAATTGAAATACGATGCAGTTAGTATGATGCGCCGAGCCCGGTGCATGCAAAACAGATGAATGGATGCAAACATACGAGCATAAGGATGCTAATTGAAACGTGCCCTAAAACTAACCATCATAAGCTGATAAATAAAAGGGAGAAAGACGTGGGGTTGGAAGACATACATCACACACACACACACTTATTACAACATTGCCCTCTCTCGGAGGGTCCGAATAAATAATACAAACCGAATAATTAATCAACTACCCTAGCTAATTAAATATTACAAAACCCTTAATTAACTAACAAATTAATTACAAAACAATATAAGTATGAAATTAAAGAGGCTACCGCAACTCCGCCTCGAAATGGTTGGATGATGCATGCTCAATTCGCCTTGCCCGGAAACCCATTGCCATGCCACATGTTGCCTCTGTTTGCACTGTTTTACGCCTCTGAAAACTGCACAAGTCCCAAAGCTGCTTCTGAAACACTCCCTAAGCATTGTGTGATGCCACCGGCCAAATCATAGGACCACCGGCCATGGAAATATGGTCATCGACCAAAAGTGGGGCCATCGACTGGATATTGTTAGCCGGCCGGCACTGAATGTGGCCGACCGGCCATCCCTTCCTGCAGAATTCTGTTTTTGCTGCAGCAGAGGATAGACAGTGCATGACAAGGAATTTACACGACAATGTGTGCACGACCACCGTCCCTATCATGCTATGAACTCAAGGGAGTATGGCTCTCGACCCTCGAGCCACCAATCACGCATTTCGATGCATGATGGCTGAGGAACCGAATTGCACAACTTAATATAGAATGAATGCACATATGAACATATAAATGCCTAAACTCCGTCATGCGTTGTCAAGAGTGTCGGCGGCCAGGAATCGAGGCACGTTTCATCACTTCGAGTATGAAACATCCCTCGTTTCCCGTGTTTGGGCTAACTCCTATCCCAAACACAATGCAACAAACATGGCATGTTCCAATGCAACTCTAGCAGGCAATCCTAATGCAATGCCAATTAGCCATGCAAACATGCAAAGGATGAACATGCAAACATGCACCTAGCATGCACAATGCTAAAACTACATGGCATGCACAATGCTCATGACACTTAGCATACACAATGCACCTAAGAACTAACATACACAATGAGATGAACAAGGCATGCACAATGAAATGATCAATCATGCGACAATGTGGCATACTCAATGCTATGGAATACAATGGCATACTCAATGCAAAAATGGACTTAAACCAAAATGAATGGGCCTCAACCACACCCAAATCAGTGGCCAATGGATGATGAAATCAAAGCAATAAGACACACACAAGCATGCACAATGCAAAGGCTCTAAGCCAAGGGCACAAGATGCAACTCTCCAAGAGCATGGCAAGGATGAAATATGGCATACAATGACAAATATTCCAGCTCTGAAATGGCATACAAAAAGGCTCCGAATCATGCAAACGACTCACACAATGCATGTTGGAAGGCTCAAGTACCGAAACTAGTGAAGCACATTACACTAGAGGTATGCAAAGCAATGCTCAAATGACCAAATCAACTTCTAACAGACCTTATGCAGGTCCAAAACAGTGGCAAAATGAGCTAAAATGATGGCTTGACATGCACCAAAATGAAGCTCATGCAATGGCTCACAAATGGGGTATAAAAGCACAACTCTCAAACACATTGAAGGCATGATAAACATGAGAATATTGCACACCTATAAACTCTGAAATATCATATTCAATGATGCCAAAACACTAAAATGCCTCAAGCAACACATGCAAGGGACCCCAAAACTCAAAGGTAAGCAAGGCTATTACACTACAACCATGCATGGCAAGCACCAATCGACCAAGAGGCCTAAAAACAGAGCTAAGGCAGCCCAAAATATGAACAAAACATGTTTGGAGTGTGGCCAAAAGGTGTTAGAATAGAGGGCCAAAACAACATGCAATGTGAGCTAGTAAGCATGATTTACACTACAAGCCTATGAAGCATGTGAGGGGCCACCAAACCAGCCAAAAATAGAATCATGGCATGCCAAAATATGACCAAAAACCCACTGAAACATGGTCAATACATGCAAGAATGACATGCCATTTTGATAAGCTATGAATGGGATTGCTCTACACATGCAAGAAGCAAACAAAAGGTGGCCAAAACAACTCTGGACAGAGCCTAGGAAGGTCTCAAAAATCACCAAAAAGTGCCTGAACCAAGGCTTGGAAGTATGAAAATATGGGCTCCTCTGAAAGGCCAAATATGCAAACAAACAAGGCCAAAAGAGAGAGGGTCACCCCTCTCTGATTTTGGCCCTCAAAACCACAAAACCACCACTGAAAATCCACTGGATTTCAGTGGTAGGAAGGCCAAGCAAAGGCTATCTCGAATGCCTTATGGCATGGCACAAAACAAGGCCAAAACAAGCATGCAAGAGGGTAAATGACCCCCAACACCAAAATGATCTTAAACAAACATGAAAAACACTTAAATATGAAGGTTTTTTCAGTTGACAACAAAGCTCAAATATGTATGCAAATAAGGCTAAGAGAAGGATCAAGATAATGCTTAGAAGAGGGGAAATAAGTTACCCTTCTAGCTCAGCAAAGACAGCAGCTTCTTGGACCAAAAACCAGCCCTTTCAGACCTCTCAAGACCCTCCAAGAACCTTAGAACAATGGTGGAGGTGTGTGCTTAAGAGTTGGGGTGCAAAGGGGTCAAGAACCAACACTTTCTAAGCCTAAATATAGAGATATAGAGAGAGAGAGAGAGAGAGATACAACCCTTGTGCCTTAGACAATTTTTTTCAACCTCTCTAAAGGAGAGGGAGGGCCTCTCTTATAGAGAAACAAGAGAGTTCAAGCTTCTTGGAGAAGTTAGGGCAAAGGTTCAAGCTTCCTCAAGAAGCTAGAGCAAAGGTTCAAAAGGTTCAAGCTTCCTCAAGAAGCTAAAACAAGGGTTCAAAAGGTTCAAGCTTCCTCAAGAAGCTAAAACAAGGGTTCAAAAGGTTTAAGCTTCTTCAAGAAGCTAAAGCAAGGGTGCGAATCCTCCATACACGTGTATGGAGGGCAGGGTCTGTGCTTTCCAGCTGGCACAGCTGGCCTGCATAATGCCTAAAAAAAAGGCAAAGAAAAGGTCTTGGCCAGAAAAAGTGACCGATCGACCAAAATAATGGCCGGCTGACCAAGAACATTGTCGACCGGCCAACACCTTTGGCCGGTAGCAAGAAAACAGGGCCGGTGGCCTCAAGCCATGGCCGGTGAGGTGTGGGGATGGCCAACAAGCCATTCCCTGCCCTTAGAAGGAAAAACACAAGTGTTTGGTCCACAACCAAGCACAAAACAAACAAGTCGAGAGGTCTAGAGGTAGGGCGTGCAACCGAGACTTCCGAGAACTCAAAACGAACACAAACATGGATGATCATCGAGTGTTCAAACAATGATGTCCAAGTCTTGAGGACGGTCAAAAATGGGGTGTCTACAAGTTGCCAAAAAGGCTAGCAGCCAATGCTTTGAGTTATGCAAAGAGGCTCACAGAAGTGAATAGGCTTCATTTAACCGCTTGGACATAGCGGGGCTGACAAAAGAAAAACTCATAGGGCTGGACTAGGATGGACCTCCAGGCTGGGAACCTACAGAGACAGACATAATATAGAGTGAGCAAGGCTCAGTGAATAGTAGTACGTAGAGGGTTTAGTGAATAAATTTGAATTACAACATATACAAGTGTATGGGTCACATGGTTGATCTTGTTCTGTAAACATTTCCAAAATGGCCTTAGGCCTAATATCAAGCAGAACGGCCTCAGGCCCAACATAGCATACGGAACGACCTTGGGCCCACATAACAAAACAGCTGTCAGAACAGTGGAGGGTAAGTGGTACATCGACTTGTACACCACCTCCCTCAGCCATAGGCCATGAATCATACTTAATTCGGATCACATTATGGTCGGTGAGACATCAGCATGTCCTTACCTTCCGCTTTTTCAAATTTGTCTACACTCAGTGGCTTATAACTGAACGACCTCGAGCCCATCTCTAGCAAGCAGAATAATCCCAAGTTCATAAGGATATCAATGTTCAATAAGGTACATAAGTTTTCCAATTGTTTATCACAAGCCGACATAGTTAGCGTACGAGTAACAGAACGTTAATAATAACCATTAATGGTAATGCAATATGTTACTATAGTACTATTACTCACAGTGCTGTGACGAAGCGATAATCCCCTCCTGTAAGTGACCTACACACACATGCAGTTCAGAGATTAGTCTATTTTTCGTTTTAAACAATATCAGATTCGTTCGATATATACATAATTACAAACATTTTAAGAACTTCAAACACACATTTTAGCGATTCCAGAGGATAAAACATAGGAAAAGAAACATACGGAGTTTTCCTCCCTAGGCCGCACGTGCAGCAGTCTTCCTCCGCACGTGCGGGAAGATGGGCCGCACGTGCGGCTGTGAGCCCCACACGTGCGGTGGTGCTTCCCGCACGTGCGGCAGTGACCCCTGCATGTGCGGTCAAAACCCCTGTTTTGTGCTATCCGATTTAAGGCACACACCCAACTAGGTTATAACATTTCAAGGCACAAAATAGAGGAATTTACTGTAACATAAGGACTCAATACCATCATAAACATGAATCACAAGTTCAGTTAAGTCAATGCCCTTTAATTACATATAAACAATTCAATATGAGTATGTTTATGACTATATTTGGCATAAAACTACATGTATGTATAACCATATGAGTTCAACATGGAACAAAATCAAAGACCAAGATGTAATTCCTCTATACAACTCCAATTGATTCCCAAAACAACAAAATAATAAAAGTTTCTTTCCAATTATACAATTTCCACCCACACAATTTCAATTACAAACCCTAATCACATGAATACAAAAGAAATCTTTACTCAAGTCCAAGTGAGGGTTATTTTAGGTGGATTAAACCTACCTTGAGCTCAAATCAACACAATCTCTCTTAATTCTCCAATGTCCCCTCTTGTTAAAGCTCCTCCTCTTGTTCTCTCTCTCTCTCTCTCTCTCTCTCTCTCTCTCTCTCTCTCTCTCTCTCTCTCTCTCTCAGGAGATATTTTCATATGATGAGTTTTCTAAGTTAAGAGGTTAAAAGAGGTATATAAGGGTCATAAAAGAATTGACAAAAGAAATTTAATCAGTTTAATCATTCCGAATAAGATTTTTACAAAAATTCTTATTATGATTTAAAAATCATGCTAATCTCAGTTATAAAGTCAATTTCAGATTATCAAGCTTTTAAGGCTTCCAATTACTGATCCAAACAGCACAATTGTAACAGATATTTCTCATGATTGACAGATATAAATCCATAACCATGTAATTCACACAATTAAACTTAATTTCTCATGAAATTTCACATTAACCAGATAAATGCACATAATAAGAGACCGAAAGCATACTAGAAAACATATAGGAGAGTCGGGTTATTACAGTTCTGTTCCAAAAACACTGCTGCTCAATTTTACAAAAGTGGCCAGCAGGCCAGAAGTGGTGGCTGGCCGGCCACAAATGGTAGCATGCCGGCCACTGATGCTTGGTTTCCCCTGCAACAATAGAAAGCATATAGAGTATAAACAAGGTATTCTCAAGGTTTGTTTGTACACCTTACCCCTCCTTATCATCAAAATAGCTCAAAGGAGTGGCAAGCTTAATTCATAAACCATCAATCAATGCAATTTCATTGCATGATGGCCTATGAACCAAGGTGTATGACTTTAATAAATGCAACAAAAAAGACTCTCAAACCTTCACCCTATCATTAATTGATCAAGGGAAGTGGTTAACCTTGGAAGACTTGAACCATTTCATCACTAGTAAGTACGAAATGCCTTAAGTTTCCATGTGTTCAATTAACGTCCGATTGAACACCAAGTTGATTATTATCTTGCATCATTATAATCCTCATTTTATTACTCCATTTTAATTACCAACCATTCCTTAGCTAATTGAGTCCAAAAGTGAGCTTTAAGTCCTCTAAAGGAAAGGAGCACCAAACCAAGTGTTTGCTTTAGGCATGAGAGAAGTGTCATGCCGTTGGTAATGAACCCCCAAAAGGATTAAACTATTAAGCACCAGACCTTAATCTCAAGCTTAAACAAACAAGTAGCTTGAAACAACTTTCAAAACAAAGAAAAAGCCAAGAAAGAAGGCAGGTTGCAGAGGTGATTAAAGGTGATCACAAGTATGAAAAGCAAGAAATAAATGCTATCAACTCAAATAGGTTGGTGGCTAAGGCCTAAACCACCAAGCCCATGAGGACAATTACACTACAAGCATGCAATACAAGGCTCAAATGCAATGAACAACTAAAATTAGTCCTAAAACAACGTTAAAATAGTCCTAAATCATGCTGGAATTAAGACAAAAAAAGCTAGAACAATAAGCTAAAACATGGAGCATGTTAAGCTACTAAGCAAACACAAGGAGGGGAGGCTACCCCCTCCATTTTTAGGACTTCAAAACAAAATTTTTAGCCTCTGAAAAACTCTGAAATTCAGTGGTAAAAAGCTCAAAAAAAGTTGAGAAAAGAATGGGAAACACAAGGGTAAAAGCTTAGAGAGCAAGGTTCAAAGAAGGGTGATTAACCCCTCCACCTTTGGTAGCTTTAAACCACAAGTTTCATCCCATAAAACTAGTCCAAAAACAGTTTAAAAATAGCAAGAAAAGATAAGAGAGAAGTAGTGTAGAGATTTTCAAAATTATACCTCTTGAAGCAAAGTTACTCTTTTATTCACAAACCACAAAGCTTACACTCTTAAGAGCTGAAATTTGGACTCAATAATCTCAGTAAGGAGAGCTCCAATATTGGTTTAGGAGGTGTTTGGGTAAGGTGTGTGTGTTGCAAGATAGAGATAGAGAGAGAATTTTAGGAATTAGGACTTTTGGAAATTTTTTGTAACCTAAAAACATGAGGGAAAGTCAAGTATATATAGAAAAACATGAGCCTTAGTCGAAAATATCTATATATAAACAACTGGAGCTTTTGGGGGATAGCTGGCAACAAATATCTGGGCTTTACACAAGTGGCCGGTAGGCTAGAAGTAGTGGCCTTCCATCCACAAATAGTGGCTTGCCGGCCACAACAATCTGCTTCCAGGCCTGACTCCAAATGAGCATATCTCCTTCATTCGAACTTGGTTTTAGGTGATTTTTTAGTCTAAATTGAAGCTCCAGAAGTCTAATTTCCGATGGTAGAAACCTCACATCTAAATTATAAGTGTGATATTCCTATTTTAGTGAAGGTTGTTCATTTCTATCTTAACCGGATTGATGCCTAACTTCAAACGGTCATATCTTCCTCATCTGAACTTAGCTTTAGGAGATTATTAAGTTTAAATTGAAGCCTCGGAAGTCCACTTTCCAATAGTGGTGGCCTCACAACTAAAGCCTAAGTGTAGGAAAAGGTATACCTATTTTAGTGAAGGCTACCTAGTTTTTCCTTAACAGTTTCATGCCCAACTTCTTCCCCAACTAGTTTTCTTCCCTCTCTTCCAATTTTCTTCAACTCCAAACCTATAAATAAGAGGTTTTAAAGATTTTTCAAAGAGTTCACATTCCTTTCCTTTTATTTCCACTTTGTTCATGCTCGGTTTACCAAAAAGTGTAATTTTTAGCAAAATGCGAGCCTTGGAACATCGTAGGAACTTTTGGGAAAAATATTTTGAAAGAGAGTTTTAAGGTCTAAAGTATTCTTGGTCAAAATGGGGTGTAAGGTTGGGATTTAGAAGCTCTTCTTACTGAAGAAATCAAACGTTTGTATAGCGTAACTGTCATCATCGAGTGATCAACCTGAGGCACCCAAGTCTTAAGGGTGGTTAAAAATGGGGTGTCTACAGTTGCCTCTCTTTGACAAAGCTCAAAGTCATGAAACGACGTGAGTGAATATCAAAGCCCGAAGATAATCTGTTTTGACAAGGCCGTAAGACTTGGGTAAACAAAAAAAATGCAGATGTAGTTGTTTGAACCTAAGGGTTGCCTACATATCCCTTTGCAAGAAATCAAACCATGGTAGTTCAGGGGCAGAATGCAAAATGATACACGATGTAATAAAACAATGTAATGATATACAGTGCAATGCAATAATATAATTAAACCACAAGCAGTGCATAACACATAAATACCATAAAGGGATGGAGATGCAAAATCAAACTACGTTTTATGTAGAAAAGAAGTGGGCACAGCCAAATGACGCCTAACACAGGCTAAGTGCCTACATCCTCAATACTGACCTCAGCACAGTATGGATGCTTACACATAACAGAACCATGTTTTAACGTGAAAGGGGTGCGAGCACATGCAAAACTATGTTTTTCATAGAAAGAGAAAGAGTAATTGGGCGGTATGATATAAGTAAGGAATGATCTGCTGGGGAAAGATAATGATCCTAAATCTTGAATGCAACAAGAGAAAGTATAATGTAATGGATGCAATGGATGAAGTGAAAAGGGGTGTAGGCCGAACCGCGTCTTACCTAGAAAAGGTATGGACACAAAACAAATCACATCTAATACAGAAAAGGTGTTGACACCCTCAATACTGGCCTCAGCGTAGAATGTTTACTTACACATGACAGAACCATGTTTCAATGAGGGAAAGGTATGAGCACATGCCAGATTAAACTTAACATGGAAAAGATGCAAGCGATAAAATGGATAATGCAGTAGATGCATGCAATAAATTCTATATGCAATGTAATAGAAGTACTAGATAATAAAGGATATGATGTAGCAGCTAGGAAGTGGCGCTTTTAGAAAGTACTTTACAGGCGCAATTCGCAATGACTCACCTTACGTTGTTGGGGATCTTCCGCTTCTTCTCGATTTTATCTTCTTCCTACATCTTGAGCTTCCCAACCATGGGTACTACTTTTATTTCTAGCTAGGTTCGTAACTTTCCCTATTCTCCAACAGGGTGACAAACTAGGTTGGGTCAGTATCCAGAATTAAGGAGCATACAAGCTACCTCAACCTATGGCGATACCATACAGATTTCAAGCCGAAGATACAACCCCAGGTATTCAAACCAGACTTTAGTCTTGGAAATTCCAAACCTTTGCATTCTAGGCCTTGGCCATTTGAACTCTAGTTTCCACCATCTCAGTTGGTCTCCTAGGAACTCACTACAAACACAGTCAGGCAACTATACCAGACTGCCTAAAGTCATTCGGGCACGACAAACACCAAAAGAAGTGCACCTTTAAAGGATTTAAGATCTCCTAGACCTAGTGAGTGTACAAGACAGTGCGATACAGGGTGCACAAGATAGTGCGATACAAGGTGCACAAGATAGTGCGATACAAAGTGCACAAGATAGTGAGATACAAAGTGCACAAGATAGTGCGATTCAAAGTGCACAAGATAGTGTGATACAAAGTTCACAAGATAGTGCGATACGGGGTGCACAAGATAGTGCGATACACGATGAGATTGCGCGATTGATGCACGAAGTGATTTGTGCGATAGATGTATGAAGTGAGATTATTGTGCAATAGATGCACATAATGATTGTGTGATAGATGCACAATGTAGTATGCGATGACAAGTGATATAAGTGGGTGATGCTTAGAAAATGCAATAAACCAACAAAGCAACGCTTTAGAAAGCACCTCATGGGGTGAATGGCGAAGAACAGCTTAACTCTGACAGGGATTTCCTCCTTGTATTCTTCAAAATTTTCTACCTTCAATTCACAGTTCAAAGGTCCTCAGATATTGGCAAAGGGTAACATCTGCATGTGAAAACCATGGATGTTGCTTTGATTGTCATTCTGACTTGAAGCAGGCATGAACTCATGGTTGAGGTACACTCATACTCTAGAGAAATTGCGAGGCCTGAGAAGGTGCACTTGGAATGCAGTCTTAGAATTTGCTGAAGTTAAAACACATTAAGATGCTCCAAATTTTCCCTTTTTTCTTTTGTTTTGTAGTCCGGAACCTATGTATCTTCAGATAGGTCCTAGTTCTATTGCTCTCACTTTTGATCGAGGTTGGACTACGCAGTTTTATGAAGGAACAAATCCTGTTTTGTACACTATGTTGGGAATGGCACAACACTCTGAGCACAAAATGATTTATTTTTGAAATTGAAATTGAGAATGAGTTCTTGATCGGGTATTGAGCCTACGATTGACCAAAGTCAAAACGACTTAAACAAACAACTCAAAACAAGACTCAAAACAAAAGCAACAAATATAACACTTAGATGTTTGCTTTCCACTGGTGGAAAATCCCTCGGTTCACGAGGAGCCCATTGCTTCTCTAGGTATTATTTCTTACCCTTTTCTTATTTATGGCTCTCACATCATTTTTGTCCTCAATCTATATTTCTCTGAAAAGCCCTTTCCTCACTTTTTCTCTCAGTGCACATCTCTCTATTATTTAATCTCTCTTATTTTTTTATCCCTCCCCTGGGTGGTTGATGGATAAGCAGGAAGTTGTGGGCTCTTGCCCCTGGTATTTTGCTAGATTTTCTTTCTTTTGCTCACAACTAGTAAGCTTTTCCATAGAGGGGTTATGGTGAGACTGGATGTGCAACAGATCTGTAACTAACATCGGTTGACGATGCTGTTGGCTTAACTTGACTGAGATGAGTTACAGCATGTCCCACTAGTCAAGTATACAATTGATTGGTCTCACACATTGCGTTTTCTACGTCCCCATTCCTGTTCAAACGCCAATTTGGGTGTGATCAAACCTGTCCAAATAAGGGGGTCGAATACCCAACTCCATTTCCAGTTTGTACTTCACACTTGGCTTGATACCTCACTACTGAGAAAGCCTTTGGCCCCTACTGCTAGCTTCAGTTGTGCTCTTCCTGTTGAGTGCACTGACAATAGGGAAAAGAAATTTGACTCAACTATGCCCCTTAGTTCATCATTTTGACCATTTTTTGTTTTTAGCTTTTTGCTAAAACAATTTTGACCAACATGAGGGTTAGATTAACATGCTTGTTCGAGTTTTTGCTTTGCAATCATGTAAGTCAGGTTGTGAGTACTAAAATTTTTCATTTTTTTGGTCTAAGAAATGGTCCAATTTTGGAAAAATGGAATAATTTTTGAGAGAATTAGTCAACTTCACTAAAAAAAACCTCAAAACTATTTGCAAATGACCACTACCCGACCAACGAGGAATTAACTCTTAAGATGCACAACCTCAGATCTGAACTTGATTTATCTTGCAGCTAAATCTTCTAATGGAATAGGACAATCGATTTTGAATGAAGATGAGCACAAAGATGAGCCAATGCACATGGATAGAAGCCGAGTTTGAATAAGGATAAGCCAACCAATATGGATGAGACAAGCAGGTTGAAAATGGTTGGGGCCGAACTTCAGGATGAAGTTTCCTACGAATTCTAAAGATGGGAATCAGGTCATACGTAGTTCCAGGTTTAGGGTGCACTCGGGTATTAACTCTCTTCTTTTGCGCTCTAAGTTTTGCCAAAGCCGCCCTTCCGGGTTTTCAACCTTGTGAGCTATTTTTCTTTTCTTTTCATTTTTCTCTATTTTCTCTTTTTCTTTTCTTTTTTCTTTGTTTCCATTTTTTCATTTTTGTTCTTTTTCTCTTTTTCTTGCTCTAACTTTTGCCTGGGTCGCCCTTCCGGGTTTTCGACCCAGCGAGCCTCTCATGGATAGAAAAGTTAACTTGTCCATATTGATTGGCCATAGGATCTCTAAGCCATCTAAATCCACGAGAATGGCTACTGTTCTTGACTAAATAGTCTTGATGATGTAAGAACCCATCCAATTGGGTTTGAATTTGCCGCTAGTGTCACAGATAGGAACTTGACTGTCCTTCAGCAATAAATTTTCTTCCCTCCATTTATAGGATCTAGCTTTCTTGCTAGTCTCCATTAGCTTCAGAACTGACTAATCTTTTGAATCTTCAAGCACATTTGACCTTTTTGCCCCTAGTTCAAGGGCTACTTCTCATCCAGCTTTGCAAGCTTCCTTTGATGACATCTGACCTTCTTGCCCCTAATTAAAGAGCTGCTTCCAATCCAACCATGTAAACCTCATATTTTGGTTGATCGTTGAACATTCTGAATCAAAGTTTGAAAGCAAAGGGGTCGAGTCTTGAGGCCGAGAGTCATCTTATTCTATACAATCTCAAGATCAATTCAAGGCATGTCTTCGTAGGAGCACGCAAAACATTTTTTGAAATCATTTAATAAAGCGACAAGTCGCTCGTGCTTTTCTGAAGACAATGCAGAACCAATCTGGACAAGCCAAGATCCTTCTCAATACTCACATTACCAAACACGATCTCATTCATTAAGGGCTTAGCAGGCCTCTCTTTCCCGCAGTCGATCAAATTTTCCAAATCCCAAGGAATTCCTTCCTCTTTGTTTTCATCACAGTGTTAAAAAAGTTTTGAAAAAACTTTAGTCAATGCAATGATTTAAAGGCACAGAGAAGTAGGTGAAAATAACTGTCATTTCATTCAGAACTTTTGGCTCAACTGGCTCCATGATAGAAATAGACTCAAAAGAAAGAGTGAAAAGACAAACAAAAACAAACAGGGAAGTGATGCCCGAGTTAACATGCCCGAAATTATCAACCTCCGATACAACAAGACTGAGTAAATACAAAAGACTAACTCAATACAACAAAACTGACTCAATACCCAAGTCTGAAAGTACAATAAACAACATTTTCAAAGTGCTAAAACAGTGCGTGCCATCCACCACATCTGTAGTAAAATTGGTGCCATCAGTAGGTGGTTCCTCCCCAATCACATAGTCACATTATCCCCCCAAGTTCATTGTAAGACCTGGTGGAGTGATGACCTTATTGTCAATCAGATCTTGAACTTCATGGCGAAGACGAAAACAACCATCAGTATCATGACCGGATTGTTGGTGGAAGGCACAATACTTGGTAGCTTTATACCTGGCTGGAAGGGGATTAAGGAGAGGCCGAGGGTCAAGAGGTTTGAGATGGCCTTGTTCTATGAGGATTTGGAGAGCTTTGGATAAGGTTATGTAAAGGGGATTGAAGGTGCGGTTACAGTCTTGACAGGATTGACAGAGGGGTCAGCAGGTGTTGACTGGGTTTGATGATCTCTTACGAGCGTAGGATTGGAGCTGAAATGGGTGTTTCTAGTACGACATCCCTTTTCCTGGCTTGCTTCTTGATTCAGAATGCTCCCAACCTGAGCAATAAAAGTGTCATCCACAGTTTTTGCAACAACTGCAAGCACTTCCTGTTTGTTCAGCCCTTTAATCTTCAAAGCCTCAATAGCCCACTAAAGATGTTCATAGGGATTAATGCTTGCCCTAACCTTGTTCTTGCCACTTGTTTTAGCTTTGCCAAGAGATTGGGTGGCTATATCGAAGCGAGGCCCGTTCATTGTTGACATGTGATCACCCAGACTTGAAACGGCTTCGGGTTGGCCTTTTTCAAATGTAGCTTGCCCCAAGATTGGGGAGCCTTTTGGCGTGAAATTTTTGGCATGTGATGTGGTCGACGAGGGAGCCAAAATCCCAAAGGCTAAATCTGCCACAATTCTGTGAAAATCTTCAATCATGCTTATTAGCTCAGAAGTAGTGGGTTCTTGGATTTGAGATGATTGGGGTTCAAGTGCATCCATCATACACAAGCCCGTGCTTTCTGGAATGAACACCTCAGGCTTGGGTAAATGGGCTGGGGTGATTGTGGCTCGCCTTTTTCGCGCCCCCTTTCAGAAGGTTTGAAAGAAGCCCTACAGTTCGGACTCCCGCGGTTCTGAATCTAATCTCACAAGTGCAATGTGAAACTGATAAACACCAAAGAGTCCAAATCCAGCAAATCGTTTTGGAAAATTGATTTTGAATCAAAAAGTGCCAAAATTGGACAACAGTGCCAAATACAAAGTCGCCACCTAAATATTTTTTGTTTTGGGAAAATTTTGGAAACCCTAACTCGTGCCAAAGGCCACGTGTCTATCATCACCAAAGTTGCATCGGCTCGAGAACTTGGGTACGAGAGGGAAAGGTCATGAATTGAGCACTCCCGCTCGCCCGATCAAAGATCGGCCTCTACTAATCATGATATGATTTTTATCAACATTATGTGTTCATATTCCGGTTATTAGGCTAGCATTAATATGTGATGCACACAAGCAAGTATAAACTAGTTTGCTCAATTTGGAACAATTCAACTCATATTTGTTTGTAAAAATAGTTTGAATTTGCCACCTCAAGTGGGCTTAAAGTTTGCGGATTTGCCACTAAACATAGTGGGCTTAAAACGCACATTTGTTGAATCATTCCAATTCAAACAACAAGACTTCATCCATAGGCATTCAAGCAGTTTAGCATTTAAGCACATAGCCTCATGGCAAGCATGCTAATTATGGAAACATTCACACTTGTGCGAGTACGCTAAAGCATAAAAACTCACCTAGTACTCCAAGCTAAGAAGACATGAGTTAGTGAAATATGCATGATTCCTAACTATGCAAGATGCCTAATGCAATACATGCAATAATGCACTTAATAGGCTTGACTACTAATATGGCATATGGATCGATTTGAACAACATGCGATTAAACACGTATTCAGATAAGTATTGAAATAACAATGCAGTTTGAATGATGCGCAGAGCCTTGATGCATGCAATACAAATGAATGGATGCAAGCATAAGGTATGCTAATTGAAACATGTCCCTAATCTAACCATCAAAAGCGATTAGATAAAAGGGAGAAAGACGTGAGATTGGAAGACATACACACACGCACGCACGCACACTTATTACAATATTACACCCTCGCGAAGGAGGGTGCGAATGAATAGCTAACTAGCTAAGCTAAACTAATTAAGCCAATTAAACTCATTATTACAACACTTGACATGAGTAATTAACTAACTATCTAAGCTAATTAATAAATTAACTAGGCTAAGCTAATTAAATATTACAACATCAACTAATTAGCTACAACTAATTAGACTAATCAAATATTACAACACAATTTGCTATGCTAATGAAACAATTAAATAACAATGCATTTGATATGGACATCAAGGAAGATGGATGGAGGTTGCATGCATATTGCCTGAAAGCTACTCTGTCTGCCCCAAACTGTCTCTATTTCACCTTCAATCATTGCCTCTATTTTTGCAAAATTGCACTGCTAGCCACACATTGAGGGCCAGCTGTGCATTGCCAATGGCCGGCCAGGCCTACAGAGGGTTGGTCGTGCATTGATTTGGTGTAAACTCTATTTTTGTGCTCTGAGGTGAAATTAGTACAGATAGAGCATTTTCAAGCTCTGTTTGTCATTGCTTCCTTCTCTATCATAGGAAAACCTCAGGAGAAGGTTGGGATTGATTCCAAAACCATCAATAAGCGATATGATCGCTTGATGATCTCGGAGATTATCTTGGACCAAAAATCAATAAATGTAATGCAAATGGACCACCCCTTCCTTTTTGTCATGGAATGAACTCAAAAAAAGGAAGTTGAGATGCTTCAAGGACATTAAAAACACCATGAATTGATGCTTGATGACCCTTGACATAAGGAACTTGGCATAACGTCTGGCCAAGTTCAAGCTATTTAAGCCATTTTTCTTTAGGTGTGTTGATCCAAATTTTAAACCAATTGTTTTAGGCCTTGCCATTCATTAATCTATTTGTCCAAATGTGATGTTAAATTTCTCTAAATGAGAAATGATGTCAAACAAGAGGTCCTCCCAAAACATGAGAAGGAGACTACACCGTGGACGATAAATCTCCGAAGAGATTAAGCCATTAAGTGTAGGTCTCCCGTACATGCATTGAGCAACCTCAATTAGTTAAAACCATTCTCATGAATGAAAGATATGGATTGATTGATTGATTAGCAAATTTAGGCCTTTGTAAAATGAACCAAGAAAGCATATGAAACAACAAATATGCCAACTATGAGACCTCAAGTGTATCTAACAAGGCATGAACCAATTAGAAAAGCTTAGACAACCTCAAAATAGTCCTAAATACATGCAACTCAGAGGTGAAACATACATGAAAGGGGTTAAAAGCTAGACAACAAAGATGAGCATTAAGGCTAGTAAATAAAGGTGAGGAGGGGTGGCTAACCCCTCCATTTTTGAAGATTCAAAACATGGTTTTAAGCCTTTTCAAACCTCTGAAAATCAGTATGAATACCAAAGAAAAAGAGTGAAAAGGAGAAGAGTTTGAGTTATGAATAAAGGTGTAGAAAGAGCAAGCTCCCTCTACTCTTTTGGTAACCCTTCAAACCCAACTCCAACACTTCAAACAAACTCAAAACCAACCGAAATAGCAAGAATGATGAAGTAAAGGATAGAAATGAAAGCAAGAAAAGAGAGAGCAAGCTTATACCTTCCAAGAAGCAAGCTTGTTCTTGAAGTTCCAAACTTGGTTTCAACGCAATCTCAAGCTTGAATTACACTTCCTCAAGATCAACCAAGGCTTTAGGGTGGTAAGACAAGGTTGTATATGGTGTGTAGTGGTGGTGTAAGCAAGCCAGGTTAGCTTTAAGGTGACATGCAATGGAAGAAAGAGGAGTAAAGGGGCTTCAAGGTGTATATATCTCTTCTAGATATTTTTTCAACCCTGAAAACAATCCCAGAGCTTCAGTTTTATAGAATTCAAGCTGAAAAGGTGATAAATATCTTCAAAAATGGATAGCTGGCGGCCTCCCGCCCAAAACAGTGTTTATAGCCATCGAAGACCGGCCAGCCATTCATAGCCATGGCCGGCCCTCACCAATGCACAGTCAGGCCTTGATGGCCTCCCCTATTTTTTTGGTTCAAACTCAGCTTAGGGTGAGAAATGGTCCAAAAATGAAACCCAAGGGTTCAAACAAGGTAAATGTGGAAGATGTGAGGCTATTTCGGAAGCCTGACTGATTCCAAATCCCTACGAATTCACAATTCAACTTTCATCATTGAGTGCATTGAACCAAGCGTCTGAGTCTTGTGGATGGTAAAAAATGAGGTGTCTACAGTTGCCTCTCTTTGACAGAGCTCAAAGTCATAAAATGACGTGAGTGAATGTCAAAGTCCAAAGACGATCCATTTTGACAAGGCCATAAGACATGGACAAGAAAGCAAGACATAGATTAAATGGTTGCGCCCGCAGGCTGCTTACGTATCCCTTTGCAAGGAATCAAACCAGCGTAGTTTTGGGGCAAGATGCAAATGATATGCATGATGCAAGAACATAACTTATGATCATGTAATGAGGCTGTAATGAAACATTTAAATACAAATACAATGCACTGAAAATGTTACAGTTAAACAACCAAAACAAGGTACAACATCCCAAACATGAAAAGAAATAAGTAAATGAGCATCTTACGCGTGAGATTCATGAGGCAAACCACACTTCATGCAGAAAGGATGTCAGAAAATTAAAGCTCAACTACGGGACGCACAGGAAAAGTGAAAAGGCAACACAAGGTTTCAACCGAGAACCTAATGTTTGGAACGCGAGAAGATAAAGCGAAAACGTCCAAATGCGTCTCATGTGAGAAGAGAAAGCGAATACATCTAAACCCGTCTTACATGAGAGGAGAAAATAATACATCCAAACACATCTCACGCGAGAGGAGAAAGTGAAAACGTCCAAACGCGTCTCACACGAGAGGAGAAAGTGCATACGTCCAAACGCGTCTCACGCGAGAGGAGAAAGTGCATATGTTACGATTCGAAGGGCACGAGTGACTTCACCTGAAATTCCTCTGAATGAACCGTACATACAATATCGTCTGATAAGAAACGATGAAATGAGGTGAACCATGATTCAATCCAAACATATTGAACAAATACAGTGGAATAAACAAACTTCAAGCAAAACAAATGAGCTCACACAATAAGAACAACAACTCTTCTTTCCTCTTTCCTTTTTTTTTTCATTTTCACTCTTTAATATATTTTTGTACTTTTTCTTTGTGTTTCTGTCATTATATTTTTTTTTCTTTTCTTTTTGTTTTTGATATATAACCCTTGATTAGAGTCAAACCAAAACTAACAATTAGGTAAACTCAAGAATCAAAATAGAAATTCAAAACTCAAAATTTAAAACCCGAGAATAAAAAACTCAGAAATTAAAATAATGATGAAACAAAAATAGATTAGCAATGCACAGATCATAAATTAGCAATCCAAGTATACGTCCAAACAAATTAACAATGCACAAAACAAAACAAAACAAAATAAAATAAAATAAACACAGAAAACAAACAAAACGAAAAAAAAAAAAAAAAAAGCAAAACAAAAGAAAACAAATTGAATCACCGAAGGCCGGCCGGGCCTCAGTGATACATGGCCGGGTGTCGAAAAAGCTGGCCGGCATTCGACAGCGGCGGAGGGCAAATAAGTCAAAAGCCACACTCGTGGCCTTTTAAATCACAAAAGACTCTCATTTTTTATCTTACTCTAGGTCAAAAAACCCTCCTCATTCTCTCTAAACCACCCTTCTCTCTAGATTTCCCCTCCTTCTTGAGTTTTCACAAAAACCCTCACAGATATTTCCTAAAACAACTCATTCCCCTCTTCATTTTGAACCGATTGAAAATTGTTTTGGTTGAAGTTTGGGTTCTCTCTTTGTTTTTCCTCATTTTCTCACATTTTTACCCAACCTTGCCTTATTCTCTTTTGATTTTTCAACCCCTCTTCATTTTCTGTCTCTTAGGGTTTGAAACTCTAGGATTTCACCTACTTTCATTTATCCCCTTCACTTTTTTCATGGCTAGTGATGAGGTTCCCATTCCAGAGCCTGCCATAGGTGTTGGTACTGCCCTTGGCATAGATATGGAGGTGGAGGAAGCCGCTGCATTACTCCCTCTGGCCGAGAGGCCTTTGATGCGGCCACATACCAACCGCATACACACGTGCAACCTCCTGGCAGCATCTTGAGATTCTAGGGCTTTATTCTCGGGCTGGATGAGGATACTCTACTGAGAGAGCCTATAGAGCACATCTCTGCCGACGCTTCCATGGTACACAATTCTTTCCTCATTTTACTTTGCATTTTACTTTACACACATGATGAAATGTTGAGCTTGATGAACAAATCACTTATCTATGCTGCACACACACTAATAAAACATTGATAAAACTTTCAATTGATAGGTGATTGCCAGGAGGATAGGCGGCTATGGCTCTATCTCTGGCCCCCGGCATTGGTATGAGCGGCTCCTCACAGAGGTCTGCATGTTGGTAGATGCTGCTGGCTTTAGCCTCTTTTACTACGGGCTCATACAGATGAGAGCCGAGTCTTGGCTTTACGGTGCCCTGGTGGAGAGATAGTGGGACACCACCAACTCATTTCACTTCTTTTCTACCAGGGAGATGACATTGACCTCGTATGACTTCTCGATGTTGACTGGTATGCGGGTTGGGGTCGGCGGCCCAATCCCCTTTCATCCAGACATGACCTGGTGGAGGGATGCACAACGCCAGCTTCTCGGGGCAATCCCAGACACCACCAGCCATGGGATAGTATGCTACAACGGGTTTTATGACCATTTCTCCGGTACACAGCCGACTACTATAGACGATGTTGCCCAGTACACTCGCGGCTTCCTCATATATCTTCTCGGTACTACCTTGTTTGCGAACAGGGAGAATACCGTGGGATTATACATTCTCGAGGCGCTGGTACATCTTCCTCAGGTAGCAGATTACGAGTGGGGTTGCGCAGGTCTAGCCACCCTATACTGCTATATGAGCTTTGTCTCCTGCCACAAGACGGATTCACTTGGCGGCTATTAGAGGGTTTGGGAGGTACATCATACACTCACCTTCCTGATGCATTTTATATTCTGTTCACTGTTGTATTTCTTGCTCCTTTGATTCGTTTTCTCATGCCATCTATTTGTCTTTAATTTGCCGCTTTGGGTCTACACATACTTTACTTCATTGGCCCCAATTCCAGTGAGGCTGATCGAGTTGTCTGTACTACGATCTCGGTACGCGATTCGAGCGACGTCGCCTTGTGGATCGCACCTTTCCGTATTTTCGCTGTTTCTTCGACACCATCACAGCAAATCAGGTATTGCATTATTTCCCACATTATGTAAGCATTCTTATACTTTCGCATTGTATCACCTCACCATTCTCACACTGTACTGACTTCTGACACTGCATTGCTATTCTGACACACCACACTGCTATTCTGACACACTATACTACCATTCAGACGCTACACTGATTCTGACACTGTACTGCCATTCTGACGCTACACTGATTCTGACACTGTACTACCATTCTGACACACCGCACTGCCATTCTGACACTATACTGATTCTGACACTGCACTGATTTTCTCAGGTCGACTGGCACCCTTGGGCAGGCATTCCTCACGTGTCAAGGGCGACCTATACTGCTGCCTAGCACGCTTCCATGCTGGGGATCCTGTTTGAGGGCTCTTTTGGCCGAGCATACTACTTGGGGGAGAGATTCATCCGCCAGACTCGGGGCATGGCTAACCCTGATGTTCCACATCCTCCTCCTGCCGGCATAAGGGTCGTAGATGATTTGCAGGATGGTCCTGAGCTAGACCTCTTGATGATAGGCGAGGATGGCGATCGTCACCATGAGCCTGACGACTTCATGACTTTTCTGTGCACTCGGGTGATGGCACCTCTTACCCCGGGTATGGCTCGAGCTGTACCAGAGGTTGCTGCCGCTCCTGCTGCTAGGGTTGGCGATGCACCAATTGGAGGTGTGCTTCCCACTGAGATTATGTACATGCGCCCAGATAGAGTGATTAAGCAGATCCCGCTTGAGCCCATCGAGGAGAGAGACCGCAGGCTTGTGTTTGCCCCTAGCATTGAGTAGGTATATTTTTATTTTATGATAGTCCATGCTGCACTTTAGCTTATTCTTAGCTATTATTGTTCACCGTTTAATTACTTCTATATGTTTTTCTCAATTTCTCTTATCTTGCAGATTCCCCAAGCGTACGATGATGAGCTCCCTCGGATGATCGACTGCCTACTCATTATGGTAACAGAGGAGGCAGACTGCCTTAGTCACCTACGGGAGTGAGGTACATTCTATGTGTAGCTTACTATCCTTGCCATACTGTACACTCCGGATCACTTTATCTGATATCTGATATCCTTTTCAGCTTGAGCCGGCACCAGCAGCACCCGTAGGACCTTCTGCAGCCAGTAGGCAGATACGAAGCCCAGTGAGAGGCCAATGAGGTGCTGATAGAGGGAGAGGTCGAGTGAGCCAGCGCTCGCCTTCTGAGGAGTCTTTTGAAGGGTCCACGACCCCTGAGGATGAGAGAGAGGAAACAGACTTATAGTCAAGCAACCCCAGTGATGATAGCGATGCGCCTTCTCCACAACTGAGGAGGAAGAGAGCGAGGATGGGCTATTGACAGCGATGCTGATTTCGTTTTACTTTGCTTTTGTTTTTATTTTGTTATGTAGCATATAAAACTAGCTTTGGATTGTCCTTTATTTTTAAAAGCTTTCTTTTATTTGGTTGTATAAAACAATGATCGGGGTTAGGCCCACCAGTTATGAAAAGCAAGTTTTATTGAATGATTTTTGTGCAATATGATCTTTACATTACCTTTGCTTTTGTAATCTTTGGAATAGTAAATGCCTTGCTCTCGAATTGATTCATGAACCGGATAAAAACTAACAACCGATCAAAACACAAAATACAACTTGATAATAGAAAATAAAATGAAAACAACTCGAAAAAACTGACAAAACACTTGGTACAAACAAAACAAAACTTAAAAGTACAATTGCAACTCATTCACGCAAAGGCCAAGCTTCACAGCAACAGACCTGCACTGGGCCAACACCAAGACCCAACTGGGCCTCACTGATGCACGGCCGGCCATCAATGTGATGTCGGTCAGTGCTGTCCAGGTGTCATGCTCAGCTTCTTCTCAAGCTCTATAAATAATGCTTCCATATTGATTTTCTGGCAAAAATCACAAGTCCTTGATATTTTGCTCTCAAAATGGAGATATTATTTGTCAACAGACTTCAAGATTGGATAGCTTCTTTGGATGGCTTGGACAAAGTAAATTTTCGTGGCTTTGGCTTGAACGCCCTTTTTCCCTTTGAGCCACACTCCTCTTTGCTTTATGTTCCTTCATGCTGCGACTAGATGTTGGAATCCGATCACACATGTTTTTAGCTTCGGGGGACAAAAGCTATGCCCGACAATCAAAGAATTTCAAGTGCTAATGGAGTGCCGACGTGATGAAGAAATCTTGCCTCAGCCCCGTTTTTGTCACATCGAAGCTTTGGGACGGATGTGTGGGTTTACTCTACACGAGGCCCGATCCTTGGTTCACAATGGAGAGCTGGATATTCCTAGTCTAATTCATCAATTTTCTAAAGTTGGCAACCGAGGTAATCTTCTTTGGCGGGGTTTTCGGCAACACGCCCTCTGCTTATGCATGTTTGCTCATTTCCTCCTTGCCCCTTGTTTCGGCGGATCTTGCATTCGATTCATTGAAGTGGCGCAAGGTTTGAAAGAGGGCAAGAGTTGCATTGGCTTGGTGTTGGCTGAGACTTTGATGGGCTTGGACGCCTTCCATCGGCGAGAGACAACCAAATTCGCGGGGAGTCCACTACTTCTTTAGGTAATGTTTCCCACCCTTTCTAATATGTGTTTCTCACATCTCTCAGCACTCACGCTCTATTTTTCTCTTAAACCCTTTTTCTCACTTTTTCTCTCAACATACATCTCTTTATTCTTTAATCTCTCTTTTTTTTCATCCCTCCCCAGATATAGATTATGGACAAGCTGAAGGTAGTGGACTCCTGCCCTGTATACTCAGCCCGAGCATACTTTTTTCGCCAATAACTAATGGATTTCCCAAACGAAGGATGGTGGCGCCATTGGATGTGCAACAAGTCTGTTGCCGACATTGCTTGGCGTTGCACCTGGCTTAATCTGACCGAAATGACCTATAGCATGGCTCAGCAACCTGGCATTCAGCTAATTAGCCTGACACATTGTGTTTTCTACTTTTCATTCCGGTTCAGTCGTCAGATTGGACATGATCAGACTTGCCCAGAGAAGGGGGTAGAATACCCGGTTTCCTTCTCCATCCGAGGTTCACATTTAGCCAGGTACCTCACTGCTTGGAGGATGAGAGAGCTTCTGGCTCCTGCCCCTAATTTCGACTGTGCCCTTTCCGATGAGTGCCTAACTTGGCTTAAAGATGAGGCACAATTCGGACCCACTTTAGCGTCAAAAGTTTCCACAAGCACAAGCGGGGGACGCAGGAACACCTGACTCAGCTACGGCCCAAGTTTATTGCTTTGATCTTACTTTTCAAGTTTTATGCATGTAATAATAAATAAATAAAAAACAACTTTGATTTGTATCGAGAGTTGGAGAACTTTGTATTGAAATCAATGAAATTAAAGTTGTGACCACTGAAAATTTTCCTTTTGGTTAAAATATTATCTAAGTTGTAAAAGGTAAAATTTGAGCAGAAATCAACTTTTATTAAAACTTTTCAAAACCATTTTCGATAAGGATCACAATTGGACATGCACAGAATCTATCCTTGAGATGTACAACTCCGAATCCAAAGATAACAAATTGCCCCTTGTCTGAATAACACTGTTCAGCACTATAACCAATTCTCAAAGTAGGGATCACAACCAAACTTCTAGGTAAAGAAAAAACAAAGATGGCCTGATTAAACACAGGGACAGAACAATTAGGTTAGAGGTGTTTATAGCCGACATTTAGGATGAAGTTGCCAACGTATCCGAAAGATGGAAATCAGGCCTTACGTAGTTCGGTTCGGGTTCACTTGAGTATTAACGCTCTCCTTTTGCGCTCTAACTTTTGCCAAGGCGGCCCTTTACGGTTTTCAACCTTGCGAGCTCAATCTTTCTTTTTTCTAATTTTTTTGCGCTCTAACTTTTGCCTAGGTCGCCCTTCCGGGTTTTCAGCCTAGCGAGCCTCTTAGAGATAATACTTCTTCAACTTGTCCATGTTGATCGGTTGGGAAAATTCTAGGTTATCCAAGTCCATAAGACTAACAGCTCCACCGGACTAGATAGTTTTGATGATGTAAGGACTAGTCCAATTGTGTTTGAACTTGCCCCTAGAGTCATGGATGGGAGCTCGGTTGCTTTTCAGTACCAAATCTCCTTTTTTGAGATTTCGGGACTTAACCTTCTTGTTAAAAGCCCTGGCAATCCTACGTTGATAACCCTGAACATGGTACAATGCTTTCAGCCTTCTCTTATCAAACAGTATCAGCTCTTCGAACCTGCTCTGCTGCCAATTTGCCTCTGCTATATGACATTCAGCCATAACCCGCAGCGACAGAACTTCTATTTCGATCGGCAGAACAGCTTCCATCCCATAAACAAGAGGGTAAGGAGTTGCCCCAGTAGAAGTCTGAATTGAAGTTCTATAACCCCAGAATGCAAATGGCAATTTGTCTGGCCAATCCCTATAAGTCTCGACCATCTTCTGCAGAATATGCTTGATGTTCTTGTTGGCGGCCTCAACAGCTCCGTTGGTTTGCGGCCGGTATGTAGATGACATATGAAAGCCACGTTATATTTCTCCAACAAGTCAATCACTTCTTTCTTGAAATGGGAGCCATTATCTGAAATGATCTCGTTTGGGACTCCATAACGGCAAATGATGTTGTTTCAGATGAACTTAGCCACATGCGGTGCTTTCAACACTGCATAAGACTGAGCTTCCACCCACTTCGTGAAATAATTCATTGCCACCAAAATGTATTCATGCCCATTTGACCCTTTTGGTGTGACTGCGCCAATTACGTCAATTCCCCAGACTGAGAAAGGCCATGGTGAAGTCATGTTGTACAGCTTCGACGGCGGAATGTTCATGCGATTTGCATGAATTTGGCATTTGTGGCATCGCCGAACAAAACCGATACAATCCTCCTCTATAGTAAACCAATAGTAACCTTGCCTGAGAATCTTCCAGGCTAACATTACTCTGTTCATGTGCACTTCGCATTCTCCTCCATGGATGGCCTCCATTAGGCGCTTTGATTCTTCTGCGTTGACACACAACTTGTGCATTCCCAGACCACTTTTTCCAAGAAGTTCCAGATATCATAAAACCAAGGGTTTTGATCATGCACTTCCTCTACTGCGGCGACAGACTCGCAGGCCAGCGTATATCTCTGCTCAATAATGATCGGACGCATTTAGACTCCAAACGGGATGTCTATCATGGAAGATAGAGTTGATAAGGCGTTAACGAACCTGTTGTTCTCTCTTAGCAGATGCGTGAAGGTCAGCTTCTCAAACCTAGGAATCAGAACATCCAGGGTTTGGTGATAGATCTTCATCTTTTCTTCTTTAACCTTCCAGTCTCCCTTTGCTTGAGACACAACTAGGTTTGAGTCGCTAATGACGTCGAACCTTTTTTCCCTTAGTTCCAGGGCGGCTTCCAAACCAACGATACACGCCTCGTATTCTACTTCATTGTTAGATACCTTGAACCGGAGTTTGAAGGCTAAGGGTATGTGGGAATTGTCCAGTGCTATCAGCAACACATCTATCCCATATCCATATTGATAAGACACTCCGTCAAAGTACATTGTCCAAATCTCTTCCTCGACTTGCAGAATAGCTTCATCTGGGAACAAGTATTCTATCACTTCATCCCCTTCCACTGGGTGATCTACCAGAAACTCTGCTACCGCTCTCCCCTTGACAGACTTATGAGTGACATACTTCAAATCAAATTTGGAGAGAAGAAGCAACCAACGAGCTAGCCTACTCGTAAGTGCTGGTTTCTTGAAGAGATATTTGATGGGATCTAATCTTAAAACCAAAATTACGAAGTGAGCTAACAAGTAGTGCCTCAACTTCTTGGTAGCCCATACCAAGGCTAGGCAAGCTTTCTCAAGTAGAGTGTAACGGGTCTCATAATCCAGCATTTTCTTGCTCAAGTAATAGATGGCTTTCTCAACCCTATCCTCAGATTCCTAAGCAAGCATGCATCCCATCGTTGTGTCCGTTACTGACAGATACAAAATCAAGGGCTTCCCCGGCTCTGGCAGCGACAGCACGGGCAGATTCTGAAGATACTGCTTGATCTACTCGAAAGCGAATTGACAACGGTCATCCCATCGGAATTTCTTTCCTTTCTTTAGGAGACCAAATAGTGGTTCACAAGTCAAGGTTTATTTAGAAATAAACCGTCTTATGAATTGCACTTTACCCAAAAAGCCTCGTACCTCCTTTTTAGTCCTTGGTGGTGGCATTTCTAGGATGGCCTTGATTTTGGAAGGATCTACCTCGATGCCCCTCTATGTGATGGAGAAACCCAGCATTTTCACTACTGTTACACCAAAAGTACATTTCTGCGGATTCAACCTCAGCTGGTATTCTCTGATCCGTTGAAAAAATTTCTTCAAGGCGGTGTAGTGGCCCTCTCTTTCCTTGGACTTCACAATCATGTTGTCTACGTACACCTCGACCTCTTTATGGATCATATCATGTAGAATTGTGGTTGCAGCCCGTTGATAGGTAGCCCCGGCATTCTTCAACCCAAACAGTATCATCCGATAGCAGTAGGTTCCCCACGGCGTAGTGAAAGTAGTTTTCTCTCTGTCTTTGGGTGCCATTAGAATCTGGTTATACCCGAAAGATCCATCCATGAAAAAGAGCAACACATGGCCTGTGGTGAAGTCCACAAATTCATCGATGTGCGGTAGAAGAAAGTCATCCTTCGAACTGGCTTTGTTCAGATCTCTGAAGTCCACACACATCCGAATTCTGCCATCTTTCTTTGGCACAGGAACAATGTTGGCCAACCAAGTCGGATACTCAGATACTAGCAAGAACCCTGCGTCTATCTGCTTGGTGACCTCTTCCTTAATCTTCAAAGCCCAATCCGGTCATATTCTCCACAACTTCTGCTTAATGGGTCGGGCCTCAGGGTCAAGAGGGATCCAATGCTGTACAATCTCAAGATCAATTCCAGGTATGTCTTCGTAGGACCACGCGAAAACATCTTTGAAATTTTTTAATAAAGCGACTAGGCACTCGCGCTCCTCCGAAGACAACGTGGACCCGATCTGGACTAGACACGGATCCATCTCAGTACCTACATTAATAGCAATGATTTCATCAGCAATGGGTTTTACAAACCTCTCCCCTTCTCAATTAATCAAAATTTTCAAAACCAGAGGAATTCCTTCCTCATCGTTTTCATCAAAATTATGAAAATCATGATCAATGCAATAAACAAGAGGCACAGAGAAATACTCGGAATCTGTAGTGGCATTCTCATTCAAAATGTCCAGCTCATCCAAATCCTCGGTTACAACCGACTCAAAAGAAAAGGAAAAAGACGGCCTGGACAAAACCTCGGCATTCGAGTTATCAACCCCAAGAATACCAGACCCAAACTAAGAGGAACCGAAATCTGATTCTGACTCCATAGACTCTATGGAATCAGATTCTGGTTCACTACCCGACTCAAAACTGCTAGACAGGTAGCCCTCCTCCAGCTGCCAAATGAGGGAAGATACGTCAGATGCATCCAAGATGCTGCTAGAAGGGTTCACACCGGGTTGGTCCCCGATCATGGAAATGGTCAGGTCACCCCCCAAGCTCTCTGAGTTGATTAGAGGATCTGAAAGGAGACATGCTAGTGTTGTTCCTATCTCAAGCTCAGTGCTATTGGAATCACTTTCTGTGCTCTTTGTAGCCTCAACAGTTAGTTCAGTCTGTTCCTCTGTGTCACTCTCTTGCAGTTGCAAGTCGAAGAAAATCTCAAAGCCGGGAACACGCTACTTCTCAAAATTGAACTCGGGTTCAGGGAAACCACAGAATGGGAAGTCTTCACCCTCCCAAACAAAATAGCCATTCAAGGTTCCCCAGATAAGTCGGTGCACAAGTTCATAGCGCTTCCCGCTTTGCTTTGCTCTGGCTCTTCCAGCCATTTCTTTCCCTTTTCTCACCCAATCATCTTTGGTGGGCGTATAGCCAAGACCAAAGGCATGTGGGTTATGTGGCACATCGGCCAACGCAGTAACACCCTTCCGGCCACTTCTTCCTAAACCCATTCCTGGCATGTGTTGGAGTTTGTTCATGAAGTAGATCGATTAAGCACTGACATGTAAGCCCTCATCCGATGCCAGGATGGTTTGTACTACTCGGGCCTCAGCCAAGGTAAATCCAGAGAGTGAAACATCCTCTTCGCCATGCACAATTTCCAACACAGGTGTAGTGACTTCTGGCAGAGAATGTATGGATGAATTCCCGAAGACTATGGCCCTCCCTTTTCTATGGGGGTATTTCAGCATTTGGTGGAGAGTGGAAGAGACAGCTTTCACTTGGTGTATCCAAGGTCGCCCAAGTAGTAAGTTGAAAGTGGCCGAAACATCCAAGACATGGAATTCGATGTCCTGTTGAGCCGGGCCAACCCGTACTCTAATCTGCATTGTCCCCATCACCTCCCTGCTTGTATTGTTATAAGCCCGGATCACCTAGGCTGTAGGCAAAAAATCGGCCAGTTTCAGACCAATAGCATAAGCCATACGACAAGGACAGACGTTGATTGCTGACCCGGTGTTGACTAACACCACTAGTATCCACTTTTCTCTACACTCCATGGATATGTATAGAGGCTTGTTGTGTGCAGAGCCTTTTGGCGGTAATTCCTTGTCTGAAAAAGTCAAAGTTGGCGCAGCGCCTCCCAGGAAAACCAATCCCACCAATTGTTCTAGGGTTGTGTCGATAGATAACTTAGCTTTATCCATCACTATCAGTACAGCTTGTCTGTGCACTCACGAAGCCATAAGCAGACCCCAGATAGATATGTTAGCTTGAATCTTCTTCAATTGTTTCAGTATAGCCTCTTCCTCTAATTGCTTTTCCTTCTGTTTCTCTACTTCGTTATCCTTCCCAGATGCCTCGGGTTGGTCCAGATGCGGTGGTTTGAAGTATTGGCCACTTCTTGTCATATGGTCTACCTTTTACACATACCAAGTGTTGTTAGGAAGGTCATCACCCTAATCCTCATCGGTATGGGCCAAATGTAGGTCATCGTCATCCCACCAGACCCCTTTAGCAGCCGACCGACACTCATACGGCTACGCTCGGATCATTCTGTTGTCACAAACATTCCCCACAGGGTGTTAAGCATTTCCAGCTTTCTAATCATTTTCACTCATTTCTTGCCCAAACCGCTCCAACGCGGCTTCTTGTTCTGTATGCACAGTACTAACAATGCCCAGTTCTTGAGCCAATTGTTCTTCACTGGTGCTTTCTGGTAGTTTACCCTTTCCATCAGTCGTTCTGGCTATTACAACGATCCCCGCTTTCTATTCCTCTAGCTTCGATCTAATTCCCTCATCTATATTGGGCTCATCACTTAGCCACCCAGAATTGTCTGTCGACCCATTCAGATCAAACCAATCAATATACACGTCCCCTTGATCTTGCTCATCAAAGAACTGCAAATTGTCTATGTCCTCCTCCAGGTTGGCTAGATCATCTAATCCCTGTCTTGGACTATCTTCTCGAACTACACTGACCTCCATCCCAGCCAGCAACACCACTTCCAGCTTAGCTTGATTGATTGGCACAATATAGCAGCTCGGGTTGTACATCCCCTCAGATAAGTCCTCGAAGTCCTCAGGCAGCGGACTGGCCTTCTCCACCAAGGCGGACCTTCCTTTATCTTCCACTGTCACCACCACTGGCTTGAGTTGGAATGTAGACGTTCTCATCATACACAAGTTTGTGCTATCAAGGATGAACAACGCTGGCTTAGGTAGGTGGGAAGGGGTGATATATATACTGGGTCATAAGGGACAGCCAGTGTGTGGATGAGGCTTACATGCTGAGGTATAGGGACTTGGTTATGTGGTGGGAGAGGATTTGTAGTGACATTTGGCTTTTGGGGAGGCGCTATCACCTTGTTGTCAATGAGATCTTGAATCTTATGACGCAATCTATAGCACTGATCAGTGTCATGACCATGCTGCTAGTGAAAAGCACAGTATTTGGCCAGGTTGTGTCTTAGGGGAAGAGGATTAGGTAGAGGGCGAGGCTCTAGCAGTTTAAGATGCCCCCTTTTGATCAGGACTCCTAAGGCTTTGGATAAAGACATGTGAAGCGGGGTAAAGACCCTTTGAGATCGGACATGGCTGGTTAAGGTTTGTGGAGTTGTGTTAGAGGTGTTGGCGAACGAGTTGGCAGTTTTGGGCGTGGTGGTGACCATACTCACATTCGAAGGCCGCGCAGAAGTGCTACCGCCCGTGTTTGCATTGGAGCTGCGTGTAAAAGGCCTCTTGGGCTGTTCCTTCTCGTGGTCTATCAGACCCTACTTCATCGCATCCTCAATTTGCACCTCTATTTCATGGAGCTCAGCAAATGTAAACAAAGGCAAGACTATCATCTTCTGTAACAGTCTCCCTTGCAAGTTACGGACCACCATTCTGATTTGGTCCTTTTCAGATGGCCGAATAGTCATCATAGAGACCTTGGCCTTCCATCGTGTCACAAAGTCTAAGAAACCCTCCTTCGGCTCCTAAGGGGTCGCTTCTAGATCACGAGTAGTGACCTCGATCTAGGTATTATAGGAGTACTGCGCGATGAAGGCCTTGGCCATTTCCTCTCAGTTTCTCTTCGCAGAGTCTTCCAGTTTGGCATACCAAATGGCCACTATATCCAATAGGGTCCGACTGAAAAGTGACTGCTTCTGAAGTCTAGTAAGACCCATTGGTTGTAGGATATTAGAAAATAACTGTAAATGGACCATAGGATCTCTGGAGCCGTCGAACCGGTCTATATGCGGCATCCTAATTTGTCCAGCAGAGTTACTGCGGAATTTGTGTATCCATCCTCAATGTCAGGGATTGAATTCACGCCCCTGTACCCGCTTGAAGAGCTTTTCTATCTTGTTGACCTTTAATGCAGTGGGGTCAACCTCAAATTCAAACGGCGCCTCCATTTGGCAAACTGGTGCCTTGGAGGTTTCAGGTGGGATTGGATCTGCCGGGATGCCCATATTCTCTTGGACATTGATTGTGACCCCGTGTGCTAGAATTTCTATTGGGGGTGCAAGGGATGGAGAGGCTACTGCCGGTTGTGGTTGCTATTACTAAAGTATATCTATCAATTCTGCTTGAAGGGCTGCGACCTCAGCTTAGCGGGCTCTAACCTCAGCTTGGCGGGCAGCATCTAGCTACATAGTCTCAATGGTCTGCTGGAGCTGACGAAGCATATCTTCCATGCTGACTGGAGGATTTTGAGCTATCAGAATTGGCGAATACCCTCTTTCTGGAGTAGAAGTAGAAGACTGGGCCTGACTGGGCACAGACGAAGCAAAAGGTGACTGCTAAATCAGTGAATTCTGTCTGATCCTCCTCTGTCTTGTAATCGGTGGGAATGAAACAAACACTAGCTATCCCTTGACAAGATCCCCGGATCTGCAAATCCATCTGCAAATCCTTCTCACTTTGGTCCAGAGTGCTTGGGAGGCAACAGGATCGTTTGAAGCAATGATGAAAAACTACCTTGCAAAAGGAAATAAAGCAAAAAGAAAAACAAAAATCAGAAACCGCACAACACCTATGCTCATATTCTAATCAGTACACTGATGTAATCAAAGTCATAGAACCATGCTCAATACTGAATTCTGCCTCCCAAAAACTGATACCCAGACTTGCAACTGATATATACATTCCTGTAGAGTCTCACTCTAAAAGCACATAACAGTCAAGTGAGAGCCAAAATACCCCTATGATGGGGTAGGGTTACCTTGTCCTAGTTTTGTTACGAACAAGGGTTCACTATGCATAACAAGTGGTTTCACACAATCTTGCATTCAGGTAAGCATCCTGTCCTAGTTTGGAACAATCTTTATAGTTTCCGATATGCAACTAGGTCAATTGGTCAAAAAGGGTACCACAGCAAGACTACCTAATATACCTCTCACTAACACCGAGAAGTGAAAGGAGGATCAAACAGTACAGCGGTAGTCCAGATCTAAAGGTTGTGTTGCAGAGCCCGCAACCAGTCAACCTTTCGGTGAGCTTTTCCAAGCAAGCCTTCAGCAAACCGTTCAGGAATAACAGATGGCAAACACTGTGACTTAGGTGCACTAATGCAAATGCAAATGCAAAGAAACACATAAGTGTAGATAAAATAACATATCATGAGTTCGAGTCAAGTTCTCAAAAATCCCCAGCAGAGTCGCCAGAAACTATGGCTTGCCTTTTTTTCGCCCCTTTTCGGAAGGTTTGAAAGAAACCCTACAGTTCGGACTCCTGTGATTCTGAATCTAATCTCACAAGCGCAATGTGAAACTGATAAACACCAAAGAGTCCAAATCCAGCAAATCGTTTTGAAAAATTGATTTTGAATCAAAAAGTGTCAAAATTGGACGGCTTTGCCAGATACAGAGTTGCCACCTAAATATTTTTTGTTTTAGGAAAATTTAGGAAACCTTCACTCGTGCCAAAGGCCACGTGTCTGTCATCACCAAAGTTGCCTCAGCTCGGGAACTTGGGTACAAGAGGGGAAGGTCATGAATTGAGCAACCCCGCTCGCCCAATCAAAGATCAACTTCTACTAATCATGATATGATTTTTACCAAAATTATGTGTTCCTATTCTGGTTATTAGGCTAGCATTACTATGTGATGCGTACAAGCAAGTATAGACTAGTTTGCTCAATTTGGAACAATTCAACTCATGTTTGTTTGCGAAAATGGTTTGAATTTGCCACCTCAAGTGGGCTTAAAGTTTGCGAATTTGCCACCAAACATAGTGGGCTTAAAATATGATTTGCCACTCAACAAAGTGGGCTTAAAATGTACATTTGTTGAATTATTCCAATTCAAACAACAAGCCTTCATCCACAGGCATTCAAGCAGTTTAGCATTTAAGCACATAGCCTCATGGCAAGCATGCAAATCATGGCAACATTCACACTTGTGCGAGTATGCTAAAGTGTAAAAACTCACCTAGTACTCCAAGCAAAGTAGACATGAGTTAGTGAAATATGCATGATTCCTAACTATGCAAGATGCCTAATGCAACACATGCAATAATGCACTTAATAGGCTTGACTACTAATATGGCATATGGATCGATTTGAACAACATGCGATTAAATACATATTCAGATAAGTATTGAAATAGCAATGCAATTTGAATGATGCGCCGAGCCTCGGTGCATGCAATACAAATGAATAGATGCAAGCATAAAGTATGCTAATTGAAACATGTCCCCAATCTAACCATCAAAAGTGATTAGATAAAAGGGAGAAAGACATGGGGTTGGAAGACATACACACACGCACGCACACTTATTACAACATTACGCCCTCGCGAAGAAGGGTCCAAATGAATAGCTAATTAGCTAAGCTAAACTAATTAAGCCAATTAAACTCATTATTACAACACTTGACATGAGTAATTAACTAACTATCTAAGCTAATTAATAAATTAACTAGGCTAAGCTAATTAAATATTACAACATCAACTAATCAGCTACAACTAATTAGACTAATTAAATATTACAACAGAATTTGCTATGCTAATGAAACAATTAAATAACAACAGATTTGATATAGATATCAAGGAAGAGAGATGGAGGTTGCATGCGCATCGCTTGAAAGCTGCTCTGTCTGCCCTAGACCGCCTCTGTTTCACCTTCGGCCACTACCTCTATTTCTACAAAATTGCACTGCTGGCCACACACTGAGGGCCGGCCCGGCGATATTGGTACATAACTTAGACAAAATATTCTTTTTCTTTTTATGCCAGCTATCTTATTAATCCTTTGTTTACAGGCGGCGGGTAGGATTGCAGAAATAGGCCACCGTCATTATGACGTTATCGAGCAAATCGGCCTGCTCAAAGCCGAACTCGAAACTGAAAAGGGCAAGGCTGAAGAGGCCTCCCTTAGAGCCAAATCTGAGGCTGGAAAAGCAGCTGAAGAGCAAGCCAAGGCCAATGCCGAGGAAGAAAAGGCTAAATATTCAGATCAACTCAGGTAGGCCGCCGAAGAAAGGGCGAACGCGAGTGAGGACGCTCTCAAGTTAGCCAAGGAGGTGATTGCCAAATTGGAAACCAACTTGGCAAAATCGAAGAAGGCAAAAGAAATCACTAACTCCAAGATCTCCAAGGCGTTCCAAGTCGAAGAAAACGCCACCTTAGAAAAATATGTGGAGGAAGTGCCTAAGTTCGAAAATCGGGGGTTCAAACAGGACTGGCTCAAAGCTCTAGCTACCACTAATGTGACATTGAAGCAGCCAATTCCATATGAGTAGCTAGAGGTTGAACCGCTGAAGTCTAATCTTGAAGAATGAGCTCCATATATCAATGTAATTTTGCATTTTGCTTTTTGTTTGGTGTTTTGCTGCACGTAGTTTTTGTAGATTGTTGCTTATTTATTTTGTTTAGAAGTTAAATATAGGGCAATTTTCATGTGTAAAATGACAACTATTTGTACTCAATTTATTAATGAAAATCGCCTTTTTGTCTGTCTTCTGCATATGCTAATTATTAGCCAAGTATGATGTAACTTAATTCGGCAATAACATAATCGGCTATAACTTATCTTTCTGCGTGTGCTTATTAAAACCCAAGTATGATGTAACTTAATTCGGCAATAACATAATCAGCTATAACATAATCTTTCTGCGTGTGCTAATTAATAGCCAAGTATGATGTAGCTTAATTCGGCAATAACATAATCGGCTATAACATAATCTTTCTGCGTGTGCTAATTAATAGCCAAGTATGATGTAGCTTAATTCAGCAATAACATAATCGGCTATAACATAATTTTTCTGCGTGTGCTAATTAATAGCCAAGTATGGTGATGTAACTTAATTCGGCAATAACATAATTGGCTATAACATAATCTTTCTACATGTGCCAATTAATAGCCAAGTATGGTGATGTAATCATATGGACAAGTCATTCCAAAGCTAAATAAATATTGAAGAGCCGAATAAAACATACAGCTTGAATATAATCTGCCGATCAAAAGGGGTATTGTTAATATGTTTATCAACAGAGGCCGAATATCTTACTGTATTTGACCTTGCCCCAGCTGATCAATGAATCGAATTGCCAAATACTTGTTGTTCATGGATTGTGTGGGACACAGTAATTTGTTGATGCAATGCAATGCAATTAAGCCGAATAGATTTATTAATCTGCCCTTGCCCCAACTGATCAATGAACAGAATCGCCGAATACTTGTGGTTTGCAGATTAGGTGGGGCACAATAATTTGTTGGCGCAATGCACTGCAATTAAGCCGAATAGATTTATTAATCTGCCCTTGCCCCAACAGATCAATGAATAGAATCGCCGAATAGATTTATTAATCTGCCCTTGCCCAAGCTGATCAATGAACAAAATCACCGAATACTTATGGTACATAGATTGGGTGTGGCACAGTAATTTGTCGGCGCAATGCATTAAAGCGATCGCTTTGGGAACGCTGCACTCGTTATCAATAAGTAGGGTGGGGGCTAAGTGCGCATGAGTTTTTGCTGTTTTCAAATTCAATCGACTGCGAGAGGGAAAGGACCATAGTGTCGAATTGAGGAAATTTGGATGTCAAAAAGAATATTCTTCAACAACAGAGAAAAAGGTAGGACACTAGTTGAACTGGACTCAGAGATGAATCGAGGTGGCGAACCTACGTGAATGGGAAACAGGACGTCGGAGGAGCGCGAAAGGTGCCACTCCCCCTATCGTCGAAGCAGATCTCCAAGAGGGAGCAGGGTAGAAAAGTCACTTAGGAAGGAGAAGCAGCAGCGAGGGAGCTCGCCCCATTCGCGGAATTAAACCAGCAGGACACCACGCCAGTTGAGTTTTTGAATCTTCGTTAGGAATAAACCAATGACGGAAGCGGATTCGATTATCCACGATCCAAATGTGGCAGTCAAGTTCGCTCGACAGATTTTTCTGCCCGAGGTCCAGTAATCAATGGTCGGTCGACCAGATTACAAAGTTTTTCGGGAGGCCGTCCATGAAGCGGTAAAGGGACCATACACCTTCTATGAAATCGACATGCGTCTTCGTGCCGCACAAAGAAAGATAGAGCAGAAAGGCGGCCGCATTTTGAGCTTGGAAGCTCACGTAAAGAAGCCGAGAACGAGCTGAAGAAATCTAAGGCTTTTGAAACGAGTCGGCGAGTCAAATGAACCTGATTGTGGCGGAAAGAGTAAAGCAGTGTCTGCTGAATCATTTGATTGCCGACCAAGATACGACGAGCATGTTTGCAAGAGAAACAATAAAAATGAAGGCCTACGAACAAGGTTTTCATGATGGCCAAAAAATTGGTATTGAAAAGACAAAGGAAAAATTAGCTGAGGATGTCTGTCGGTGTGAAAATCGTGGATTTAAGCATGGATGGATCAAGGCTCTGCAGGCTGCGGTATCGATTCGGCGTCAGCACTGTATCAGAATTACAAGTTTCCATTAGATGCTTATGACGCCGAGAAATCCAACGATAAAGAGAGTGCCAAATAGAATTAGATATCAATACATTATTGTACTTTTGAATTCGTCAAAAAGTCATGTATTTGTGTTTATTTAATGAAATAAATATTTGCTTTATTATTTCGATTCATGTTTGTATCTACTTGTGACAATGTATATTGATCCATGCCATTCTATTGTCAAAGTTGGTCCTTCCGAATTCGGAGGGTTACTCGGCCGTTTGGGCTTTCGAACTATGGGTGCTTCGAATTCGGAGGCTTATTCGACCCAAACGTGATATCCACGCAGGACGCTCTGAATTCGGAGTCTTATTGTCTTGGCTAATCGTGATATCCTCGAAGGGCGCTCCGAATTCGGAGGCTTATTTAGCCTAAACATTACATCCACGTAGGGCACTCTGAATTCGAAGTCTTATTGTCTTGGCCAATCATGATATCCACGAAGGGCGCTTCAAATTCGTAGGCTTATTCGGCTAAAACGTTGCATCCACGTAGGGTGCTTCGAATTTAGAGTCTTATTGTCTTGGCCAAGATATCCACGAAGGGCGCTCCGAATTGAGAGGCTTATTCAGCCCAAACGTTGCATCTGCGTAGGGCGCTTTGAATTTGGAGTCTTATATTCGTTATTAAACCATTATTAACGAGATTGCGATAAGAAAAGGGAACTGTGCTAGGAAATTGAAAGATCTATGCATAACATATCAGCAAAAATTCAAAACAAACTAGCGTGCCGTACAAGTTGGCTTAGTGATAAAATTCGCGCAAATGTGTGGAATTCTAGGGGCGTGGCAAATTTCTCCCAGCCATGTCTTTGAGCCGATATGCCTCAGTCCCGGCGATTGAATCAACCTGATAAGGGTCGTCCCAGTTGGGGCCTAATTTTCCATCTGCCGCATTCTTAGTAGTAGGAAGTACTTTCTTGAGGACCAATTCTCCAAGCGTATAACGACGCAACTGCATGCGCTGATTATATGATTTAGCGAGTTGTTGCTAATACCATGCCATGCAAGCAAGGGCACAATCTCGGCGTTCTTCAATCAGAGTCAAGTCCAAGGCCAACATCATGTCATTATGGCCCATGTCAAAAGCCTTGGATTTCATCGTGGGTAGGCCGATCTCTAGGGGAATAATTGCCTGGGTTCCAAAGCACAAAGCAAATGGCATTTCCCCAGTGGACTACCTTGGAGTAGTGCGATGAGCCCACAACACATTGGGCAACTCTTCGACCCATCTACCTTTAGCTTTTTCCAACCTTTTCTTGATGCTGTCCAAGATGATTTTATTGTAAGCCTCTGCCTGACCATTGCTTCGTGGATATGCTGGCGAGGAAAAGTAAGGCCGGATACCATATGTGTTGCATAATTCTCAATAGACGCCACAACCAAATTAGGTGCCATTGTCTGAGATGAGTGCTCTTGGTATGCCGAATCGTGTTATGATGTTTTTCCATACAAAATGCTTAACATCGATATCTTGAATATCTTGAATATGTGTTAAGGCCTCTGCTTCAACCCATTTTGTAAAATAATCTATTGCGATAACCAGGAATCGCTTGTTTCTTGGAGCTCATGATAGTAGTCCAACAATATCGAGTCCCCATTGAGCGAACAGCCAAGGACTGGTGATAGAGTTTAATTCCTCGGCTGGCAGATGAGTTAAAGGGGAAAAATTCTAGCATTGTTCGCATTTCTTGACATAATTCTCGGCATCTGTTCGCATGGTCAGCTAATAATATCCTTGTGTTATGGCTCGGTGGGCCAATAAGCGTCCTCTAGAATGGGCACCAAAGCTACCTTCATGTATTTTAGTTAAGAGTTCCTCAACTTTATCTGGGTGAACACATTCTAAGTACGGCTTAGAGAGGGATTTTTTATAGAGCTTTCCTTGTGGATCCAAGTAGTATCTCAAGGCTTTATTGCACAGTTTGTGGGCTTCCTTCTTTTCCATTGGGAGTTGTTCTGAGAAAAAGAATGAGACAATAGGGTCCATCCAACTTGGTCCTGGTTCAATGATATTAATATGAACTGGTTCAAAAGAGGTAATGCTCGGCTCGGGGATGAATCCTACTTCGATTGTCTTTTTGATTTCTGAATTGATAGCAGAGGCTAGGCAAGCAAGGGCATCCTTATGCGTGTTCTGATCCCGAGTTATTTGATTCAATTCATGGTGGTCGAATTTCGCGAGCAAGCAATTCGTTGTTGTCATGTAGGCTGCCATGCGGACATTTTTAGCTACATACTCCTCTTTCAACTGGTTGATACTAGTTTCGAGTCACAGAAAACAAGCAACCACCGCCCACTGAGGTGAAGTGCGTTCCAAAGGCCGGTCGACAATGCTTTGTATTCGGCGTCATTAGTTGATGCATCAAAGCCCAGTTGAACCGCCTACTTGATTATTGCCCCTTCGGGGGTCATGATTACTACGCCTGCCCCACTGCCACGTTAGTTGGATGACCCATCACAGTACAACTGCCAAATGTCTCCAATATATATTTTCCAGTTGGGTTTAGGTTGCACTTGTTCGGACTTGAAATCGACAAGGCATCCCGTGAATTCGGCTACAAAGTCGGCGAGTACTTGCCCCTTGATGGCAATTCTAGTCAAGAACTGAATATCATACTGGCCGAGTTCCAAAGCCCATTTCGAAATGCGCCTTGATGCTTCTGCGCTATGAAGCGCCGACCGGAGGGGATAGCCCATTAGTACACCTATGGTATATCCCTAAAAGTAATGCATTAGTTTTCTTGTAACCATAAGAAGAGCAAGGATGAGCTTTTCCATTGGTAGATAACGTGTTTTGCCGTCGGCCATTGCTTTGCTTACATAGTAAACCAGTCGCTGCTCCCCGAGTTCCCCCCTTAAAAGTACGGCGCTGACCACCCAGTCAGATACCGCCAGATACAAAATGAGCGGGTCACCTGCCGAGGGGGTTGCCAGGAGTGGTACTGATCGGAGATAAGTTTTCAAGCTGTCCAAAGTGGCCTGGCACTCGGGGGTCCATTCAAAAGCTTTGCCTTGCTGAAGTGTGTGAAAGAATTGTCGACAACGATCTGTGGAACGGTTGATAAACCTGTTGAGCACGACGGCCATTCCCATCAGCTTCTGAACCTCTTCAACCGACCGTGGAGAGCCAAGTTCTAGAATTGCTATGATCTACCTCAGGTTGGCCTCTATTCCGTGGTGGTTCACAATGTAACCGAGGAATTTTTCGGATCCGATGCCGAATGCACACTTTGAGGCGTTCAATTTCATTTTGAACTTTTGAAAAATGCCAAATGTATCTGCCAAGTCGGCTAAGTGGGCGTGCTTTTCCTTATATTTGACCACCATGTCATCGATGTATACTTCCATTGTGCGGCCAAGTTGTTCCTTGAACATGGTAGTAACCAGTCTCTAGTAAGTTGCCCCCGCATTCTTCAGCTCGAAAGGCATGACCTTATAGCAACAGGTTTTTCTCGGGGTAAGGAATGCAGTCTTTTCTTAATCCTCCAGATGCATGGCAATTTGATGATAGCCTCTGTAGGCGTCCAAGAAGCTCATGCATTGATGATGTGCAGTTGCATCTACAAGTTGGTCTATTCGGGGGAGGGGAAAACAGTCCTTGGGACAAGCTTTGTTTAAATCTGTGAAGTCCGCACAAACACGCCAAGATCCATTCTTCTTCTTTACAACCACAGTATTGGAAAACCATGTAGGATACGTTACTTCACAAATTGCTCCGGCCTCCAACAATCGGTCAACTTCTTCAACAACAGCCGAAGCGTGCTCCGCGGTTGACCGCCGACTTTTCTAAATGATTGGCTTACATTTTGGATCAACGTTTAAGCGGTGTTGGGCCACAAATGGAGCCACCCCTGGCATCTCGTATGATGTCCACGCAAACACATCGAGGTTACTGAGTAAGAAGGATACAAGCTCGTGCCTGTCAACTTCGTTCAAGGAAGTGTGGATCATGAAGAACTTGTCAGGACTCACATCAATCTTGACCCGATCCAAGTCTTGAGTTGCCTTTTCACTGGGGATCTTCCCAATGTCCTCGAGGCCCTCTAGATCCGGTACTTCAATCGAATTCACTTCGAGTTCCTTCGGTCTCCTTGCAGTAACAACAAGGTAGCATGCCTGTGCCGATTTCAGAGAACCCCAAATTTGTTCAATACCATACTTAGTCGAAAAATGAAGTAATTGGTGGTAGGTGCTCGGCATAGCTTGCATGGTATGCAACCACGTTCTTCCCATGATGAGATTGTATGGTGAAGGAAGTTTGACAACCCGAAATTCCATGTCTACTAATCTGGTGCCTGCCTGAACTGGTAGTGTGATTTTGCCCAAAGGATACTCGGGGCTAGCATTGAAGCTGAATAATGGGTAATCAGCCGGCAACAAATTTGAGTCAGTGAATCAAAGTTTAACAAACATTTTGTAATATTACTTCCTAAGTGCTTCCTTGATCAATGAGAACACGTTCAATGGTGAATCTGTTCACGTGTAACTTGATGATGAGGGGATCGATATGGGGGAGAGTTACCCCAATCAAGTCAGTGTCGTCGAAACTAATCCACCCAGTTTCATGGGGCCGTTTTGCTGGTGTGATCGGCCAATGCAGGCTAGGTTGCAACTGAATTGTCTATATCTCGGCTGACAACAGCAAGCTGTATATCATGCGAATCACACCAATTGGAGGTGAATCCGGCCGTAGGGCTACCATGTTCAATGGATTATTCTTTCGGACGTGTTGCTCCAGCCGACCGTCTTATACCAGTTCCTCCAAGTGGTCCTTCAGTGCATAACAACTATCGGTGTCATGACCATGGTCCTTGTGGTACTCACACCTCTTGTCCCTGCTCTTTGTATCGGGAGGTCCCATCATTTTGGGCGGCCATTTAAGGAATGAAAAGTGTTGAACTTTCGACAAAATCTTGCTGACCGGCTCTGTTAACTCTGTGTACTTTTTGTCCGAGCATCTTGTGCACCTACTATCCACTTGATATTGTTCATTTGATCGGTGTGAACATTGATCATTTGACCGGCGCGAGTCACGCCTTTGTCTCGTTTAGCCTAATTCCGCGGTTCGGGCTCCTTGATGGCACAACGGTTATCGGCTAAACGATTCCAGTCAGAGCCGTCTTAACGGCTTTCTGTCCGACTTTGACCCACAGGGCATCGTCTTGCACCTTACAATATTCTTCAACTTTCTGCATTAACGCCCAAAATGTTTTGGAGGGCCGTCTGGTCAATGAACTGTGGAGGGGACTATCAGGATGTAATCCCATTTGAAAGACGGTGATGGCCATGGAGTCATTGCAGGTGTCAGCTACAAGGTTAAAGCATTCCCAATAACGTGCCAAATATTCACGAAGGGTTTCTTCCGTCTAATTTGCATTGCCCAGAGAGAATCGACTTACTTTGGCTGGATTTCATTGGTGATGAATCTTGCCCTGAATGACTTTTGGCATTGATGGAAGCTTTTAATCGATGCCAGCTCCAGTTTATAGTACCATATGACGGCCAATGGTCCCAAACTATTCGGAAACATTCGACACATGAGGGCTTCATCGTCAGCATGCAGTGTCATCGCTTGTTTATAATGACGAATATGGTCTGTGGGGTCTAATTTTCCGTCATACAGGGTGAAAGACGGTGCTTTGAACTTCTTGGGTAGCACTTTCGTCGCACTTGTCTTCTTCATCCGAATCATCACTTCTTCTCCCTCGCTTGTGTCGTACATACGGACTTCCTTCGGTTGAGCTGGATACATCGACTCGTCCCTTTTTTCTGGGTTCTAGGGATGGTGAGTCAGAATCACTATCATTATCGCGTTTTCGAAGTCGACATCGTCAATCATCCTTCTTTCTTGAAGGTCAAGCCCGGTCGTGGTATGCAGCATGTTGCGATTTAGCTAGCTCCAGGGCCAACTCCTGATGCAGGCGCTCGTTCTCAACTATCATGTTTTCCAGACACTATTCATTTTGCTTTGCTTGATCCATGATTGTCAGCATTGTCTCTTACACTGATGTTGAAGGTGAGGTCTGGGCTACTGAGTCGAAGTTCAAGGCGGCGTTTTCTCCGGTCCAAGCATTTTTCTTAGCGTGATGTCATCTCTTGGCATAATTTCGTCAGCAGCTATAGAAGGATCATCTGTTACGCCCACCATGGATGTGCTTGAGTATTCCCACAGACGGCACCAATTATGGAGAAGTGGATTTGGAAATACTCCAACATCCAGTCAGACGTCCTTGATCCTCTAATTGCTACTCGAAAAATGGATGAATACTCTGGTCGGGAGTGCCGGAATTAGCACTCCAACGGACAAGTTAGTATGCTCTCAAGTTTACTTCTATCTCAAGTTATTTTATCTATTCTCATATACCTTTCTTTTGTTGACGTTTCTCTTTTTATATTACCCTTTGGGCTCATGGGTGGGGCTTACCTCACACATGATGGCTTATTCGGCCTTCTAATTGCATGTTGGTTCCCATTCGACTCTTTAAATGGCCGACTATACTCGACCTTAGATTATAGCCGAATTAACTTTGGCCAAATGTCTTCAAATTCCTTGGCCTTCCTTAACGCATAATTATTCAGCCCCCACAATTGCCCCCCAAACATCCGAATAAAGCCAATTATTCGGCATGTTTGGTTTTAATATATGGAAAGTCAAAAATACAGCGCTTGCACTCCTTCCAATACTGAAGCGTCAGAACGACCACGGTTAAGAAATCATTATGATTTCCTGCCCCTTCGTGCACGTTGTTCATTTAATGCGATATGCAGCCACGTTGTTCCTTCAGATATTTTTTGAATTTGCAAAGCTCTTTCGAATTCACCTCTACAACTTCACAACCTCTACAACTTCCATCTGCTCCCCATTGTCCTTTTCTCTCTACCCTGTAAGTTCTTCTCTTCCTTGCATTTCTTCCTCATTCCAACTCCCATTTTCTCATTTGTTTTTAGTTTAGAGTATTTTCCATTCTGATTCGGATGGTGAAACATTTGAAAGCTCTTCTTTCCGCGGACTGTGTTTCCGCTTTTTGACACCATTTTTCCATTCCAGACAATGTCCATCTGTCACTTGTGGCAGATAGCGTACTCGACATGGAGAGGACCGATGAGAGTACAATCATCTTTCCTCTCCTGTCAATCACTGAGGGTGGAGTCTGTTTCGTCCTTCATCCATTTTTGAGGGCCATCCTTCGTTACTGGGGTCTACTCCCTTCATAACCCAACATAAACTTTTACTGAATCATAATGGGAATAGTAGAACTAAACCGCCAACTTAGGATTAATCTAGGTATCCCTGCTATTCGGCATTGTTATGCCTTGGCGAAATCATCTGGTCGGCAGGGACGCTACTTTCTCAGGGCCAAGGACACTGATCACCATCTGGTGACTATGCTTGCCAGCTCTAGTAAGCGAGTTAACGATGTAATGGTCGTTGTCCGAGGTAACTAGGAATTCAGCAAAGGCGAAGATCGCCTAGATCCTGTGCCTAGACAAAAAGACGAGCCAGGTGGCCGTATAGTCCTATTTTTGCGCGCACTTGTTATGCATTTATCCAGCTTCGATCACATACACTTACCATTTCATTTGTGCAGGTAATGACTTGAAAAAAGTACTTGTCTCGGCTGACGACGCTGTGCTCCAACAAGTCAAAACTGCGCTCCAATTCTTTGGCCGTCCAAACCTCCAAAAGCAAGGGAGGACTGCTCATATCTTATTGCGGTATGAGCCGACGTATGCTACTTTTTCGGCCGCTGATCACATTCCAAAGGGAGAATAGCAGCTCACGACACTCATTTTTCCAAATTTCAAGAACCTTAGAGAGATTGGTCTTGAAATTTCAGATTCAAAGCAAGTCACCGAGCAGGTCGCTGAACAAGTCAATGAACAGCCAGATCAGTCCAACTTCGACAAATCTGACAGTCTAGGGGAGGACGTTGACGCGACTCTTAATTTGGCCTTTGAGGAAGCTAGCTTTAACTTTCTGTCCACTTCGGACCGAGTCGACGTATCATTAGAAGACGATATTTTTACCAACTTAGGAGACCTTCATAGCATAGATCCTGAGAACATGGCTGGGATGTCGCTAGCGCAAATGGCCAAAAGAAAGAATGCCGAGAAAATGGCATCCTGAAAGAGGGCCGAAACCGCCAGGTCTGAACCCCCACCTGTTGTGGTTGAGTCTTCACCGCTTGCTCCTGCTGAAGAAATAGAGTAGATTGTTATAGTCGAAATGGAGCAAATTATAATTGATCAATCGGATAATCTTGTGGTTGAACAAAGGGGGGGAAAAACCCCGCCAAGTACGAAGTCGACTCTTCAGAAAATCAAACTAATAAACGGCCGCACGTAGAAGAGTCGCCGGACTTGGCTGTGCTGTTTATCATACAACCAAAAATAAAGAACATGCCGGTTGCTTCAAGGCTTCGGCTTTAAAGGATGCCACCATGGCCTTAAGCGTGGCCTCGTCAATTTCTCTGTTGATTGACAGAGCAGCGTTCCGTGCCGAGCCAGATGTGGTGTCGATAGCATTAGCTGCTCAATCGGCGATAATGGTACGTAACTTAGACAAAATATTCCATTTCTTTTTATGCCAACTATCTTATTAATCCTTTGATTACAAACGGCGAGTAGGATTGCAGAAATAGGCCATCGTGATTATGACGTTATCGAGCAAATCGGCCTGCTCAAAGCCGAACTCGAAATTGAAAAGGGCAAGGTTGAAGAGGCCTCCCTTAAAGCCAAATCCGAGGCTGGAAAAGCAGCTAAAGAGCAAGCCAAGGCCAATGCTGAGGAAGAAAAGGCTAAATATTCAGATCAACTCAGGCAGGCCGCCGAAGAAAGGGCGAAAGCAAGTGAGGGCGCGCTCAAGTTGGCCAAGGAGGTGATTGCCAAATTGGAAGCCGACTTAGCAGAATCGAAAAAGGCAAAAGAAATCGCCAACACCGAGATCTTCAAGGCATTCCAAGCCGAAGAAAATGCCTCCTTAGAAAAATATGTGGAGGAAGTGCCTAAGTTTGAAAATCAGGGCTTCAAACACGGCCGACTCAAAGCTCTGGCTGCTGCTAATGTGACATTGGAGTAGCCAATTCCATACGAGCAACTGGAGGTTGAACCATTGAAGTCTGATCCTAAAAAATGAACTCCATATATCAACGTAATTTTGCTTTTTGCTTTTTGTTTGGTGTTTTGCCGCACGTAGTTTTTGTAGATTATTTCTTATTTATTTTGTTTAGAAGTTAAATATAGGGCAATTTTCATGTGTAAAATGACGACTGTTTGTACTCAATTTATTAATGAAAATCACCTTTTTGTCTGTCTTCTGCATATGCTAATTATTATCCAAGTATGATGTAACTTAATTCGGCAATAACATAATAGGCTATAACATAATCTTTCTGCGTGTGCTAATTAATACCCAAGTATGATGTAACTTAATTCGACAATAACATAATCGGCTATAACATAATCTTTCTGCGTGTGCTAATTAATAGCCAAGTATGATTTAGCTTAATTTAGCAATAACATAATCGGCTATAACATAATCTTTTTGTGTGTGCTAATTAGTAGCCAAGTATGGTGATGTAACTTAATTCGGCAATAACATAATCAGCTATAACATAATCTTTCTACATGTGCCAATTAATAGCCAAGTATGGTGATGTAATCATATGGACAAGTCGTTCCAAAGCTGAATAAATATTGAAGAGCCGAATAAAACATATAGCTTGAATATAATCTGCCGATCAAAAGGGGTATTGTTAATATGTTTATCAACAGAGGCTAAATATCTTACTGTATTTGCCCTTGCCCCAGTTGATCAATGAATCGAATTGCCAAATACTTGTTGTTCATGGATTGTGTGGGACACAGTAATTTGTTGACGCAATGCAATGCAATTAAGCCGAATAGATTTATTAATCTGCCCTTGCCCCAGCTGATCAATGAACAGAATCGCCGAATAGATTTATTAATCTCCCATTGCCTCAGCTGATCAATGAATAGAATCGCCGAATACTTGTGGTACACGGATTGGATGGGGCACAATAATTTGTTGGCTTAATGCATTGCAATTAAGCTGAATAGATTTATTAATCTGCCCTTGCCCCAGCTCAACAATGAACAGAATCGTCGAATACTTGTGGTGCATGGATTGGGTGGGGCACAGTAATTTGTCGGCGCAATGCTTTGAAGCGATCTCTTTGGGAACGCTGCACCCGTAATTAATAAGTGGGGTGGGGGCTAAGTGCGCGTGAGTTTTGTGCTGTTTTCAAATTCAATCGACTGCGAGAGGGGAAGGACCATAATGTCGAACTGAGGAAATTTGGATGTCAAGAAGAATATTCTTCAACAGCCGAGGGGAAGATAGGACAGTAGCTAAATAGGACTCAGAGATGAATAAGGTGGCAAACCTACGCAAATGGAAAACAGGACGTCGGAGGAGTGCGAAAGGCGTCACTCCCCCCGTCATCGAAGTAGATCTCCAAGAGGGAGCGGGGCAGGAAAGTCACCCAGGAATGAGAGGCAGCAGCGAGGGAGCTCCCCCTATTCACAAAATGAAATCAGCAGGACACCACGCTCATTGAGTTTTTCAGTCTTCCTTGGTAATAAACAAATGACGGAAGCAGATTCAATTATCCACGATCCAAGTGTGGCAGTCGAGTTCGCTCGACAGATTTTTCCACCCCAAGTCTAGCAATCAATGGTCGGTCAGCCCGATTATGAAGTTTTTCGGGAGGGCGTCCACGGAGCGGTAAAGGGACTATACACCTCCTATGAAATCGGCATGCGTCTTCGTGGCACACGAAGAGAGATAAAGCAGAAAGATGGCCGCATTCGGAGCTTGGAAGCTCGCACAGAGAAAGCTGAGAACAAGCTAAAGAAAGCTAAGGCTTCAGAAACGCAGTCGGCGAGTCAAATGAACCCAATTGTGGCGGAAAGTGTAAACCAGTGTCTGCTGGATCATGCGATTGCCGATCGAGATATGGCGAGCATGTTCTCAAGAGAAACAATAAGAATGAAGGCCTACGAACAAGATTTTCATGATGGCCAAAAAATGGTATTGAAAAGACAAAGGAAAAATTAGCTGAGGATGTCTGTCGGTGTGAAAATCGTGGATTTAAGCATGGATGGATCAAGGCTCTGCAACCCGTGAGTATCGATTCAGCATCACCTCTGTATTAGAATTACAAATTTCCTTTCGAGGTTTATGACGCCAAGAAATCCGACGATGAAGAGAGTGTCGAATAGAATTAGATATCAATACATTATTGTACTTTTGAATTCGTCAAAAAGTCATGTATCTGTGTTTATTTAATGAAATAAACATTTGCTTTATTATTTCGATTCATGTTTGTATCTACTTGTGACAATGTATATTGATGCATGCCATTCTATTGTCAAATTTGGTCTTTCTGAATTCGGAGGGTTACCTGGCCGTTCGGGCTTTCAAACTATGGGTGCTCCGTATTCAGAGGCTTATTCGGCCCAAACATGACATCCACGTAGGGCGCTCCGAATTTGGAGTCTTATTGTCTTGGTCAATCGTGATATCCACGAGGGCGCTCTGAATTCGGAGTCTTATTGTGTTAGCCAATCGTGATATCCATGAAGGGAGCTCCGAATTCGGAGGATTATTCGGCCCAAATGTTGCATCCACATAGGGGGCTCCAAATTCAGAGTCTTATTGTCTTGGCCAATCGTGATATCCACGAAGGGCGCTCCGAATTCGGAGGTTTATTCGGCCCAAACGTTGCATCCACGTAGGGCGCTCCGAATTCAAAGTCTTATATTCATTATTAAACCATTATTAACGAGATTGCAATAAGAAAGGGAACTACACTGGGAAATTGAAAGATCTATGTATAACATATCAGCCAAAATTTGAAACAAACTAGCGTGCCGTACAATTGGCTTAGTGATAAAATTTGCGCAAATGTATTTAATTCTAGGGGCGTGGAAAACTTCTCCAAGCCATGTCTTTGAGCCGTTATGCCCCAGTTTCGGCGATTGAATCAACCTGATAAGGGTCTTCCCAGTTGGGGCCTAATTTTCCATCTACCGCATTCATAGTAGCAGGAAGTACTTTCTTGAGGACCAATTCTCCAAGCATATAACGACGCAACTGCATGCGCTGATTATATGATTTAGCGAGTTGTTACAATCTCGGCGTTCTTCAATCAAAGTCAAGTCCAAGGCCAACATCATGTCATTACGGCCCGTATCAAAAGCCTTGGATTTCATCGTGGGTAAGCCAATCTCTAGGGGAATAATTGCCTGGGTTCCAAAGCACAAAGCGAACGGCATTTCTCCAGTGGACTGCCTTGGAGTAGTGCGAGCCCACAACACACTGGGCAACTCTTCGATCCATCTACCTTTAGCTTTTTCCAACCTTTTCTTGATGCCGTCCAGGATGATTTTATTGTAGGCCTCTGCCTGACCATTGCTTTGTGGATATGCCGGCGAGGAAAAGTAAGGTCGGATACCATACGTGTTGCATAATTCTCAGTAGACGCCACAATCAAATTGGGTGTCGTTGTCTGAGATGAGTGCTCTTGGTATGCTGAATCGTGTTATGATGTTTTTCCATACAAAACACTTAACATCGATATCTTAAATATGTGTTAAGGCCTCTCCTTCAACCCATTTTCTAAAATAATCTGTTGCGACAACCAGGAATCGCTTGTTTCCAGGATCCGATGCCGAATGTAGCCGAGGAATTTTTTGAATCCGATGCCGAATGCACACTTTGAGGCGTTCAATTTCATTTTGTACTTTCAAAGAATGTCGAATGTATCTACCAAGTCGGCTAAGTGGGCGTGCTTTTCCTTATATTTGACCACCATGTCATTAATGTATACTTCCATGGTGCAGCCGAGCTATTCCTTGAACATGGCAGTAACCAGTCTCTAGTAAGTTGCCCCCGCATTCTTCTGCCTGAAAGGCATGACCTTATAGCAATAGGTTCCTCTCGAGGTGAGGAATGCAGTCTTTTCTTAATCCTCCGAACGCATGGTAATTTGATGATAGCCTCTGAAGGTGTCCAAGAAGCTTATGTGTTGATGTTGTGCCATTGCATCTACAAGTTGGTCTATTCTGGAGAGGGGAAAATAGTCCTTGGGACAAGCATTGTTTAAATCCGTGAAGTCCACACAAACACACCAAGATCCATTCTTCTTCTTTACAACCACGGTATTGGATAACCATGTAGGATACATTACTTTGTGAATTGCCCCGGCCTCCAACAATTGGTCAACTTCTTTAACAACGGCTGAAGCGTGCTCCGCGGCTGACCGCCGACTTTTCTGAATGGTTGGCTTACATTTTGGATCAACATTTAAGCAGTGCTGGGCCACAAATGGATCCACCCTTGGCATCTCATTTGGTGTCCACGCAAACACGTCGAGGTTGGGGCCCCTTATATGTTTATGTGCATTTCATTTGATATAAATTGCACATTCGGCTCCTTTGGCCATCATGCATTAAGATGCGTGATTGGTGGTCCGAGGGTCGAGGACTATACTCTCTTGAGTTCACAACATGATAGGGAGAGTGGTCGTGCAAACATTATCTTGCAAATGTATTGTCATGCTCTGTTTGTCCTCTGTTGCAACAACACAGCATTCTGCAGGAAGATATGGCCGGTCGGCCATCTTTAGTGCCGGTCGGCTAAGCATTGTTGGCCGACAGCTTCATAATTGGTCGATGGCACCTTTCCATTGGCCGATGGCCCTATATCTTGGCCGATGGACTCTCAGAAAGTCCCCAAGGTGGTTCAGAAGTGTCACAGAAGTTGGCACAATTTTCAGAGGTACAGAGCAGTGTAAGCAGAGGCAACATGAAGCATAGCGATGGATTTCCGAGCAAAGCCGTCCGAGCATGCATTCATCCCTCATCTCGAGGCCATTTCAGTGTTTTAATAACTTAGAATAGTTATTTATTTCGATTTGGTTGTGTAATTAATTAATTAGCTTGTTAGTTAGTTAATTAGTTGGTTTGTATTATTCTTTCGGACCCTCTGTCAAGAGGGCGAATTTTGTAATAAGTGTGCGTGCGTGTGTGAATATCTTCCAACCCCACGTCTTTCTCCCTTTTACTTAACTTCTTTCAATAGTTAGTTCTAGGGCATATTTCAATTAGCATCCTTATGCTATGCATGTTTGCATCCATCCATCTGTATTGCATGCACCAGGCTCGACGCATCATACTAACTGCATTGTATTTCAATTCTTACTTGAATACATGTATCGAGTTGTCGCATCTCATATGCCATTTTAGATTAGCCGAGCCTATTCTAGTTGTATTTTGCATGCGATGCATTAGCCATTTTAACATGAACTAGGATCATGTATGATTTCTAACTAGTTCTTTATTTTGGCTCGGAGTACACTGTAAGTGTTTATGCTTTAGCATCCTTGCATGAGTGTAAGTGTTGCCATGATAGCATGCTTGCCATGAGACTATTTGCTTATGTGATATAACCGCCTGAATGCCTGTGGGTGAAGATTGGATTACCTGAATTGAAACGATTCATTGAAATCCGCATTTTAGCCTACTTGCAAGTAGCAAACTTCAAACCATTTCCAAACAAACGGATATGCGATGTTTTGATCCAAATTAGGCGATCTAGTCTATACTTGTGTGTTGTGCGCATCACATAGTAATTCTAGCTAATTAACCGGAATAAGAACGCATGTGTTTTCAAAAAACAAGATATCATGTTTAGTACAGGCCGATCTCTGATCAGGGGAGCGGGGGTGCTCATAGATAACCTTCCCTAATCGTACCCAAGTTCCCGAGCCGAGGCAACTTTGGTGATGACGGACATGTGGCCTTAGGCACGAGTCAGGGTTTCCTAAATTCTCCCAAAATAAAATATTTAGGTGGCAACTCTGTATCTGGCAAAGCAGTCCATGTTTGGCACTTCTTTCTTAAAAATCAGTTTTCCAAAACGATTTGCCGGATTTGGACTCTTTGGTGATTTATCAGTCTCGCATTACACTTTCTGGGATTAGATTCAGAACCGTGACATTTGAGTCCGAACTGTAGAAGCAAGGCCCTCAGGGCATGTCTACAGTATGCAACCAAGTTCTTCCCATGATGAGATTGTATGGTGAAGGAAGTTTGACAACCAGAAATTCTACGTCTACTGATCTGGTGCCTGCCCGAACTGGTAGTGTGATTTTTCCCAAAGGATACTCGGGGTTAGCATTGAAGCCGAATAATGGGTAATCAGCCGGTGACAAATCCAAATTGGTGAATCTGAGTTTAACAAATGTTTTGTAATACATTACTTCCGAAGTGCTTCCTTGATCAATGAGAACACGTTCAATGGTGAATCTGTTCACGTGTAACTCAATGATGAGGGGATAGGTGTGGGGGCGAGTTACCCTAATCAAGTCAGTGTCGTCAAAACTAATCCTCCCAGTTTCATGGGGCCGTTTTGCTGGTTTGATCGGCCTATACAGGCTAGGTTACAACTGAATTGTCTGTATCTCGGCTGATGACAGCAGGCTATATATCATGTGAATCACACCAAGTGGAGATAAATCTTGCCGTAGGGCTACCGTGTTTGATGGATTATTCTTTCAGATGTGTTGCGCCAGCCGGCCGCCTTGTACCAGTTCCTCCAGGTGGTCCTTCAGTGCATAACAACTGTCGGTGTCATGACCATGGTCCTTGTGGTACTCACACCTCTTGTCCCTTCTCCTTTGTATCGGGAGCTCCCATCATTTTGGGCGGCCATTTAAAGAACAGAAAGTGTTGAACTTTCAACAAAATCTTACTGACCGGCTCTGTTAACTTTGTGTACTTTTTGTCCGAGCGTCTTTTGCGCCTGCTAACCACTTGATATTGTTCATTCGATCGGTGTGAACATTGATCATTTGACCGGTGCGAGTCACACATTTTGTCTCGTTTAGCCCGATTTCGTGGTTCGGGGCTCCTTAATGGCATGACGCTTATCTATTGAACGATTCCAGTCGGAGTCGTCTTAACAAATTTCTGTCCGACTTTGACTCGCAGAGCATCGTCTTCCACCTTACAATATTCTTCAACTTTCTTCATTAACGCCCAAACTGTTTTGGGGGGCCGTCTAGTCAATGAACTACGGAGGGGACTATTAGGATGTAATCCCATTTTAAAGGCGGTGATGGCCATGGAGTCATTGCAGGCGTCGTCTACCAGGTTAAAGCATTCCCAATTGCATGCCGAATATTCACGAAAGGTTTCTTCCAGTGTATTTTGCATTGCCCAGAGAGAATCGACTTGCTTTGGCTGGATTTCATTAGTGATGAATCTTGCCTTGAATGACTTTTGGAGTTGATAGAAGCTTTTAATCGATGGCAGCTCCAATTTATAGTACCATATGACGGCCAATGGTCCTAGACTGCTCGAAAACATTCGACACATAAGGGTTTCATCGTCAGCATGCAGTGTCATCGCTTGTTTATAAAGACGATTATGGTGTATGGGGTCTGATTTTCCATCATACAGGGTGAACGATGATGCTTTGAACTTCTTGGGTAGCATTGCCCTTGCAATTCATCGCACAAAAGGGTCATGCTTGTCTTCTTCATCCGAATCATCACTTATTCTCCCTCGCTTGTGCTGTACATACGGACTTCCTTCAGTTAAGCTAGATACATCGACTTGTCCCTTCTTTCTGGGTTCCAGGGATGGTGAGTCAGAATCACTTTCATTATCGTGTTTCCGAAGTCGACGTCGTCGATCATCTTTCTTTCCTGAAGGTTGACCCTAGTCGTGGCATGCGACCTGTTGGGATTTGGCTAGCTCCAGCGACAACTCCTAACACAGCCTTTCGTTCTTAGCCATCATGTTTTCCAGACGCTGTTAATTTTGCTTTGCTTGATCCATGATTGTCTGCATTGTCTCTTGCACTAATGTTGAGGGCGACGTTTGGGCTACTGAGTCGAAGTTCAAGGTGGCATTTTCTCCGATCCAAGCATGTTTCTTGGAGTGATGTCATCTCTTGGCGTAATGTCATCAGCCACTATCGAAGGATCATCTGTTACGCCTGCCATGGATGTGCTTGAGTATTCCCACAGACGACGCCAATTGTGGAGAAGTGGATTTGGAAATACTCCAAGATTCAGTCAGACGTCCTTGATCATCTGATTGCTATCTGAAAAAGGGATGAACACTCCAGTCGGGGGTGCCAGAATTAGCTCTCCGACAGACAAGTTTGTATGCTCTCAAGTTTACTTCTATCTCAAGTTATTTTATCTATTCTCGCATACCTTTCTTTTGTTGACGTTCCTCTTTTTATATTACTGTAGACCACCCGAACGTCACGGCTCTGTGTGCGAAGGTGTGAAATCGTTTTGTTCTTAGCTACTACAGTTTGGACTCACGTCACGGTTCTGAACCTAATCTCGCAAAGTGCAATGCAAGACTGATAAATCACCAAAAAGTCCAAATCTGGCAAATCGTTTTTGGAAAACTGATTTTTAATAAAGAAGTGCCAAACATGGACTGCTTTGCCAGATACAGAGTCGCCACCTAAATGTTTTATTTTGGAAAATTTAGGAAACCCTGACTCGTGCCTAAGGCCACGTGTCCGTCATCACCAAAGTTGCCTCGGCTCGGGAACTTGGGTACGAGAGGGGAAGGTCATTCAATGAGCACCCCCGCTCGCCTGATCAAAGGATCGGCCTTTACTAACATGATATTTTGTTTTTGAAGACACATGCGTTCTTATTCCAGTTATTAGCTAGAATTACTATACGATGCACACAGCATACAAGTATAGACTAGATCGCCTAAGTTGGAACAAAACATTTCATGCTTGCTTGTTTGAAAATGGTTTGAAGTTTGCTACTCGTAAGTAGGCTAAGTCGTGGATTTTGCCACCCTCAAGTGGGCTTAGAAAACATGATTTGCCACTCTCAGGTGGGCTTAAAACTCATATTTCGATGAATTGTTCCAATTCAAGCAATCCAACCTTCATCCACAAGCATTCATGCAGTTATATCAGTTAAGCAAATAGCCTCATGGCAAACATGCTAATCATGGCAACACTTACACGCATGTAAGGATGCTAAAGCATAAACACTCACAGTGTACTCCGAGCCAAAAAAAGAAGCTAGTTAGTAATCAATGTATGATCCTAGCTATGTCAAGAATGCCTAATGCAACACATGCAAAAATGCAACTAAGATAGGCTCGGCTATTCTAGGATGTCATGTGAATGCAACAGTTGATACATATATTCGAGTAGGAATTGAAATACAATGCAATTTGTATGATGCGCCGAGCCCGGTGCATGCAAGACAAATGAATGATGCAAACATGTAAGCATAAGGATGCTAATTGAAATATGTCCTAAAACTAACCACTGAAAGCGGATAAGTAAAAGGGAGAAAGAAGTGGAGGTTGGAAGACATGCATCACACACACGCACACTTATTACAAAATTCGCCCTCTCGACGGAGGGTCCAAATGAGTACACTAAGCTAGCTACGCTAAGCTATTCTAACTAATCTAATAATCTAATTAGACTAATTATTACATAATCAAATTGAATAACTAGCTAACACTAAGCTAATTATTACAACACGTTAACTAATTAACAAATTAGCTAGTTTAATTACAAATTCAAAAGCTAACTAACAAGTAAAGCTAATTACAAATTACAAAGCCTTAGCTCAGTTCTAAGAGTTCGAAGATGCATGCTCGATCGCCTCACTCGGAAATCCGCTACCATGCCCCATGTTGCCTCTGTTTGCACACTTCTGCACCTCTGAAAATTATGCCAACTTCTATGATGCTTCTGACCTACCTTATGAACATACTGAGGGGTGGTCGGCCAAGAGGAATGGCCATCGGCCAGAGTTTATGTCTATCGGCCAATTTTGATAGCCGATCGGCAGCCTTTGATGGCCGGTCGGCAAATTTGATGGTCGGTCGGCCACTGATTCCTGCAATTTCTCTTTTTTGCTGCAACAGAGCACAAACACGGGCATGGCAGTGTATTTGTAAGGTATGTGTGCACAACCACCCTCCCTATCATTTCTCAAGCTCAAGGGAGTGTAGTACTTGACTCTCGAGCCATCAATAACGCATCTCAATGCATGATGGCCAAAGAGTCAAACTTGCACAAACTCAATAAATGCATGACAAACAAGACACTTGGACCGTCACCTTATCATGGATAATCAAAGGCAATGGAGACAAAGGGGATTGGCCCATTTTCATCACTTCAAGTATGAAATGGACCAATTCACTTTGTGCTCAACATAACGTCCGATTGAACACAATGCAATGCACACATGCAACATGCTTATCTTGGCACATTTTACTTGATTGATATTGTTTTCACATTTTAACATTACCAATCCATTCATTAATCAACTTGTCCAAATATGAGAGTCCTCTAATGAGAGAGAGGTCTATCAAAGAGAATGGTTTAAGGCATGGGAGAGACCAATGCCTTTGACTAGGAGTAACCCTCAAAAGAGGGTTGAAGCCATTTAAGTATAGGCCTCAATCCCAAGCATTAAACACAACCTCAAGACTAACCAATCCTCAAAACAAATCAAAAATGAAGAAATAAGGGAGATAGCAGATTTTTCAGTGCTAAAATGGCATGATAAACAAGACTCTAACATGCAAACACTTCAAGTACAACATGCTAGTAGGCTTAAACATTGAAACTAGTGAAGAACACAACACTAGAACCATGCAATACAAGGCTCAATGGACTAAACCAGCTCTGGACAAAGCTTAATCACATCAAAATAATGGCCTAAACATGCTGGAATTGAAGCTCAAAAGGCTAGACAAACATGCGCCCAAATTGGCTCACAAGCAAGATATAAGGCATAACTCCCAAGAGCACTTAAAGAGTGATTTAAGTGGAAGCATGGCAAATATATAAGCTCTGAAATTTCATACCAAATGATGCCATATCATGCATACATCACAAATATAGCATGCTAGTGGTCTCAAAACTCAAGACTAGTCAAGGCATTTGCACTATAGCTATACAAAACATGAGTCATATGACCAAGGCAGCCCAAAATAGTCCTAAAGCATGTAAAAATAATGCTAAAACATGTATAGCGTAGAGCCAAAACATGCTAGAATTTTAGGCTAAAATAGCAAGCATACAAAGCTAGTGAGCAAGGTTTACACTACAAGTGTAAGGAGCATGCAAGAGGTGACCAAACTAGGCCAAAACAGAGTTATGCCATGCTAAAATAAGCCCAAAAATAAGCTAAGAATGAGCCAACACATGCTAGAAAAACATGCTCAATAATTAGGCTAACAAGGCATGTAACCAAGAAGCAAGGAGGGGATGCCACCCCCTCCTATTTTGGGCCTCAAAACATGGTTTCCACCACTGAAATACCTCTGATTTTCAGTGGTGAAAAGGCCAAAAAATTTGGATTTGAAGGTGGTGAGAAGTTGCACAAAAGGCCTCACAAGCCAAGGAACAAAAAGGAAGAACAACCGCCAAACTCACCAAGCCTTAAACTACCATTTTTACACCTTAAAAATAGTGTTTTGACAGTCCAAAACCAGCCTCAAAATAGTCCAAAACAATGGAAAAAGGAGGGTAAAGCAAATGTGCAAAAACAAACTTGAAAATGAGAAGTCCTTACCCTTAAAGCACCTTGAAGCATCGCAGCAAAACCAGCCAAAATCTAAGCCAAAATCAGCCTTTTGGAGCTCAAACAAAGTCCCAAGCTACCTCAACCCAAAGATTATCAACTTTGGTTAAGGGTCTCTTTGCAAAAGTGTAGGAAATTCTCACTTCAAAGCCTAAAACAAGAGGAGAAGGAGAGAGTTCTAGGGAGGGAGAGAGTTTTGCTCACAAAACTTCTAGAGAGAGAGGATTCTAGAGTGAGAAGCTCACCCCTTGAATATGATATATAAGGCTCTCATATATAGCAAAATATCAAGTTTGGGTCGAAGTATCTGATTTGGGACAGGTGGCACAAGCTGGAAACAGCTGGAAGAGAAATATCTGCCAATTCTGGGCTTTCTAGACATTTTTGGCCGATCGGCCAACATTTGTGGCCGATAAGGTTCACTTTTGGCCAACCTATGGCCGATGAGGTCCAATTGTGGCCGATGAGGTCCAATTGTGGCCGATGCACTTCCATAGAGGCTGATGGAAAAAATCACTCCTGGTCCCTGACTTGAAGCAAGCCTAATTCCTTCATCTGGACCCCTTTTCAGGTCATTCTTGAGCCTGAACTGTAGCCCCGGAAGTCTTCTTTCCAAATTTGGAAGCATCAATTCAAAATTCCAAGTGTGCTAATAGATATCCCTCTTTTAGTGAAGACTGCTCAGTTTCAGTCCAATCGGAATGATTCCCAACTTCAACCAATCATATCTCCCCCATCCGGACTCGGTTTTAGGAGATTCGTAAGTGAAAAATGAAGCCCCGGAAGTAAGATTTCCAACGGTGGTAGCCTCATATCTGAAATCCAAGTATTCTAAAGGATAGGCCTGATTTAGCGAGGGTTGCTCGACTCTCTCTTAACGATTCATGCCCAACTCCTTCCCCAACTGGGTTTCTTCCCTCTCCTCTTCTTTTCTTCAACTCCAAACCCCTAAGCAAGGTGTTTTAAAATATTTTTCAAAGATTTCACCTCTCTTTCATTCATTTTCACTTTGTCCTTGCCCGGTTTACCGAAAAGCGCATCATTTAACAAAATGCGAGCCTCAGAGCATCGTAGAAACTTTATTTCAAAAATATTTTGAAAGAGAGGGTTTTAAGGTCTAAAAACCATTCAAATTAGATTTGGTCCAAAATGGGATGTGAGGTTGGGATTTGACTCTCCTCTTGCCGAAGAAATCGAACTTTTTGCTCTGCACATCTTTCACCACCAAGTAAACCATCAGTAGCGCCCAAGTCTTAAGGGCGGTCAAAAATGGGGTGTCTACATTTGGGCTCATGGGTGGGGCCCACCTCGCACATGATGGCTTATTTGGCCTTCTGATTGCGTGTTGGTTCCCATTCGACTCTTCATATGGCCAACTATACTTGACCTTAGATTATAGCCGAATGGACTTCAGCTAGATGTCTTCAAATTCCTTGGCCTTCCTCTACGCATAATTATTCGGCCCCCACATACACTTATGAAAATTTAATCAATTTTATGTATCACATATTTCATAAAAATGTTTTTGTCCATGATAAGAATGTTTTTATAAATATGGAACTCTTTCATTTAACCTCTTTACATTGAGATTACTCATTGGACTTCCAGCTCACTCTTATATATATATATCTAGGTAAGCATCGGGAGGACCCACATTAGAGATTGCTTGGAGTCAATCCCTTTTTATAAAACCACCCAAGAAGTGCCTCCATGTCAAGGTTTTAGCCTTTATTTTTTGGTAAAGTTATGCTAAGCTTCATTTGTCAAGCTTTTGTTATGTCCTATGTGTGATCTGGATTATGCATTAAATAAATACCTGTATTCATATTGTAAGTGTGTGATGAGATGTTTTATATATTTTGAATTTGATCGTGTATGCATAGCTCAATGGACAATGTTAATTCTATCATTACTGGTCGGTCACCACTCTAACCTCTTGGGGCGGGTTGGGGTCGTGACAAAATGGTATCAGAGTACGAGTTAATATCTAACACACATGTTCGTTAAGCATTAGAATGTCTAGAATGGATTTAAGTTGCATGCACCTAATGATTAAGTAATAAGTTGTGCGTTTAGGAATATGTGTATGTGCTTATAACATACGTTTAGTATTAGGACTAAGAGTTAAGGGCTATTGCGGAATTTTGATGTTATGAGGGAATCAGAATTTTAGCCTAGAACATTGGTGATTACAAATATACTAATTTGTAGAAATATGGTATTGCGAGGAATTAGAATATTTTATGAAAGCCATGGAAGTCATATGATTTATGTGTAAACTTAGATTCAGGGAATATTTGGGAAAATTAAGGTATTTGATGATCAATGAAGTGTGTGGAATTATGGTGATTGTGAATAATATAATTGTTTGATACATAAGATGGTATGTTGATATGGTGAGGGACCTATTGTGTGAAATCTTGAACCGTAAAGTCTTATACCTTTGTTGAATGACCTTGAAAGTCCGATTGGAATCACTTTCGGCCAGCGTAGCTTTGAATTGAAAATTCTTGGTAAATTCCATGGGAATGAGTAGGTCACCTTACCAATGTCCTTGTATGATTGAATGTCTTATGATTGATTATATGTGATGTTATGTTCTAAGTTAATTAGTATTACCTCAAATGCTACTAACCTCTATCTCGTGTCTTTAGGAAAGATGGTGAAAAGTAAAAATGAAGTGGAGATTGGGTCTTCATCAAAACGATTAGACAAAGTAGCAGACGTGTTAGAGTATACGGTAAAAAACTATGCAATGCTATGATAATGTGCAAAATCAAAAGAAAAAGTTAGGCATGAAGTCAAAACTGGAACTAAAGAGTAAGTCTAAGAGCTTTATGGTTGGAGAAACTAGTGGTTCTAAGCAAGATTGTAGGAGTATACGTGCCTTAATATGTCCAACATGTCTCAAGCCTCATAGGCAGTTATGTCATCGACTTACGGGAGCATTCTTCAGATGTGGAAAAATAAGGCATCGAGTGAAAGATTGTCTAAAAGCAAAAGGATGTCCCATGTCACTCAATTAGATTGAAGGTTGGTACTTAATGGAGAGATCAATGAGAATGTGTTTAGTACATGCAAGAAGTCTTAAGTTAGAATTTGATATATTTGCATTTGTTTTATTTGATTATTGAGAAATTAGAATTCATTTTCTTAGACATTTGAGAATTTGACTCAAAATTGTTAGAATTAAAGAACGTGAGCAATACTTAAACAATTGTCAGATATAGAATGATAATTGGGGTTCTTGCTTTTCTTTCTATTTTATCAAGATCGCTTAGTCTGGTGAAGTCATATGCTTTTGGGAACATGTTTGAATAGGAGGAGAGTTGTACTCCACGTTAGGAGACTGACACCTGTATGAATTAGATAAGAATGGCCCAACTTACTCAAATCATACCGTCATTAGAATCCTTAAGAACATCGAAAGAGGAACATTATTACTTACTTAAGTTATGAACCTAGATGGATTGGCCTCTCAGAAAACATAGCCACTTCCACATATGAATAATGGTTAAATTGGAAGTATGTAAAGTTTTGCTCTGATCTGTATGTCTATCTAATGCTATTTGGGTGCAACCCATCATCTATTACTTTCGAAAAGGCTCAATGAATTTTTGTAAGATATGCTTCTGTTCTAACTCTGATATTCTTCCACTCTGGATCTGATATGTCTCTATTTCGAAATTACCTTTATTATTTGTACACAGGATTCTTGTTTGAAACTGAGACCATTAATATGTGATAATATTTCAATATAATCCAGGAATTTCTGTTATAGATTGGCATGTAAAACTTTATTGGGGAATGCTACATTATGTACATATAACTTAAAACCTTTTGACATGGTCAATGAAGGTTAGATGATCTTTCTTTTGGAAATAATGAATTATGAATTGCATAGGAATAATGTCAGGATTATTATTGTCAATGGAATTGAAAGACCAAGAACTTGTGTTTATTATTAGTGATGCATTGAATTCTTAATTTATTCTAAAGATCTCATATAAAATGTCAATAGCAGGATATTTTGATTTATTTGAAAAGTAAGGAGAATCATAAACATCCTTTGAAATTAATCTTTGACTACTTGGGAATATGTGGATTATAGTTGAACAAAACTGTATGAGTCATGTGATTGATTGCTTCAGTATAACCGTAATGTATGTTTGATGTTATGGGGTTAATGTCAAGATAAATTTTGATAACAATCTAGACTATGATGAATTACCAATTTGGGTTATTAACTATTAAACAATTGGGAAATAAGTTCAACTTTTGTAAAGAAAATCAAGTGGAAAGGAAGTTACTTGGGAGATTAAAAAAAAAAATGAAATAAGGCAGAGATATCTGATTTCTTATCCATAAAAGTGCCATATGTAGCTTGCTTTTCGCGCTCCTTTCGGATACGATTAGCCCTACAGTTCGGACTCATGTGGTTCTGAATCTGATTTCACAAGTGTAATGTGAAATAGATAAACACAAATGAGTCCAAATCTAGCAAATCTTTTAGAAAATCGATTTTGATTCAAAATACCAAAAATGGACTGCTTTGCCAGATTTCAGAGTCGTCGCCTAAATATTTTTGGAAAATTTAGGAAACCCGTGACTCGTACTAAAGGCCACGTGTCTGTCATCACCAAAGTGTCTCGGCTTGGAAACTTAGGTATGAGAGGGAAAGGTCATGAATTGAGCACCCCTCTCACCCGATCAAAATCGGCCTCTACTAATCATGTGATTTTTATGTAAATTATATGTTCTTGGTCTGATTATTAGGCTAATTTTACTAAGTGATGCACACAAGTATAGACTATTTCACAAAATTTGGAATGCTTTGATTTCATATTTGTTTGAAAAGTGTTTTCAATATGTGTCACTTGAAAAAGCGAACACATATGTACATTAATCAATTTCATCCCAATTTAAGCAATTAGCCTCCATCCACTGGCATTCAAACAAGTATATCACTTAAGCACATAGCCTCATGGAAGATATGCTCGTCATGTCAACACAAACATACAATGCAATATGCTAAAGCAATAAATGCTCACCTAGTACTCTAAGGCAAGCCAAACGAAACAAAATAATTAGGAAAAATGCATGTTCTTAAACGATGCAATATGACTAACGCAACACACACATTATGTAAATAATGAGTTCGGCTACTAGCATGGCATATGAATCAATTCAACGTATTCGAGTAATGAATTTGAAATTGATATTGGTTAGTATGATGAGCCAAACTCGTATATATGCAAAACAAGTGGATGCAAGTCATGGAAAATGCTAAGAAAAAAATATGATGCTACCATTATAAGCAGGTAAATAAAATGGAGAAAGAAATGGGATTGGAAGGCATACACAATTATTACATGTTTTGCCCTTGTACAAGAGGCTTCGAATAAATGTCTGAATTTAAGCTAGCTATTGCAACACCAAATGAATGAATTAGCTAAACTAACTACATACTACAAATTCGAATGAATAATAAATAAATAACAAGCTATCTAATTTATTACAACAAGGATATTATAACAATAATAATTACAACACTAATTACAACAATATAATATGAACAATAATATTACAACATTAATATAAAAAAATGCACAAAGATCGAATGCGCATCAATGAATGCCGTTTGCAGAAACTACTCTGTCTGCCTTCTGTACAACTGCTCTGTTTCCCCCTCAACCACTGTTCTTTGTTTCTTCCAAAAATTACTCTGCTCACCAAAAATTAGAGCCCAGACGGCCCCCAATGAGGCCCGGCCGGGTCCAAACAAGTCTGGCGTGTCCTATTTTCTTGCAGAAAAAATGTTTTTGTGCTTTGAGGTGAAAACAGTGTAGACAGAGCCTTTCTAAGCCACGTTCATCCCTTCTGTCTTTCTCTATCATGGGGAAACTCAAGAGAAGAACAGATTCAGTTCAAAACAATCAATGGTTGCAAATTGATAGCGTGATGGTTTAAGACACATTTGGACAAAAATGAAAAAATGCAATGAAAGACAACCACCCCTCCCTCCTATCATGTAATTAGCTCAAATAGGGAGATAGACGCGACTCAAGATTCATCAAAACATCATGAATTAATATGTGATAACTCTTGACGCGATGGACTCAGCATAATGTCTGGCCGAACCCAACCAATTTTATTCATCTTCTTTATGTCAGCTGAATTTATTTTAAGTCAATTTTATTAGTCCTTTTTGACTTACCTTTCCATTGCTTACTCATTTTGTCCAAAGTGGTTTTCAAGTCCATTAAATGAAGAGAAATGTCAAACGAGAAATGATCCTTAGCATGAAAGAGAGACAATGTGTAGACACCCCATTTTTGACCATCCTTAAGACTTGGATGTTCTTGCAGGTACATCCGATAATGAGTTTGATTGCTCGTCAAGCGCTCGAAGTCCGTGGCAGAACAGGTTTGAGTTTTCCAAACCCTGCATTAGTTCTGTCTCATCTTTGGACCATGTTTAGGTCCTTTCAACATGTTGTTGTTAATGGCCTGCCAGCCATCCTTGGGCACAGCCGACCATGGCTCTTGGCTTGCCGGCCATTGATGTGCCCTGTCGGCAATCAATGAGCCCCTACCGACCATCATTGCTGGCCGGCCGGCCACCAGTGTATCAATAGATATTTTCTAATATTTTGTGCCAACTGTTTGCACAGATTGAGACATCTTCCAACACGTGTGTGGCTGGATCTTTATGAGGGGATTTTGCATTCTCTATATATAGAAGCTCTCTCTTGCGTGTGAGGGGGTTAGAAAATTTTGAAGACAAAAAAATTCTCTCTCTCTCTCTTGAATTCTCTCTCACTCTTGATATTTTGTGCCTTATAGCCTAAATTCTCTACACTTTTGCATATAAACCCTTGATCAAACTTGATCTCCATTGAGTTGAGGCTACTTGAGGCCCTCTTTGAGCTTTAGAAGAGGATATTGGCTTGGTTTGGCTTGATTTTGGTGCCTAAATTGCATCTTGTCTTCAAGAGGTAGAATACTTATGTTTTAAGCTTAATTTAAATACTTGTTTTGCCATCTTTACATACTATTTTGAGGCTGGTTTTGACCTCTGAAAATCTCTGTTTTCATGGTCTAAAATGGTGGTTTGAGGTTTGATTGGAGTTAGGGGTAGTCCACCCTTCTTGTTGCTTGATTATTAAATTGTCGTGCCATCTTTCAAAGATTTTAAATCAATCTTTTTGGCCCTTTTAACTACTGAATTTCAGAGGATTTTTAGTGGTAAAAACCATGTTTTGAAGTCCAAAATGGGAGGGGTTAGCCTCCCCTCCTTATGTCTTGCTTCCATGCTTATGTTGCTTCACATGTTAGCATGATTTTCTAGTTTGGCCTAGCTTAATTCAAGCATGTTTTAGGCTTTACTTTGGCATGTTTTAGCTCTACTTTGGGCTGCTTGGAGCACTTGAGGCTTGCTTTGTATGCTTGTAGTGCAATTGTGCATAATAGTTTAGCTTATGCTATGTTTTGGCTTCTTATTCTAGCTATTTTTAGCTTACTTTAAACATGTTTTAGGACTCCTCTTAGGTTGTTTTAGGATTGTTTTGAAGTGTTTGTACCTTTGGAGCTTTGTATTGCATGCCTATAGTGTATTGATCTTCACTAGTTTGGTGTTTTCGGCTTTTAAACATGATTTGCATGAGATGCTTGCATGTTGTAGTGTCATTTTGCATGCCATTTTAGCACTGAAATCTCTGCAATCTCCCTCTATTCTTCACTCTTTCATTTGTTTTGAAAGTGGCTTTGAGCCTCTTGTTGGTTTAAGTGTGGGATTGAGACCCTCATGCCTAATGGTTTAATTCCTTCGGGAGTTCATTACCAATAGCATGAGGCCTCTTTCATGCTCAAGGTACTTGTGGTTTAAGCCCTGTTTCCATTAGAGGGCACTCACCTTTTGGACTAATCAATTAAAGAATGGATTGGTAAGCTAAAATGTGTAAACAAAATTTGATAAGTAAAACTTGAGCAAGACAAGCATATTGTGTTGCATTGCATGTGTTCAATCGGACGTTATATTAAACACAAGGAAGATTTGAGCATTTCATACTCAAAGTGATGAAATGAGCCAATCTCCTTTGTCTCCATTGCCTTTGATCACACATGATGAGGTGATGGTCTTGAGTCTTGTTTTTGCATACAATGAAATTGTACTCTTTGGTTCTTTGACCATCATGCATCGAAGATGCTTGGCTAGTGGTTTTGGATCCTAGTGTGCCACTCCTTTGAGGTTTTGAGATGATAAGGGGGGGCACAGTGCAAATAAACCCATAGAAAACCTTTCCTTTTCCTCTGTTTGTGCTCTGTTATAGTGTGGTAACTCAGAGCACCAGTTACCGGCAGTGTCTCACTAATGGCCGGCAAGGCACATTTTTGGCCGATAGGGGGCCGGCAGCAACCTCCCATGGCCGGTAGGCCACTGGTGCAATCCTCAGCAAGTTTTTGGTAAGGTGGAGCAGGAAAATTCTAGAGTATGGTCAGCCCTACAAACAGATCCTCTCGAGAGCATAATGAAGGGCTTTTCAGGGCAAAAACCGAGTGCATGCATCTTCCACTTCCCGAAGCAGAGCTGAGGCAGTGTAGTTTAAATATTTTGCATGATTAGTTTGTGGACATTTGTGTTGTAATTTAATTAACTAGTTTGCTAATTAGTTAAGTGTTGTAATAATTAGTAATTAGTTTGCTAGTTATTCGATGTATTTGTAATAATTAGTCTAATTAGTTTAAATAGATTAGTTAGCCTAGCTTAGCTTAGATTAGCTTAGCTCTTATTTATTCAGACCCTCCTTTGTGAGGGCACAATGTTGTAATAAGTGTGTGTGTGTGTGTGTGTGTGTCTTCCAACCCCACGTCTTTCTCCATTTTATTTAATCGCTTTTGATGATTAGATTAGGGATCATTTTCAATTAGCATACCCTTATGCTTGCATGTTTTCATCCATTCATTTGTCTTGCATGCACCGAGGCTCGGCGCATCATTCAAACTGCATCATCAATTCAATACTTATTTGAACACGTGTTTCAAAGCATGTTATCAAATTGTATCATATGCCATATTAGTAGCCGAGCCTATTAATTGCATTATTGCATGTGTTGTATTAGGCATCTTGTATAGTTAGGATCATGCATTGTTTCTAACTAGCTTTTGTTTTGACTTGGAGTACTCGGTAAGCTTTTACACTTTAGCATACTTGCATGAGTGTGATTGCCATGTTGACATGTTTTGCATGCTTGCCATGAGGCTATTTGCTTAAATGCTAAACTGTATGAATGCCTGTGGATGAAGGCTTTGTTGTTTGAATTGGGACAATTCAACAAATGTAAGTTTTAAGCCCACTTTGTTAGTGGCAAATCATGTTTTAAGCCCACTTGAGGTGGCAAATCCGCATCTTTTAAGCCCACTTGAGGGTGGCAACTTCAAACCATTTTCGAAAGCAAAACATAAGTTGAATTCATTCTAAGTCTTGCGACTTAGTCTATACTTGCTTGTGTGCGTCATATAGTAAAGTTAACTAATAACTGGAATTAGGGGTGTTCATGAAAAACCGGGATCCGACCCACCCACCCGGCCCGAACCGAACCGAAGTAAAACAAACGGTTTCGAATATTCAACCGGTCGGCTGTGGTTTCATTTGGTTGAATTTCGCGGTTTCACGGTCGGCAACGGTTCTGTGTAATTTATTTCAGTCGAAACCGACCCGACCGAAATAACATGCAACTGTTACATTTTTTTATATTTATATAATTGTTTTATTATTGGGAGAAGTGCAAAGCTTCTCGTGGAAGCTTTTTATGATGATGATGATATATTTCAATTTTCAACTTTCAAAGCAAAAGGAGTTGTCCAGCAGGAGCAGCAGACCTATCATATCATATCATCTACTCTCCTCTCCTCTCCTCTTCCCCATATTTCTCTATTTCCCATATTTCTCTCTCTCACTCTCTCTCTTTCTATAACGTAAATAAACCAATCTCTTCCCTTCCCTCATTACATATCTTTTTACAGATTTGATCACCCATTCTCAACTTCCATCTCTTCCCAATCTCTCTCTCTCTTTGATAATCTCTCTCTCTCTTTGATACTCTTTGAGGTGTTTTATCTATCCTTCAAATCAGAGATGCTGGTGGTGGTGCTCTCTTACTAACCAAAACCTTAGGTATGAGTTTATTTGTTTAAACTGTTTTTGATTAATTGCAACCCTTGATCGGTATTGTGTTTATAGTTAATTGTTTCTTGAATAACTAAAATCCTACATGGATTTCGTATTTTTAAATTTTGTTTTAACAAAAACACTAGAGTTAATGTATATATATATTTAATTTTTTGTAGGCTAACTAACATAATCCCTACATGGATTTTATTTATTTATTTATTTATTAACAAAAACCCTTGTTTTAAGTCCTTGTTTTTGTTTCAAAGAAGCTAAATGAAAAAAAATCTGAATGCTCTCATGTGTGTTTTTTTATTCTTTGGTACTTCAAAATGTTTGTTAGTTTTTCAATAAATCATTGTGTTAACTGTTTTGAAAATGGAAATTTATTATCATGTTTGATTAGTTAATGTATATTATGCTCTAGATAATGGATCATTCATGTTTTTAAATGCTCTAAATATATTTGTTCCAGTATTTTTTATTTATTTAATTTTTTTTTCTGATCACCAAAAACCTTAGATTTATTTTGTCATTTTATTTAGTTTGTTTCAAGTTAACAAAATCTCTACATGTAAAAAAGATTTGTAAGTAAATTATTTTTCTTAAAAGAAGCTAAAATGGGAAAACAAAAAAAAAAATAAAAAAATGAATGCTTAAATATACTCAGTAAGAATGAAGTGTATTTTTTTTTTTTTTTTTAAAATTACAAGCTTAAAGTTAAAGTGTATGTTTTTTTGTTTTTTTATTTTTTAATATCCGTTTGTTTGCTATTATTTTAAAAATTGCAAGCTTTATATTTTTGTTTTTTTTTTTCATTAAGTAAGCATGCTTTTATTTATATTTTTGGATCCTATAATAATGGTATCATATTAGAATGCATAATGCTCTTCTGTTAAAAAAAAAAAGAAAAAAAAGAATGCATAATGCTCTTTGTTTTTGTATGGATCATTTTTTAGAAAATAGTTTGTTAACTAACTGTTTACAAAATTGGAATTTATTAGCATGTTTGATTTGTTTATGTATATTATGCAATATATTTATTGTTGTATTTTGTGTGTAGACAATGGATCATTCTCCTATTGAAACAGCTAGTATTGGTGCCCAACCTAATGAAACAGTCACAATTGGTGCCCAACCTACTGAAACAACCGCAGGTAGTGCCCAACCTATTGAAGGTAATACCACTGGACCTCTTCTTTCTGATAAGCCTCCATTACCACCTAAAGAGAAGGGTAAGGCACGGGAAAAAGGTAGTGGTAGGAAACCATCAAGAGCATGGGATCATTTTGATAAAATTAAAAATGAGGGAGATGGGAAAACACGGGCTGTATGCAAGTATTGTCAAAAAGAATACATGGCTGAGTCAAAGTCTCATGGGACTAGTAATTTATTGAGTCATGTGGCTAGTTGTTTAAAGTATCCTTATAGAGAACAAGAAAAGAGTCAACATACATTGTCTTTTCAAAACAAAAAAGATGGAGATGGTGTCGGTCTAGTGGCAACTTCTTTTACAGTGGAAGGTGCTAGGAAAGCTCTAGCTGAAATGATCATTCTTGATGAATTGCCTTTTAGATTTGTTGAAGGGGTTGGTTTTCGTAGGTTTTGCAATGCTTTACAACCAAAGTTTACCATGATTCCATCTCGTACCACTGTTGCTAAAGATGTAGTTGCAATTTTTAACACTGAGAGGACTAAGTTAAGAAATTTTTTGAAGGGTCGTAGAGTTTGTCTTACAACTGATACATGGACATCCATACAAAATCTTAATTACATGTGTCTTACGACTCATTTTATTGATGATGATTGGAAATTGCAAAAAAGGATTTTAAATTTCTGTCAAGTTGAGGATCATAAAGGTGAAACTGTTGGTAAGAGGATTGAGTTATGTTTACTTGAATGGAACCTTGGTAGTGTTTTTACTTTGACTGTTGATAATGCGAGTTCTAACAACACAACCATAAAATTCTTGAAAAGAAAAACAAAAGATTGGAAGGGCACTGTTTTGGGTCATGAGTTCTTACATATGCGTTGTTGTGCGCATATTTTGAATCTTATTGTTGGTGAGGGCTTGAAAGAGTTGGATACTTCAATTTGTTGTGTGCGTGATGCTGTGAGATATGTGAGGTCGTCTCCAAATAGGCATGAATCTTTTAAGAAGTGTGTGGAGATGTGCCAAATTGAGTCCAAGTCTTTGTTGTGTCTTGATGTACCTACTAGGTGGAATTCAACTTATTTGATGTTGGAGAGTGCTGAAAATTTTGAGAAAGCATTTGAGCGTTTAGAAGAGGAGGACTCAAATTATCAATCTTACTTTTTAGAGGGTGATGGAGAGGATGGAAGTGGTAAAAAGAAGAAGTCATGGGGTGCTCCAACAGAGGGTGACTGGAACAATTGTAGACTATTTTTAAAATTCTTAAGGCTTTTCTACAATGCTACCAAAAGGTTTTCGGGCTCCCTTTATGTAACTTCTAATTGTTTTTTTGATGAGATGTTTATTATTCTAACAAAAATTTAGCAATTAAGTAAAAAAGATGGGAAGGAAGATGAATTGCTGGGTTTAATGGCAAAAGGAATGAAAGCAAAATTTGACAAATATTGGGGTAATGGAGATAAAATAAATCTGTTGATGTATGTTGCTGTGGTGCTTGATCCACGAAAAAAATTGAGGTATGTCCAGTTTTGCTTTTCCCAATTGTTTGGTGAAAGTGTGGTCAATACAATGACTGGTCAAGTGAAAGATTGTTTGACTCGTTTGTATGACCATTACCTTGCAAATGATTCAAATTTTGTGGAAGTACTTGACACAAATGAACCATCTAGGATGGTGATTGATGATGATTGTGATGATCCTCATTTGTTGATTGAATCTCAATTTAATACCTATTTGGATGCTGAATTTTCTGTTATGTGCAAGTCCGAAGTGGACAAGTATTTGGCTGATTGTTGTGAAGGAGTGAGAGATGAAAATTTTGAAATTTTGGGGTGATGGAAAGCTAATTCTTCTAAGTATCGAGTGTTGTCCCAAGTAGCTCGTGATGTATTGGCAATGCCGGTTTCAACAGTGGCTTCGGAGTCGGCATTTAGTACCGGTGGATGCATTCTTGATCCTTTTCGAAGTTCTCTTTCTCCTATGATGGTTGAGGTACTTGTTTGTACTCATAATTGGCTTCAAAGCACTGTGCCAATCTCTCTTCGCAAGGCAATGGATGATGTTTTAGAATTTGAGCAGTATGCCTCGGGTAATTTTGAGTATAAAATTGATTTGTTAATTTTGTTTATCTTTTGATTTAATCATCTATTTTTATTATTGACTTGTTTTATTTTGTGATTTTTCCAGAATCAAGTTCATCCTCAAACTTAAGTTCAAGTCTCATAACTGTTTAGCATGGCAATGGAGCATAGCTTGGTAAATAAACTAAAGTCTTTAATTTTATACTATGTTGTTTCCTTTTATTTATGTTTACTTATTTATCAAATTGTTTTTCCTTGCAGGTGGTTGATAGATATCTGTTGATAATACATTTTTGCTTTGGCAGACTATTTGCTGATGGCTATTTTTGTGTATTTTTTGTCCATCCTTCCTATCCAACCTGTTCATATTCTACTAAGTTTTGTATTAATATTGCTTCAATTCTATAGTTGGATGAATGTAATCATTAAACAAATTACAAACTTCTAGTTGGTTATTTTTTTGAAGCTTTTTGGCTACCAACTGGAGTGACAAGTATGGAAGTAGGGAATATTTTGACAGTTGCTAAGTATAGTTATATATATTTTTTGGCTATGAACATGATTAGTTGATAGGTTATCTTGATGATGTTGCCAATCAAAAAAGTTGATAATTGATCTTGAATTACTTATTTTGTTTGTTAATTGGAAGTTTGTAATTTTTTTTGTTTGTTTATTTGTTTGTTTGTGAAAGGTTTGAAACTACTATTCTTCTTGATATAATTGGGTTCAAAACAGGCAGTAGGTGGCGTATGAAATTTCTTAGTTAATTATTTTTTATTCATATTATTGTTCATCAACAGGTAGTAAGTGTATGGAAGTTCATAATATTTTTGAAACTACTGTTTTTATTCATATTTTTTTGTTCATCAACAGATTTATTTATTGAATTGGTGGAATTGATTTTAGAATTGTAAAATTATAAATTTAATATTTTTTGCTAATTATACTTTTAATTGTAAAGTTGTCTATTTTTAAAATTACTATATTCACTGGGTAATAAATTAAAAAGCATGAAAAATGTCTATTTTCATAATAAATTTGTTAATGGTGAAGGCCCAGTTATGGTTTGGCCCAAAAACTTTTATTGATACAGTCCAACCCGTGAAACCGACCGAATCCGACCGCCAATCCGATTCTTATGAACGGACGGTTTCGAACCATCACCCGGTCGAAATCGGATATTAATTCTTCCAATCCGAATGTGTTCGGTCGGCTACCGGTTAATAGGTTAACCCGATCCGAACCGACCCGTGTGCAGCCCTAACTGGAATAAGAACACATGAAGTTTATAAAACATCATATCATGATTAGTAGAGGCCGATCTTTTGATCGAGCGAGCGGAGGTGCTCATTTCATGACCTTCCCCCCTTATACCCAAGTTTTCGAGCCGAAGCAACTTTGGTGATGACGGACACGTGGCCTTTGGCACGAGTCAGGGTTTCCTAAATTTCCCAAAAATAAAATATTTAGGTGACGACTCTGTAATCTGGCAAAGCAGTCTAGTTTTGGCATTATTTAATCTAAAATCAATTTTCCTAAATGATTTGTCGGATTGGACTCTTTGATGTTTATCAGTTTCACATTGCAGTTGTGAGACTAGATTCAGAACCACAGGTAGAGTCCGAACTATGAGAGCCTTTTTTTTCAAACCCTTTTCCGAAAGGTGCGGGGGCGTGAGAAAAAGTTGAGCCGACAACTTCTGGCGACTCTGCTAGGGATTTAGAGAACTTGACTCGAACTCATGATATGTTGTTTTATCTACACTTTTGTGTTTCTTTGCATTGCATTTGCATCGGTGCGTCTAAGTCACAGTGTTTGCCATCTGCTATTCCTAAGCGGTTTACCAGAGGCTTGCTTGGAAAAGCTTGCCATAAGGCTGACCAGTTACAGGCTCTACCACGATAGAAACACAACCCTTGCATCTGGACTACCGTTGTACCGCTTGATCCTTCTTTCACTTCTCAGTGTTAGGTGCTAGAGGTATATTTGGTAGTCTTGCTGAGGTAGTCTTGCTGAGGTACCCTTTTTGACCAATCGGCCTAGTTGCATATCGGAAGCCATGAAGACTGTTCCAAACTAGGACAGGTTGCTCACCTGAATACAGGAATTGTTTGAAACCGCTTGTTTGCGTAGTGAAACCCTAGTTCCTAACGAAACTAGGACAGGGTAACCCTACCCCATCATAGGGGTGTTTTGGCTCTCACTTGCTTGACACGTGCTTTTAGAGTGAAACTTTGCAAGAATGTATGTATCAGTTGCAAGTCTGCGTATCAGTTTGAGGGTATCAGTGTTGAGGAAGAAATTTGGGACATAAATCAGTGTTTGAGTACAGTCGTCCAGCTTATGATTTCAACTATGTGTTGTTTCTGTCTGAGCCGAGGTACTGTGCGTTTTCTGATTTTTGTTTCTTTTGCTTTATTTTTCTTTTTGCAAGGCAGTGTTTCACAATTGCTTCAGACGAGGCAGTTACCCCCCAAGCACTCTAGACTCGTGTAAGGAGACTTTACCGATTTGGGGATCTTGTAAGAGGACAACCAGTATTTGCTTCGCTACCCCCGGTTACGAGACGGAGAAGAGCCAAGCATAATTCACCGGTTTTGACAATTACCTTCTTTCAGCGAAGTCAAGTTATCTGCTTCTACTTCAGAAAGGGAGAACACACCAGTTCTGATAAATCAGCACCCCTCAGTCAATATGGAGGATATGATGTGCCAACTTCAACAGACTATCGAGAATATGCAGTTGGATGCTGCCCGCCAAGCGGAAATTGCAGCCCAGCAGGCTGAGTTGATTGCTAGGCTACAGCAACAACAGCCGCAACAAGCAACAGCTTCTACATTGCATCCACCTCCTGCAAACATTCCAGTACCCAGAGTTCCTGCTCCCACAGCCAATGTCCAGGAAAATGCGGACATCCCAGTGGATCCGATTCCACCCCAGACTTCCAAAGCACCGGTTTACCCAACGGAGGCACCGTTTAAGTTTGAGGTCGACCCTATCACACTGAAAGTGAGCAAGCTTGAGAAGCTTTTCAAACGAGCTCAAGGTGTCAATTCGATCTCAGATATAGAGGATGGCTATACCGATGCAGCGGTGATCTTGCCAGATAGGTTTAAAATGCCATATATATACCGCTTTGATGGCTCGGGTGATCCTATGGTCCACTTGCGGCTATTTTCAGATATTCTGCGGCCGATGGGCCTTACTAGACTACAGAAGTTATCCCTCTTTGGCCGGACCTTGTCAGGTATCGCGGCCATTTGGTATGCTAAACTTAAGGATTCTATAAAGAGAAACTGGAAAGAGATGGTTAAGGCCTTTATTGCTCAATACTCCTATAACACTCAAATCGAGGTCACAACTCACGATCTCAAGGAAACTCGTCAAGAGCCTAAGGAGGGCTTTTCCGATTTTGTCACTCGGTGAAGGGCCAAGGCCTTCATAATGACCACCTGGCCAACTGAAAAGGACCAGATCAAAATGGTCATCCGTAATCTGCAACCGAGACTGCTACAAAAGATGATAGTCTTACCTCTGCCTACATTTGCTGACCTTCATGAGATAGGGGTGTAAATAAAGGATACGCTGAAATAGAGTCTAATAGACCATGAGAAAGAGTAGCCCAAGAGGACTTTTACACGCGGTTCCAACGTGGCTATGAGTAATAATGCAACTGCAAGGACCTCTGATGTTGGTATGGTCACCACCACACCGAAAACTGCCACCCCCTTTGCCGGTACATCCGAAACCACCTCATAACCTGTAAAGCACCAACCCCGAGGCCAGAGGGTTTTCACCCCACTCTACATGTCTCTATCTGCGACCTTGAGGGTCCTGATCAAAAAGGGGCATCTGAAGCCCCTAGAGCCACGCCCATTACCTAATCCCCTCTCTCCTACACACAACCTGGCCAAGTACTGCGCCTTCCATCAACAGCATGGTCACGACACCGACCTATGCTTTAGATTACGTCATGAGATTCAGGATCTCATTGACAACAAAGTGATAACGCCTCCTCAAAAGCCTAATGTCACTACAAATCCTCTCCCACCACATAACCAAACCCCTCCACCTAGGCAAGTAAATCTTATCCAAACACTGGCCATCCCATACAACCCCAGTATATACATCACTCCCTCCCACCAACCTAAGCCGGCGTTGTTCATCCCGGAAAGTACAGACTTGTGCATAATGAGCGTATCCATATCCCAACCCGAACCTATGGTGGTGGCTGTGGTGGAAGAAGACATGCCTGAGGGTTCCATGAGCTTAACTGAAGAGGAATACCACCTGTTTCGCTACATTGTGCCAACCAGTCAGACCAGACCAGGGGTGGAATTGCCGACGGGAATGGAGGTTAATGTAGTCTGGGAGGACGGACCAAGCTAGGGACCGGATGACTTAGCCGAGCTCGAGGAGGACATTAGTAATCTGCAGTTCTTCGATGAACAAGATCTGGGGAGTGTACAGATCGACTGGTTTGATATGAACGGATCAACAGATAATACGGGGTGGCTCAGTGATGAACCGGATGTTGATGAGGGATCTCAGCCAAAGGAGGAATAGCTAGAAACGGGAATTACTGTGACGACCGAAACGATCGACGACAAGGGAAATTTGCCGAAGAGCACCGGTACTAAGAATTGTGCTCAGGAATTGAGTAGTGTTAGTACAGCCGATATAGAACAGGAGGCCGCGCTGAAGCGGTTCGAACATGAAAAAACTGAGAATGATCAGAAGGCTAGAAAAGCCAAAGGCCCTGTGGAGATTGATTGTGTTGTGGATGCGGGAATACTTACAACGGAACTGGACAGTTGCTTGTCAGTTGTCGGAGGAATGTGGTGGGAAGATGATAATTTGTGTCTTGCCCACACAGATGAAGGTTGGGGACAAAATCTACCAGATGATACTTGGTATTCTGAGGAAGTTGATCACATGACTCAGAGCGGGCAATATTTTAAGCCCCCACACCTGGACCAACCAGAAGCATCAAGGAAAGATAAGGAGACAAAAAAACAGAAGGAGAAATTGTTAGAAGAAGCTGTACTGAAGCAGCTAAAGAAGATTCAAGTAGACATATCCATTTGGGGATTGCTCATGGCTTCACGGGTGCACAGACAAGCCGTCCTATCAACAATGGATAAGGCTAAACTCTCTATCGACACAACCCCGGAGCAGTTAGTGGGACTGGTCTTCCCAGGAAGGGCTTCGCTGGCTTTGACTTTTATGGATAAGGAATTTCCGCTTGAGGGCTCTGAGCATAACAAACCACTATACATCTCTGTTGAATGTAAAGAGAAGTGGGTACCAGTCGTCTTAGTTGATATCGGGTCTGCAATTAATGTGTGTTCGTCATGCACAGCCTATGCTATTGGCTTGAAGCCAGCAAACTTTGTACCAACGGCCCAAGTGATTCGTGCTTATGATAATACAAGTTGGGAAGTGATGAGGATAGTTTGGATCAGAACGCAGGTTGGCTCAGCACAATAGGATATTGAGTTTCATGTCCTGAATGTTTCGGCCACTTTTAACTTACTCCTTGGACGGCTGTGGTTGCACCAAGTAAAAGTTGTCTCTTCCACTCTGCATCAGATGTTGAAGTACCCCCATGGGAAGGGGGTAGCTGTTGTTTTTGGAAATTCTTCCATACATCCTCCGCCGAAAATCACTACACCGGTACTGGAAATTATACACGGCAATGAAGATGTTTTGCTATCTAGGTTCACCTTGGTCGAGGCCCGAGTAGTGCAAGATATCCTGGCTATTGATGAAGGGTTGTACATCAGTGCTTAATCAGTCTACCTCATTAATAAGTTACAACATGTACCCGGAATGGGATTGGGAAGGAGCGGCCGGAAGGGCGTTACTGCATTGGCCGAAATGCCACATAACCCTCATACCCTTGGTCTAGGTTACACGCCTACCAAAGAGGATTGGGTGAGAAAAGGAAAGGAAATGGTAGGAAGAGCCAAAGCTAAGCAAAGTGGGAAGCACTATGAGTTAGTGCATAGACCCATTTAAGGAACCCTGAACGGCAGCTTTGTCTGGGAGGGGAAAGATTTCCCATTTTGCGACTTTCCTGAGCCATGGCTGAACTCTGAAAAGCAGCGTTTGGCCAGCTTTGAGATCTTCTTCGACCTACAGTTGCAAGGGAATGAAGTTGCAGAAGAACAGACTGAGGTACCAGTTGAGGCTGAACAGAGTACAGAGGATGAGTCCAATGGCAGTGAACTTGAGCTGGGAGCAGCGCTGGCTTGTCTCCTTTCGGATCCTCAGATCAAACTGGAGGGCTTGGGGGATAACTTCACCGTTTCTATGATCGGAGATCAATCAGCTGTGGACCCTTCCGGTGGTATTCTGGATGCATCTATCGCACCCCCCTCGTTTGGCAATTCGAGGAAGGCTTTTTGTCCAGCAGTTCTGAATCAGGTAGTGAACCGAAATCTAATTCCACAGAGTCTATGGAGTCAGAATCAGATTCTAGTTCTTCTAAGTCAGAGTCCGGTATTCCTGGGGTTGATAACCCGGATGCCGTTGTTTTGTCCAGGTCGTCTTTTTCCTTTTCTTTTGAGTCAGTTGTAACCGAGGAATTGGACAAGCTAGAAGCTTTGAATGAGAATGGTACCACTGTTGTTTCTGAGTACTTTTCTGTGCTACTTATATATTGCATTGATCATGACTTTCAAAATTTTGATAAAAACGATGAGGAAGGAATTCCTCTGGTTTTGAAACATTTGATTGATCGAGAGGACGAGAGGTTTGTCCCCTAGTTGATGAAATTAGTTCAATTAATGTGGGTACTGAGAAGGATCCGCATCTAGTCCAAATCGGGTCCACGTTGTCTTCGAAGGAACGCGAGCGCTTAGTCACTTTCTTAAAAGATTTCAAAGATGTTTTCGCGTGGTCCTATAAAGATATGCCTGGAATCGATTCTGAGATTGTACAGCACCGAATCCCTCTTGATCCTGAGGCTCAACCCGTCAAGCAGAAGCTTCAGAGAATACGCCCGGATTGGGCTTTGAAAATCAAGGAAGAGGTCAACAAGCAGATAGATGCAGGGTTCTTGCTAGTATATAAGTATCCTACTTTGTTGGCCAACATTGTTTTGGTGCCGAAGAAAGATGGCAGAATTCGGGTGTGTGTGGCTTTCAGAGATCTGAACAAAGCCAGTCCGAAAGACGACTTTCCTCTACCGCACATCGACGAATTGGTGGACTTCACCGTAGGCCATGCCTTGCTCTCCTTTTTGGATGGGTTTTCCGGGTACAACTAGATCTTGATGGCACCTGAGGATAGGGAGAAGACTACCTTCACCACACCGTAGGGAACCTACTGCTACAGAGTGATGTCGTTCGGTCTGAAAAATACTGGGCTACTTATCAACGGGCTACACCCACGATCTTGCATGATATGATCCACAAAGAGGTTGAGGTGTATGTGGACGACATGATTGTTAAGTCCAAGGAAAGAGAGGGCCATTACAGCGCCTTGAAGAAATTTTTCCAACGGATCAGAGAATATCGGTTGCGACTAAATCCATAGAAGTGCACTTTTGGTGTCATAGCAGGGAAGATGCTAGGGTTCTTGACTACACAAAGGGGCATTGAGGTTGATCCTTCCAAAATCAAGGCCATCCTAGAAATGCCACCACCAAGGACTACAAAAGAGGTACGAGGCTTTCTGGGTAAAGTGTAATTCATAAGACGATTTATTGCAAAATTAATCTTGACTTGTGAACCACTATTTGGTCTCCTGAAGAAAGGAAAGAAATTCCAATGGGATGACCGATGCTAGGTTGCTTTTGAGCAAATCAAACAGTACCTTCAGAACCCACCCGTGTTGTCACCGCCAAAACCGAGGAAGCCGTTGATTTTGTATCTGTCAGTAACCGACACGACAATGGACTGCATGTTTGCGCAAGAATCTAAGGATAGAGTAGAGAAAGCCATCTGTTACTTGAGCAAGAAGATACTGGAATACGAGACCCGTTACACCCCGTTGGAGAAGGCTTGCTTGGCCTTGGTATGGGCTACCAGGAAGTTGAGGCACTACCTATTAGCTCACTCTGTAATTCTGGTTTTGAGATTAGATCCCATCAAATATCTCTTCGAGAAACCAGCGCTTACGAGTAGGCTAGCTCATTGGTTGTTTCTTCTCTCTGAATTTGATTTGAAATATATGAATCGCAAGTCTGTCAAGGGGAGAACGGTAGCTGGATTCCTAGCCAATCACCCAGTGGAGGGAGATGAAGCAGTAGAGTATTTGTTCCTAGACGAGGGTATTCTGCAAGTTGAAGAAGAAATTTGGACTATGTACTTTGACGGAGAGTCTAACCAGTACGGTTATGGGATAGGGGTGTTGCTGATAGCACCCGACAATTTCCACATACCTTTAGTGTTCAAACTCCGGTTTAAGGTATCTAACAACGAAGCAGAATACGAGGCATGTATCGCTGGCTTGGAAGCCGCCCTGGAACTAGGGGTAAAACGGTTGGACATCATTAGGGACTCGAACCTGGTTGTGTCTCAAGCAAAAGGAGACTGGAAGGTTAAGGAAAAAAGGATAAAAATCTATCACCAAACCTTGGATGTTCTGATTTCCAGGTTTGAGAAGTTAACTTTCATGCATCTGTTAAGAGAGAACAACAGGTTCACTGACGCTTTATCAACTCTATCTTCCATAATAGACATCCCTTTGGGAGTCCGGATGCGTCCGATCATTATTGAACAGAGGTATGTGCCGGCCTACAAGCTGATTGTCGTAATAGATGAAGTACAAGATCAGAACCCTTGGTATCATGACATCTGGAACTTCTTGGAAAATAAGGTTTATCCACTAGGGGCACATGCTAAAGATAAAAGGGCAATACGGTGAATGGCTACTCAGTTTATCATCTGCGGGGGTAAATTCTACAAACGAGGCCATCTGGGAATACACAAGCTGTGTGTTGATGCAGAAGAGTCGAAGCGCCTAATGGAGGCCATCCACGGAGGAGATTACGGATCGCACATAAGCAGAGTGATGCTAGCTCGGAAGATTCTCAGACAGGGTTATTACTGGTCAACCATGGAGGAGGATTGTGTCGGTTTTGTTCAGCGATACCACAAATGCCAGATTCATGCAAATTGCATGAATATCCCGCCGTCGAAGCTGTACAACATGACTTCACCTTGGCCATTTTCAGTCTGGGGAATTAATGTTACTGGGGCAGTTACTCCGAAGGGGTCAAACGAGCATGAGTATATCCTTGTGGCAATAGACTATTTTACAAAGTGGGTTGAGGCTCAATCCTACTCAGTGCTGAAAGTGTCACACGTAGCCAAGTTCATCAGGAATAATATCATCTGTCGTTATGGGGTCCCGAATGAGATCATCTCGGACAATGGTTCCCACTTCAAGGAAGAAGTGATCGACTTGTTGGAGAAATACAACATGGCTTTTCATAAGTCATCTACACATCGGCCACAAACCAATGGAGCTATTGAGGCCGCCAACAAGAACATCAAGCACATTCTACAGAAGATGGTGGAAACCTACAGGGACTGGCCAGACAAGTTGCCATTTAGATTGAGGATCGATTAATCATGTTTGGTTTCTGCTGGTGACAAGGTTTATTATAATGTCTAAGCTCTGTTTTGGGATGCATGGGGATTGTAGTAGAATTCCTTCCTTCGGTGGTTGCTGTTTGGTTTTGGCAAACAGTTCTGGATCCTTCGAGTTGGGAGCAGGTTGTTTTCGTGGTGATAGCTGCTAGAGGCACCTCTTGAGTGAAGAAAGTTTCTTTTTTATTTGGTTTTAAATCACTGTTGTGGGGAAGTGGCTTGGAAATACTCCTTTGATCCACTGGGACGCTCGAGATCCTCAACTGATGACCTGGATGACCTGAAAAGAAACAAACATTCCGGTCGGGGGTGCCGGAATTAGCACTCTAACGGTTAAGTCAGTATATACTCTCTTAGTTACTTGTTTTTTAAGTTAAGCGCAATGATTCTCACATACCTCTTTCTGGCTGATGTTCTTCTATTTATATCCTTTCTTTCTTGGGCCTCGGGGATGGGCCCACTTTCAATTCGCCGTATAACTATTTTCTCGACTCCTTTTGTTGCAAACCGCTTTCCACTCGGTCCCTTACTCAACCGGCTATTTGGCCGAATAGGGTAGGATTTAAATGTGTAAGTCGAGGCCGAGTGCGATGTATATATTTTGACTCTCCAGGTCCAATTATTCGGCCTCTTTACGTCTCCCAATATTCGGCCCCCACAATTGCCCCCCAAGTACTCCACTAACGACAGTTAGCTGGAGTGCTTGGTTTTGAACTCGAAAAGTCAGAGCCGAAATTCGGCGGCTAACCTCATTCCAACGCGAATGTCAGAGCACACGCCTCTCGGTTATCATTTCAACTTCCCGCCCCTTCGTACGCTTTCATTTATTGTGATTTAAAATCTTGTCGTCTTTTTTAACACACATTTTTGGATGCTTTTGGACTGCCTTCCGACTCACCTCTGCAACTTCCATTCATCCTTCATTGTCCTCTCCGTCTCTTGTAAGTTCTCTTCCTCTCTGCTTTGAATCCCTTTTCCTGGTTTGCCTTTAGTTTAGTACGCTCCTATAGGCTGACCGAAATGGCAAAGCATCTGAAAGACCTCCTCTCCGCGGACCGAATCTCTAGCTTTCGACGCCATTTTTCTATTCCGGATGACGTCCGTCTGTCGCTTGTGACAGACGACACTCTCGATATGGAGAGGGTTGATGAAAGTACAATCGTCTTCCCTCTCTTATCAATTGCAGAGGGCGGAATCCATTTCCCACTTCGCCCATTTCTTATGGCTGTCCTTCGCCATTGGGGTCTAATCCCCTCCCAACCTAATGTCAACTTTTTTAGAATCGTAATGGGGATTATAGAGCTAAATTGTCGCCTTAGGATTAACCTCGGCATACCTACTATTCCGCATTATTATGCCTTGGCCAAGTCTTCTGGTCAGCATGGACGCTATTTCCTTAGGACCAAGGACACCGACCATCAATTAGTGACTATGCTTTCCAGCTCTGGCAAGCGAGTCGATGATGTTATGGTCGTTGTCCGAGGTAACTGGGAATTCAGCAAAGGCGAGGATTGTCTTGATCCCATTCCTAGACGGAGAGGCGAACCAGGTGGCCGTATAGCTTCTTGCGTTTATTTTTCTTATATTTACAAAGCTTCATTTTTGAGATCTCATGGTTTTGCTTGTGCAGGAAACGATTTGCAGAAAGTCTTGACTTCAACCGACGACGCCGTTCTTTCGGAAATTAAAGTCACGCTCAAATATCTCGGTCGTCCGAGTCTTCAGAAACAAGGGAGGGTGGCCCACATTCTCCTTCGGTACGAGCAGACATATATGACGTTTTCGGCGGCAGAAAACATCCCAATTCGGAGGGGTGAAGAGTTTCTTACGGCTCTTGTTTTGACCGACTTCAAAAACTTGCGGCAAGTTGGTTTCGAGGGGTCCGATTCGAAGCGGGCGAAAGTAGCTAAGGTCGCTGAGTCAGACCAGTCCGAAGCTAAAGTAGACGAGGCTTTGAAATTGGCCTTTGAGGCAGTCGGCCTCAATTCAGCCAACCCTCCATCCACTTCGGGCCAAGGGAACCTTCCGTTTGACGACATTTTTACTGGTTTAGAAGACCTTCCCAGCGCATACCCCGAAGACATGGCTAGGTTAAACCTTACACAACTCGCCAAAAAGAAAAACGCGGAAATAATGGCCGTGCGACGAAAAGCAGAGGCCATTCGATCTGAAGTGCCACCTGCCGCCGAAGCTCAGCCCTCCCTGCCTATCATCGAGGAGGAAACGGCTCAAACCCGAAGTGCCGACTCCAAGGCGGTTGTGCAGGCCAATCAAGAGGCTGAGGGAAGGGCGGAGAAGCGTCCTGCCGAGGTCGAGGCCGGCTCTGAAGAAAATCATGCTGACAAACGGCCGCGTTTAGAGGAGTCAGATGTGATTGTGCCTTTTGTCATTCAACCAAAGATAAAAAAACACGCCGATCTCCTCTGACGCGTCGGCTATTAAAGACCCAGCCGTGGCGTTGAGTATGGCTACGTTCGTCTCATTGCCGGCTAACAAGGCGGCCTTCCAGGCAGAGCCGGATCTGCTGGCAATAACATTAGCCGCTCAATCGACTCTTCTGGTATATACCTTGACCTTGTCTTTCCCTTTTGTGCAAATATTATTTTGGTTTTAATTTCCTATTTTGCAGACGGTCGGAAGGATAGCCGAGATAGGCCATCGCCAGCATGACGCCGTCGAACGACTTGGTCGTTTACAATCGAAAGTTGAGGGCCAGAGGAGCAGAGCCGAGTTCGAAGCGGCGAGGGCGAAGATGGAAGGCGCGAGGCCAAGGCCGAGATAGAAAGGGTAAGAAATTCGGACCAGATTAGATTGGTCGCCGAGGAGAGGGCGAATGCGAGTGAAAATGCGCTCAAGTTAGCCCAAGAGGCAATTGCCAAACTAGAGGCTGAGTTAGAAGAATCGAAGAAGACGAAGGAAGTAGGCGACTCCGAGGCTTCCAAGGCGTATGAGGTTGGGCAAAGCGCTACCCTCGCAAGTTATGTAGAAGAAGTCTCCAAATTTGAAAATCGGGGATTCAAACACGGCTGGCTCAAAGCCCTTGCTGCTACTAATGTGACATTGGCTATGCTAATTCCATACGAGTAAGTGGACATTGAGCCACTGGAGTCTGACTCCGAGGATTGATTAGGGCGACATTTTAGTTGCTTTTTGTTTAAGGATTTTGAATGTATTGTTGCAGTTTTTCGTTTAGTAGTTTTCATGTGTAAAATGACTACAGTTTTTAAGTTTTTGCTAGGCATTTCCATGCGAACTTGTAGCTTTTTGTTTAGTAGTTTTCGTATATAAAATGGCTGCAATTTGTGCCCAATTTACTAATGAAAATTTCCTTTGCACTTTGCTATTATTTGTGCTTGATTTTGCTACTGATGAATGGTATTGCTTTTCGCTATCTTGGATAAAACATTTGTGTACACTTGCCGATTAGATAACTAGGCAACTTAGGAATTTATCCTTATCGAATAGCTGATCAGATTAATAAATCTGATCTTGCCAAATATTATTTGTTCATGGAGTGGCTACGACACAGATCGATCGGCATCGGGCTTAGATATTTGGCCAATCAGATTAATAAATCTGCCCTTGCCCCAGCCAATGCATGACCTCCAAAAAGTCGAATATTATTAGTTCATGGAGTGGCTGCGACACAGATCGATCAGCATCAAGCTTAGATATTTGGCCGTTCAGATTAATAAATCTGCCCTTGCCCCAGCCAATGCATGAGCTCCAAAAAGCTGAATATTATTAGTTCATGGAGTGGCTGCGGCACAGATTGATCGGCATCGGGCTTAGATATTTGGCCAATCAGATTAATAAACTGCCCTTGCCCCAACCAATGCATGACCTCCAAAAAGTTGAATATTATAAGTTCATGGAGTGGCTATGGCACAAATCGATCGGCATCGGGCTTAGATATTTGGCCGATCAAATTAATAAATCTGCCCTTGCCCTAGCCAATACATGACCTCCAAAAAGCCGAAGATTATTGGTTCATGGAGTGGCTGTGGCACAGATCGATCGGCATCGGGCTTTTGGAGTTTAGCATTAATGAAATCGCCTCGGGGGCGCTGCATGCATTAGGAATACATGGGGTGGGTTCTTCGCGCCAATGGTTCCACTTATCGTGTTCAGACTCAATTCAAATCAGTTCGTTGGTGAAGGTTAGATAAGTGCGAATGTCAAATAGACTGTTCTTCAACAGCAGAGGAGAAGGGCGAACATTGGCTGAGCTTGGCACTGAAATGAATCGCAGCAGTGAGCCCACACACACGGGAGGTAGGATGTCCAGGGAACGGGAAAAACGTCAGCCCCTAAGTCGTCGAAGCATATCACCTCGAAAGGAAAAACAACAACGGGGAAGCTCCCTGCGACCGAGAAATGAGCCCGACACGACGCCACGATCGTTGAGTTTTGCGATTTTTGTAGGAAATAAACCGATGACGGAGGCAGATTCTATTGTTAATGACCCAGGTGTAGAAGTCGAGTTCGCTCGATAGATTTTTCCACTGGAAGTCCAGCAGTCGATGGTTGGTCGATAGGATTTCAAAGTATTTCAAGAGGGCATCCACGGAGCAGTGAGAAGGCTGTATACCGCCTATGAAGTCGGCATGCGTCTGCGCGCCACGTGGCAAGAGATAGAGAAGAAGGACGAACGAATTCGAAACTTGGAGGCTCGTGCGGAGAAGGCCGAGCGCGAGCTAAGGAAGGCCCAAACTGCCGAGCCACGTGCGACCGGACAATCCAACCCGGTCGTGGATGAAAGAGTGACCCAACGGCTGTTAAGCCATGCAATTGTCGATCGAGATACAGCAAGTATGTTTGCAATAGAGAATGCGAAGGTCACGGCCTATGAACGAGGCTTCCACGAAGGCCGAAAAGTCAGTATAGAGAAGACCAAGGAGAAACTCGCAGAGGAGGTATGCCGATACGAGAATCGGGGCTTTAGGCATGGGTGGATTAAGGCTCTCCAAGCGGCAGAGGCACTCCAAGGAGCAGGAGTTGAATTGGCGTCGCCATTATATCAACGTCATCACTTTTCTTTTGGCGCTTTCGAAATTGAGAAGAGCGATGACGAGGGTGATGCTGAATAAAATTGAATAAATTGTAAACGCTCCAACACAGATTGGGCGTCAGCTATGTATCTATTGATTAACTTAATAAAGAACTTTGTTTTAAATGTTTGCGTTTCATTTTGAATGTTTGCATGCTTAGTTAAGCATCTCATTTTGAACGTTTGCATGTTTTAATTTGTTTATGCGGTTTGCGCCGGCTCAACTTAATTAAGCATTTCATTTTGAATGTTTGTATGCTTTAATGTGCATACGGTTTTTGCCGGCTCAACTTCACGATGCATTTCGCCTTGAATATTTGTATGCTTTAACTTTCGTGTAGGTCGCTCTGAATCCAGAGTCTTATTCGGCCCAAACGTGTTATGCATGGCTGGGGCTCTGAATTCGGAGACTTAATTTGGCCAATCGTGATATCCACAAAGGGTGCTCCGAATCCGGAGGCTTATTCAGCCCAAACGTGTCATGCACGGATGGGGCTCCAAATTCGGAGACTTTGTTTGGCCAATCGTGATATCCACGAAGGGCGCTCCGAATCCGGAGGGTTAATCGGCCCAAAAGTGTTATGCACCAATGGGGCTCCGAATTCGAAGACTTAATTTGGCCAATCATGATATCCACGAAGGGTGCTCCGAATTCGGAGGCTTAATCTGCCCAAACGTGTCATGCACGGATGGGGCTCTGAATTCAGAGACTTAGTTTAGCCAATCGTGATATCCACGAAGGGCGCTCCGAATCCAAAGGCTTAATTGGCCCAAAAGTGTCATGCACCGATGGGGCTCCAAATCTGGAGACTTAATTTGGCCAATTGTGATATCCACGAAGGGCGCTCCGACTCCGGAGGCTTAATCGGCCCAAACGTGTCATGCACGGATGGGGCTCCGAATTCGGAGACTTAGTTTGGCCAATCGTGATATCCACGAAGGGCGCTCCGAATCCAGAGGCTTATTTGGCCCAAGCGTGTCATGCACGGATGGGGCTCCAAATTCGGAGACTTAATTTGGCCAATCGTGATATCCACGAAGGGCGCTCCGAATCCGGAGGCTTATTCGGCCCAAGCATGTCATGCACGGATGGGGTTCCAAATTCAGAGACTTAATTTGGCCAATCGTGATATCCACAAAGGGCACTCCGAATCCGGAGGCTTATTTGGCCCAAACGTGTCATATACGGATGGGGCTCCAAATTCAGAGACTTAGTTTGGCTAATTGTGATATCCACAAAGGGCGCTCCGAATCTGGAGGCTTAATCGGCCCAAAAGTGTCATGCACCGATGGGGCTCCGAATCTGAAGACTTAATTTGGTCAATCGTGATATCCACGAAGGGCGCTCTGAATCCGGAGGCTTAATCGGCCCAAACGTGCCATGCACGGATGGGGCTCCGAATTCGGAGACTTAGTTTGGCCAATCGTGATATCCACAAAGGGCGCTCCAAATCCGGAGGCTTATTCGGCCCAAGCGTGTCATGCACAGATGGGGCTCCAAATTCGGAGACTTAATTTGGCCAATCGTGATATCCACAAAGGGCACTCCGAATCCGGAGGCTTAATCGGCCCAAACGTGTCATGCACGAATGGGGCTCCGAATCCGGAGACTTAATTTGGCCAATCGTGATATCCACGAAGGGCGCTCCGAATCTGGAGGTTTATTCGGCCCAAACGTGTCATGCACGGATGGGGCTCCGAATGCGGAGACTTAGTTTGGCCAATCGTGATATGCACGAAGGGCGCTCTGAATCCAGAGGCTTATTTGGCCCAAGCGTGTCATGCACGGATGGGGCTCCAAATTCGAAGACTTAGTTTGGCCAATCATGATATCCACGAAGGGCGCTCCGAATCTAGAGACTTAATTTGGCCAATTGTGATATCCACGAAGGGCGTTCTGAATCCGGAGGCTTTTGAACTCAGTTACGCGATGAGAAAACGGGAAACTTTGCATTGCAAAAAATGAAATATGTACATGGCGAACCATTCAGAACAAGTATCATGCCCCACAAGTCGGGTTAATAATAGAATTTACGTAAATGCGTGGAATTCCAAGGCCGTGGCAGACTTCTTCCAGACATGTCTTTGAGCCGATATGCCCCTACTCCCGCGACTGAGTCGATCTGATAAGGGTCGTCCCAGTTAGGACCCAATTTTCCGTCGGCCGGATTCTTGGCAGCTGGAAGCACCTTCTTCAGGACCAACTCTCCTGGCATGTAGCAGTACAGTTGAACACGCTGATTATATGACTTAGCAAGTTGTTGCTGGTACCGTGCCATGGATGCAAGGGCACGGTCTCTCTATTCTTCAATCAGAATCAAGTCCAAGGCCAACATCATGTCATTTCGGCCCGAATCAAAAACTCTTGATTTCAAGGTTGGGAGGCCAATCTCCAAAGGGATGATTGCCTGCGTTCCGAAGCACAAAGCGAACGGCGTCTCCCCAATGGACCGCCTCGGAGTAGTGCGATGAGACCATAACACACTTGGCAACTCTTATACCCATCTTCCTTTAGCTTTCTCTAGCATCTTCTTGATGCCGTCTAAAATAGATTTGTTGGAGGCTTCAGCTTGGCCATTACTCTGTGGATACGCCGGGGAGGAATAATAGGGCCGAATACCATTCTTGCTGCACAGTTCCCTGTAGACACCGCAATCAAACTGGGTGCCGTTATCTGAAATAAGTGATCTTGGAATGCCGAATCGTGTTATGATATTTCTCCATACAAAATGCTTCACGTCGGTATCTCGGATGTGCGTTAGTGCCTCCGCTTCTACCCATTTTGTGAAATAATCTGTCGCAACAATCAAAAATCGCTTGTTACCCGAGGCACGAGGTAGTGGTCCGATGATGTCAAGTCCCCATTGGGCGAACGGCCAAGGACTGGTTATAGAGCTTAACTCTTCAGCAGACAGGTGGGTCAAAGGAGAGAACTTCTGGCACTGTTCACACTTTTTCATGTAACATTCGGCATCGGCTCTCATTGTCGGCCAGTAATACCCCTGTGTCACGGCTCGATGAGCCAAAGAACACCCGCTAGAATGGGCGCCACAACTGCCTTCTTGTATTTCGGTCAGAAGTGCTTCGACTTTGTCCGGATGAACGCATTCCAGGTATGGACCAGAAAGGGATTTTTTATAAAGCTTTCCTTGCGGATCCAAGTAGTATCGCAGGGCTTTATTTCGCAGCTTATGCACTTCTTTTTTGTCCGCTAGAAGCTGTTCAGAAGACAGGAAAGCAGCAATGAAGTCCATCCAACTCGGTCCTGACTCTATGACATTGACCTGGACTTTCTCAGAAGGGCTAATGCTCAGCTCTGGGATGAAACCAACTTCAATGGTCCGTTTAATCTCTAAGTTAATGGCAGAGGTTAGGCAAGCCAGAGCATCTGCATGTGTGTTCTGGTCACGGGTTATTTGGCTCAATTCATGATGATCAAATTTTGCCAGCAAGGAATTTGCCGTTTTCATGTAAACGGCCATACAGTCATTTTTTGCTGCGTACTCCCCCTTTACTGATTGATCACCAATTTTGAATCGCAAAATATAAGCAGACGCCGAGCACCTAGGAGATATTCCGCAAGCCGGTTAGCAGGGCCTCGTATTCGGCCTTATTATTTGATGCTTCGAAGCCGAGTTTGATAGCCTGCTCAATTATTGCCCTGTAGGGAGCCATTATCACTACTCCGGCCCCGCTGCCACTGTAGACGTCCCCGAACGTCCCGGGAGGGAATCCCGTTTTGTTCATTTGGGCTTACTACAGTTCAGGACTCAATGTCACAGCCCTGTATCTAATCTCGCAGAGTGCAATGCAAGACCGATGAATCATCAAAGAGTCCAAATCCGGCAAATCGTTTTTGAAAACAGATTTTTTGAAAGAAGTGCCAAACATGGACTGCTTTGCCAGATACAAAGTCGCCACCTAAATATTTATTTTGGGGAAATTTAGGAAACCCTGACTCGTTGCCTAAGGCCACGTGTCCGTCATCACCAAAGTTGCCTCAGCTCGGGAACTTGGGTACGATTGGGGAAGGTCACTTCGTGAGCACCCCCGCTCGCCCGATCAAAGATCGGCCTCTACTAACCATGATATCGAGTTTTGAAAACAATATGAGCTCTTATTCCGGTTATTAGCCTAGAATTACTATGTGATGCGCACAACATACAAGTATAGACTGGGTCGCCTGAATTGGAACAAAACATCTCATGTTCGTTTTGAAAAATGGTTTGAAAGTGCTACTCGCAAGTAGGCTAAGATGTGGATTTTGCCACCCTCGGGTGGGCTTAGAAAACATGATTTTGCCACTCTCAAGTGGGCTTAAAACTCTCAATCAATGAATTGTTCCAATTCAGATAATCCAACCTTCACCCACAGGCATACAGGCAATTATATCACATAAGCAAATAGCCTCATAGTAAGCATGCTATCATGGCAGTCACTCACACGCATGCAAGGGTGCTAAAGCATAAACACTCACCGAGTACTCCAAGCCAAAACAGAAACTAGTTAATATTAAATCCTTAATCCTGGTTCATGTTAAGATGGCTAATGCAACACATGCAAAATGCAACTAAGATAGGCTCGGCTATTCTAAACATGGCATATGAAATGCAACAGATAACATGTATTCAACTTGGAATTGAAATACAATGCAGTTAGTATGATGCGCCGAGCCCGGTGCATGCAATACAGATGAATGAATGCAAACATGCGAACATATAGATGCTAATTGAAACATGCCCTAAAACTAACCATCATAAGCTGGTAAATAAAAGGGAGAAAGACGTGGGGTTGGAAGACACGCATCACACACACGCACACTTATTACAAAGTTATGCCCTCTCTCGGAGGGTCCGAATAAATATTACACAACCAAAATGAATAATTAATTATTCCACAACACTAGCTAATTAACAAATTAACTAAGAAAGCGAGTAAACTAGCATGCAATGCTATATGAAGTAGATTGCCTCAGCTCGGTCTTGAATGATAAGGAATGCATGCATGCTCGAGTCGCCTTGCCAGAAAATCCATCGCGATGCCCCAATTTAACTCTGTTTGCCATTGATCCCGGAATACTGTACAAAGCTCCAAAAGGCTTGTTGATCAATTTTGGCTGCTGGTTTCCGGTTTGCTGCAACAGAGAGCAAGAAAGGGGCATAGCAAAGTATTTTCAATGTATGTGTGCACGACCACTCTCCCCGTCATTGCATAAGCTCTAGGGGGTGTAGACCTCGATCCTCATGCCACCAATCATGTATCTTGATGCATGATGGCTGAGGAGTCAAATTGTACGACTCAATGTGGAATGAATGCATATGAAAACACAACAAGGCCTAAACTCCATCATGGGTAATCCGGAGTGTCGGCGACCGAGAATCGAGGCACGTTTCGTCACTTTGAGTAAGAAACGTCCCTCGTTCCCCGTGTTTGGACTAACCCTACTCCAAACATAATGCAACAAGATAGCATACACAATACGACTATCATGCAATCCTAAATGCAATGCAACCTAATCATGCTGGCATGCGAGGGATGATATGCAAACATGCAACTAGCATATGCAATGCTATGAACTAAAGATGGCATACTCAATGCATACGAACCATATGGCATACACAATGCACATACGAAGACTATCATGCACAGATGAAGACTATCAATGAGATGATCAAGGCATACACAATGCAATGGCCAAATATGCAACAACATGAACTAAATGGCATACACAATGCAAGATGGACTTAAACCAATGTGAGTGGACCTCAGCCACACTCAAATCAGTGGCCAAACACAATTGAAATTAGACAAGAACGCTCATGCAAACATGCCCAATGCAAGGGACCGAACCTAAGGCATCGAATGCCACTCTACCAAAGCATGGCAAGGGATGACACATGGCATACAATGACACAAATTCCAGCTCTGAAATAGCATACAAGATGGTCCTGAAACATGTAAACACCTCACCCGATGCATGCTAGATGACCCGAATACCGAAACTAGTGGGATGGATTACACTATAGGTATGCAAAACAATGCTCAAATGATGAAACCAACCCTTAACAGTCCCTATGAAGACCAAAATCAGTGGCTAAATGTGTTGGGATGGTGGCTCGGAATGCATTCAAATGAAGCTCATGCAATGGCCGGTAAATGAGGCATTCAAGCATAACTCTCAAACGCATTTAAAGAGTGAAAATCATGGGAATATGGCATACATGTAAGCTCTGAAATATGATGTGCAATGGCCCCGAAACATGAAAACACCTCAGTATATGCATGTAATAGACCTCGAAACTCAAAGCTAAGCATGGACATTGTACTACAAGCATGCAAAACAAGCATCATTCAACCATGAGACCCAAAAGCAGAGCTAAGGCAGTCCAAAATATGCACAAAATCAGTTTAAGGCATGGCCAAAAAGTGCTAGAATCAAGGGCCAACATAGCATGCAATGTAAGCTAGTAAAGGGGATTTACACTACAAGTATGTGAGGCAATCAAGAGGTCACCAAACCAGCAAAATTCAGAATTATTCCATGCCAAATAATGCCCAAAAACTCATGGAAACATGGTCAATGCATGCAAGAATGATATGTTCCTTTGAAAGACCAAAAGGAGGGTTATTCTACACATGCATAATGGACATCCAAAAAGACAAAACCACCTCCGGAAAGAGGTTATGAAGGCCCTAAAACTCACTGAAAATGGCCTGAAATGAGGCTAGGAAGCAAGCAAGTAAAGGCTCCTTTGAAAGGCCATGAAGAGGGTTACTCTACACATACAAGATGGACATCCAAAATGGCAAAAAGGGCTTTGGATAGAGCCTATGTAGATCCTAAAACCCACCAAAAATGGCCTGAAACATGCTCAAGAAGTATGCAAATACGGGCTCCTTTGTAAGCCAACAATGCTAGTAAACAAGACAAGGGGTGAGAAGGTCACCCCTCTCTGATTTTGGGGCTGAAAACAACATGCTAGCCACTGAAAATCCACTGGATTTTAGTGGCTAAAAGGCCAAACAAAGCACAATACAAAGGCCTTAATGCATGGCTCAAAACAAGATGAAAGCAAGCATGTAAGGGGGTAGATGACCCCCAACAGAAAAACAACCTTAAACAAACTTCAATAGGAACTCAAAATAAGACTTTTTTTAGTTTATGACAAAACCCAAAAATGCTTGCAAATATAGCTAAGATATGAAGCAAAATAGGGACCAAAGGGGGAATAAGAGAGTTACCCTTGTAGCCAAGAAAGACAGCAGCTTCTGGACCAAGAAAGTGGCTCCTCAATCTCTGAAAATAAGCTCCAAGGTGCTTAGATGGATGATGGAGAAGTGTGGTTGTGAGGTGTAGTGCAATGGGGCCAAGAACCTAGCACTTTTGGGACCAAAATGGAGAGGTGTATAGAGATAGGTGTATGTATGCCTTGGCCAAAAATCTGAACCTCAACAAAAGAGAGGAAGGGCCTCTCTTATAGAAGAACAAAGGTCCAAGCTTCTCTTAGAAGCTTGGAGCAAAGGTCCAAGCTTCTTGAGGAAGGTAAAGCAAAAAAGGGCAAGCTTCTTAAGGAAGCTAAAGCACAAGGGTCAAGCTTCCTCAAGAAGCCAAAAAAGGTTCAAGCTTCTCTTGGAAGCTTAGAGCAATGGGTCAAGCTTCTTTAAGAAGCCAAAACAAGAGGGTCAATCCTCCAAACACGTGTATGGAGGATGGAGCAAATGCCTCCCAGCTGGCACAGCTGGAAGCAACTCAGAGAGACAAAAAAGGAGAAAGCTGGCCGACCAGTTCAGGTGGTCGGCCGGCCACTCCCCCTGGTCGGCCAACCAGGGTCAAAAGAGTCAAGCTCATTTAGGTGGTCGGCACCCCCTAGGGAGGGTCTCCACACTCAATGCAAGCAAGTAGTGGTATGGAAGACCAGTAAATGTGGCTCAAAAACCAAGGAGACCAGCTTCCTGACAAGAAAATCGGCTGGTGGGAGAAGAGGTGGTCTCCAAGAGAAAAGCTGGTCTCCCACCCTTGTACCATCTTCCAAACAATAAAAATAGGGTCCACACCAAAAATGAACCAAGACGGATGCAAAACGAGGGTTCGGGAGCCAAAACGCGTAGCCGGGTGCCCGAAAACTGACTGTTAAGCATCGACAATTGCGCGCGACCACGAAGGTGGTCTCCCGGGCCACAGTTTCCCTCTAGAGAGAGGAAACAAGGTGTGTGCCAAAAACCGGAGCAAACGGAGAAAGTTAAGCGATCCCGAACCGAGGCGCACGGTCGACGGCTCCGAAAACCGAAAACTGGTCTCCAAATGGGAACAGTGATCTACGACCACGAAAAGTAGCCTACGGCCACTGAGAGATGGTCTACGAGACCTCTCCCTCCCTTCGGGAAGAGAAAACAGAACCTGATTTGCAAACCAAGGCAAAGCACAACAGAGTCCCGAAGTCTGGAGACAAGGCTCTCAGTCGAGACTCCATAACCTCAGAACGAGCACAAAATGCGCAATCACCGACCGCTCAATCGATGACGTCTGAGTCTTAAGGTCGGTCAAAAATGGGATGTCTACAGCCACGTTGATTGGACGATCCATCACAGTACAACTACCAAATGTCCCAACATAAATTCTCCAGTTTGGCTTAGGTTGAATTTCATCGGACTTGAAGTCGGCAAGACCCCCAGTGAATTCGGCCACAAAGTCAGCAAGCACCTGTCCCTTGATTGAGTTCTAGGTAGAAACTGAATATCGTACTAGCCGAGTTCAAGAGCCCACTTTGAAACGCGCCCTCATGCTTCTGCACTACAGAGTACTAACCAGAGGGGGTGGTCCGTTAGTACCCTGATGGTATGCCCCTGAAAGTAATGCATCAGCTTTTTCGCTGCCATGACGAGGGCCAGAATGAGTTTCTCCAATGGAAGGTAGCGTGTTTCGACGTCAACCATTGCCTTGCTCACATAATACACTGGCCGCTGCTCCCCCAGCTCTTCCTTTATCAGTACGGCGCTGACGGCCCGGTCGGAAACTGCCAAATACAAAATGAGTGGGTCACCTGCCGAAGGTGTTGTCAAGAGTGGAACTGATCGGACGTAAGTCTTGAGGCTGTTGAAAGCGGCTTCACACTCGGCAGTCCATTCAAAAGCCTTGCCCTACCGTAGTGTATGAAAGAATTGTCAGCAGCGATCTATGGACCGACTGATGAACCTGTTGAGTGCGGCGGCCATCCCCATCAACTTTTGAACCTCTTTTACTGAACGAGGAGAGCCAAGCTCCAAGATTGCTATGATTTGCCTCGAGTTGGCTTCGATTCCTCGGTGGTTGACAATGTAACCCAAGAATTTGCCAGAGCCGATCCCAAACGCACATTTGGAAGCGTTCAGCTTCATTTTGTATTTGCGTAAAATGTCGAATGTCTCTTCCAGATCAACTAGATGAGTTTGCTCTTCTTTGGACTTGACCACCATATCGTCAATATACACTTCTATAGTGTGGCCGAGTTGCTCCTTGAACATGGCAGTGACTAGTCTTTGGTAAGTTGCCCCTGCATTCTTCAGCCCAAAAGGCATAACCTTATAGAAATAGGTTCCTCTTAGAGTGAGGAACGCAGTTTTGTCTTGGTCCTCTGGATGCATGGCAATTTGATGGTAGCCTCTTTAAGCATCGAGGAAGCTCAAACGCTGATGGTGTGCCGTCGCATCTACAAGTTGATCTATTCTGGGGAGGGGAAAACAATCCTTGGGGCAAGCTTTGTTTAGGTCCGTGAAATCAACGCAAACTCGCCAAGTCCCATTTTTCTTCTTCACAACCACAGTATTCGAGAGCCATGTAGGGTAGGTCACTTCCCTAATTACCCCGGTGTCAAGCAATCGGTCAACCTCTTCAACAACGGCGGCAGTGTGCTCTGCGGCTGACCGCCGGCTTTTCTGAATAATCAGCTTGCATTTAGGGTCAATATTTAAACGGTGCTACACAACAGACGGATCTACACCCGGCATCTCATATGGAGTCCATGCAAATGCATCAAGGTTACCGAGCAGGAAGGAAATTAGCTGCTGTTTGTTAGCTTGATTCAGAGAGGCGCGGACCATGAAGAACCTGTCTGGGTTTCTGTCAATTTCAACTCGATCTAGGGCTTCCGTGGCCTTTTCACTTGGGAGCCGCCCAACGTCGTCGAGGCTCTCTCGATCCGACACCTCAATAGAATTCACTTGCAACTCTTTTGGCGTCTTTCCAGCAAGGAGATAACATGCTTGTGCTAATTTCTGGGAGCCACGGATTTGCTCAATGCCGCATTCTGTCGGGAAGTGTAGCAGCTAATGATAGGTGCTTGGCACGGCCTGCATAGTATGCAACCAAGTTCGCCCCATAATGAGATTATACGGCGATGGCAGCTTGACGACCAAGAATTCCACATCCACTATTCAGGAGCCCGCTCGAACGGGTAGTGTGATTTTCCCCAACGGGTATTCTAGATTGGCGTTGAAGCCAAAAAGTGGATAAGGAGCCAGAGAAAGATTCGATTCAGAGAAGCCAAGTTTGGTGAATGTCTTGTAATATATAACTTCCGATGTGCTCCCCGGATCAATGAGTACGCGCTCAATGGTGAATCGGTTTACGCATAACTTGATTACCAAGGGATCGATGTGGGGAAGTGTCACTCCGGCCAAATTTGAATCATCGAAAGCAATGCTCGCAGCTTCATGGGGCCGTTTAGCTGGAGTGAGTTGATTTTGAGGGTTGGGATTCGACTGAATCGTATGCACCGCAGATGACATTGGCAGGCTATATATCATGTGGATCACGCCGAGTGGAGGTGAATCCTGTCTTAGGGCTATTACTTTGGTTGAGTTGCCTTTTCGAACGCACTGTTGTAGCCGACCATCTTGAACCAATTCGTCCAGGTGATCTTTTAATGCATTACAACTCTCAGTATCATGGCCATGATCCTTGTGATACTCGCACCGCCTATCCCGTCTTCTTGTATCGAGAGGTCCCACCATTTTAGACGGTCATTTGAAGAACGGAAGGTGTTGGACTTTGGACATAACCGCACTGATCGGTTCTGACAACTCCGTGTATTTCTTGTCTGCGCGCCTTGTGTGCCCGACTTGCAGTTGTTCATTTGCTCGGTGGGGGCATTGGTCACTTGATCGGCGAGAATCCTGTCTCTTGTCTCATTTAGCCCGATGCCGTGGTTCAGGGCTCTGAGGTGGTACAGAATTTAACAGCGTCTTGTTGGCCACGTTTTCGGCTTTAACCCGCAAGGCGTCATTTTCCACTTTGCAATACTCCTCAACTTTCTTCATCAACGACCAAACTATTTTGAGGGGTCTTCTAGTCAAGGAGCTGCGGAGAGCACTATCAAAATGCAAACCCATTTTAAAGGCAGTAATGGCCATGGAGTCATTGCAAGTGTCATCGACAAGATTAAAGCATTCCCAATAGCGCAACGCTCGGCTGGATCTGCATTGCCCAGAGAGAGTCGGCTTGCTTCGGCTGGACCTCGTTGGTGATAAATCTTGCCCTGAATGATTTCTGTAGTTGATGAAAACTCTTAATCGACGCTGGCTCTAACTTATAACACCATCTGACGGCCAACGGTCCCATACTGCTCGGAAATATTCTGCACATGAGAGCTTCGTCGTTTGCATGCAACGTCATAGCTTGCTTATAGTAACGGATATGATCCGTGGGATCCGATTTCCCATCGTACAAGGTGAATGACGGGGCTTTGAACTTCTTGGGTAGTACTGCCTTTGCGATCTGTCGCACAAAGGGATCGTGCTGGTCCTCTTCATCTGAACCATTTCGTCTTCGTTTATGCCTTATACGTGGAATCTCTTCAGAGGAACTGGTAGTTTTGGGTCATCCCTTCTTCTTGGGCTCCGGGGATAATGGGTCAGAGTCGCTGTCAATGTCTTGTTGTCGGGCTTGAGGTCATCGACCACCTACCCTTAGAGGTCATTCCGGATCTTGGCGTACAGCTTGTTTGGACGTCGCCACTTCCAAGGCCAAATCCTGACAAAGACGTTCGTTCTCAGCGATCATGTTCTTCAACCTCTATTTGTTTTGCTTTGCTTGTTCCATGATCGCTTGCATTGTCTCATGCGCTGAAGTCGAGGGTGAGTCGAAGTTCAAGGCGCGTCCTGCTGCAATAGTCTCTAGTCCCAACATGTTTGTTGGGGTGAGATTATCTCTCGGTGTAGTTTCATCAGCGATTATCAGAGGATCTTCCGTTGCGCCTGCCATGGATGTAGTTGAGTATTCCCACAGATGGCGCCAATTGTGAGGATACAGTTTGGAAATACTCCTTTGATCCACTGGGACGCTCGAGATCCTTAGCTGATGACCTGGATGACCTGAAAAGAAACAAACACTCCGGTCGGGGGTGTTGAAATTAGCACTCTAACGGTTAAGTCAGTATATACTCTCTTAGTTACTTGTATTTTAAGTTAAGCGCAATGATTCGCACATACCTCTTTCTGGCTGATGTTCTTCTATTTATATCCTTTCTTTCTTAGGCCTCAAGGCTGGGCCCACTTTCAATTAGCCGTATAATTATTTTCTCAACTCCTTTTGTTGCAAACCGTTTTCCACTCGGTTCCTTACTCAACCGGCTATTTGGCCGAATAGGGTAGGATTTAAATGTGTAAGTCGAGGCCGAATGCGATGTATATATTTCGACTCTCCAGGTCCAATTATTCGGCCTCTTTATGTCTCCCAATATTCAGCCCCCACAACTGTGTTTGGTTCTTATTAGATTCTTTGATTTTGGGTGTTTTTTTCCTTAGTTTTGCCTACCCGTGCAGGATGTGCATGGGTGTACAAAGCAGTGTGTTTGCATCTTGTGACTTGCTGATTAGCTGTTGGGTGTGTTCATGCTCCTCATCCAAACTGCATGCGGCCCATGAACACATTTTTTGGGTTAAAAATTGCTACTCTGTTTTGGGTTCTCTAGTTTTGATTTGTTTTGTATCTATTTTCTTTTTGTCCTCTTTTTCTTGTTTTATTTTGTTTATTTGGTTTCGGCTTGGCTTTGTTGTTTTGTTTTATTTTGGTCTTTTAGTTTGCTTTCTTGTATAGTGCTTGGCTAGGGCCTGGGGTATGCCCTTTGTAGTGGTGTAAGTTTTTTGTCTTTTATTTTATGACTTGTTCACCCAAAAAAAAAAAAAAAATAGTTGCCATTTGCTTTCTGGGGCTACAGGACATCAATCTGAACATCTACAGGGGCAACTCCGTATTCTCTAGTTTATGGGATGGAAGCTATTCTGCCGATTAAAGTTGAAGTTCCATCGCTGCGAGTTATGGCTGAGTGCCAGATAGTAGAAGCGGATTGGCAACAAAGTAGGTTTGAGGAACTAATGTTGTTCGATGAGAGGAGGCTGAAAGCACTGTACCATATTCAAGGTTATCAACACAGAATCACCAAGGCTTTCAACAAGAAAGTTAAGTCCAGGAATCTAAAAGAAGGGGATTTGGTTTCTCAAAGACAACCGAGCTCCCATCCATGACCCTAGGAGCAAGTTCAGACCTAATTGGACTGGTCCTTACATCATCAAATCTATTTGGTCGAGTGGAGCTGTTATTCTTATGGACCTAGATGACCTCGAATTCTCCCAACCAATCAACATGGACAAGTTGAAGGAATACTACCCTTGAGTGGCTCGCTAGGCCAAAAACCCGAAAGGGCGACCTAGGCAAAAGTTAGAGCACAAAAAATTTGAAATAAGAAAAACTGAACTCGCAAGGTTAAAAACCCAGAAAGTCAGAATGAAGTTGCCTACGTATCCCAAAGATGGGAATCAAGCCTTACGTAGTTTGGTTCGGGTTCACTCGGCTATTAACACTTCCAAATCAACTGTGTCCATGAGATTGTGCTGGTTATCTTTGTCTTTTATGCATCCAAGAGTTCAGTTGTGATCTTCACTATGAGAGCTGGTTACAGTGTAGTGTAGTGCTATTCAAACAAGGGGCTACTTTCCATTTGCTGGATTCGGGATTGTATAGCTTGAGGATAGATTCCGGGTGTGTCCAGTTGTGATCCTTATCAAAACTAATTTTGAAAAGTTTTAATAAAAGTTGATTTTGTCCAAATTAATCTTTTTACAACTTAGACCATTTTTGGCCCAAAAGGAAAATTTTCAGTGCCCACAACCTTCAATTTCATTGATTTCAATACAAAGTTCTCTACCTCTGGATACAAATCAAAGTTGCTTTTTATTACATTCAAAAGGAAACCTTGAAAGTTAGATCAAGGTGATAAACTTGGGGCATTGATGAGCCAGGTGTTCCTGCGTTCCCTCCCAGAGCTTGTGGAAACTTCATGTGATAACCCTGGTCCGTATTATGCTAATTAATCTTAATTATGATTGTGATTATGTGTTTGATATGATTTTGAGTGCCATTTATACGAATATATGTGGTTTTGAATTTCTATCTGTTCACCGTAGGAAAATCTATTTGATTTAGCTACTCTAGAATTTAAATTGAAGGCCTTATCGGCCACAGAAGCCAAAATTGATTACGCCATTGTGATTGGCATAATTTTTAGAGCCTATAGTGAAATTTAATTGCAAATTTATTTGGATCAAAATAATTAGATTCAGAACGATTAATTAAGTACTATTAATCAGCTATAATCAAATGTGATTAAGAGAGCCTATAATAGGCCAATATACACCCATCTTTCTCATTTTTGTTGAACTCAAAATTGAAGTCACACTCTAGAGAGTGAGGGAGAGGCTGGCTCTAGAGAGAGAAGAAAGAGAATTGTGTATTTGGCTCAAAGTTTGTGAAATCGGAAGGCTACGCTCAAGGTTAGCTACCATTTGTGAGAATTGAAGCTCCTAGGTGAGTAATTAAGCAAAGATTTATGAGCTTAAGTTTGTGGTTTTGTGAATTCAAGGTTTGATAGTGATCAAGACCATAAATTGAAATGAAATTGAAGGATTTAAAGCTTATGTGTACATGCATGCATAGAATTGCTATGAATTTGTATGTTTGAGCTTGAAATACATCATCCATGTTGAATTTTGATTGAAGTTCATGCTTTTGGTCATCTTTACATCATGTAAATTAAGAATGGGAGCTATATCTCACATGCATGTACAATTCATTAGAGTATGAGTTTTGAATACATGAATTTGTTATGTTGGAAATAAGTTTGGTGTAATTTGGGGCATGCATGTAATTAATTCATGAGATTTGAGCTTCATAATGTGATGAATTTGGTGTTGTATCATGTTAGTGAATGTGTATGTGAAGTTTAAGTCATAATATGCAAGATACATGGGTTTGAATGCAAGATTGAACTTCAAGCAGTTTGCTGGAATTTCCAGAAATCAGCATGTTCGCTCGAGCGTGAAATGTTGGTTTCTAAAACTTTTGTAGACTTTGGTGTCCACTCGAGCGGGGAGGTTCACGCTCAAGCGTCAAGCCATGTAGTTTGACATTCAGCTCGAGCGTCCAAAGTCACGCTCGAGCGTATTAATGAGGTAACCAGCACTTTCATAGACAGAAGGGGTCCACTTGAGCGAGGAATCCTGCGCTCGAGCGGGGAGC